>CM040127.1:259302317-259902317 GCA_022559845.1 Amorphophallus konjac
TAACAGTGTTTTGATTCAGAGCTCGGTAGTCTACACACATTCTCCATGAGCCATCCCTTTTCTGAACTAATAACACTGGAGCAAAAAAAGGGCATGTGCTTGATTGCACATGAGAGAGGGAGAGTAGGTCCTTGACTTGATGCTCAATAACTGTCTTCCGTAGAGGTGAATGTCTATAAGAAGGTTGACAAAGTGGCTTTGTTTCATCTAGTAATTGAATCCGATGGTCATAAGGTCTGGATGGGGGTAAGCCATGAGGTTCAGAAAAAACTGCTGAATATTGTTCTAGAATGCTGGAAATGTCTTGAGAATAAGAAGTCCCAGTAAACCCACAAGAAGTAGATGAAATATCCGAAGCTTCCAAGGAAAACAAGTGTAAAGAATAGATGCTTCGGGATTTAGGAAGGTCAGCAGATATTGTTTTAGCAGAAACAATACTTGTGGAAGGGTTAGGAAGCCCTTGTAATATGAAATCCTGACCATTCAAGGAAAACTTCATGGACATTTGAGAAACGTTTAGGGTTATATCTCCAAGTAACTAGAGCCAAGTATTCCCCAAGACCACATAAACACTGCCAAGAGGAAGAATTAAAAAGTCTAAAGTAAATTACATGCCTGGCATCTTAAGGTTAACTCCGGGACACCAACCCTGTGAAGAGATTTGGAGACCTGCAGCTATTTTGACAGGGTGGGAATCAAAGTTTGTCACAGATAATCCCAACTTCTTTACAACATGGGGGTCCAAAAAATTATGGGTGCTCCCATTGTCAATCAAAACCAGGACAGACATGGTACCCATTTTCCCTAATACTTTCAATGTGCCCGGTGATGCTAAGTGAGTAACATGTTGAGCTGACAGAGAGGGTTGTATGTCAGGAGAGAATTCAATGAAGGGTTCCGGATCCACACTGTCTGAAGGAGCAAAATCACTATCATCCGGAATAAGATGCAGTAAAAAAAGTTTATGCGGTTGGCATGTGTGGCCTGGAAGCCATTTATCATCACAATTATAACATAGGCCTTTAGCCTTTCGTTCCTGCAACTGTTGTGTAGATAACTTTTTAACTGGTGGGTTTACTCCTTTAGGGGAGAATGCTGGTTGAGAGTTTGGAGTAAAAGGTTTCAGTGTCTGAGGTGCTGAAAAGATAAAGTGTGGTGAAGCTCGGCGTCTGGCAGTAAACATTTGTTCTTGAAATCTTGCCAACTCCATAGCATGTGATAAGGAATGGGGCATGAAGGAGCGAACTTCACAGGCAAGATCCTCTCGTAAACCACTCAGAAAAACACCCAGCAAATGCTTCTCAGAAAGTCCAGTTATTCTATTGCACATGGTCTCAAATTGCCATTGATACGCAGCTACTGTACCCACTTGTCTGAGTTTACTCAGTTGCCCAAGAGAATCCACAGAAGAAATTGCACCAAACCGTGACTCTAACCCAGCTAAAAACTCATGCCAAGAAACAGATTCTTTAGAGCTAGAGAAATGCCAAAACCACTGTAAGGCCTCTCCATCCAAATAATAAGATGCTATAGTAACTCGTTGCGTATCCAGAACATTATTACAGTAAAAATAGCGATTAGCTTTGAATCGCCATTCAGCTGGGTCAGAACTCCCATCAAATTTAGGGAACTCGTGCAACTTATGGCGAAAAGAACCAAGAATATCAGCCACAGCAGATAGAGAATTTTGGGATTCAAATTTCTTGAAGTTGGACTCCAAAGATTGCATCCGATTAGACATGACTCCAGCTAATCCATCAACCACTAACTAACAACTAATCCATCAGCCACTAACTAATAAAATGCAACAGGGATATCTAATTTAACTAACCCCGCTCAGAACTGAGTTATAGCTTCCGAGCTGGTTCAACGGTCTGCGACTCGGCCTGTCGAGCCACTCGAGACATGACACCCCCCTCCCACAAAGCTCCCCCTCCTCCCCCCTCCCACCCGCCCTCCTGCTCCCACTGAGCTCCCCCCCACTGGAACCCTCTCGGATGCCCCTCCCCCCTCCCACCGAGCTCCCCCCCCCCTCCCACCCCCCTCCCACAGAGCTCCCCCCCCACTGGAACCCTCTCGGATGCCCCTCCCCCCTCCCACCGAGCTCCCCCCCCCCCCCACTGGAACCCTCTCGGATGCCCCTCCCCCCTCCCACCGAGCTCCCCCCCCCACTAGAACCCTCTCGGATGCCCCTCCCCCCTCCCACCGAGCTCCCCGTCCCACCAAGCTCCACCCCCCTCCCACAGAGCTCCCCCCTCTCCTCTGTATGCTGAACAGTCGAGCAAGATCCTGCTTCAACTCATCATTGCCCAAAGACCGAGTGATATCTATTGATCTACCAATCAAAAAGCTGCTATCATTAGTGGAGTCACTAGAATTAAATGCCACATCTGGAACCCCAAAAGATTGAGAAACAATTGATGTTGAGAATTCTGCTTGAGTTTCCTTGGAGCCACTGGAATTGGAAATAATGTTGTTTGAAGTGAGATTAGTCTGATAGTCTTTGCCAGAGCTTATGTTTTTTGCTAGTAAAGGACCACTAGGCATTGGTATCCCAAGAGGGTTATCAATGTCAACTCCAAAAAGGACATTGTTTCTCGGATCAAAAGTTGGAACTTCACTTTCCTGCATACCATCTGAACTAAAAATTAATGATTGTTGATTGAATGAAGGTTCTTTGATGGTGTTCTTGTAAACTCTGGCTATTTATTGCGTTTAGAATGCCACATGCCCGGGAAAGGAAAAATGCAGCTATCATCAAGTTCCGTCCGGGGCAAGACTAGGAACATGTGTAGCATTTCACACAAGCGATTTATTTTTTTTTAAAAAAATAACCTGTGTATCGTTAAATTAAACCCATGGTTGTTCAGTCCAAATCAGTCTCCGTGGGTCCGACGAGTCTCCCCAGTCTAATTCAGTCCAAATTAATCAGGAAGAAGCTACCTAGGGAGACCCCAAGTGATGTGAAATTGTTCACAGTGGCCAATTTGGGCAGGGAGTGAGACGGTCACTTAGGCCACGGGTCCAAATTATCTATGACTCCGTTAGGTGGAGTTTGGTTGGATTTGTGGGGATGAGTTTTAAAATTCTACTCATTAAAATATCTGACATCTCTATCATTTTAATCAAATGTAGTATTAAGATCTTGACTTATGCGCCTTGATAGATTTTTGGAGGAGAATAAGACATGTTCAAACTGAGTCTATTTTCGGAATCTGCGATATCTCACTCCAACGAGTTTTTAGATAGATTCTACAAATTAAAATACATCCACCTAATGTTCAAACTAGAGTTTACAAGAACAGCATCATAATGCGAGGGGGAGAGGGGCCACGGACAGGGGAAGAGAGGGCAGTGGAGGGGGTGGGGGAGGGCGGCCAGAGGGAGTGAGGGAGCGCGAGAGGGGAGAGGGAGAGGGAGTGAGGGAGCCGGACAGGGGAGAGGGAGAGGGATTGAGGGAGGGGAACATGATCGGGAGAGAGAGAGGGAGAGGGAGGCCACTTACCGGCCGGCGGCGACGGTGACCGTGGGAAGAGGATGATGGCGGCGACGGCGACCACGACCGTGAGAGGGAGGAAGGTTGGCGAATGGCGGCGACGGCGAGGACGGCGGGGTCTCCGGTGACGGTGAGGATGGCGGGGCCTCCGGCGACGGCGAGGATGGCTACTCCGGCGGCGAAGACGGCTCCTGCGGCGACGACCGCAAGCAGAGGGCAGAGGAAGGAGAGAGTGAGAGGGAGAGTGGGGGGGTGGAAATGGGGCCGGGTGGAAGAGGTGGGAGGGAGGGGCGGGAAAGGCGGAATTTTCTGACGGAAATACGAACGGAACTTATTTCCGTCTGCAATTTCAGATGGATTATTTTCGTCTGAATATCCATCCCAAATTTGTGACGTATATAAAGACGGAATATATTCCGTCTATAATTATAGACAGATCTTCAGAGGGAGTCTAGTATGTCCTTAATAACAACGGAATTTGTGACGGAAACTAATCCGTCACAAATACAGACGGATTTTAAGATAGAAAAATATCCGTCTGAAATATCCGTCTGAAATCCCGCTTTTTTTGGTAGTGGAAGTAGGTGACGGTTCCTTCGAAACTGGAAGAGGAAATTAGGGTTCTCCAAGAGAATCACCGATCGACCCCTGAGTTGATGACTGTGGTCAATATCGAGGATTATCCCTCCCGTGCATTGTCATCTCAAGGTAAGAATCTTAGGGTCCCGCGTCGCTACTTCCGGGCCGGGCAGGTAGGCTCTCTTCTGATGTCCTGACTTTCACTGCTCAGATTCTAGGTGGGCGAACGACGAGGTGGAATAGCCGTCGGAGCAGGAGATCATCGATCTGGAGGAGACGCCTGCCCCTAGTGAACTCCAAGTTTCTGGGGACCCTTCCTGTGTGTGAGACCGGGGCAAGTCGATTGCTCGGGGAGATGCTCCCGAGCACCGTGGGGCCAAGCCCAATGATCTAGGGGGGCTGCTCCTGTCTTCGATGAAGTCTCGGACTGCCGAGAAGAAGTAGTTGAAGAAGGCGAGGGTCTCCCGTTCGATCGAGGAGAATGCTCGCCCGATCGAGGGGCGAGTTTGATCGGTCGAGGAGCGTTCAGCTGAGAAAGTTCACTGCCAGGATCTCCCGTTCGTCGAGCCAGAGACGGCTGCCGCTGGTGGGGAGATATTACCGAACCTGATAGATCGCATATCGAGGTGATGGCCTCCGAACTCCTGACTGATGTTGGTGGGGCGCGGGATGAGGCGACATCCCAGTCTATGCCGAGCGTTGTCGTCCCGGAAGTGGGGATGGTCGGGGGAGATGCTTCGATCCCGGCTCCTCCAGAGAGGATTCCTCCTCCCTCGATTGGTGCACCCTTTGTCCAGGCTTCTCTAAATCAACGGTGCTGATCCTTGGTGCCTTCGTTGAATTGGGAAGAAATCAGACGCGGTCCCACCTCTTTGCTCTTTGAGAGGGTTATGGAGGGAGGTCTGATCATGGCCCAACTAGGGGCCGAGATAACTGACTTCTTCGGTCGGCTGGATAGTGAAGAGAGGTCCCTCCCTCGGGCTCGTGCTGACTCTGATTGGAGGATCAATCAGTTGACTTCCAAGCTCGAAGTCTCTCGGCGGGAGGCAACTTCATTTCGGGCCCAGTTTCAGTCGAGCCGAGAGGAGGCTCGGACACTGGCTGATCAGCTGGCCCAGGCTCGCTATATGGCCGACCTGAAGGGTGAACTCCTGGAAGAGGAGCGTCAGTCTCAGGTCGAGCGCTCCGAGTAGTGGAAGGTCGAGAGGGAGGAGCTCAGCAACCAAGTCCGAGGGGCCGAGCGAGCGCGGGAGGAAGCCGAGGTTGTGCGGGCTGAGGCTGAGTCGAAGCTATTCGAGACCAAGAGGAAGTTGCTTGAAGCCGAGCAGAGAGTAGTCGAGCTCTAGAAGGAAGCTGAGCGAGCTGAGGCAGAGGCGATCGAACGATACAGAAGTTTGGAGGGTTATCATGCAGCTCTCGAGAAGGTCGCCTTCTCGTATTATGAGCCAGGCTACCGTCGGAGGCTACGAAAGGGATCCGCCCAAGGTTACCATCGAGCGGTCGTTGAGGCCCAGTAGCAGGTGTTCGACGAGCTTGTTTTTCCTTTCGGGCAACGCTAGGACTCGGGCACGGATACCACGGATTCTCCCTCTTCGACGTCGAGCGAAGGAGGTAGTGGGGATGCCTGCAGCTCGACAGAGGGATCGCCAACTCCGGTCACCTCTAGAGGGTGCGCGGTCAAGGTAGTTCCCACATGAGTGGGGTCAGTGTCTAGACCGGCCGTCACCGAGGGTACCGGGGGCGGATCCCTTGGCGCTGAGGATCCTCCAACTGCCGAACCTCAAGAAAGGTTGCGGGCCTCTTGGAGTCCCCCTATTTCCATAGACTAGGAGGAAAACGAGTTCGACGTGCCAACTTTTTTCTCTCTCTTCTTTTTTGTTACTATGTAAGGTTGGCCTTTTCAATGTATAATGGTAGTGGTATTTAGTACCGAGTTGACTGTTTCTTACTGCCTTTGGCACGATTTGACCACCGTATCTGCAGTTGCTAAAAAGGTGGGGTTTTTATTTGCCGATATTTCACGTGCGGATACTGTCACAGTACTGGCACCTTTCCGACTTTTCATTCCGTGAATGACTTGCCATTTCACACATTCCCAGGGAGAGGTCATTGGAGGGAGGGATAAAAGCAACTATCCCTTAGGGAAGGGTTGCCGCCTTTTGCATTATTTCGAGGGGAGGATCATTTAAGGGAAGCGTTCCCCTGTCGGCCTATAAGAAAGGTCCCGGAGGGCGCCTCCACTTCTTTTCAACGCTTAACGCTTTTATTGCAGTTCTTCCTCTTTCTCCCTTCTCATGAAGTGCATGTCTCTATGCTTGGGAGTTATCAGCGAAACATGGAAGGTGATTTGGAAGATGGAGATCCTGACGGCTACCAAGGGTGTTCATGTTACTCCGACATGGAAGAAGGGACAGTGATGGGCGGGCGGCGTGCAAGAAGTGACAGCGCATAGTAGCGCGCCTGTTCCCGACCGTCGGACCGCTGCCACCATCTTAGGAGGAAGGTAGAAGCGGAGGGAGGTTCGAGGAAGTAGGGTGTTCGGCACGGCGACCTCGCCCTGCTCCTTCCTCACCTTTGCCCGCTTCTCCCTCCTCTTCCATGCCCGCCGCCCCCCTTTCTTTCTCCCTCTGCTGCTCTTCCACCAACTTCTTCCCTCTTCCTTCACTCTTTGGAGGATGCCTTCATCCTTGCTCGCACCACTTGGAGGTGCTTGCTTTCTATTCGGCTTCCGTCCTCCTTCCAAAGAGTTGGCAGAGGAGGCCTTCACTTGTTTTCCTTCCTCTTTTTTCCTCCGATACCTCTTTGTTTTTCTGAGTTTCCCGAGCGAACAAGGTTAGCTGCCCCGTTATCCGAGCCAGTTTCTACGCTCGGTAGAGTCAGTGGCTCGGCCTGGGAGTGCTAGCCACGTCCGCGCCGAGTAATCTACTCGTGCTGTAGTACTAGTGGATGTAGTAATTTTGTTTTTGATATACACTGTACTGGCTGTAGCCTATCTGATGTATGAGGAAAATATGAAAGGAAAATTATCACCATTTGTTGCTTACATGTCTGTGAAGAGCTGAAAAATAGAACTTTCGTAATGTTGTTGCATTCCATGTCCGGGGGATAGGCATTCCTTCCATAGTGGACAATCGATATGCCCCCTTCCCGAGCGTCTCGACCACTCGGTAGGGGCCTTCCCAATTAGGGGCCAGCTTCCCCACCGCCTCTAGTGGTTGACAGGCTTCAGCTTTTCTCAGGATGAAGTCCCCTTGTTGGAAATGTCTATCTCAGACTTTGGCGTTGTAATATCGAGTAAGGTGCCACTGATATTCCATGGCTTGGATGCTCGCGATCTCTCTTATCTCGCTTACCATATTGAGGTTTTCTAGCAGTTTTTGCTCATTTGCCTCGGGCGAGAAGTTGCCGACTCGGAGAGATGAACTGCTGACTTCTAAAGGAATCACGGCGTCCGTGCCGTACACCAACTGGAAAGGAGTCTCACCGGTGGTGATTCTTAGAGTAGTTCGGTGCGACCATAGTACGCTTGGCAATTCCTCAACCCAGTTACCCTTGGCCTTACCGAGCCTGGCTTTAATGCCTTTTAATATAGTTTTGTTGGCATTTTCAACCAGTCCGTTAGCCTGAGGGTGGGCTACCGAAGTGAAGTGGTTGCGAATGTGAAGGTCGACGCATTTGTTCCTAAAGTAATGAGAATCAAATTGCCGACCATTATTGCTCACAGTCACTCGGGGGATACCAAAATGACAGATTATCGATTTCCACACGAAGCTCCATACGACCGACTCGATAATCCTAGCGGTGGCTTCGGATTCAATCCATTTCATAAAATAATCAATGGCGACGATGATGAACTTCTTCAAGGCTTGCGCTGTGGGAAACGGCCCCAAGATGTAGATCCCCCACCGAGCAAAAGGGTATGGCTCGACAAGGGTGATGAGCTCTGAGGCAGGTTGACGGACCAGATGATCAAAACGTTGGCATCGGTCTCACCTTTGTACGTAGGCCGAGCAGTCACGTTGGAGAGTGGGCCACCTGTAACCTTGTCGCAACAAGATCCTCGTGAGCACCCTTCCTCCTTGATGTGCACCGCATACGCCTTCTTGGACCTCTTGAATTGCTCAGCTGGCTTGTTCGATACCGAGGCACTTTAGGAGGAGACCGGAAAAAGACCTTCGGTACAAAGCGTCGTCTAAGATAACAAAATGCCGGGCTTGATACTTCAATCTTTGAGCGTCCCGAGGGTTAGAGGGCTCTTGAGAATCCTGGAGCCAGGATATATAAGGGGTCCGCAAGTCGCTTCATAATGCTTGGTTAACGATCATGAGCTCCGCTTCTATGCTCGGTCGTTCTAGCTCTTCAAGGAAAACCGATTGTATACCTTCTGGGCCAACAGAGGAGAGCAATCGAGAGAGGGCGCCCGCTCGGGAGTTTTCCTCTCGAGTGATCCGGATGACCTGAAAACTCTCGAATTGTGGGGCTATTCCTCTTACCAGTTGGAGGTATTTGATCATCGGTGTTTTCTGAGCCTCGTAGTCACCGTTGACCTGGCTGGCGACCAATTGGGAGTCAGTGTGGATTTTGACTCGTTCGGCCCCCAGTCGTCGTGCCATCCTGGCTCCCGAGATGAGAGCCTCATACTCGGAGACATTGTTGGATGTCGAGAAGTTGAACTTCAAGGTGTATTGCAATTCTGCTCCTTCCAGGGATCGGAGAAGAACACCGGCGCCGCTGCCGGCAAAGTTGGAGGATCCGTCGATGAAAATATCCCAGGTGGGCCTGGGCATTGGCGGGCAGACTTCCTCGGTCGGGATAGTACTCTCTGCGATGAAATCTGCGAGTGCCTATCCCTTGATGGATGAGCGGGGGCGATAGGAGATATCGTAGGCCCCGAGCATTATGGCCCACTTGACGAGGCAACCCAAAGCTTCAGGGTGAGCAAGGATCCTCTTCAGGGGCTCATTGGTCAGCACGACGATGGAGTTCCCTTGAAAGTAGGGCCAGAGGCACTTGACCGAGGTTACCAACGCTAACACGAGTTTCTCGGTTGCGGGGTACCGTCGTTCGGCCTCGCTGAGCACCTTGCTGTTGTAATATACTGGTCTCTACACTCCTACGTCATCTCAAACTAGGACCGAGCTTACCGTGGAAGGAGTCGACGAGAGATAATGGTGCAGCATTTCGCTTGAGACCGGCTTTCATAATACCGGGGGCCAGGCCAGAAACTCCTTTAGCTCTGCAAAAGCTCTCTGACATTCCTCGTCCCAAGCGAACATAGTGGATGCTAATTTGGGTCCTCTCAACAAATTGAAGAAAGGCAAGTATCATTCGAGCGCTCGGGATAAGAAACGGTTGAGCGCAGTAATTCATCCCGTCAGGCATTGGACGTCCTTGATGCAAGCGGGTGGCTGCATGTTCAGGATGGCCTAGACTTTGTCAGGATTGGCCTCAATCCCACACTAAGTGACTAGAAAACCCAGGAACTTTCCGGATCGAACTCCGAAGGCACATTTAGTCGGGTTGAGCTTCATGTTGTACCTCAGGAGAGTGTCGAAGGTGGTGTCTTGATAAGCATGTCATCGATGTAGGCTTCGATGTTCCGATCGATTTGTCCTTCAAAAATGTGGTTAATTAGCCTTTGATATGTTGCCCCGACTTTCTTCAACCCGAAAGGCATTCAGGTGTAGCAGTATACGTCGAAGTTGGTGATGAAGGTTGTCTTCTCAATGTCTTCAGGATCCATTCGGATCTGATGGTAGCCGGTGTAGGCATCTAGGAAGCAGAGCAACTCGTTACCGGAGGTCGAGTCGACTAGCTGGTCGATGCTCGTCAGCGGGTAACAGTCTTTCGGAGTGGCTTTGTTGAGGTCGGTGAAGTCCACGCACATTCGCCATTTGCCCGAAGCTTTTGGTACTAAGACGACATTAGCGAGCCATGTCTGGTAAAGGACCGGTCGGAATATGCCGATTTTCTTCCCCATGAGAATTTGCTCCTTGACGATCGTCTGCTTCTCTGGGGCGTGCTTTCTTCTGCGTTGCTGGACGGGTTTCACCGATGGGTCAACGTAGAGCTTGTGTACCACCATCTACCCAAGGATCCTGGGAAGATGCTCATCAGACCATGCGAAGACTTGAATATACTCCAAAAGAAAATCTTTGTATTACTTTTATACATCAGGTGATAAATTAGCTCCAATTTTTACTCCTAGGGTCGGGTCGTCTTTGAGGAAGACCATCAACAATTCACCACCAGGCTCAGATGTTGTTGGTTCATCCTCGATTCCCTCGCCCTTTTTCTTTTTTCCCTCTGGCCTTATGGATTCGATCGAGATTATGTAGCACCTCCTAGCTATTGCTTGGTTACCTCGGACTTCCCCGATACAGTATTTAGTGGAAAACTTCATTTTTTTGTGATAGGTGGAGGGCACTGCCTTTGTCCGGCTGAGGATACCTTGTCCGAAGATGGCATTATAGGCCGACATCCCCTTGATCACGATGAAGTCAACCATAATAGTAACGATTTTGGGAGGGGTGCCGATGGTGACCGACAGGCTTATGGTTCCCTCGGGATAGGTTGCCTGGCCATTGAACCCACAAAGGGGGGTTCATATCGGGCAGACTTGGATGGGTTTTCGTCTATCTTAAGGAAGCATTCGTACGAAAGTATATCAGGGGTGCTACCATTGTCGACCAATATCCTGTCTACATTACAATGGTTTATAGTAGCCGACACTACGAGAGGGTCGTCGTGCAGGGTAGATAACCCTTCCAGGTCTTGGTCGGAGAATACCAGGGCCTCCTACTCGATCGCCGGTGGGGCTTTGGAGGGCTCAGAGGCCCTGCTTGCCCGTTTAGCGTGACGCTTCCTTCCTCGGCTATTGTCTCCTCCTGATGTCGTGTCGCCAGAAATGACATTGATGTGGACCCCACCAGGTTGATTGTCAATATCCTCTGGAATGCCACAGTCTTCCTTCTGGCGCTCGGACACGTACTGAGATAAGTCTCCTTGGCGGACGAGACGCTCAATCTCGTCCTTGAGTTGGTGACAATCTTCGGTATGGTGCCTGTGGTCATTGTGGAACTGGTAATGTTTGCGTCAGTTGCAACACTTGGCCTTCATAGGCTCGGGTTGGTGGAGAATTCCCGAGCCTTTGATGTCTTCGTATATCTCATAGACGGGAGCGGATAGAGGAGTGTACCGCTCATATTTCCGAGGGGGCTCCCTTCGGTCTCCATCTTGATTCCACCATTTTCCTTGGCCCGAGCCTTGCTCGGATGGTCGCTTCTTATCCCCCCTGACCCGAGCCCATTGGGCCGCGGAAAGTGTTGAGGACTTCCTCGCACTCCGTGTGGCGTAGGGATAGTGTTACCAGATCGGCGAAGGAGGTGGAGGGATGGAGGACCAGTTCTTGCCGAAGGTTCTCATCGCGTGTGCCTTTGGTTAGCACGGTGATGGCTGATAGGACATCTAGGCGGGGGATACGCAAGGCTTCTGATTTAAATCAGTTAATGTAGGTCTGAAGTTTCTCCCCCTGTGGCTGCTTTAGTGCCAGCAGTCCTGCTACTGACCTTGGAGGGCCGCTGTCAGCTAAGCTTTCCTTGAATACTCGCCCGAATTGTCTGAAGTCGTGAATGCTGCCTAGGGCGAGTGCTCGGAACCAGGCCTGCGCGCCTTGGACCAAGGTGGTCACGAACGCTTGACAGTTGACAGCGTCAAAGGCCCCGTGCAATGTCATCAGGGCGTCGAAGCTGTCGTAGTGGTCGACCAGGTCTCTTTGGCCGTCACACGACTTGAAGGCTGGCAGCAGGATTCTGGGGGAGATCTCGGCCTTCAAGATATGGTCGGAAAATGGGGATTGCTCCTTATCTTCCTTGGTGGACATTTTTTGTTGGGCGTGGAGGGTGCACTCTTGTTCGGAAAATCGTCGCTCGAAGTCCCGCAACTAGAGGGATAACTCCGGTTGCCGCTGAACCGAGGGACTGTGGGGGCGTCCGTGCAGGCTGCCACGTCATCCCTCAGGGGGATAAATCTCCGAGTGCTACCGGCGCGTCCCGGTTCCTTCTCTCCTTGGGGTGGAGGAGGCTTCTTCTTCTGGAGGGGTGGGCGTGTGAAGGTCCCCCTGACCTATTGCGTATAAGCCGTCGTCCCCGGAGCGCGAAGAGGCCTTCGGCCGTTTGCTGGGAAGCTTCTCCATGCGGGGGGCTCTCCCGCGGGAGTCATGACTTCTCATCCCTGGCCGCCTGGGTCCTCATTAATTCTACGATGATATCCAGTTTTGCATTGAGGGTTTGGAGAGTGTCAGAACTCCCTTTAGGGGGTCGCGCCTCCGCGGGTGGTAAAGGCAGCTCGTCAGCTTGATTGTTGTTGTCGGAGGGGAGGTTTTCCGCGGGATGGGAGGGCGCAGGTTCCCCATCTACCACTGTGGTCTTTCCTCTGCCGCCGGTGAACTTTCTACTAGAATTTCTTCACACCATGATGGCTCTTTGTTCGTTTCCCACAGACGGCGCTAGATGAAGAGGCATAATCTCACGCTGATCCTGAGCCGTGCTATCCAGGAAGAATCTTTGGTCACGGTCACCATTTCTGTATGAACTGCAAGACAGGAAACGGATCAGAGGTGCCCAGGGAGGAGTCCCTGGGGAAAACCCTCCGATGCTTAAGTCAGCAAGTGCGATAGAGCATGAATGCGAAGAGAGAGGGTAGGAGGAGGAGGGGGTGCGGGATTATTCTCCACCGAGAGGTGTGGTGGTTTGCTCTGAGGATCGATGCATGTTTCCTCTCGGAGGGTCTCCTGGAGTTTATATAGCAATCCGTTTATCGTAACAGTCCAGGGTGCTGAGGGGGTTTCAGGGAGTTACGTTCTCGTAGTGGGCTCTTTATGGCATAAGGACTCTTGCTCTCCCCTATCTCTTGGAGTTCCATGCTCCTGCTGGATGCATAACGGACGCCTGGTTGAGCTTTCGACAGTCGGTCTGAGCCAGAGGCGCTTGCTCGGGATCTTATCCTCAGTGATGAGGGTATAGCTCGGGTAGGCCATGTCGGATCCCCGCAGGGGATCTCTCGACCGATCTGTCGCTCGGACGTTTGGACCTGAGGACTGCCTAAGAAGTGCTGCTCCGAGTGGGTTTTTGGGCTTAAAGTAAGTGGGCCCAAAATGGGACTGTCACTTTAGGGAGCTGGGCCTGATTTGGTCGAATTGGACCTAGTTGGGCCGTGCTCTCGGGCGGCAGATTTTCCCCCTCTCCAAAACCAATGACACTTAAAAAGGAATATATGCTTGTCTTTTTTGAGATACTGTAATTCTATGACCTCCTCAAGAATACCATAGTAATCAAGATCATTTTCATTGTATGTACTACCTTTCACGCATACGCCGCTATTCATCGTAGACTTATTTCATCCATAATCTCTCGTGTGAAATCTATAACCATTCACAAAAAAATCCTGGATAGGCATGCGCGACCTTCGAAGGTCCATAACTTATCACCCGGACTCTTTCATCAGTAACATAACCTTCTTCAACTTATGAATATAAACCACGTTACTTTTCTTTTGATACTTGCATACACCTCAAGCTTTGTGGAATTGGTAGATTGACACTTACTTGACCTTTAAGCCATCTGGAAAAAGATCTCTCTCGTTCATTTTAAACCTCCATGTCATTGAGGTGTGGACATTGAGTAATTAATTCTGAATCAAATTACCTACAATGATGAATGCAACATCACTGTAAATGGGAGGAAGACCGTCAAGATGCTTATAAAATTTCGGCAGCTACGGAGTTGATGACTCAGTCAACATAAGGTTCAATCTCAGCACTATTCAGGAGAACATATATCTCTGTGGCCAACAACTCTTTGTCCTCTAATATGCGATTCGAACAACGTCTGAATGCACGTCTTGGATACTTAAATATGGACAATCGGTCAGACGGACCCACCTCTCCTGCATCATCATTACGTGGAGGTCGATTGCGGCAAGTTTGAATTTCGGGTTCGAAGTACATCAAACAGGAGTTTAAAATTTCTTCAATAATATACTCCCTGGTAATCGAACCCTCTACTTTAGCCTTGTTGCGAACCTTTATTTCAGGTCATGCATACACATATGACAACAATTCATATGACAATGATATATAGAGACAATGACAGACACATGTAACTACTGTCAAATAATCAGTAAATACATACAGATTACCTCTCAAATGGATACATCCATCAAAATTGTACCGGTTCTCCAACTTTGACCTCGTATGGCAAATGGATAATCAGGTGCTCCATGGAATCAAAGAACGCAGGGGGAAATATCTTCTCCAACTTGCATACCGCCGTGACCACATTCTGTTCCATAGTTTGCACGTCCCCAAGTTTGAGTTCTGATGCACATAGAATCCTGAAAAAATGACTCAACTCAGTCAATGCTCCGCATATAGGCTTTGGCAATATGTCATGGAATGCAATGGATAGAAGTCTCTCCATAAACACATGGCAGTCATGACTTTTCAATCCATATATTTTTCCCTCATTGACATTCACAAAACGGGCTATGTTAGACACATATCCATCAGGGAATCTTAATTGCTTCAGCCACTGGCACAGTTCATTGATTTGTGTGTCTTTCAACACATAAGCTGCTTTAGGTTGCACAACTTTGGCCCGTACCGGCCGCAATTCCAACTCTGGTCATTTGTAAAGTATCTTCAAGTCTGCTCACGCCTTGGCATTGTCCTTTGTTTTGGCTTTCACGTTCATGATGGTGTTGAACACATTATACATTCTTCTCAACATGCATGACGTCCAGGTTGTGCCGTATCAAAAGGGCTAACAAGTAAGGCAATTCCCAGAAGATACCTTTCTTCACCCAATTGTGATCCTCTCCAAATCCATGAAGATGTCGTGTACTACCCGACAATTGCACTATATCTAGTAAGTTTTGCACCTGTGCCGCCATTTATCGACCAGACATCCGTTCCAAGTCTGCTTTATCCATTTCAACTGTGTTCTTAATGAATGAGTCCTTTTACCTTCAGAAAGGATGGTCAATTGGTAGAAACCGTTGATGACAACCGAACCAGCATGATTTCTTATGATATTTCAGGACAAAGGATTTGGTATCAGCCATATAGTAAGGACATGCCAACCTCTCGTGTGTGCTCCAGCCATATAGCATTCCATATGCAGGGAAGTCACTTGTTGTCCACATCAATGCAGCCTTCATAGTGAAATTTTGTTTTCTATACGCATCATAAGAAACAACTCCATCATTCCATAATCTTTTCAAGTCATCAATCAGTGGCCTAAGATATATGTCTAAATTTTTTTCTGGATTTTTTGGACCTGGAATCACCAAAGTTAAGAAAAGGTTCTCTCGCTTCATGCACATGCCCGGCGGAAGGTTGTACGGCGTCATGAACACTGGTCAACATGAGTAATACGCCACTCAACCTCCAAATGGGTTGAAGCCGTCTATGCATAAACCTAACCTAACATTGCGTGGCTCGTGAGCAAAAGCAGTATACGTACAATTGAAATGAGCCCAGGCTTCACCGTCGGCGGGATGATTGATTATATCATCTACACGACCTACTCTCTCCGTGTGCCATATCATATGCCGAGCTATCTTTGACGACATATACATCCGCTACAATCTGGGCGTGAGAGGGAAGTATCGTAGTGACTTGTAAGGCACATCCTTCTGCTTTGAATTGCCCCCCCTCTCAGGTTTAAATCTATCATGCTGAAAAATATCACATGATCTTTTATCTACATTATCTTCATAATATAGTATATAGTGATTAGGGCATGCATCTATTTTTTGGTATTCAAGCCCTAACTCATTGACCATCTTCTTTGCATGGTAAAAATTTTCAGGCAGCTTCTTATCTCGAGGCAGCATACTCTTGATAAGGAGGAGCATACGGTCAAAACAACTCTCACTAAGGTGAAATTCGGATTTCAAATTCAACAATTGTGAGACAGCAGACAACCGAGTGTGATTTTCACAACCATCCCATAGTGGCTCATCAGCATCCCGAAGTAACTAATAAAATCTTTCAGCCGACTTATTTGGTGGTTCTTCGTTGTACACGTATTCCCCTTGTACATTAAAGTTAGGGCCAACATCATCGATTACCATGTCTGCATAGGTACTTGTGCTTGCAACATTGCCGGGCTCATACGACCAGAAGTCCTCACCATGACACACCTAATTCATATAACCTTTCGTGAACCCTTTCCTGTATAAATGAACTTGCACATCCCATAGCGAATGAAATCTCTTGTTTTTACAATGTAAACAAGGACATCGGATGTTACCACATTGGTCCACTGTTGTTGGATGCCCCAATACAAATTGAATAAAACTATCAACTCCATCTTTAAACTCATCTGACACCACTCTATCAACTACTCTACGATTCATCCATGAACGATCAATTGTAGCCATATTTATCTAACAAATTAAAAAATTCATATTAATATTTCTTATCACTACATCTAAGAAAATATCGTGTACATCTCCCCTAAATATTGACTATTTTCCACACTTGTACATCTTGTTTGGTCACATATACATCCATATCCACATCCACTTTCACTTCCATATTCACACACCGTGGTTGACATCGACATCATCTTCTGGAAAAAATCATTAACGTACTCGCATTCACATACACATTTTCTTACATATCAGCATCCACACCTGCCTACCAATTTAATTCACATCCAAGCATACTAATCACATATATCATAACAAAAGTCTTGAACGGGCAAAAATGAAAAAAGGGTCATATCCACATTTACACACACACATTTATACCCATATCCCTCTTCCCACCCTCCCAATAAAAATAGGGGCTTGTAATTTCATCAAATGTTGTAAGAGTACACCAGGTGATAAGGAGAAAAGGTTCGTCTTGTAGATGAGGCATGAAGGTTAAAATTCTCAAAGGAGCAGTTGGTTTTCATAAAAGTAATCTCTATGCAACTCTTCAGTACAGATTACTTGGGAAGTAATATGTACTCAAGAGGGGGGCCAACGAGAGAGGGAGAGAAGGGAATACCTGCGGTGGGGGGGTGTCCGCCGGAAAGAATTTGACTGCCGTGGCTGCTGGAGCTCACCTCCGCCCGCCCTCGCCACTCCGCCGCCTGCCGGTGAGAGATTGAGAGGGGGGTGCGATCATGAGAGAGGAAAGGGATGCAGTGGTTGAAGGAGGAGGAAGGGGGAAGGACTAAGGAGGACAGGAGAGGGGTCATCTGCCTGTTCTTGTCTCTTTTTATTTGGCGCCATATTTTCATTTGGTGCCATGTTTTCATTCATTCATACGTGATTTTTTATTATTCATTCATTTCTTCTAATAGGATAAAATCTCCCTCAGTAAAAAATATCATTAGATCTAAAAAAATTATTATTTAATATTTTGAGATCTATAATTTAGAAATTTTCAACTTTTTTTATGGCCGATAAGTCGATTCCTATAAAAAGAAGAGAGAGCATGTTGAAAAGTCTAGCTACCTTGATAGCAGCGTTTGTGGTCTCGACCGACCTGCCCGTCCCGGTCACGGCCCAGGACGGGTCGGGTCGGTGTATATTCGCTCCATGTCGGTCTATCTCGTAAAATGTTAAAATAAAAAAGGACTCTTTATATATATAATATATATAAAATAACACAACAAAGTAAAAAATGACTTTTAATATATATAATATATATATAATAAAATATTAAAATAATGAAGCGTCCCGGTCACGACCCACGACCCAGGCGTCCCGCCCACCACTTGGGTGGGGTCGGGACGTGCGGGTCGAGGCATCCCTGAGCGAGACGTTAAACCCTGCTTGACCGATAAGTCGATTCCTATAAAAGGAAGAGATAGCATGTCGAAAAGCCTAGCTACCTTGAAAGGCCCACATCGGGGTGCGAAAAGGTACTAAGTGTTGTGCCCCTTAGGCACAAGCATGTGCTATGTTGAATTGATGATAGCAATGCTGTTTTATTTTGATGATTGCAACACAGTGAGTGCATTATGATATTATGCTTTGTTTTGATGATGGCATGTTGATTTGAATGCTTGAGTGTGTTATATCTAATTTAGTCTGTGGAGATTGCATGAGTGTGCCATGTTTGATATCCTTGATGGGTCGACTCCCTCAGACTGTCCATCTTATTTAGTGTCTCATGCAGCGTCAATGCTGTGAGTGTGTACACAGCATTCTCAAGCCTGCAACGTCAACTCTATAAGTCTATACAGTGGTTCAGCAAGTGTGTACATCGCTTAGTGTAAGCATGGCGAAGTCCAAAGTCTATACATTGATGCTTTGCATTGGACTTAAAGTCCATACATTGACAAGCCTGTACAATGGCTGCAGCATGCTCGCATAAGTCTATACATTGCATCTTAGCATGTTTGCACAGCACACCATCAAGTCTGAACATTGGCCAAGTCTACACATCGGCACTGTAGCTTGCTTAGCTCAAGTCTATACATCCGTTTGCACAGCACATGAACTCTATACATTGCACTGTTCATGCACGGCACAGCAAGTCTGCACAATGTCCGTCTCATTTAGTGTCTAAGGCAAGTCTATACACTGGAAATTGAAGTGTGTACATTGAGCGTCTCATTGAGCGTCTCACGTAAGTCTATACATTGCTGATCGAACGTAAGTCCATACATTGCAACCTCTTCCTACGTTCGCTGCTTTAGCTTCACTCCAGGTCTATACACTGGACTGCTAGTCTTTACCTACGTTCAGAGCCTCAAGTCTATACAGTGGTAAAGTCTGCACATTGTGCTTTGAAGCTCAAAGTCTGTACATTGGCTTCACATCTTCAAGTCTGTACATTGGCTTCGCATCTACAAGTCTGTACATTGGTTCAGATTTTTCAAGTCTATACACTGGCTTATTCTTCAAGTATATACAACCTGTCCTCACGTTCTAAGTCTACACATCGTTCCTCAACGGCTAAGTGTATACATTGTCCATATTGTATTACATGCTTTATATCATAGTCTGTACAGCATGCCTTGTTGTTCACAGCCTTCAAAGTCACATTATATTGCGTCAACGCAATGCATTGGCATGTAGTGAAGCATCAACGCATTGCATTGTGCATGCCCGGGCAAAGTCTATACATCGTCTGTCTACATCAGAGTCTCATGGAGTCCATACATTGCACAGCGTTCATAAGTCTATACATCATGATGTTTCACGCTAAGTATATACATTGCTTCAACTCTGCTTTCACAAAGCCAAGTCTGTGCATTGCCTTGTTATGCATATGAACGTGAAGTCTATACATTGCTTCATAAACATGAAGGCTATACATTGCACTCATGTTTCACAAGTATATACATTGCATGCTCTTTTAATAAAGTCCATACACTGAGCAAGTATATACATTGTCTGTCTATCGATTGAAAAGTCTATACAGAGTTCTTCACTTAACCTGACAATCCGTTACTCTGTCTGACAGGGATTCTTACCAAGATTGATGACCTGGCTCGTGATCCCAAGAGGACGAGGTGTGCAGATGCTGACACGTGGATGGAATTGCCTCGGATCTGGCGAATTCTTTGGGCGGGAAAACGTGGAAGCCCCGCGCCCTTATCCACCTGCTGCTGCTGCTGCTATATATATAAGTCTTCATCTTCTGTTGAAGGCTGATCGAGTGTGGCAAGTCTATACAGTGAGACTAAGTCTGAAGCTGCAGCCACCGAGATCCAGAGAAGCAAAGCAGAGAAGAAGATACAGAGAGAAAAGAGAGATGTGTTGAGAGAGTTCGAGAAGAGAGAGATGAGTTGAAAGGAGTCTATTGAGAGGTTGTAAGTCAGTCTCTTGGTTCAGAAACCAGAGCTGACTCTGCTCATACTTGAGCTACATTTGTCTGGTTTTCTTCATTTCTTTTGTTTCTGATTTTATTGCTTTCGATACCTTTGTTCAGCAAGCTGTGTATCAGCAGATGCAGTGGAGGTTTCCACTGGACAGGTAAAGCTGTAATCCTCAGTTGGCGAGACTTGGTCTCAGACGGGTTAAGCTGTATTTCCCCAGCGGTTTGCAGAGGTGTATCCTCTGGACAGCAAGCTGTGTTGCTCAGCGGGCAGTGGAGGATTCCACTGGACAGCAAGCTGTGTTGCTCAGCGGTTTGTAGACCAAGCTATATTGCCCAGCGGATGCAAGCTGTGTTGCGCAGCAGTAAGCCATACTCGGTTGAGTGTGGGGTAGACGTAGGTCATTGACCGAACCACCTAAAATCTTGTGTGCATTGTGTTTGTGAGTTTGCTCTTACAGAATCTCTTGATTATCTTCACAGATCACTTGTGTTTTTGCTAAGTTTAGACACTCGAGTTAGTGTTTTAGTAGATCTACCTTTATTCCGCATTTGAACCTACAACTAGTTTTAAATTAGGGTGTAGATCTATTCACCCCCCTCTAGATCCACACTTCGTGGAGATAGACTGCGTCCATCTAACTTCAACACTTGGTATCAGAGACTAACTCATCTACAGGGAGTCATCGCCCGAAGAGGAAAGGCAAGATGGATGTTCGAGGGATGATTGCTGAAGGTCACTCAACTACAAAGCCCCCGTACTTCGATGGATCCAACTACGCATACTGGAAGAACCATATGCAGGTCTTTTTGAGGGCTAAGGAATACGAGCTTTGGAAGGTAGTCAGTAGGGGACCTTATGAGCTATCCCCGAATGAGGAAGTCTGGACCAAGGAGGAAATCAGACAGTCAACGCTCAACTGGAGTGCAATCAACGCAGTCCAATGTTCTCTGCATCCCACTGAATTTTCTCAAGTATCAGCCTACAATTCAGCTAAGGAGATGTGGGATGCACTGGAAGCAATTCATGAAGGGACTTCTCAGGTTAGAGAGACGAAGGCCAATTTGCTTGTGTCTGAATATGTAGCCTTTAAGATGAAACCCAACGAGACCATCAAGGAGATGTATGCTAGATTGACAACTATTACTAATGGCCTCAGAGGATTCGGGAAGAAGTATTCTGAGTATGATATAGTCAGGAAGATCTTGCGATCCTTGACTTCAATTTGGCACACCAAGGCCACCGTCATGGAAGAGTCAAGAGATCTGCACAATACAAGGGCAGATGAGCTAATTAGATCTCTAATGGCATATGAGATGAATCTTCCGAAGGTAGATGAAGCTGAAGAGAAGAGGAAACCGATCGCACTGAAGGCTAGTGCTAGCAAATCCAGCAAATCAAACCGATCCAGCTCTAGCAGATCGTCATCCGAGGAGAGCTTGAATGAACAAGACATAACTCATATTGAGATGGCTATGATGACTAGAGAGTTCAGGCGGTTCCTCAGGAGAGAAGGAGGACAATTCAACCGAAGGAACCATAGTGGCAGCCGGCAGGACACAATGTATAAATCTAAACCTGTAAATCAATATGGAACTTACGTGTGTTACCAATGCAGGAACTCTGGCCATCTGAAAGCTGACTGTCCGGAGAACCAGAAGCACAAGGACAAATCAAATAGAAAGAACACAAAAGGAAGAGCCATGATCAGCACATGGAGCGATGAGGATGAAGGTTGTTTCAGCAATACATCGGACAGTGAAGTTGAAGCTGAAAAACCCATCTGTCTCATGGCAACTAGCTCTGAAGACAGAGAGGAAGATTCAGATGAGGTAACTTCTCCATTTAATAATTTTACTATTGTTGAGTGGGTAGATGCCTATCATAAACTAGCTGATCAAGCAGATGATATTAGAAGGGAAAATATGCATCTAAACAGAAAAATCAATTCCATGCAAATTGATACCTCATTGTCTAATAAAATTGCATATCTTGAAGCTGAGAATAATAAACTCAAACTCACATGTTCTGAATCAGAGGAAATCAAGAATGAGTTAAAAACTTCTAGGGAAGAGAATGTGAGGTTAGAAAAGGAAATTGATGAATGGAAACTGAAAATTCAAAAATATGAGAGTGAGATGAAGCTGGTGAATGAGAAATATGAAGCTGTCCAAATTGTGAATATTGAACTTAAGAAATCTGTTGAAGATATTCAAAAGGACAATGAGGACAAGCTTAAGACCATTGAGAAAATGACCCAAGGTATAGAGAATCTAAATGCTTTGTTAGGGTCAAAGGTTAATTTCAGAAAAGAGGGCCTAGGATTTAATTCTAGTGCAACAAAAACATTTGGGATGAAAATAATTTCATTTGTTGCTCAAAAAGAAAAGGGACCTCTAATTAGCATGAACTCAACCATTTCAATGAACAAAACTGCTAATCTGAAAAAGCCCAGTGCTGAGGAGAAGGGCAAACAAAAGGTTAATGAGCCTAGTAGAGCCAGCACATCCAAGTAAAATCCCAAGGCTCAATCACAGGTTAGGGGTCAACCTAAACAGTCCTATAAACCCCATGTCAAGGCCACCAAGTCTCCACCATCACCATCACCTCTAAAGAAGACCCAATACACACCCATGAATAGGTCAGCAGGGTCCAAAGTACAGGGGAGACAGAATGCTGCTAGGAGTCAACCCAATTATTTCTATCAACCCAGAGCTCAGACTTACTACAATGCACAGCCAACCTATTTCAATAGGTCAGGTTGGACTAGAACTCCGGGAAGGTTTGCAGGTCTTGCATATCAGGCTGCACAATATCATAGACCTTACACTAGAAATTGGGTTAGTGGGTATGGCAACTGGTCACCTAGAAATATGCATTATTTCAGTCAGCCCAGGAACTACTATGGCCAAAACTTCGTGAACAAACCCTGGCCAAGGCACTGGCAAAGAAACAACACTGTCAATAATTATGCTGGTGTAAATAAGAAGAAAAATAACAAAAAGAAAAGGAACAACAATAGAAAGAAATCTGTAGGATCCACTGAACAAAATTCTTTCAAACAAATGTGGATACCAAAAGGTCTGCTGTCTTGCTTTACTTCTATTCCATCTTCTCTGGAGCCCAATCAGACTTGGGTTCCAAACTCATTTACCTGATTGTGTATGCAAGTATGTCTGGCAGCCAAGGACAAATCTGTGGTACTTGGATAGTGGCTGCTTCAGGCATATGACAGGAGATAAGGCCATAAATTCAAAAGCTAAAAGAGATTGGAGGCCTTGTCAACAATCTGATGGAACACTAAGGGTAAAAATAAATCAGTCAGGTAAAGCAGGTAAGTGACTTATCTTCAGAATTGAATTGAGAAAGTAATGTCAATTTGATTGGTTAATTCCTGACTTTCTCTTCTTGTCTAGCTGATCAGTCTGCATTCCAGACTCAGCTACTAAATTTAAATTCTGCACAAAAGTTGATGACTCTCTTCTCTTTGCATACTATTGCATTGTGTACAATGAATGCTAGAAACTGAATTATCTTGAAGAATTGATTGCTCCCGAATGATGCTCTCTGAATGAATAAACTCTCTGATGGTTTTGTGAATGCTGGATGTTGCAACAGACTCATGATCATGCATGACACTCATACTTTTCAAGATCATCATTGCATATCATTTAGTTATGAATGTGTCTAAAATCACATGCATATTAAAACTGCTTTGAACTGCTTTTCTCTGCATAACCGTGGTATATTAAATAGTAAGCTACTAAATGGCAGGAAAATTTGTCTGGAGGTTCTTACTATGTGTGAGATGGTCCTTGAGACCAAGTTCTCGGCCTATTACCGTGGGTTATATTGATTGATAGGGCAGTCTGAATGAGCATGAATGTCAAAATCCTTTGTTCAGTTTTCAGAGAAAACATTGTATGTATTCATGGGGAGTTTGTTGAGTCTTTGCATGCCTTTGCATATCATTCATTCATGACCTATGCATAAGCTCTCTCTCATTTAATTCTTGCCATTCATTAGCAAAATTGCACGCATATCGACAGGGGGAATACTGTTAGAAATTCAGATTGGTCATCAATTCTATTGAATCATTTCATCCTTGACTCTAAATAATTGAGTCTGACTTATGGCAATCTGTTAGTAAGTTCTGATTTCTAAGCAATAGAAAACAGACTTCTTCTCTTATATGAATTTTAAATTGCTTAAAGACTGACTTAATGGTTTAAATTTTATAATCATTGAAGTTTAAAGATTACAATCAGTAAATAAGAAAGCTGAAAATTGATAAAACTCTCAACTCCTTTCTTATTTCATGTCAGACAAAGCTAATCATATCTGAAATCTGAAAACTCATCTGAAATCATGTTAGAGAAGGTAAGTATGTGTATTGTTCTTAAACAAGTAACTCTGAAACATATAAAGGACAGCTAAGAAAGATATTGAAAAAATATTAAAAATCATTGAAAATTAACATTGGCAGAGCAATGACTGGTAAATCACTGAGAAACTGAGTGATCCATCAAAGAAGTGGACAACACTCATGTCATGAAGTGTATCAGCTATCTCTGTATAAAATGATCAAAATAGCATGCTGGTTTCACCGAGTACCTGAGGGTAACTAGCGTCTGATAAACGTGTACCCTCACACAAAAATGTGTAAATCAGTTCTGTTGAATTTGATCATAGGCAGAATTGTCCATCTTGTTGAGTATCTAGAGGTATTGGCGTCTGATAAGCGTATACCCTTATGCAGAAAGACTTATGGTACCTGAATGCTCTAAATGAACTAATATTGATAATGCTATTCCTTCAAAAGAAAATTCATGGATGTCAATTTGTTTATTTTCAATACATGACCTAGCATCTCTTAACAACTTTTAATGAGTATACGAAAGTAGGATATTTTGAAACTGAATCTTTCATGCAAATGTGATTCTGGTTTATTGTTTTATCATGCACAGCCAACTTATCCATTGATTGTAGTGCATGAACTCAAAATTTATAACCTTTAAACCAGACTTCTATCTGAAAGTAGTTTCTAAATTCATATGACTGAAGACTCTGTGCTTTAGAATGCTTATTCCTGAACTACTTGTTCAGAATGCCAGTCAGATGATTTCTTAATCTTTCCCTTTGTATATCTGATTTCTTGAACACAATATCCCATTTCATAGGGGGAGAATTCATTCAGGGGGAGTCCTATCTTCAGGGAAAGTTTCTTGTTCTAAGGGTCATACTGCTTTTCTCTTTTTGATTATGTCAAAGGGGGAGAAAATTTTGGTGCCTCACTGCCACTGTGTTGCCATCATCAAAAAGGGGGAGAATGGTGTGCCCCTTAGGCACAAGTATGTGCTATGTTGAATTGATGATAGCAATGCTGTTTTGTTTTGATGATTGCAACACAGTGAGTGCATTATGATATTATGTTTTGTTTTGATGATGGCATGTTGATTTGAATGCTTGAGTGTGTTATATCTGATTTAGTCTGTGGAGATTGCATGAGTGTGCCATGTTTGATATCCTTGATAGGTCGACTCCCTCAGACTGTCCATCTTATTTAGTGTCTCATGCAGCGTCAACGCTGTGAGTGTGTACACAGCATTCTCAAGCCTGCAGCATCAACTCTATAAGTCTATACAGTGGTTCAGCAAGTGTGTACATCGCTTAGTGTAAGCATGGCGAAGTCCAAAGTCTATACATTGATGCTTTGCATTGGACTTAAAGTCCATACATTGACAAGCCTGTACAATGGCTGCAGCATGCTCGCATAAGTCTATACATTGCATCTTAGCATGTTTGCACAGCACACCATCAAGTCTGAACATTGGCCAAGTCTACACATCGGCACTGTAGCTTGCTTAGCTCAAGTCTATACATCCGTTTGCACAGCACATGATGATGCGGGATGAGACCATGGACACGACAAGCTCGTGACTGCCCCTTAACGAGGGAAGCGTCGGATGTGCGCGGTTGAGAAACCGGCTGTGAACTAGGGTGGTCGGCTCTCACTTGTGCCCGGATCGGGTCACAGGACGGTAACGCTCTCTCTCGCAGCAGCGGTGATATAAATAGAAAGCGAGCTAATTACCCTATCATGCTCTCTAGCAGTGGCATAAGCAAGTATATATGAAAATTAAGCAAAATGCCAAGTAAGGGAGCGAATGCGATACCTCCACGCGCTCGGCGTGGGGACGACGGGCCCGGCCGAACTCATGCTCCCGGGACAGTTAATACATGAATATTACAGCAATAGAAATATGCCCACTCCACGCAGGGAGGTAAAGGGCGACACCAGGGGCCCGGGAGGACCGAATTCGGGATGACGGGCAGCTTCGTGTGTTGATTCGGCTACACGCGTGATCACGACCGTGAGGCCCACGTGCTGTCTGGAGGGGTCGTATGGGACCCGGTGGCGCCGCTGTAGTGTGGACACTTAGGGAAGTGTTCCCTGGGCTGGCGGCACACCGGAACGTCGCCCGGGGGTCGGGCGGTTCTGATCGGCACCCGTCGGGTTTGCTGTCCACGGACTGGTGGTTGCTATTTTGCGGCACGCGCTCCGGCGAGAATGGACGCTGCGATCAGCCTCGACGTCGGATTGACACGAGACTGGCGCCGTTGGAAAGCTAGCTTGAAGTTCTTCAACCTAGGCCTAAAGATCTGGCCTGGATCTGCTCGGATCTTGACTTATGGAATTTTCAATCTTCTGTTGTATAGTTCCTGAAATCACAGGTCAGTAGAGAACTTCCCTATGGATTGCCTTTGACCGCGAGGGAGACGTTCGAATCAGGGGTTGTGTTCTTCAGGAAAGTTGTTGGAATTTGAGCTGGAAAGACAGAAAAATTGGTTTGGACCCGTTGGGATGTATCTTTGATTTTCTATGATTTGCTTAGTGGACAAAGGTCGGATCTGGGATCTGGCTGAAAGTACTGTAGCTTTGGTAGAACATAAATTTTTAAAACTAGGTAGAAGGACGATAAAAATTTAAGAAAAATTGTGATGGTAGGGGACGATGGACAGAACTCCCAGTTAAATTGGGAGGTCTACCAAAAATCAAAACGGTGGTTGAAGGTGGAGAACTTAGGGCTACTATCACTGTAGACAGTGATAGAACATATCTGAGATTGAGAGTTGAACGAAATGGTAAGGATATGAAACGGTGGATTTTGAATCTCAATTTTTTTGTGGAGAAGGGGCTAGAATACAGGAACCAACCCTCAAAATTTCAAATCGATCAGAACTCGTGGCTGGCTTCAAGAATTCTCGAACTACACCTCTGTCCAGCAGGACAGAAACTTGATGACGATTCCACGGCGGCTCGAAGGCGGCACGAACGGCGGCGGCGGCGGCACAGACGATCACCGGAGGTTGAGAGGGGATGATAGAAGAGGGATACACTCTAGATCTGGGGTTGGGGAAAGAAGAACAGCAAGGGAGGAGAGAGGGGCGCACCAAGCTCCTTGAACACTCACAAAAATTCTGATTTTTCCATCCAATTTCTCATGAAAAATACAACATTATATAGACTAGGTCTCTAACTAATTCTAGACCCTTGGATCAAGGGTTGATGAGTAAAGGGCTGGGATGTGGTTTGAACAACCACAATAAATCACAATAAAATACAAGGTTCGCCCCCCCCCCTTTAAAGAAGGCAATTTGATTTTGTCTACTTTAATTAAATCTAGGTCCAAGTCCAAGGTTAGACCATGGACCAGCCCCCTTGGACCCGGGAGTCCAAGTGGACCAATAAGGAGGAGGGAGGGGGCCCCTGCATGGCCTACATGCACTTTTACAAAAAGACCCAATGGCCTTTTGCAAATAAACCCACTCAGACCTACTATTGTGTACCCATATATCACAAGGGTATACATACAAATATAAAAGGACGTAGATGCAAACACAATGTGAGCGGGCTAACGTTGATGTCCCCATCAATTCTCCCCGGGTGGGAGGAACTCGACCCCGTCGAGTAAGGGGTGCTGCTGCTCGAATAGCGCCGGCGGATCCGTCACCGAACCAAGTAGCGCAGGTATGCTCCACTCCAAGTGATCGGCACCTGCTCATTCCATATATACTCGATATGCGAACTGCTATGGCTAAAGGTGGTCACTCCGAAGGGCACTCTCAAAAGGAAGGAAACAGCTCGAAGACTCACTAGGAATCACCGATGAGTCCCTATAGGTGACTGATCCGGGTATAGAAGTAAAACCGATCCCATACTCATCAGTGAGTTGACTCGCTTCACACTCATAAGAGAACGACAACGAGCTTACACAAGACACACGCAGACTCACCATGCACTGACACACGAATGCAAACCACACAAAGAAAACACACTGACTCATGCACGACTCTAGACTAAGGTGGTAGCATCAAGCCCACTAGGTGGCGGCATCCTGGGCTGCAGGAGAGCCGTCCTGCTCTTCCCCTCCCAAGGCATAGTACTCCTCGGCTAGTGCCTCATCGGCCTCGTAATCAACACACTCAGGCTCGGGAGGTACGGATCCTCCAACACCTAATGCTAGGGTGGTGCGAGCGGGACACTCGCTGGCAATGTGGCCAAACCCATGACAGTGGAAACACTGCACTCTCGACCGACTACTCTCTCCTATAAAAGGGGCCTTACCCTTATCATCCCGTCGGGTAGGGGGTGTAGGTAGTAATGAGGGAGATGTAGGTGCTTTGGACAATAGTGGAGGGGGTGCAGGTGCCAGAGGACGGGCTATAGGAGCCGGGGAACGGGTAATGGGTGCCGGTGGTTGGGGTGGAAATAGATCCCGGGGTGGAGGAGGATGAGGCCGTGGAGCGAAGTGCTCCTGACGGGTGGACTCCTGAGGTCGAGCCATGGGAGGCCGCTGATGTGGGCCTATGGAGTGACGGGGCTCGGCACTACGGAGAGGGGTGGGGCCCAACCGATGGCTAGACTCGAACTCTCCCTCAAATTGCTCCATCTCGAGAGCAACCTGGTATGCCTCTTCCAACGTCTTGGCATTGCGACGGAAAAGCTCATACTAGTAGTGTGGCCGCAAACCACGTCGAAAGCGGGACACGGGCATGGTACTCTCCTCCGTGACACCACATCGTAGAAAGTACTCATCAAACTCCGTGATGTATTCGCAGATGGACCGGTCTCCCTGGCTAAGACTTTGCCATCTATCGATGAGTCGCTGGCGGTATGTGGGAGGAAGGTACTTTTGCCGAAGTTTATTCTTCATCTCGGCCCATGTGTCGATCGGGGGTTCTAACCGCTGAAGTAGCAGGCTCTTCACATTCTTCCAATAGGTTTGTGCCTGCCCCATGAGTTTCATGGTGGCGAATCGGACCCTTCGACGCTCCGACATATCATACCACTCAAAGTAACGGTCCATGCCGAACTCCCAATCTAGGTAGACTTTCGGATCCAAAGACCCGTAAAAAGCGGGAGGGTCCGCTCGCACGGTCTTAAGGACCCTATCATCATCCTCATCTCGTTGTGGACGAAAACCACGACGGTGTTGACCATATCCCTCATAGGCATTGTCGGAACCATAGTCCTCGAGACCAAGGTCAAGGTGCGGTAGTTGGGGAACCCGAGGAAGGGCGGGTGGAGGAGCCTGTGGTGGCTGGTTTTGGGCCGCGAGAGCGGCCTGGACTTGGGCCATGGGAGCGGGTTGGACTTGGGCCACCTCGGGAGGAGGTGCGGGTGGGCCTTGGGCTGCCCCTGGAGGGTCCCCGTGTGACATCCTATCTAACCGCCCAACGAGGTCTTGGACCGACCTGTCGGAGGTCTCCAAGCGCCCCTCCATGGCTCTAAGGCGACCATCCATATTATCGGAGAAAGTCCGAAAGTTAGCATCGGATTGGTCCAACCTAGTCATAATGGCCATCATCGCCTCTTGTAGGGAGTGGAAGTCTCCCGAGGTATCCCGTGGGTTGGCCATAGGTGGTGGTGGGGGTGAGTACTGAGTACCCCGACGAGTGGGCATGCAAACACACCGACTAGAAGACGCCGACTAAAGCAAAACACACTAATGCAAAATGATGCGCCTAGACTTAACCAAAACGCGGTACGCGGCGGAGATAATCGACCCAAAGGTCACTCGCACAAGTGTGCGGCCTTCCCGATAGGCGTAGCCTAACGTTCGGACAACACCTTTTGATATACCGGGTTATTGGGATGCGATGCAAAAGACACTTTTTGTTTTGTTTTAAAACAATGATGATCCTAGACTCGACTTAAACCGACTAATGACTCGATGTAAATGACACTCTTTTTTTTTGACACCCTAGACACAAACTCGCTCTGATACCAAATTGATGCGGGACGAGACCACGGACACGACAAGCTCGTGACTGCCCCTTAACGAGGGAAGCGTCAGATGTGCGCGGTTGAGAAACCGGCTGTGAACTAGGGTGGTCGGCTCTCACTTGTGCCCGGATCGGGTCACAGGACGGTAACGCTCTCTCTCGCAGCAGCGGTGATATAAATAGAAAGCGAGCTAATTACCCTATCATGCTCTCTAGTAGTGGCATAAGCAAGTATATATGAAAATTAAGCAAAATGCCAAGTAAGGGAGCGAATGCGATACCTCCACGCGCTCGGCGTGGGGACGACGGGCCCAGCCGAACTCATGCTCCCGGGACAGTTAATACATGAATATTACAGCAATAGAAATATGCCCACTCCATGCAGGGAGGTAAAGGGCGACACCAGGGGCCCGGGAGGACCGAATTCGGGATGACGGGCAGCTTCGTGTGTTGATTCGGCTACACGCGTGATCACGACCGTGGGGCCCACGTGCTGTCTTGAGGGGTCGTGTGGGACCCGGTGGCGCCGCTATAGTGTGGACACTTAGGGAAGTGTTCCCTGGGATGGCGGCACACCGGAACGTCGCCCGGGGGTCGGGCGGTTCCGATCGGCACCCGTCGGGTTTGCTGTCCACGGACTGGTGGTTGCTGTTTTGCAGCGCGCGCTCCGGCGAGAATGGACGCTGCGATCAGCCTCGACGTCGGATCGACCCGAGACTGGCGCCGTTGGAAAGCTAGCTTGAAGTTCTTCAACCTAGGCCTAAAGATCTGGCCTGGATCTGCTCGGATCTTGACTTATGGAATTTTCAATCTTCTGTTGTATAGTTCCTGAAATCACAGGTCAGCAGAGACCTTCCCTATGGATTGCCTTTGACCGCGAGGGAGACGTTCGAATCAGGGGTTGTGTTCTTCTGCAAAGTTGTTGGAATTTGAGCTGGGAAGACAGAAATATTAGTTTGGACCCGTTTGGATGTATCTATGATTTTCTCTGATTTGTTTAGTGGACGAAGGTCGGATCTGGGATCTGGCTGAAAGTACTGTAGCTTTGGTAGAACATGAATTTTTAAAAATAGGTAGAAGGATGATAAAAATTTAAGAAAAATTGTGGTGGTAGGGGACGATCGACAGAAGTCCCAGTTAAATGGGAAGGTCTAACAAAAATCAAAAGAGTGGTCGAAGGGGGAGAACTCAGGGCTACTGTCACTATAGATAGTGACAGAACAGATCTGAGATTGAGAGTTGAAAGAAATGGTAAGGATATGAAACGGTTGATTTTGAACCTCAATTTTTTTGTGGAGAAGGGGCTAGACAATAGGAACCAACCCTCAAAATTTCAAATCGATCAGAACTCGTGGCTGGCTTCAGGAAGTCTCTAACTACACCTCTGTCCAGCAGGACAGAAACTTGATGATGATTCCACGGCGGCTCGAAGGCGGCACGTACGGCGGCGGCGGCGGCATAGACAATCACCGGAGGTTGAGAGGGGATGATAGAAGAGGGATACACTCTAGATCTGGGGTTGGGGAAGGAAGAACAGCAAGGGAGGAGAGAGGGGCGCACCAAGCTCCTTGAACACTCACAAAAATTTTGATTTTTCCATCCAATTTCTCATGAAAAATACAACATTATATAGACTAGGTCTCTAACTAATTCTAGACCCTTGGATCAAGGGTTGATGAGTGAAAGGCTGGGATGTGGTTTGAACAACCACAATAAATCACAATAAAATACAAGGTTCGCCCCCCCCCCCCCTTTAAAGAAGGCAATTTGATTTTGTCTTCTTTAATTAAATCTAGGTCCAAGTCCAAGGTTGGACCATGGACCAGCCCCCTTGGGCCCGGGAGTCCAAGTGGACCAATAAGGAGGAGGGAGGGGGCCCCTGCAGGGCCTACATGCACTTTTGCAAAAAGACCCAATGGCCTTTTGCAAATAAACACACTCAGACCTACTATTGTGTACCCATATATCACAAGGGTATACATACAAATATAAAAGGACGTAGATGCAAACACAATGTGAGCGGGCTGACGTTGATGTCCCCATCACATGAACTCTATACATTGCACTGTTCATGCACGGCACAGCAAGTCTGCACAACGTCCGTCTCATTTAGCGTCTAAGGCAAGTCTATACACTGGAAACTGAAGTGTGTACATTGAGCGTCTCATTGAGCGTCTCACATAAGTCTATACATTGCTGATCGAACGTAAGTCCATACATTCCAACCTCTTCCTACGTTCGCTGCTTTAGCTTCACTCCAAGTCTATACACTGTACTGCCAGTCTTTACCTACGTTCAGAGCCTCAAGTCTATACAATGGTAAAGTCTGCACATTGTGCTTTGAAGCTCAAAGTCTGAACATTGGCTTCACATCTTCAAGTCTGTACATTGGCTTCGCATCTACAAGTCTGTACATTGGTTCAGATTTTTCAAGTCTATACACTGGCTTATTCTTCAAGTATATACAGCATGTCTTCACGTTCTAAGTCTACACATCGTTCCTCAAAGGCTAAGTGTATACATTGTCCATATTGTATTACATGCTTTATATCAAAGTCTGTACAGCATGCCTTGTTGTTCACAGCCTTCAAAGTCACATTGTATTGCGTCAACGCAGTGCATTGGCATGTAGTGAAGCATCAACGCATTGCATTGTGCATGCCCTGGCAAAGTCTATACATCGTCTGTCTACATCAGAGTCTCATGGAGTCCATACATTGCACAGCGTTCTCAAGTCTATACATCATGTTGTTTCATGCTAAGTATATACATTGCTTCAACTCTGCTTTCACAAAGCCAAGTCTGTACATTGCCTTGTTATGCATATGAACGTGAAGTCTATACATTGCTTCATAAACATGATGAGGGAGACATCATCCACAATTCCCTTTGGCTAGGGTTCTCTTCACACTCCGGCATCATTTGAGTTCGGGCCTCTCTCTATAAAGGCCCACTTATCCTTTTGTGCTATTTACTTGAGTCATTTGATGTAATTTTCATTTTATTTGAGTCATGTCCCTAGGTCTTGCATTTATTTTCCTAAGTTTGAGTGTCATTAGATTGTGTAATGTGCTATTGGGCCCAATTCTTCGGGCTTGGACCATGAGCCCCCCCTACCCCTTCGGTTATTTATTATTGAGTCTTTTTGTAAGGGACTTGTTGTAAAATGTGGGCTTCCTATATATAGAGCCCCATTTCCTTCATTTGGAACTTAATGAATGAATGAATCAATACAAAAGATTTCCATTTGAGTGTTCAAATTTAGTTCTAGAGGAGTGAATCCTATAGTTGGGTGTGAAGCCCTAGGGGAGTGATTCCCCACCCTACTCTCTCTCTATCCCTCTTTCTCTCTCCTCCCACTAAGGGGTTCGCCCCATTCCTCTCTCCTCCCTCCTCCCAACCACCTCCAACCCCCAACCACCTCCATTAAGGCCACTCCACTTCCCATAGCCCCATTACTCCACCCCCCTTGTCCCAAGGTGGAATCTTTACCCTTCCAACACAATCTCCCCCCCTTCCAACACAATCCCCCACTTCCCCACACAATCACCCAACTTCCAAAGCCATTTCAAATTTGAAATCCCTTCCCTCCAAGCCTTGGCCGCCCCTATCTCTATACCCTTTAGCCTTGGTCGCCCCCACCTCCCTCCTCTCTTCTCCTCCTAGCAATCCCCATTCCCCCTTACCTCCAGCTGAAACCTGCGACCTCCCCCTCTTCCTCCATCTCCCCACCACCATTAGACCCCCTCCACACCTCCCACAACCCCCCCTCTCACCCTTCATCCACCTCCCCTTCACCCTATACCCCATTCTCCTTCTTCTATCAAGGCATTGGAAGCTGTCCTTGGTTGCTGCTTGCAGTCCAGAAGTTACAGATGAACCAGCAGATTGCAGCGGCCACCACGACCTCCTCCGGATGAGTTTGAAGATCCAAGAGCCATCTTCAGAAGCGTCTACCAGTCGCCTTCGCAACCGAAGTGGTTTCATCTCCTTCAGATATCCGAGTCGTCCAGGAGGTCCATTCTCCCTCAGCTGCGCAGTTCTACCCCGGCTGAGGACCTGAACCGGGTTAGAAGCTCTGCCACGACAAACCTCGGAGGAATCAGCCCTCAAGCTCTTCTACAAAGTTCTTCTTCGTCCTGTCTAAGTTCATAATCAAGAGGCGGAACTCCGTTCGGCATCCTGTGGAAGGAGTTACAAATTTTCTCCCTCAGCTCCATCACTCTGCCAGCTACAAGTCTGCATCGACCTGCCACCACTGTTCTGCATCCCCTAGTCTTCTCCGACCTCGGTTGGATTCCCCATCATTTTTGCTGCGAAGAGGACTTGCTTACGATTCCAACGACTCCAACGGCGCTTGATTCCGTAGTCAGGAGCGGCCGGGACACTCTCTGCATCCTGCTGTTAGAAATCTGCAACTGACGGTCCAAGAATCTGAAGCCATGTTAAAACCACCGTCCCGGTCAGCAGCGGTGCCAGAAGAAATTAAAGGAATTCTGAGGCATTCCCCTTCCTGTTATGAAGATTTTGCCGCCGGTCTTGCCATCATAAAAATTCCTGAGCGGGTTATACAGCATCCACAATGACTACCTGTCCCTGTTCGCAGACAGCAGGCAGATTCAGTGCCGTCTCTTAATCAACCCTTTTCTCTCTAATTTCCCCGCCCCGCTTGGCCGGCTGAAGGCCCCTCCCTGCGTGGAGGTAGTATTGTTTGTAATTCCATTAACCCCCACCCCAAGATCCCCCTCCTGCGAGAGGTGTAGTGGTGTAATTTGTTTGGGCAGGTCAAGCGACACCGCCGCGGCGTGTGGGGATCCACTCGCCTCCCCGCTCGCCCTCGTCTCCAACCGGGACCGGTTTCTTCAAACCGGTCGAGTAAGTGCTCAAACCTTCACTCCACTTAGTGCTTGTCTTTCAATATTAGTTCTTACTTCCGCTGGTTATGCGAATGAGAGCCCGATCCTCAAGCCCATAAACTTGAGTGATCACCGTGGGAAAATTGCAACCGGTGCCTTTGGCACTTTGTCGGCCCCCTTGATTTGGGCATCCCCACCCATTGGGAATCAAGTCTTGGCCTTGCTGGCCCTCTACCAGCAAGGGCCCAACCCCCACATCCTCACCTTGGCATTGCCAAGTCACCCCGGGCTTGGGTGAGTGACGATAGAGCGGTGGCCCAACTTGGCCCGTTTTGAATGCGATTGTGCTTGCTTGCTAAAGTCCAAGGGTGTGTCACATCAATTGGTATCAGAGCAAGTCATTGACTTGTCTCTATCAAGTCTAAGTCCTAGGACCTTTGCATTGTGTGTCCAACCTCATTTGCCCCTTGTCTTGCATGTCCACCCGTAGTGGTGCTAGTTACCGACCCGATCCGTCATCTTCAATTCCACCCATGGATCCCAATCCTCAACTCAATCAAGATGCTCTTAGGGAGGAACCCCAAGGCCAAATGAATAGGGTAGATGCTGCCCTTGCTAACATTCTTGCCCAACTAGAGTCCCTAACCACTCGAATTGCCCGTCTAGAAGAACATGATAACCACCCAAGGAACCATGAACCTAGGGTCCACCCTCCACATGTTGACCCTCATAGGGAAGACCCTCATCTAAGGGATAATGAACCAAGAATCCATCCACCACATGGTGAGTTGCATAGGAATGAGTTCCACCCAAGGAACAATGACCCAAGAGTCCCCCCTCCATATGTTGAGCCTCATAGGGACGAATTCCATCCAAGGTACAATGGACCAAGAGCCCATCATCCACGTGCTGATATTTATAGGGAGGACCTGGACCTTGATCCCTACCATGACTATGAGAGGCCTCGCCACCATCACATTCATGAAAGGCGTCCACGGGATGACCCGGATGACCCTCTCTTAAGGATGATTAAAGTAGAGGCCCCAAACTTTGATGGTTCCCATGAACCAAGTGTCTACTTAGAATGGGAGACCGCCATGGACCAATACTTTGAATGGTACCCAATGCCCGACCAAAGGAGGGTAAGATTGGCCAAGATGCATCTCACTAAATTAGCCAAAACTTATTGGCTAAACCAAGAGGGTTTAAGAAGGATTAGGTGGGTATAGCCTATTGATACTTGGGAGGGTATGAAGAACCAACTTAGGAACAAATATCTTCCCCAATCCTACCATCACATGCTCTTAGATGAATGGCAAAGCCTCACCCAAGAGGGGAAGACCGTAGTTGAGTACATTGAGAAGTTTGACTCCTATCTTTTGAAGTGTGGAGTTCATGAGGACCCGGCCGTTACCTTGTCCCGCTTTAGGAATGGACTTCAAAGTCACATCAAAAGAGAGCTTTTCATGAGAGATGTTGATAACCTTGAGATAGCTTATCAAATAGCTAGGGAAAGATTCTCTAGGATCCCTCGATTTGCTACTCCCCGACCGGTCGATCCCAAAAACATGGGACCACGGCCCATTCCGGCCACTCCCATGAAAGCCCATAATCCAAGTGGGAGCACCCCATTAAGGCCTTACAACCCCCCTCCCACCATCACTCCAAACAAACCCACCCCTAGTCACCCCCTCCCACGGAGGGAAGACATTCCCAAAGGCCCAAATGTAGGAACTACTTCGGGTAGCGGGCGTCAACAATGCTTTAGGTGTCAAGGGTTTGGCCACTTTGCGGGGCAATGTCCATCCAAGGGATTGTCTAGCTTGCTTATTGAGGAAGAAGCTCCACCCCAAAAAGAACTTGAAGATGTCATTGAGGACCATGAAGCCTCACTAGATTGGGAAGAGGAGTATGAAACCCAATACCTAGAGTCGGGTCTAGAGCACACCACTCCATCTTCCAACTCTCATCTAGGAGTGATTAGATGCACCCTCACCAAACCCCAAGAAGAGGATTGGCGTCGAACTTCAATATTTCACACCTTTGTCAAAATAGGGAACCATGTAAGGAAAGTGATCTTGGATAGTGGGAGTTGTGTCAATGCCGTGTCACCCGATACCGTCAAGCTTCTTGGGCTAACTATCACCCCTCACCCAAGCCCATACCGGGTTTCATGGATCAACAACAACTCCATCCCGGTCAACACTCAATGTCTTGTGCCTCTCACCTTCTCTTCATACCATGATCAAATATGGTGTGACATCATACCCATGGAAGTAGGTAGCATCCTACTAGGAAGACCTTGGCTTTATGATGTAGATGCCACCATCTTGGGTAGGAGCAACAAATGCACCTTTGAACATGAGGGTAAGACTATCCGTCTTAACCCCTCCCCACCTCGTCCCATGACCAAGAGGGACACTCCCCCTCAAGGACAACACCCCACCACCATACAAGTCTCGGGGAACTCCACCCCTCCAACTCCATCCCCTACCCAAACTCCCAAACAAAGTGGGACCTCGGGGTTGACCAAGGGTCTTCATCTCATCACTAGGAAGGAACTTGAAGAGGAGATAGTTCAAGGAGTACCATTATGTGCGGTGGTCATTTGCCTAGGAGAACCCACTTCCACCAATCCACATCCCATAGAAATCCAACAACTCCTAGAAGAATTCCATGATGTGTTCCCAACGGAGCTCCCGGACCAACTCCCTCCCATGCGGGATGTGCAACATGCAATTGATCTAGTCCCGGGAGCCACTCTCCCAAACCTTCCTCATTATCGCCTCAATCCTACGGAACATGCCGAACTTAGGAGGCAAATAGAGGAACTCATTAGGAAGGGCTTCATTCGCATTAGCAAAAGCCCATGTGCCGTCCCGGCCCTTCTAACTCCCAAGAAGGATGGGTCATGGCGAATGTGTGTGGATAGTCGGGCCATTAACAAAATCACCGTCAAGTATAGGTTTCCCATCCCTAGGCTTGATGACATGCTTGATATGTTAGCCGGAGCCACCATCTTCTCCAAAATTGACCTTAAGAGTGGCTATCACCAAGTTAGGATAAGGCCCGGGGATGAGTGGAAAACGGCTTTCAAAACCAAAGATGGCCTCTTTGAATGGTTAGTCATGCCTTTTGGGCTTTCAAATGCCCCAAGTACTTTCATGCGTCTTATGACGGAGGTCCTTAGGCCCTTCATTGGGATCTTTCTAGTGGTCTATTTTGATGATATACTCATCTATAGTCAATCCCAAGAAGCCCACCTTGATCACCTTAGGAAAGTTTGTACCATCCTTCGTCAAGAGAGCCTATTTGCCAACTTAGGAAAGTGCCACTTCATGACCACATCCCTCACCTTCCTAGGATTTGTGGTGTCAACCAAAGGCGTCTCCATGGACCCCGAGAAGGTCCAAGCTATCATTGATTGGCCGGAACCCCACACCCTTCACGAGGTCCGAAGTTTCCATGGATTGGCTACATTCTATAGGAGGTTTATTCGAGGGTTTAGCACTATCACTGGCCCAATCACCGATTGTCTCAAGAAGGGGACTTTTGTATGGACCAAATCGGCCTCTAAAGCCTTCCAAGAACTTAAGGAGAAGTTGACCCAAGCTCCGGTCCTATGCCTTCCCGATTTCTCTAAAGTCTTTGAAGTCACATGTGATGCATCCGGGATAGGGATAGGAGGGATTCTTAGTCAAGAGGGACACCCGGTAGCCTTCTTTAGTGAGAAGCTTTGTGATGCTAGGACAAGATACTCCACTTATGACAAGGAGTTCTATGCCGTGGTTCAATCCCTCCGACATTGGAGGCACTACTTGTTGCCCAAGGAGTTTGTCATCTTTTCCGACCATGAGGCCCTCAAATACCTCAATTCCCAACAAAAGTTAAATGCCCGACATGCCCGATGGGTTGAGTTCATCCAATCCTACACTTTTGTCATCAAACACAAGGCCGGGAGTGAGAATCGAGCGGCGGATGCCCTTAGTAGGAAAGTTTCCTTGCTATCCACTATCCAAGTGGAAGTGACCGGGTTTGATAGGATCAAGGATGAGTACCCTAGCTGCCCCGACTTTGGGCACATCTATACCACCTTGACCACCCCTTCTAGCAAGGAACATGAGGGATTTGTCTTAGAGGATGGGTTCCTCTTCAAGGGACCCAAGCTTTGCATCCCACGGACCTCACTCCGTGACTTCTTGATTTGGGAATTACATGCGGGAGGGCTAGCTGGCCATTTTGGAGTCCACAAAACCATTGCCCTAGTTGAGGGACAGTTTTATTGGCCTAGTCTCAAGAGAGATGTAGGCAAGGTTGTGGGTCAATGCCGAACATGTGCCTCGGCCAAACAAGTGAAACAAAACACCGGCCTATATACCCCACTCCCCATCCCCGACCGACCATGGCAAGACTTAAGTATGGACTTTGTGCTAGGACTACCCAAGACTCCTAGAAAGCATGACTCAATCTATGTGGTGGTTGATAGATTTTCCAAAATGGCCCATTTCATCCCATGCACCAAAACCTCCGATGCCTCCCATGTGGCCCGATTGTTCTTTGATGAGGTTGTCCGCCTCCATGGGTTACCCAAAACCATAGTCTCCGATAGAGATGTCAAATTCACTAGCTACTTTTGGAAAACTCTTTGGCACATGATGGGTACCCTCCTTAAATTCTCCACTGCCTACCACCCCCAAACAGATGGCCAAACCGAAGTTGTCAATCGGAGTCTAGGGAACCTCCTTAGGTGCCTTGTTGAGGATCGACCGGGAAATTGGGATCTCACTCTACCCCAAGCTGAGTTTGCATATAACAACTCCATCAATAAGTCCATAGGGATGAGTCCATTTGAAGCTGTGCATGGGTACAAACCAAGAAAGCCTTCCGATCTCATTCCTCTTCCCCAGCATGCTAGAGTGTCCATTTCAGCCGAGTCTTTTGCACAACATATTAGAGAATTGCATGAAGAAATTCGCAAGCACATCAGCAAAAAGAATGAGGCTTATAAAAGGCTGGCCGACTCTCATCGGCGTCACCAAGAATTTCATGTGGGTGACTTTGTGATGGTAAGGACGGAGAGGCTCTCCCCGGGAGCCAACTCTAAACTGAGGCCACGTGGGGCTGGTCCCTTCCAGGTCTTGAGGCGCATTGGTGCAAATGCCTACGAGTTAGATCTCCCTGAGGAGTATGGAATAAGTCCCACATTCAATGTTGCCGACCTAGTGCCATATAAGGGACCCACGGTGGTACCTAGTGAGGCGATTGAGCCTACTTCTTCCCTTGAGAGAGCACCCACCCGTGAGGAGAGACCACCAGCCAAGAGAGCCCAGCGTGAACAAATTGAACAAATATTGGATGAACAAGTCACTACCACTCGGAGCAAGGTCTATGAGCGCTATCTCGTCAGGTGGAAGGATCGGCCTCCTTCGGAGGATTCTTGGGTGAGTCGGGAGGATCTCCAGCGGTTGGATCCGGACCTCCTCGAGCAGTACCACAGCCGGATGGACCCCTACTCGACGGAGTCGAGCTCTTCACAGCCCAGGGGATTTGATGGAGACATCATCCACAATTCCCTTTGGCTAGGGTCCTCTTCACACTCCGGCATCATTTGAGTTCGGGCCTCTCTCTATAAAGGCCCACTTATCCTTTTGTGCTATTTACTTGAGTCATTTGATGTAATTTTCATTTTATTTGAGTCATGTCCCTAGGTCTTGCATTTATTTTCCTAAGTTTGAGTGTCATTAGATTGTGTAATGTGCTATTGGGCCCAATTCTTCGGGCTTGGCCCATGAGCCCCCCCTACCCCTTCGGTTATTTGTTATTGAGTCTTTTTGTAAGGGACTTATTGTAAAATGTGGGCTTCCTATATATAGGGCCCCATTTCCTTCATTTGGAACTTAATGAATGAATGAATCAATACAAAAGATTTCCATTTGAGTGTTCAAATTTAGTTCTAGAGGAGTGAATCCTATAGTTGGGTGTGAAGCCCTAGGGGAGTGATTCCCCACCCTACTCTCTCTCTATCCCTCTTTCTCTCTCCTCCCACTAAGGGGTTCGCCCCATTCCTCTCTCCTCCCTCCTCCCAACCACCTCCAACCCCCAACCACCTCCATTAAGGCCACTCCACTTCCCATAGCCCCATTACTCCACCCCCCTTGTCCCAAGGTGGAATCTTTACCCTTCCAACACAATCTCCCCCCCTTCCAACACAATCCCCCACTTCCCCACACAATCACCCAACTTCCAAAGCCATTTCAAATTTGAAATCCCTTCCCTCCAAGCCTTGGCCGCCCCTATCTCTATACCCTTTAGCCTTGGTCGCCCCCACCTCCCTCCTCTCTTCTCCTCCTAGCAATCCCCATTCCCCCTTACCTCCAGCTGAAACCTGCGACCTCCCCCTCTTCCTCCATCTCCCCACCACCATTAGACCCCCTCCACACCTCCCACAACCCCCCCTCTCACCCTTCATCCACCTCCCCTTCACCCTATACCCCATTCTCCTTCTTCTATCAAGGCATTGGAAGCTGTCCCTTGGTTGCTGCTTGCAGTCCAGAAGTTGTAGATGAACCAGCATCTTGCAGCGGCCACCACGACCTCCTCCGGACGAGTTTGAAGATTCAAGAGCCATCGTCGGAAGCGTCTACCAGTCGCCTTCGCAACCGAAGTGGTTTCATCTTATTCCGATCTCTGAGTCGTCCAGGAGGTCCATTCTCCCTCAGCTGCACAGTTCTGCCCTGGCTGAGGACCTGAACCAGGTTAGAAGCTCTGCCACGACAAACCTTGGAGGAATCAGTCCTCAAGCTCTTCTACAAAGTTCTTCTTCGTCCTGTCTACGTTCAGAATCAAGAGGCGGAACTCCGTTCGGCATCCTGTGGCAGGAGTTACAAATTTTCTCCCTCAGCTCCATCACTCTGCCAGCTACAAGTCTGCATCGACCTGCCACCACTTTTCTGCATCCCCTACTCTTATCCGACATTGGTTGGCTTCCCCGTCAGTTTTTCTGCGAAGAGGACTCGCTTACAATTCCAACGACTCCAACGGCGCTTGATTCCGAGGTCGGGAGCGGCCGGGACACTCTCTGCATCCTGCTGTTAGAAATCTGCAGCTGACGGTCCGAGAATCTGAAGCCCTGTTCAAACCACCGTCCCGGTCAGCAGCAGTGCCAGAAGATATTAAAGGAATTCTGAAGCATTCCCCTTCCTGTTACGAAGATTTTGCCGCCAGTCTCGCCATCAGAAAAATTCCTGAGCGGGTTATACAGCATCCACAATGACTACCTGTCCCTGTTCGCAGACAGCAGGCAGATTCGGTGCCGTCTCTTAATCAACCCTTTTCTCTCTAATTTCCCCACCCCGCTTGGCCGGCTGAAGGCCCCTCCCTGGGTGGAGGTAGTATTGTTTGTAATTCCATTAACCCCCACCCCAAGATCCCCCTCCTGCGAGAGGTGTAGTGGTGTAATTTGTTTGGGCAGGTCAAGCGACACCGCCGCGGCGTGTGGGGATCCACTCGCCTCCCCGCTCGCCCTCGTCTCCAACCGGGACCGGTTTCTTCAAACCGGTCGAGTAAGTGCTCAAACCTTCACTCCACTTAGTGCTTGTCTTTCAATATTAGTTCTTACTTCCGCTGGTTATGCGAATGAGAGCCCGATCCTCAAGCCCCATAAACTTGAGTGATCACCATGGGAAAATTGCAACCGGTGCCTTTGGCACTTTGTCGGCCCCCTTGATTTGGGCATCCCCACCCATTGGGAATCAAGTCTTGGCCTTGCTGGCCCTCTACCAGCAAGGGCCCAACCCCCACATCCTCACCTTGGCATTGCCAAGTCACCCCGGGCTTGGGTGAGTGACGATAGAGCGGTGGCCCAACTTGGCCCATTTTGAATGCGATTGTGCTTGCTTGCTAAAGTCCATGGGTGTGTCACATCACATGAAGTCTATACATTGCACTCACGTTTCACAAGTATATACATTGCATGCTCTTTTAATAAAGTCCATACACTGAGCAAGTATATACATTGTCTGTCTGTCGATTGAAAAGTCTATACAGAGTTGTTCACTTAACCTGACAATCCGATACTCTGTCTGACAGGGATTCTTACCAAGATTGATGACCTGGCTTGTGATCCCAGGAGGACGAGGTGTGCAGATGCTGACACGTGGATGGAATTGCCTCGGATCTGGCAAATTCTTTGGGCGGGAAAACGTGGAAGCCACGCGCCCTTATCCACCTGCTGCTGCTGCTATATATATAAGTCTTCATCTTCTGTTGAAGGCTGATCGAGTGTGGCAAGTCTATACAGTGAGACTAAGTCTGAAGCCGCAGCCACCGAGGTCCAGAGAAGAAAAGCAAAGAAGAAGATACAGAGAGAAAAGAGAGATGTGTTGAGAGAGTTCGAGAAGAGAGAGATGAGTTGAGAGGAGTCTATTGAGAGGTTGTAAGTCAGTCTCTTGGTTCAGAAACTAGAGCTGACTCTGCTCATACTTGAGCTGCATTTGTCTGGTTTTCTTCATTTCTTTTGTTTCTGATTTTATTGCTTTCGATACCTTTGTTCAGTAAGCTGTGTATCAGCAGATGCAGTGGGGGTTTCCACTGGACAGGTAAAGCTGTAATCCTCAGCTGGCGAGACTTGGTCTCGGACGGGTTAAGCTGTATTTCTCCAGCGGTTTGCAGAGGTGTATCCTCTGGACAGCAAGCTGTGTTGCTCAGCGGGCAGTGGAGGATTCCACTGGACAGCAAGCTGTGTTGCTCAGCGGTTTGTAGACCAAGCTATATTGCCCAGCGGACGCAAGCTGTGTTGCGCAGCAGTAAGCCATACTCGGTTGAGTGTGGGGTGGACGTAGGTCATTGACCGAACCACCTAAAATCTTGTGTGCATTGTGTTTGTGAGTTTGCTCTTACTGAATCTCTTGATTATCTTCACAGATCACTTGTGTTTTTGCTAAGTTTAGACACTCGAGTTAGTGTTTTAGTAGATCTGCCTTTATTCCGCATTTGAACCTACAACTGGTTTTAAATTAGGGTGTAGATCTATTCACCCCCCTCTAGATCCACACTTCGTGGAGATAGACTGCGTCCATCTAACTTCAACATTAAGTGGCTCATTCATCACATGTTGACCATTTCCTTATTGTTCCGTGCCCCCGCCAAACTCATGTGTTTTGAATTTACCGTCACGTTTATAATGAATTTTCGGGAGCTAGGGCTCCTCACGGGGAATGCCACATGGAAGCACTTAGGATAATAACCAAATATCATTGTATCTTTTTTCAGTTTTACTCATGATAGGTCGTGTCAATCATGCGTGTGACAATGTGTTCAAGTTCCCAGACTGGGATGGTCTGGACTAACCGAAGGTGCGCTCCTTCTGATCACTAAGCAGACGATGGTGGACATCGGGTCGGGACTGGCGACCCGCCGTGCCATAAAGGTCGATCACGATGATAAGAGGGGAAAATATTTGATTAATCGCCAAGCAATGGGGCTGCATGGCCGATAAGTTGATTCCTATAAAAGGAAGAGACAACGTGTTGAAAAGCCTAGCTACCTTGAAAGGCCCACATCGGGGTGCGAAAAGGTACTTAGAGGCGTATCGGTCACATGTTGACCATTTCCTTATTGTTCCGTGCCCCCGCCAAACTCATGTATTGTGAATTTATGGTCACGTCTCTAACGAATTTTCGGGAGCTAGGGCTCCTCGCGGGGAATGCCACGTTGAAGCACTCAGGATAATAATCAAATATCATTGTATCTTTTTTCGGTTTTACTCACGATAGGGCGTGCCAATCATGTGTGTGACAATGTGTTCAGGTTCCAAGACTGGGATGGTCTGGACTAACCGAAGCTGCGCTCCTTCTGATCACTAAGCAGACGATGGTGGGCATCGGGTCGGGCTTGGCGACCCGCCATGCCATAAATGTTAATCACGGCGATAAGAGGGGAAAATGTTTGATTAATCGCCAAGCAATGGGGCTGCATGGCCGATAAGTCGATTCCTATAAAAAGAAGAGACAACATGTTGAAAAGCCTAGCTACCTTGAAAGGCCTACATCAGGGTGCAAAAAGGTACTCAGAAGCGTATCGGTCACATGTTGACCATTTCCTTATTATTCCGTGCCCCCGCCAAACTCATGTCTTTTGAATTTACCATCACGTCTATGATGAATTTTTAGGAGCTAGGTGTAGCAACCCTGACAATTATAAGAATAAAATTCCTAAAATAAATTTAAAATAAGGAAATTTGTGAAAATAAATAAATAAGTCAAAGACCCAACCCACACACATATAAACAACCTATGTACATATGGGCTTTACACAGAAGGGAACCCAAATTGACCAGAACCAAGCCAAAAGGGAACAACACCCTTGATTAAGGCGCCATTTCAAGAAAACACCCCTTTAAATGGGCGCTATTTTCCTAAGCATAAAATATAGAAAACCCAACTGTAGTGTTTTGTTCTAACTGGGATAGTGGTTGCCGTTCGGGAAGGTTTAGCTCAAGTGGGATACGTACGTGGGAAATTTTAATCTCGTTAGGATTCAAACCCTCAATCTCTATAAATATAACCTCTCTCGAATGAAGCCAATGCTGGTACTACGTTCGAAGAGATATTGCGACCTTTGCTTCTAGAGATCATCAATCTCATGTTGATCATAAACGAAAGGGGAGGAAGAGCTCTCTTCCTATTCTTCTTCCATAGAAAAGCTGCAGTCGTTTCTCAACTGTTACTGAACGTGAAGAAGCTCATCGTCCTTCATCTTCCTCCTTCACGTGAAGTTGCTGTTCCTGCTACTCCTTCTATTGCAATTGTTGCTCTGGACGTGAAGAAGCTTTGCTTCTTAGGATAGTGTCTGTTGATCGAGTGCTGCTATAGGAAACTTCATCTTGCTGAGGCATTGCTGCAGTTGCTCCTATTATATATCTTCTTCCTCATAGTCTCTTCGTTCCGACGACCAAATCAAACTCAAAAGGTAGGTGTTCTCAAGTTCTAAGCCAAATACTGAAATCACTGAGTCTTGTACATGCATATAGAACAGTAAAGATTAGAAGAGTGATTTGTAGTTTTCTGTATCGGAGTTTTCGGCATAAATAGTGAATAGCGACCCATACATGGACGCTATATTGATAAAAATGACCTTCTAAACGGTCGTTATTATGTGGAACATTTAATAAATACCCATGTTTAAATTTTAATAATTATGTAACCTGATGTCCAAATTAATGCATGAGCATAGTTATGGAATCCTGCTATTTTTCTCTTCCTGTCCATATATTCACTTCTGCAAAATTTTATTTATTAAGAAAGTGACACTATTCATGCTAAATTACATAAGAATGAAGGAACAACTGAACCCCCAGACTCTATTCAATATAGCGCCCCTGACCTGGGCACTATATATTGAAATGAAGACCTTGCCTAGGGCGCCATTTCCTTTGTGTAGAAATTTTCCAGAAACTAATATATATAAATATATATAAATATAAATAAATATATGTATATAAATGTGTAAACGCCTCAATTAACAGGCGCTATTTAATGAAATGAAGGCACCTCCTAAGACGCCATTTACCTGATTCCAGTTTTTCTCCCGAGTTTTTCCTGTGACCCATACCGAGGGTCCTTATGGCACTATATCTCAGTCCGTAGATGTAGTCCCATGTTTCACGATGGTTTCACGCTTACCCCACTAACTCTCGGTGATGAATGAGCCCTCCGCGGGATATTCCTTCCTTCGGACTGGCGAGTTTGTCATTGGGACCTCCATAAGTCTCCTCGTAGTCTTGGATTTTCTCAAGGCCGATTGAGCAGGTTGTACCCTAAAAACCTATTACACTATCTTTTGTCACGTCACTCTAAAGAAACGTGATGCTTAGCCCTCTTAGAGTGCTGTTTCTAGCCTCTTTGGGAAGTATGTTCTCTGCCAGTAATTGGCGACACTGACCTGGGCGCCAGAAGGAATTGACGACCATTCACGTGCCGTTATTTCCCTGATATAGCGACTTGAACCTGGGCGCTATTTTCATCCAGCTGTACTGTTCACATGAATAGGCGACTGCTTGAGTGGGTGCTATTTCTGTAAATCGTGGTGACAGTATGGACGCCATTTACCCAGATTTACGCTATGTCTTAGTTTTCGTGAAGATTTAATTGTGAGTCATTCTTGTTTCAAATTTAACCCTTGAAATCTTCCATTCGTGGAATCAATCTTGTCATCCTACAATGGTTCATCCTTTGGAACTCCATATTGTCTATAACTATAGTGGATGTCTAAAAATACATGACCCAATGCTTGCACATATAGGGCCCGATCTGGTCCTGGGAGGAGCACCCGAAAGTACTTGTGCCCCTGGGAGCTATTATTGATCACGGTGTGGCATTGCACCGAAGTGCATGACTTGCTAGATTGACATTCCACGACTCGTACTTGTACTTGACTTCACATGACCTGCGTGGCCCGGAACGGGTATTTACTTGCTTGACAACATGATAGCCAATTCACTTGTCATGACGTGATATGTTTACATGCTTGACCATCTTTTACAGTCTACATGAAATCTTGAAATCTTGCTAGTTCATTCTATTATCTCTTGATATACTGTTTATCTAGTGTTGTTTCATGCGTACATGCATAGCTATACTTGCATTCATGCAACATGTAATTTACTTAAAGTAAGCTAGTACTTGAGATATAATTCCTACTGAGCGTTTGCTCATCTAGCGTTTTACCCTATTTTTTAGGTAATTCCGATGACGAAGCTCAATTGGATGGGGATGGACAAGAGTGAAGAGCTTAGAGCCAACCAGTTCTAAAAGTGTCCATCTATAAGTGTCTTTTCAAATTCTTGAGTCAATTATTGTATTCTTCCTTTTATTGAGTCAGAATTATCCTTTTGTACTTTTCATCAAGGTTATGTAATATAATTTCCTTCATGGTTATTATGAATAAATGACTTGGTTATCTCTACTTTTGCACACTCTGTCTATGTGTCGAATATGTTGGGTCTCCTCTGGAGTTGATCAGCAGTGTAAAGACTGCTATGCATTGATTATGTTTTGAATGATCGGCAACAATAGAGTTGACTTTGTTGACTGTAGAGTTGACTTTGATGACTTTATATTGGTTATGGTAATATTGTGTATTTTGATGAATTGATTATATGTCAGACCATTTCATAAAACATTTCTGCACACTTTGTTATTCTGAATCTAAGGTCGGTGCATGTCTTCATTATGCTTGCATTTAGTCGGTGCAGGTTTGTGTAAGAAACGCATATAAGTCAGTGCAGGCGTTTGTCTTGCACTAAGTAAGGTCGGTGCAAGTAGTGCTCGCTCACCTCAGGTCGATGCTAGTCATCGTCTTCACTTAGTGAGGTCGATGCAAGTTACCATGTGCGTACATAGTCGGTGCAGCATCTGCATTGAGCATATAGGGTCGGTGCAGGTTTTGTTGTGAGCGTATAGGGTCGGTGCAGGTTTTGTTGTGAGCATATAGAGTCGGTGCAGATTATGCGGTGAGCATATAAGTCGGTGCAGTTGTCGCTGGGAGTATATGAGGTCGGTGCAGGTTTCGCTGTGACCACATAAGGTCTATGCACATTTTTGCCTTACGCATATTGGAGGTCGATGCATGTCTTGATATACGCATGCAAGGATCGGTGCAATGTCTGCTTCATGCATATGGAGGTCTGTGCATATTTTCATACAAGCGTAATAAGGTCAGTGCACACTTGTATCTTACATAACCAATGTCAGTGCATTGTTTACTTTACGAGTGTAGATGGTCAGTTCACTTTCTGCTCTATATCACAACACGTAGTGCCTCATGCACACTTAAGGTCGGTGCATGTGTATTTCAAGCTTGTGCTAATTCTTCTTGCATCTGTGCCTATACACATAGACGTGTGAATTGTCTAAGTCCACAACACGTGACTGACACTTTGTTCGTTAAAATGACAGGTGAGACTTATGATCAAGCACCTGACGCATGTCGCAACTACCTGCGAACTCCAAGTCATGAGCAACTAAAGTATCAGGATAAAAGGCACGTGATCCAAGGCAAAAAGTGAAGTGCTATGTTTGACACGTGGAAAGCAACATAATCAAGATGCTGCCACGTGGCCATCCCAAGCTCAGATCTGAACGAACTTTTCGGCGGGAAACATGGTTTTCACGCACCCATCAGCTGCTATTATAAAAGGGGCAGATCATCCACTGTCAGTGAAAAAAAGAAGAAGATAGAAGAATACGAAGCCATAGAGAGAAATAGAGAGAAAAGCAGCAGCCAAGTCAAGAGGGACTTCCAGCAGATCCAGAGAGAACTTTGAGAGAGTTTTGATAGAGCTTTGAGAGGAGAGCATAGAGTTTTTTGAAGGGTGTGAGTCTGAGTTTCTGTAAGTCATTGTTTCCGGCTTTTTGGTTCAGAACCAGAGCCGATCTGCTCTTTGTTAGAGCTACAAATTGTTTTACTATTTTTGATTTTTCTGTTGCTTTTGTTTTTCAATTTTGAACTCTTGTTATAGCAAGCTGTGTGTCAGCGGAGGGTAAGCTGTAATCCCCAACAGTGGAGGAGGATTCCTCTGGTAGCTTAAGCTGTAAGGCTCAGCATGTGTTGGGAAGTTTTCCCCGAAGCCGTGGATTAGCGGATTGGAAGCTGTGAATTAGCAGTGAATCCACACTTGGATTAAGTGTGGGGTGGATGTAGATCTTTGCAGGATATCGAACCACCTAAAAATTGCATGTCTATGCTTGATGGTTTGTGATTGTTGCATTTACATATCTGGCTGCTATCGTGTTTCTTTAGGTTGAAATATCAAGTATTCTAGAGTGTGAAGAAGGTATATCAAAAGGTACTACTCGAAGGATAAGTCAGGCTTATCTGAAAAGTAGTTTATCTTGCGCAAGGACACTCATTGAGTTCAACCTCCGCCAAGTACCTCTTCACATTTCATCTTCCTGGAATTTAGTTCTACTGCTGCTGTGTTTCACTAGTCTATTTGAATTTACTCATTCTCTCTGATCATATCACTTGACTAAGTCTTTTAATAATTCAGTGGCTCTAGTGACTCTATGTCTAAATTGGCTGTCCTGATTAAGTAACTTTTAATTCCACATTTTATCTGCTTAATCTTAGTTTAAATTTGGGGTAGATCTATTCACCCCCCTCTAGATCTATATCACATGGTATCAGAGCCTAACTCTTCTGCAGGGACTAACATCCTGAAGAGATAGACATCATGGATGCTAGAGGAATGACAGCTGAAGGACAATCTACGACCAAGCCTCCATACTTTGATGGTTCAAACTATGCATACTGGAAGAACCGTATGCAAGTTTTCTTGAGGTCAAAAGATTATGAAATTTGGAAAGTTGTAAGCAAAGGCCCTTTCGAGCTATCTGAGGACGAGGATCTATGGACACGAGAGCAGATCCAAAGATCAACACTCAACTATAGCGGTATCAACGCCATTCAGTGTGCCCTTCATCCCACGGAGTTCTCCAGGATCTCATCCTGTTCAACAGCTAAGGAGATGTGGGATAAATTGGAGGTTATATACGAAGGGACATCCCAAGTGAGAGAGACTAAAGCCAACATGCTAGTCTTTGAATACGAGGTGTTTAGGATGAGGCCGAATGAGACTATCACAGAGATGTATGCTCGCCTCATGATTATCACCAATGGACTCAGGAGTCTTGGCAAAGTGTACTCCGAATATGGGCTGGTGAGAAAGATTCTGCGTTCCCTTACTCCGATCTGGCACAAAAAGGCGACCGTCATTGAGGAGTCCAGGGATTTAAAGACCACCAAGGTTGATGAGCTAATCGGTTCACTCATGACATATGAGATGAACTTGCCAAAGGCAGATGAGCTGGAGAAGAAGAAGAGACCCATTGCATTGAAGGCCAACTCCTGTAAAAGTAGGTCATCCAGCGACCACAGCTCCTCAGGGTCAGAAATTGAAGGTGATCAGCTCGCTATGCTGGCTCGACTGTTCAAGAGGTTTCTGAGAAAAGAGGGAAGAAATTTTGGAAGAAGACATCATAGTGACAGAAGACATACAAGGTATAAAACTAACCTTGCCAGGAGGACTGACACAACTGTTTGCTATCATTGCAGGATGGTAAGCCACATGAAGATAGAATGCCCGGAGCTCCAAAAACTAAAAGAAAAAACAAAGAAGAAAAACATGAAAGGCAAAGCTATGATAAGCACTTGGAGCGATGAGGATGAGGGCAATCTCAGCTGCACCTCGGAGAGTGAAGGAGAAGGAAGTCAAGTATGCCTGATGGCCAGGGACTGCGATATAGAAGAAGAAAATGATGAGGTAACATCTCCCTTCGAAAATTACACTCTTACTAATTGGGAAGATGCTTACGGTGAATTGTTAGATAAAGTAGATGATGTTGGAAAAGAAAATAGACAGTTAAAAAGAAAAGTTAATTCACTTGTTAATGATACTACCATGTCTGACAGAATTGCATATCTTGAAATAGAAAATAACTATCTAAAACAATCTGCTGCTGAATTTGATGAGATAAAATCTATTTTAATCGATGCTAGGAAGGAGAATGATATGCTGAAAAATGTGATTGATGACTTAAAGCTAAAATTACAAAATTATGAAAATGAAATGAAAATTGTTAATGAAAAGTATGAAGTTGTTTTGAATGTTAATGTTGAATTGAAGAAATCAATAGAAAATCTAAAAAAAGAAAATGAGGATAAACAGAAAACCCTTGAGAACATGACCCAAGGTATAGAATACTTAAATGCTCTTTTGGGAACAAAAGTGAATTTCATAAAAGAGGGTCTTGGCTTTAATCCAACTGCTAAAAGAAGCTTTGAATTCAAAACTGGTTCATTTGTAGCAGAAAAGGGAAAGAACACCCCTCTTATCAATATGAGCAGTGAGAATAATGTCAACAAATTTTTTGTAAAAACTGCTAGCCAGAAAAAGCCCAGTGCTCAGGACATGGGCAAACAAAAGGTGAATGTGTCCAGCAACTCGCGCACACACAAGTCTACACCTTAGGGCAAACACCAGGATAGGGGTAAACCATCTGCAGCATCAAAACCCCAGAATAACTCCAATAGGTCTCCACAGAAAAACAACTGGAAGACTCAACCCACTCCCATGCATATTCTAGGTGGACCTACTACAGTCAGGAGATCAGAGATTAACAGAAACCATCCCAGAGCTCAGACCTACCATACATACCATTATGCTTAGCCATATCAGATTAGTAGGTCTGGGAGGGATAGAGTTTATGGAAGGTCTGCATACCATTCAAATCCTATTCTGAACTATAGACCTCCGGATAGAAATTGGTTCGGGCAATCCAGGACATGGAATCCAATGAAACACACTTATTATGGTCAGCCTAGGACCAACCCAGGGTGCACCTCACCAATTTTTTTCCAAAGTATGAATGACAACAACAACATGAACACCAAAAAGAAAACAAACAAATCCACCAAGCAATCTGTTCCAAAATAAATGTTGATACCTAAATGTTTGCTATCCTGTTTTGATGATTCAACTGTTGTTTTGGGGCCCAAACATTTTTGGGTTCCAAACTTTTCTACTTGATCCTTGATGCATGTATGCCTAGCAGCCAAGCAAAATTTGTGGTACTTGGACAGTGGCTGCTCTAGGCATATGCCGTGGAACAGGGCCAAGATTTGTATGCTGGTTGAAAAGAATGGAGGCCTTGTCACCTTTGGAGGCAATACCAAGGGTAAGATTGTCGGATCAGGAAAGGTAGGTAAGTGCTCTACCTGTTGTATCGATGAACTTATACTGGTAGAAGGTCTTGCATATAATTTGTTAAGTATTAGCCAGCTTTATGACAAAGGTCATAGGGTAGTTTTTGACTCTACTAGTTGCAACATTTATGATCCTAATTCTGATAATGTTAAATTTTATGGTAAAAGAGTCAATAACATCTACCTAGCTAATTGACCTACATGATGTAGCACATTCAAACTTGTGCCTTACTAGCTAACAAGGATGACCTAGCCTATCTTTGGCATCGTAGACTAGGCCATGCTAGTTATACAGTGCTACACAAACTTAATAAGCATTCCATGGTCAGAGGACTTCTTGAAATATCATTTAAAATTGATAATGTTGTATGTGAGGCATGCACTCAATCCAAACAGACTAGGAAATCATTGAAGTCTCGAACAGAGAACCTATCTTCTAAACCATATGAGCTGATTCACATGGATCTCTTTGGACTCACTAGATCAGCTAGTTTATCTAATAGAAGATATGGTTTTGTATTAGTTGATGATTTCTCTAGGTTTACTTGGGTGTTTTTCCTCACACACAAAAATGAAGCATTTAATGAATTTCAGGAGTTATATTTAAAAATAAAATAGAATAATGACAATTCTATTCAGAATATCTTGTCTGATTATGGTGGTGACTTTGATAACTCACAGTTTGATGACTTCTGTAGGGACAATGGCATAACTCACAGGTTCTCCTCTCCAAGGACTCCAGAGCAAAATGGCGCAGTAGAGAGGAGGAACCGGACCCTTGTGGAGATGGCTCGAACATTGCTGGTGGAAGGTAACCTACCAAGGAAATTTTGGGCTGAGGTAGTCAACACTGCATGCCATGTGGTCAACAGAGCCATGGTAAGGTCATTTACCCAGAAAACTCCTTATGAAATTCTCAAGGGTAAGAAACCTTCACTAGCTTATTTCATGGTCTTCGGTTGTAAGTGTTTTGTGCATGTCAATGCTAAAAGAGATCTTGATAAATTTGAACCTAAAAGTAATCCCGGAATCTTTCTAGGATATTCAGAAACATCTAGAGCCTATAGGGTATACAATTTAAATTGTAAGATAGTAGAAGAATCTCCACATGCGGTCTGTGATGAAACAATGACTAAACTTGAAAATGGCTTGTGCAGGGAATAGAATAATGGAGAAATTCTAAAAGATGAAAATCCTATAGATCAATCTAAAGATAATGATGCAGAGGAGCCTGGTTCTCAGGGGGAGGTAAATGAGGTTCAAGGTAATCAAGTTATCAATGTCAGATTTCTTAGATATCATCCTATAGATAATATAATTGGTAATTTGCATGAACCCCCTAGGACCAGATCTTATCTCAGAGCTCAGAATGAGTTAAACTCTTTTGCATTAGTATCACAGATAAAACCCCAAAACATAGATAGTGCTCTTAGTGACGTGCATTGGATCAATGTCATGCACGAGGAATTAAATCAATTTGATAGGAACAAAGTATGGCACCTAGTTCTATCTCCTGATCATGGGACTGTCATTGGGACTAAATGGGTTTTCAGGAATAAAATCGATGAGCAAGGCAATGTTGTTAGGAATAAGGCCATATTGGTAGCTCAGGGGTACAATCAAGAGTATGGTGTTGACTTTGAAGAGTCATTTGCCCCTATGGCTAGATTAGAGGCTATTAGAATTTTATTAGCATATGCATGTTCATTAGGAATCACCCTTCAACAGATGGATGTGAAATCTACATTTCTGAATGAAGAAATAAAAGATGATGTCTTTGTAAGATAGCCCCCTGGTTTTGAATGTATAGATTTTCTTAATCATGTTTATAAGTTGAATAAAGCTCTATATGGACTGAAACAAGCTCCTAAAGCTTAGTATGACAGGCTCAGTAAGTTTCTCTCAGACAAGAAGTTCACAAGAGGTGAAATTGACCAAACCTTATTCACAAAGGTATGTCATCCAGACATTCTCATTGTACAAATATATGTGGATGATATAGTTTTTGGTTCAACTAACCCAACAATGTGTAAAGAATTTTCTGATCTAATGACACATGAGTTTGAAATGAGCTCCATGGGTGAGCTGAAATTATTTCTTGGACTGCAGGTGACATAGACCAAAGAAGGAACTTTCATCACTCAGTCCAAGTATATAAGGGACCTACTGAAGAAGTTCAAATTGGAAAGCCTCAAAGAGATAACAGCACCAATGGGTACATCAACTAGTCTTGATGATGACCGAAAAGGTAAATTGGTTGACACCAAGTTGTACAGAGGTATGATCGGATCCCTTCTTTACCTGATGGGGACATCCCCAGCCACTTCACTTTTTGGGATACTCTTGTTACTCGCCATCAGCACATCATCATTTTTGGCCGTTAATCTTGAGTCACAGCATGTAATTTTTATTTCATTTGAGTCATGTATGTGTAATCTTTCTTTATTTGAGTCAGTTAATAGGTTAATGGGTCAGTTTGTTAGTCAATTGGGCCCAACTAGTGGGCTAGGCCCAAGGGCGCCCCTCCCTTGGAGTTATTGGTCATTTACTTATTTGTCAAGGTCATTTTGGTCTTAGGAATTATGTAAGCCTATAAATAGGCCCCCACTTCTCTCATATGTAACAACTTTTATGATCAATCCAAAATCAAGTGTGTTTAGTGTCATTGGAGAGGATTCTCCACTTCTCTCTCTCTCTATTGGGGTGGATTCCCCTTCTCTCCCTATCTCATTTCTCTCTCTTCTCTCTCTCTCTTCAAGGAGGAGGGTGCCCCCTCTCTCTCTCCTCCCCTCCCTCTCTCTCCTCCACATCATCAACTCTCTCTCTCCCCCTCATTACTCATCCTCACAACTTCCCATAACCCCTCATTACTACCCCCTAGTTCCAAGACAACTCCACCCAATCCACACCCCACCCTCCAACCCCCAACTACCCACTACCCTTCCCCAAGCATCTTCCCACCTTCCCAAGGCACCTCTTCCCATCCCCAAGACCACCATTGATCACCCTCCAATAAGGAAAATTCAAACTCACATTCTCCACCCACTTGTGCCCCCCTCACCTTCCCACTCTCCCTCCAAGCCCCAAATTCGCAGCTCCTCTCTCACCCACTGCAAACACCACCTTCCAGACCCCATTCTCCCCTATCCACACCTTGGAACACCCCCTCCTAGACCCCCTCATAGCTAGGGCTCTCCCCACACTCATCCACCCCCACTTCCCCTCCCATATACCCCATTTCTCCCCATCCTCTTCAACCTACAGTTTTCAGTTCGCAGGTAGCAGAAGAGTGCCCAGTTGCAGAGGCTGCCACGTCTTCACCTCAAAGCTTCAGAGGGCATACCATATATCGTTGGAAGCGTCTCCCAGTCAGCTTTCCAACGGTGGTGGTCCCGCCAACTTCCAAGATCGGAGCTGCTCGGAGGAGGCGATCTACTACGACTGCGTAAGACTTCTCAGGCAGAGGACCAGAACCTGAGTGGAAGCTCTTCCACGGCAATTCTAGGGTGAATCTGGGTAAGAGTTCTTCTAAAAACTACTTCCTCGACCTGTCTACTTCCAGGATCAAAAAGCGGAACTCCGATTGGAGCCCGGAATCAAGAGTTATCAATTTCTTCCTCCAGGTGCTTGGTTCTGTTTCTTGTCAGTCTACTCCGACCTCCCCTGCTTATTGGAGTTCCACCGGTCCACTCCGACATCATTTGGTGCCCCCATTACTTGCGTTTCGAAGAGGACTCGACAATGAATCCATCGGTACCAGCCATGATCAAATTGGAGTTCTGAAGCACCCGTGGTACCCTTATCTTTCAGCTGCTTAGGTTCTGCGAATGTCAAGAACAGCAACCTGCTTCCCTGTTCAACCCTCTACCCCGACCAGAACCGGCGACCACAGAAATCAAGAAAATTCTGGCATCATTCCACTCTAGTTACGAAGAATTCCCCACTAGTCTTGTCATCAAAAAAATTCGTGAGCGGCCGCAGCGCCAACATCTTCGACTGATTGTCCTCAGCTTTAGAGAGCAGGCAGAACCGACTTCATCCACCGCTCGACTTCCAATTGTGTTTTCCCCCTCCCCGCCTGGCCGGCTGAGCGCCCCTCCCTGCGTGGAAGTATATTTTTGTTGTAATCACAGAAATTCCTACCCCGAGATCCCCCCTCCTGCGAGAGGTGTAGTGGTGTAGCATTTCAATTTTCAGGTTAAAGCGACACCGACGCGGCGTGCGGGTGCGTCCCACGCCTCCCCGCTCGCCCTCGTCTCCGGCCGAGATTAGCGTCTTCACGCTGATCATGTGAGCTACTGAACACCACTCATTGCTGGGATTTAATTGCTTAGTTTAGTATTGCTTTTAGTTGCTCCGTCGGCGGTGAGAGAGTGTCCGGTCTCAAATTGCCATCAAATTGAGTGACCACCGCGGGGCGAGTTGTGAGAGCGACCACTTAACCCACGCCCTTGGTGTACCAGCCGCTCGTGAATTGGCCATCCCTGGCCCATTTGGGGTCCTCCATAAGCTATCCAACCATTGGAGTATCAAGGTCCTGACTCGGAGCCTCTCCGTCATCGCTAAGTCGCCTACGGGCACTAGTGTGTGCTTCACGATCGTGTTCACTAATGTGAGTCCGCTGCTCCATTTGATTGCTTGCAATATAGGTCCATAGGTGGTCTCACATTATTACCTTACTGCATCTAGACTTGATATATAGTTTTCCGTGTGTTTATGTGCTAGATTTCAGACTAGTCCTACATAGTCACATCTTAGTGCTGTAAAGAGGATTTTTAGATATCTGTCAGGTACCCTAGAACTAGGCCTTTGGTATCCTGCTAGATGTGAGCTAGACTTAATAGCCTACACTGATGTAGATTATGCTGGGTGTTAGATTGATAGGAAAAGCACTAGTGGGTACTGCTAGTTCTTAGGTGGCTGTCTAGTGTCTTGGGCATCCAAGAAGCAACACACTGTTGAGGCAAAATATGTCGCAGCAGGGAATTGTGCAGCCCAGGTACTCCGGATCAAGCACCAACTCACTGATTATCAGATAAAATTGGGATGCATTCCAATTTTATGTGATAATACTAGTGCTATATGTTTGACTAAAAATCATGTTCATCACTCTAGGGCTAAGCACATAGAAATTAAACACCATTTTCTTAGAGATGAAGTAAGCAAGAATGAAATTGAATTGAATTTTGTTGAAACTAAAAAACAAATTACTGACATATTTACTAAACCTTTGGGAAATGAAAGATTTAAATTCTTAAGAAGAGAATTAGGTTTATGTAAATTTCAGCATGATGAATACTCTTGATTTCATTCCTGAATAAATGTTCTGATGGGTCTTGAGTTGTTTCAAATCTGCTTGCTAGTAGTCTTATCATTGTCATAGATGAGTCATCTTGATTTCATAGGTATATCAAATGATATGTGGTGGAAGGACAGCTTTTGTCTGTCTGAAAGCCCATACCATGTGTAGAGGACTATCCTCCACCAGGTACCATGAATCAAGAGAGTCTATGCGTTGCACTACATCTCTTAAATGTTAGGTCTAGTGTCTTGTGGATAGTTATATCTGAATGCTTAAATAAAACATGCATATAGACATGGGGAGTTTTGGTTTAGAACAAGTTTGCCTGTCCATACTGCATTATTTTGTCTAGTACAGTCTAGTCTGGGGTGATCTATTCAATATATTCAGTTAGAGTCAGATCAGTATGCTTTGAAACTTCAAACCCCTATCATTTAAATTCTCTCCGGATACGGAAACCCACATCACTTAGTCTCTTTTGGACTCAATTACATCAATTGTATCACGTGGTATCCATTCCCATCATTTGGTGTCTTTTTCATTCCTTGATATCCCCCAAGAGCTGATTCTGTGCTTCAATTTCAATTCCCTCTTTCTGAATAGATGACAGTCTTGCAATCAGTTCATTATCTTAAGCAACAACCATCATATGTCTTCTATAAGAATCATATTTGCTTCATGAATGAACTGTTGGTTTAATCTTCATAAACTGTAGAGTTTAAAGACTGTATTCAGAAAATAGGGTGGTGGAAAACTGTTTATAGCTCTCAACCTCCTTCTCATGTTGTGATAGATAGATCTTTACAGTATATGAAAATGAAAGACTTAGTGAAATCTAGGTTGAGAAACTCAGATAGTGTATTGTTTTTAAACAAATCACTTGAAAAATTAAAAAGGGCAGCAAAAAGAAAATCATTAGTAAAAGAATTGAATAACTCAATTGGCAGAGCAATGATTGAACGGCACTGAGAAACTGAGTACTTCATCAATGAAATGGATACAAACTCATGTCATGAAGTGCTTCATGTTAACTTTGTTCACATGATCAAATCTGTAGAATTGGTTTCACTGAGTAGCTAGGGGTACTGGCATCTAATAAATGTGTACCCTTATGCAAAAAGGTGTAATCATGACTGCTATTTTTGATCAGAGACAGATATGGTAGTCTATGCTTAGTAACTGGGGGTACTGGCATCAAACCCACGTGTACCCTTAATGTCAAAGGCATATAAGTTACATGTCTGTTCAATAAGCTCAGTTTTAAAATCAAAATTGAAAAGGTTTGATGTAACCCTTGCAATTCTAGTTTCACTAAGTGTCAAATTGTTTAACCTTAGTACATATCCTAGTTACTCCCATAGATATTCATTGGTTCTGAAATCAGTAGGATACAATATTGACCAAGTCTATCATGGTTATGTGACTTAAGTTTATTGCTATAAATAGGTACTGCAACTTTATATATGACATTCAGTGAATCTACTATACCTTTTATCACTATTAAACCAGTCATCTGTCACGAATGCATAATTGTGATTCTCTGTCTGAAGACTTTCCCTATAATCTGCTTATCTACTGAACTATGGCACAGGGTGTTACTTTGTTCCCTTCTTCCTCTGGTTACCCTTCTTCTCTTCCATAGTCTTCCTTACTTCTTGTTTGCTGATGGAAAAGGGGGAGAGAAAACGTACTTCGTGGTATTTTGATTAAGGGGGACTTGTATTTTAGGATAAGCTTGTTAAAGGGGGAGAACATTCTCAGGGGGTAGATGTGTTTGGGAAGAGCATCTAGTGTTAGGAGATTTTTGAGGGATAGTTTCTTCAGGGGGAGAGACAGACACTTGTGTCAGATTCAGGGGGAGAGCTGATCAATTGGTACCAGATGGATTATATTTGGCTACATCTGATTTTCACTATATGATAGGTCTGCATCTATGTGTCTATCGGGTGCATTGTCTGACTGTGCTTCATGTTAAATACGTCTGATATTGGATTAACCTTGTCTTATCAAAATACATCATAATTTTGGGTGTTGCCATTATCAAAAAGAGAGAGAATGTTGGGTCTCCTCTAGAGTTGATCAGCAGTGTGAAGACAGCTATGCATTGATTGTGTTTTGAATGATTGGCAACAATAGAGTTGACTTTGTTGACTATAGAGTTGACTTTGATGACTTTATATTGACCATGGTAATATTGTGTATTTTGATTGATTGGTTATATGTCAGACCGTTTCATAAAACATTTCTGCACACTTTGTAATTCTGAATCTAAGGTCGGTGCATGTCTGCATTATGCTTGCATTTAGTCGATGCAGGTTTGTGTAAGAAATGCATATAAGTCAGTGCAGGCGTTTGTCTTGCACTAAGTAAGGTCGGTGCAAGTAGTGCCGGTCACACACCTCAGGTCAGTGCTAGTCGTCGTCTTCACTTAGTGAGGTCGATGCAAGTTACCATGTGCATACATAGTCGGTGCAGCGTCCGCATTGAGCATATAGGGTCGGTGCAGGTTTTGTTGTGAGCATATAGAGTCGGCGTAGATTATGCTGTGAGCATATAAGTCGGTGCAGGTTTCACTGAGAGTATATGAGGTCGGTGCAGGTTTCACTATGACCACATAAGGTCTGTGCACATTGTTGCCTTACACATATTGGAGGTCGGTGCATGTCTTGATATACGCATGATAGGATCGGTGCAATGTCTGCTTCATGCATATAGAGGCCTGTGCATGTTTTCAAACATGCGTAATAAGGTTAGTGCACACTTGTATCCTACATAACCAATGTCAGTACATTGTTTGCTTTACGAGTGTAGATGGTCAGTACACTTTCTGCTCTATATCACAACACATAGTGCCTCACGCACACTTAAGGTCGGTGCATGTGTATTTCAAGTCTGTGCTAATTCTTCTTGCATCTGTGCCTATATACATAGACGTGTGAATTGTTTAAGTCCACAACACGTGACTAACACTTTGTTTGTTAAAATGATAGGTGAGACTTATGATCAAGCACCTGACAGGTGTCATAATTACCTATGAACTCCAAGTCATGAGCAACTAAAGTACCAGGATAAAAGGCACGTGATCCAAGGCAAAAAGTGAATCGCTGCGTTTGACACGTGGAAAGCAACCTAATCAAGATGCTACCACGTGGCCATCCCAAGCTCAGATCTGAACGAACTTTTGGGCGGGAAACGTGGTTTCCACGTGCCCATCAGCTGCTGTTATAAAAGGGGCAGATCATCCACTATCATCGAAAAAAAGAAGACGATAGAAGAATACAGAGCCATAGAGAGAAAGAGAGAGAGAAAAGTAGCAGCCAAGTCAAGAGGGACTTCCAGCAGATCCACAGAGAGCTTTGATAGAGCTTTGATAGAGCTTTGAGAGGAGAGCATAGAGTTGTTTGAAGGGTGTGAGTCTGAGTTTCTGTAAGTCATTGTTTCTGGCTTCTTGGTTCAGAACCAGAGCCGATCTTCTCTTTCTTAGAGCTACAGTTCGTTTTACTATTTTTGGTTTTTCTATTGCTTTTTTTTTTCAATTTCGAACTCTTGTTATAGGAAGCTATGAGTCAGCGGAGGGCAAGTTGTAATCCCCAGTAGTGGATGAGGATTCCTCTGGTAGCTTAAGCTGTAAGGCTCAGCGTGTGTTGGGAAGTTTTCCCCGATGTTGTAGATCAGCGGATTGGAAGCTGTGAATTAGAAGTGAAGCAACACTTGGATTAAGTGTGGGGTGGACGTAGATCTCTGTAAGAGATCGAACCACCTAAAAATTGCATGTCTATGCTTGATGGTTTGTGATTGTTGCATTTACATATCTAGCTACTATCACATTTCTTTAGGTTGAAATATCAAGTATTCTAGAGTGTGAAGAAGGTATATCAAAAGGTACTGCTCGAAGGATAAGTCAGGCTTATCTGAAAAGTGGCTTATCTTGCGTGAGGACACTCATTGAGTTCAACCTCCGCCAAGTACCTCTTCACATTTCATCTTCCTGGAATTCAGTTCTACTGCTGCTATGTTTCATCAGTCTATTAGAATTTACTCATTCTCTCTGGTCATATCACTTGACTAAGTCTTTTGTTAATTTAGTGGCTCTAGTGACTTTGTGTCTAAAATGGCTGTCCTGATTAAGTAACTTTTAATTCCGCAATTTATCTGCTTAATCTTAGTTTAAATTTGGGGTAGATCTATTAACCCCCGGTCTAGATCTATATCAGAATACACTTATGCTCTGATTGACATGAATGATATAACTCGTCACGCATATCAGGTTCCTTCCGTGCTTGAGGCGTGACAGTTTTTGTGCTATCAGAGCCTAGGATATTCACTTCCTAGGAAAATCCAAGTCCAAGGATAGGTTTATACCTTTACCTGGTGAGATTGGGTAGAGCCATGGGTTAAGTTAATTTAGGGACTTAAACTCTTGGTTAAACATATACTAAAATAGTTATTAAAATCTTGTAGGATCATGGCCGTAGAACGTGCTCAGTGGCGCGACATGCAGCGAAACGTCCAAGGTCTCACTCAGGCGTTACAACAAGTAGCGCAACGAGGAGCAAACCGTAGAGTGGGAGATCTCCACCGGAGTCTCCGCAATATGAACCCTCCCAAGTTCATTGGTTCGACCGACCCTGACGATGACGAACATTGGATCAGGGAGATTGAACGGATATTCCGTGTTATGTAATACACGGATGAAGAGAGGGTGTTACTAGCAACATTTCAATTAGAGAGGGATGCCCGTTTCTGGTGGGAGTCCGTAGAAGTTACTATAGCCCAAGATCATGTTACATGGGCAGAGTTTGTTGAGTACTTTAATAACAAGTACTTTTTCGATTGTGTACAAGAGAAGAAGGCCGCTGAATTCACCACACTCAAACAACGAACTTATCGGTGGCCGAGTATGAGGCTAAATTCTCTAGATTATGTAGGTACGCAAGGCACCTAGTGAGTACCGAGAAGATGAAAGCGAGAAGATTCCTTAATGGGCTTCGACCTCACTATATTACACAACTGGTGCCGATGGACATTCAAGTCTATTCGGAGATGGTTCGAAGAGCCCAATTATTGGATGATGCCATAGAGTTATCCGACAGGATCCGTGGAAAGGACAAGAAGGAACATGTTACCAACTCCGGCACTTTTAAGCCGACCTTTAACAAGAAGAGAGCTAGCAATGGAGGAGATTCCTCCTAAGAGAAGAAGCTTAAGAAGAATAACAAGCCTTTCTCTATCACTGCCACGCCTTCTAAGGAGGAGTGTAAACACTGCGACAAGGCCAGCCATAGGGCCGAGGAATGCTGGAGAAGACTAGGAGCTTGCCTCAGATGCGGCAGTCGTGATCATTGGATTCCCGACTGCCCATTACTTAATGATCAAACCAGAGATGAGAAGTGCCCGGTAAAGAAACAAGCACGTCTCCAAGCTCTTCAGGAGGCGGAACAAGATGAAGGCAGACTGGTGGAGGGTACACTAAAGATTTGTTCCAAGTCTGCACATGTCTTGTTTGATACTGGTGCATCACATTCTTTTGTTTCCAAGAAGTTTGCTAATTCATTACCCATGGAATCGGAGTGGATAGACCTACTAATTTCAACCCCTCTCGGAAACGAGTCCGAACTCACACACCATTATTTTAATTGTGAAGTCATGGTGAAAGGGAAAAATCTACCAGTAGATTTAATATGCCTAGACCTGAAAGGTTATGATGTTATACTAGGAGCGGATTGGCTATCCACACATAAGGCAGTTGTTGATTGCCGTGATAGCAAGGTCACATTTAAGGAGTTCCCGAAACTTGTTTACACTAGCCCTAACAGTCGGAACAAGTTGCCTCTTATTTCGGCCCTCCGAGCTAGTAAGTTAATAAAGAAAGGGTGTGTATCTTTCCTTGCTTTCGTCACCATAGAAGAGACTAAGGGCTCCAAGATAGAAGACATTCCCGTAGTTCTGGAGTTTCCTGACGTGTTTTCGGAGGATTTGTCAAGATTATCCCTACAAAGAGAAGTGGCCTTCACCATCGACCTTGTCCCTAGTGCTGGCCCAGTTTCTAAGGCACCTTACAGGATGTCCCCTACCGAGCTGAAGGAATTAAAGGAGCAATTGATGGAACTTTTGAAAAAGAGATTTATCAGACCAAGCACTTCCCCGTGGGGAGCGCCTGTATTATTCGTAAAGAAGAAGGATGGATCAATGAGACTACGCATCGAGTATCGGCAGTTGAATCACCTCACCATCAAAAACAAGTATCCACTACCAATGATTGATGAGTTATTTGATCAGATATCTGGATCTAAGTACTTCTCCAAGATTGATCTCAGGTCAGGATATCACCAACTGAGGATTAAGGATGAGGACATTTATAATACCACATTCAGGAGCAGGTATGGGCACTACGAATTTATTGTTATGCCTTTGTTGCGTGGGTTTTTATGCCGAATGATCGGGGTGAAAGAAGGGATACAGCGGGGAAAGAAGACACGGGAGTTTGATATATCTCGGGTATCCTCCTTACGGTTGCATGCCTCACACGGTGGTATCAGGCACTCTCCTTTTACGGAAAGTCGAAAAGGGTCGAATGGCATGGGAATGTAAGAGTACGGGTTGATCGGACAGGGTCCGGGCGTGCCAGTCGATTTCTTGACAATCACCCATGGAACCAAGGATTGACCGGGGAAGCGTCACCAGGACGCGACACGTGGGCTCGGGCAATCGGGTGACACGTGGAGAGAAGGGGTTCCACGGGTGCGAGTGCGTAGGCGATTGTGGGAATCGTGTACTAGACGTCTTTCCCCACCGGTCGCATGCAACCAATGTTTATTTACATCGGACTGAATCCGAACACCTTCATTCTGAGCTGAAGAAAAGTCTTTATATGTGTCTGAAGCTGTGCGTAGAGGGCCGGGAACGTTCTGCAGCTGTGGGTGCGCTTTCGACTAGGTGATGTTTACTGGGATAAGGGTGTTGGGCACATATGCCGAACGGTGTAGGTAGGGAGCTGGGGGCCCGAATGCGGGCGCTTATATTTCACTGGCTTTATGATGGGCCGCATGGGCTTTACAAATAGGCCAAAGTGGCTAAAGTACAACTGGCGCAAGCCGCGAGACAATTTTGACACATGGGTCGGTCCCCGGGTCATTGCGTAACGAGGTGGATATCTGCGTGTTTTATAGGATCCCTTTACAGGGGGATTGGTGTGAGCCTGACTACCTTGGAGGCCAAAGCAGGCATGGACTGGCGCCTGGTGGAGGACAGACGTGGCTCGAGGTGAGCGGCCAGGTCTGAGTCTCTGACGGCAAGTGTCGTCATGCTGGGGATTCAAGGTCGCTCCAGGGACTATAGTTCCCGGGCCAGAGGTCCGACTGGACTCGAGTTGTTAGTCTGAGGGGCTGACGGCCGATTGGGAGGTGAATGGTGGGCACGCGGTTCTGTGTCAGGGTCCGGCATGATATTATGAAGTGCACCTCATCACCGTCGTGAGTTGACGTACACGGGCGAACCCGGGATGCGGGTGTGTTTACCGTCGGCATAGTCGCCTTATGTGCGACGGGGATGGTCTTGATATGAGATAGCTAAACACCGCGTGAGGGAACTACACGTGACATACCCTTGGCATGTGTGAGCCGACTAGCAAGCCAACCGCGTGCGCACTTGTCTTCTCGCGTTCCTGACCCTTGCCGAAAGCCTCGGGAGTCCGAGGGTGCGACAATTAGGCTGGGGGTGGTTGTCCATCCGTTAGTGTATTCGTTGGTGCAAGCCTTCATTCGTTGCCCCTTGAGCTTCTAAGGGGGGAAATTTATAAGAAGTTGAAGGGGTGGGGGTGGAGTTTAGGCGGACCAAGTTAAGGGTTCAACTTGGTCCGAGTAAACCCCCCAAATAGTAGTATTTCATTTTATTTTTGTATTTTCTTGTGTGTTTTTTATGTGTGTAACGGAGTGGAGAAGATGGGGTTTAGGCAGACCAGCCTGGGGGTCCAGGCTGGCTCTCCTAAACCCCTCCCCAGGGGGGGTTTGGGGGGACCAAAGTGGCACTTTTTTAATTTTAAAAAAATCTTTTTTTAATACCCAGGGGGTTTAGGCGGACTGGATTGAGGGGGAGAGAGAGGGCGGCCACACCTCTATAAAATTTGATTTTTTGTTAAAATTAGCCCCACTTTGTCTCAGTTTGAATGCAAGAAGACAAAGTATACGGGCTTGGACTGGTTGACTAGCTGATGGTTCGCGTAGACCGAGAGATTGACGTGTGTGACTCGACGTAATCCCGGGGCTCCGTCTTTGCGAATTCTTCCACGTACGGGTACGACGAACGAACTTTGCACGAACCTCGGACCGCGAGATTGGGAATTTGCATGAACTCGGACTGGGGGGGATCGTCGGGCCTCCGGGCTAGGGAGAGGGCGCGGCCGCTAAGGGAGTTCGCCCTCTCCGGGGGCGCGGCCATGTCCCGGGGTGAACCGGCCCCGGACGAGCCGCAACCCCTAGGGATGGCCCCCGGGGGTCTTCTTTCATCGTCTGGGGACGTCTTTTGAAGGACGCGGGGTTCGGGGATATTGAGATGGCCCATGGGGGCCGTTGTTCTTTGAGTCATAATAGCCGCTCGCAAGGTGTTCGGGCAAATGCCCGACACACTCTGGATTGTCGAACGAGTCACGTAGGCGACCGACGGGCCTTGGATTTGGCCTAGGGCCGAGGGTAGAAGTCCATAGGGCTGGGAGGAGGCACCTTGGACATACGAGCCCGGCCTTGTGCTACGTGCCGCATTGTACGGCGGGTTGGCAGGGTAGCCTCGGGTTGGTCCGAGAGTTAAAGTTAAGTGGCTCATTGCCACGTGTCTGAGGTTCGGGGGTGGCCCCAGCTTGGTGGGGGGTCGTTGTAGGACCCAATTAGTGCACTGGAACCACGGAGTGGTCCGTGGGTTGGTGTAGAAGGGTTGAAACATGTGCGCCCACAAGGTGTTCGGAAGAATGCCGGACACACGTGTGTGAGCCGTACACACGTGATGCGGGCCTCTCTAGCCTGTGGTTGACCTATTTGGGTCTCCCTTTGACCTTGGAGGGTTGAAAGAAGGCATCTCGGGGTAGGCCCCTGGCCTTTTCACTGGGTGCCACGTTGCATGGCTTATAGTCGGGGCGCCCCCGAGTTGGCCCGGGTGGTCGTGTAGAATGCGGGCAAAGTCCGCAACTTATGGGTCGGGAGTGGTCCCGATTGATTGCTAACGCCACCGTATGCCTCGGCTAGCGGGTCGGGGCCGTTGGTCGGGCCCACTGAGTTATTGGAGGGGCCGGGTGGCCCATGCCTTAAAGGTGTTCGAGGAAATTCTTGAACTCTTATTTCTGGGTATTTTGCTGGGGAAATTGTCCGGGTACAACAAATGCCCCACACGGGTCGTGCGTCGGAGGTGGAGACGAGGGCGTACGGCCCGTGAACCTCTCCTTCTGAGTTGTTATAGTTGTATTTTGACGCTTCATGTGCTTTAGCTTTATTGTATTGCATGTGTTGAATTTATGTCGTGCTGACCATTTTTGGTGTTCTGTCTTGTAGCTATGGCACGATTCGGTAGGGACCAGAGGGTCCCAAGGCGTGTGGTCTGGGAGGAGGACCACTAGGTGAGGAGGACCAAGCGGCTCATGCCCCCTTTGGGCCCGCCAGTCATCACTGCGGCTAATGTGGAGCAGCTCGACTGGGGGCACATGGCTATGGCAGAGGGCCCTGTTGGCGAGCGTGGCAGCGGAGTTGGGGCTGTGGAGTTGGCCCGCACGTCTGAGGCGGGTGGGCTTTACACTTATGTTCGTAGCGGCGGCTACCCAGTGGAGTTCCCTCTGGACCGTCACTTGTTCGAGTTCATCAGACGCTTTGTCCCGCCGGGCATGGAGGAGGGTGACTCTTGGGTTGCTGGAGCCCGTCGCCGATTGGAGTGGGCGATCTTGGCGGGGCGAGACAGTTTGCACAGAATTATCCTCTGCGGCTTTTCGAGTTTCTCTGGGGACTACTGGAGACAGTGTCAGTTCCCCAGTGCTGAGTGCCTGGGCTTCTTCAGTAGAGCAAACTAGTTCAGAATCCGCACTGGAGTGATGGGTCACGATTTCTGGGATTTGCACGGACACCACCGGGCAGAGACAGAGGGCAGCCCAAGGTTAGCATTGGAGCCATCAGGGCTGGAGTATGCCGGGGAAGGCTATGACGACCACAACCTTCTATCCGGGATACTGCGACAGAGTGCTGTTAGCTGGTATGGCCGCTGGGCAGTGATTTCGTCACACAGATACCGCCAGGGAGCTACTGAGTGGTTGATGGAGATAGTACACCACTATCGGATGCTGCTAGACCGAACTGATATCAGATATGCTGTGACTACGACCTTGTACGGGTACCCCTGCTATACGGGGCTTCTATAGACATTGGCAGAGCGCTTCAACCATAGGTGCAATACTGTGGCGACGGCTGAGGGAGAGACTTCGTTAGACTTGTGGTCTCTATACAGGATCTCCAAGTTGCCAATCAGCGGCGAGGGGTACGAGGAGGTAGTGCTGGATGACCTCCATCGCAGCCACACCGACGGACATGGATGATACCGGGTTTCTTATAGCTATCGATATCTACTGAAGAGCTGGAGGGACTTAGCACTGGCCGGGAGAGAGAGAGCAGCGCAGACTCCTAGGGTGCCGCTGAAAGCATGGGTCCGCCACTTCTACAACGGACCCTTTTTCTTTTACCAAGAGTTTGCGAGAGACCAGACCCCCAGGGAGGAGTACACAGAGGTGGAGCTACATTTTCGGACATACACGAGGTACATCAACGCACCACAGGAGGGGTGGAACCCCCATAGACTGCCGGACGTGACCCACCTGGCCGCGTACTTGGCATACTAGTTGGCGACGTTTGAGGTCCCACACGGGGAAGATGGCCAGCTGAGGGTGGAGCTGTTATGGCCTGCGTGCCAACTTGCAGAGGTATGAAGGCTGGCCTTTGCCCTGGCAGCTTTGGCCAATGTTTACCAGGGGCTGGGGGTACTGGCGGCGCACCCGGCACCACGTGAGAGGAGTCTACTTCTGCTGACCCACTACCACAGTGTGTGGGCTGGCCTACTGTTTCCAGGGTTGGTGTCTAGCGGGTCCGTGGCGAACCAGGCAGCACCATTGTTATTCAGCTTCATCGGGCAGCCGGACGGGGACGCAGTCGTGTTGGAACCCTGGTTTTGATAATGACATACTATAAGTCATGGTTTAAGGTCTATGCATCATTTGCTTTAAGTGTTCATCTGTCATATGTCCTCGGTGCATTAACAGTAGTTGCATGCCATAGCACAATTACATTGAGCATACAGTTAGTGCACTGCATGCAGAGTCTGCACACTTGTTGATAGCATGTTCGTGAATTCATTCTCATTGTGCACACTTTGTTCTAGTGCATTCTGCATTGCAAACCGGCAAGTCTATACATTGCTTCTAGCATGCACACACACACCCAAGTCTATACATCGTTTCTTCATCACACACAAAAGTCTGAACATTCTTCGGTGAAGTCTGTACAGACTTTAGTGGCTACATGAGCATTGTCTGTACATTGCATACTTCTTCCATATTGCATACTTCTTCCATATGCATCTGTACACTTCTCAAGACAAAGTCTGTACATTCGCCACCATGCATTCAAGTCTATACAACTCCTGGTGGCAAGTCTGTACAACGTCCTTTGCATGCATTACTTAAAGTCTATACATTGTCGCCTGCTCGTGCATCTCTTCTGAGTCTATACATTGCCGCTATGGTTATGCATCATTTAGCAAGTCTATACATCCGTCAGCCTTGTCTCTTGCTCGTAAAGTCTATACATTCATGAGCTATGGCTGTGCATCATTTGCATATTGCACACTAAGTCCATACATCACTACACAAGCAAGTATGTACATTCTAGCGTCTCACTTAGCGTCTTTGTGCATGGAGCATTCAAGTCTGTACATTGGCAAAGTCTGTACATCGTTGGCTTGTGCATGCATCATCTTTCAAAGTCTGTACATCGGTCAGTCTCACTCAGCGTCTCATGCTATCAAGTCTATACATCGCATGCATTACACATAGCAAGTCTATACATCCATCGTCTCACTCAAGGCTATACATTGCAGTCTGTTCGTGTTCAAGCTTTCAAAGTCTATACATTGTCTAACCTGCACACACAAGTCTATACATTATCCTGTAGCACACACACGAAGTCTGTACTGCCTTTGTGTTGCACGAACACAAGTCTATACATTGTCTCATGCATACATAAGTCTGTACAATTTGTGTGGCTTGTTCATGCATGTGTTGTGTTGTTAGTGGGTCAGTTAAGCAAGTCTATACAGACTTGTTCCATGCGTTAGTTTAAGCAACTCTATACATTCATCGCATTGGTTCTTAAGTGCTAGGTTGCAAGTCTATACATGCTGTAGTTCAGCATCTTTACATACACAGCATGCACGCAGACAAAGTCTGTACAATCCCTTCCATGCATTCTAAGTCTATACATGCTTCGGATGGCATCACATAAAGTCTGTACATTCTTTAAGTCTATACATGCTTGGTTCAAATCTTGAACTAACTCGATGCATCCATTTTTCTCTTCGTTCAGGTTGATTCAAGCTGATGAGTAGCACGTGATCCGAGGTTGGCACCTGGCACGTGATCCAAGGTTACCTCTAGACAAAGAGGGCACAAGCCCTACACATGCCCTATCTCTGAGGCTCTATAAATACGAAGCTTCTTCCTCAGAAGAAGAGTGATCGAGAAGCAGTGAAGAAGCCTGCACGATCCAGTGTGGAGTGATAGAAGAAGAGAGCAGCAGAGAGGCAGAGAGCAGAAGAAGAAGAAGAAAGAAGAAGAGTGAGCCTGAGCAGAAGAAGAATAGAGAGAGCAAAAGAGAGATCGAGAGATCCAGCAGAAGAAGAAAAGAGAGAACAGCGTGAGAGAAAGAGAAGCAGAGAAAAGAAGAAAGAAGAGGAAGAAAGAAAGAGAGAGTTCGTGGATAAGAAGAAAGAAGACTTTATTGAAGGTCTGTCTACTAGACCATGGATCAAATCCAAGCCAGTCAGCTCCATGGGAGCCACATCTATGTTATTATCCTTTACAGCTTTCTGATTGCTGTATTTTCATTTCTTATTTTTCCTTTTATCTGATCACTCATTTTTCGATTCTCTTGTTTGGAATCGGGGTTCCTCCTGTGGTCTCAGGAGAAGGGAGATTTGTTCTCCGGTTTGCTAGTGACTATGTGTCACTAGTGGTTTCCCTCTGGGTTTCAGAGGAAGGGAGACTTGGTGTCTCCGGTTGCAAGTGACTGGTGTCGCTTGTGGGTTCCCTCCTGGGTGGAGGAAGAGAGACTTCGGTCTCTGGTTGCTAGTGACGGGTAGTCACTAGTGGTTTCCCTCCGGTCTGGAGGAAGAGGGGAGGTTGTTCCCCTGGTCAAGCTGTTAGGCAGCACCTGTTTGCAGACTGAGTCTGCGGTTCTAGCTATTGCTAGTGGAAGCCTCACTCCGGTTTGGAGTGAGGGGTGGACGTAGGTCTGTGGACCGAACCACCTAAAAAATCTTCTGTGCAGTGGGTTGATTGTTTTCCTTTGCTTCCACTAGTTGAATGCATAGGCGCGCTCCAAGTGCTTGCTTACAGGTTCAATAGAAGATTTGATTAGCTTTTCAGTTTGCTTAAATTTGTGAAGTGAGCGAATTTGTTAGAGAGCGAAATTTTAATTTGGGCAATTTCGAAGAGGGATACATTCACCCCCCTCTGTATCCGGGCCTTGCACCCCATCAATTGGTATCAGAGCGGTCTCTGACTTTCCAGATTCAACGATCTGCAAAGGATCCTGCAGATTTGATTTCGTGCTTTACAGTTCCAGTGCGGTGCTTTCTTTTGATATTGCCTTCTAGCTCATAGATCTAAATCTATTCGATTGTTTTATAATGGCATCACCTGTAGTTTTTGATGGTTCTAACTTTGAGAAATGGTTAGGCGGTCTATGTGTTTTTATAAACTCTATAGATCCAAAACTGTGGAATCTCATTGAATATGGTCCACATGTTTTGCCTCGAGAGGAGAGTAAATGGTCCCAGAAGGATAAACAAAAGAACAGTGAGAATATAAGAGTTCTGAACATTCTGAAGAATGCTGTAGATGTTAATGTCATTTCCACTATTCTTACATGCAGGACTGCGAAGGAAATCTGGGATTCAGTGATCACATTTCGTGAAAACCAGGAATGTCTCATGGCAAGAAGGAGTGATCAACAGGATGAAACGTCATCCAAGGTAAGCTCTGAATCCGAAGAGATTTCAATTGATGATTTATGGAATATCAATGAAGAACTTACTGAAAGATGTAAGAAATTAAAATCTGAAAAGAGAAAAATGAGAAAAGAAATGATTCATGATATCACTTGCCTAAAAGCTGAGTTGAATAATTTGAAATCTGAAAATGAGAACCTCAGAACCAAACTCATTAGAGAAGATTCTTGCAATGCATGTGCAGTCTTAAGAGACTTGATAAATGATCTTGATTCTGATGATAATCTTCAAAAGGATTTAATCAAATCTTTGAAAGAAGAAAATAAATCATTGCTAGAAAAAAAAACTGAAGCTGAAGAATTTGAAAACAAGCTGGTTGAATAAAATAGGTACCTCAAGGATCAAAATAAAAAGTTAATGGTTCTGAATATTGTTCTCTCTGAAAAATGGTTAACCATTGAAAAGAGAAAGTTTGTTGAAAATGACATTGAACAAAGATTGAAACAGGAAATTAACACACTCAAAAGTCTAAATGATGCTTTACATCAGCAAGTTATTTCCTGTGAAACTGAGATTGCTGGTTACGAAGCTAATACTGCTGATCTGAATTCTGAAATTGAAGATCTAAAAAACTCTCTGTCAAAATTTGTCAAGGGAAGGGAAAACTTGAATAAAGTGCTTGGAATCAATGTAAATTTTCAGAAAGAGGTACTGGGTTACAATCCAGTCATGAGGAAGGTTGATGGAAACAAACTGAAAACTATTTTTGTTAAATGTTCAGAACAAGAAAAGCCTTCTACCTCATCTCTACCTCAGTACAAGGCTAAGAAAATAGAAAAACAGAACAAAAGTCAGAAAAAGACTGAAAAACAGAAAATAAATAAAAAGGATTCATCAGTGCATGTTGATCACAGTCCTCACACACACTCACATGCATCTAGAAAGAAGATGATCTGTCACTACTGTCACAAATTTGGACATCTGATGCATGAATGTAATTTGATGGAAAAGGATGACCTAGCTGCTGTACAAAACAATCAGGGTAGAAAGCATGTCTCTAGAGAAAGGAAAATTCATTGTTATAATTGTGAAAAAATGGGACATGTTGCTGTTCAGTGCTGGTCACTCGAAGGCAAGAGAAAATTTTATTCTCATGTTAATCATGGCCACCAGAATGTTACCAATAAGAATAAATTTGCTATAATGAACCAGCGTGGTAGGTGCTTCAATTGTGGGAAGCTAGGCCATAGGGCAAAAGATTGTTGGCATGTTCAGGGAAGGAAATTTAATTCTGAAATTGCAAAATTCCCTGCAAACAGAAATGAGTTTTGTAGAAATAGATCTGTTTTCAAAGAAAAGATTCCTTTATGTTTTGAATGTGGAAAACTTGGCCACCGAGCTTCAGAATGCTGGTGGGAAAGTTATGGTAAACCAAAATTTCATGTAAGTAACAGAAATTTCCATGTTTATCCACATAGATTCCATGATTATAATCCTGTTCACAAAAAGAACTCAAAGGCTGTTACATCATGTCATTATTGTGGGCAGGTAGGGCATTCTATGCATAATTGTCATATCATGTGTTGTGATGATAAACAAGCGAAAAATTTGTTGAGAAAACCTGCTAGGAGTGTCACTGTTAATTCAGGACCTAAGACTTCTTGGGTACCTACTTGTGTGAAATGATTCAACTGTTGTAGGTATGCCTTGGAAGTTGATGAATAAGTGGGGTAATAATCCAAGGCACTCAAGAATGAAACCCCTAGGATTGCACTATTGAGGTCAGTTCTGAAAACTTGTCTTCAACTCTGTTATCTGAAATTGTGAACTTTGGATAACTGCATATCTTGTTTGATGTGTCCAAGCATAATTGTCATATTTTTAACTGCATATCATGATTCATGCATACATGCTCATTTATTTGTTTTGACACTTGCATTGAGTTTCATGGGCTTACTTGTTTGTACGTTGAGCTGTGTGTGCATATATGTGAATTGCATATACATGCATTTGACATACAGTCATTGAAAATCTGATGCACTTAGGACTGTTGGTATTGGATTGTCATGCATGACTCTTGGTATATAAATAGTGAGATACTAAAGGGCAGATGAGATATGTCTGGAGGTTCTTACTATGTGTGAGATGGTCCTTTAGACCAAGTTCTCCGCCTAGTACCATGGGTCATATTGCTTGATAGGGCAGTTTGTATGAGCATGAGTCACAAAGTCATATGTTTAGCCTTCATTGCAAACATTGCATGTATTCAGGGGGAGTTTGTTGAGTCTTTGCATGTCTTTGCATACATGTAGTTAATTACATTGCATTTCATTACATTGAAAATGCCAAAAAGATTGATTGAATGCATATTGTCAGGGGGAGTTAATGCATTGCATACAGGTTGTCAATTGCATACTCTTATGTCAGAATTCATTGCATATTAACCTTGAAGATCCTGAAGCATGCCTGACCTCCTGATATCTTGCTTGGGGTGCATATCCTTTTTATTGATTCTATTGATAAACCTTGACCATATCTGAAAACATTGGGCTTCAAAATCACTTATTCTTGCTGGATCTCTTCTGTCAGTCATTCATGAAGATTTCAATGGGGCTTATCTTGATCATAAATCTGAAAACACTTGAACTAGGAATCTTCTATTATACGATTTTATGAATGTCTGAAATAACTCAGGTGGTTTAAGTTTAATGTATCCATTGAGTTTGATTTTAAAATCTCTTAAAAATATCTGAATCATGTTTTAATAAACTTTAACCAACTGTTTCATGCTGTGTCTTGAAAAAACTTCTGAAATCTGCACTATTGAATACATGGCTTTATTTGATTAAGTACATGAAATTAGTATTGATTTGAAGCAAATGAGTTTTCATAAATGTCTAAAGGGTAAATAATTGTCAGAGCAATGACTTTGGTCACTGAGAAATCATGTCCAAAGGACTGTGTCATGAGGTGCCATAGTTAACTCTGCTTAAGAATGTTTGATAATCTGGCAGAGCAATGGCATGCACACTGAGAAATACATCTTACTCATCAAAGAAATGAGTTGAGGTATGTCATGAGGTGTAAATGTTAACTCTGTTAATATAAAGCATGACTGTTAGTCACACTAAGTACTTAGGGATATTGGCGTCTGATCAACGTATATCCTCTAATTACAAGGTGTGCACTGAACTAGAGTGCTCGTAAAGTTTGTAGCATGAAAATTTGTTGAACAAATTACAATATTTGAATATTGATGCAAAAATGAAATTGCTATAACCCTGGATAAAATCACTTGACTTCATAATTGCTTGATCTCAATACTAGTGAATGTAATTCCGAAAGAAGTCAATAAATTTGATTGTGTAAGAGAAAGGGAGGTTAATCAAGATATGAATATGAGGGCTTGGTTCATTTTTATTAAACCGTGATTTTAGATATAAATACAGAATTTTATTGACAAACTTTGTTTACATCATGTTTAAACCATGTTGATCAATAAAGTTCATTCATAAGCCCTTATAATGGAAGACTTTGAAAAAATTCTATTTTGGATTTATGAGATTGGTATCTCCTTGAAAATCTTGTTGAATTCCTTATGTTTGGAGCTTATTTGAAACTCTTTTGCTCACTGTCCTTGATTCTTCATGACCAGAACTTATCCTTAATTGTCACTGTGGTCTCCTTCTCATCCATCTCATAAGATTCCATTTATTCAGGGGGAGCTTCCTTGTCATATGAATCATGCTGCATAGAAATTCTTAAAGGGGGAGAATTGTGTGCTTGCATTCATATATTTAGGGGGAGTTCTTGCATTTCTTGTTGCATCTGCATCTCTGCATTCATACCTCCCCATGGTTCTTTTTGATAATAACAAAGGGGAAGAAATTGGTATGAGTCATAGATATGTTTGTCTAAAGAAATGATGAAATAAAATGGTTGTGTGAATAAGCACACATGACTCATAGTATTGTCATAATCAAAAAGGGGGAGAATGTTGGAACCCTGGTTTTGATAATGACATACTATGAGTCATGGTTTAAGGTCTATGCATCATTTGCTTTAAGTGTTCATCTGTCATATGTCCTCGGCGCATTAACAGTAGCTGCATGCCATAGCACAATTGCATTGAGCATACAGTCAGTACACTGCATGCAGAGTCTGCACACTTGTTGATAGCATGTTCGTGAATTCATTCTCATTGTGCACACTTTATTCTAGTGCATTCTGCATTACAAACCAGCAAGTCTATACATTGCTTCTAGCATGCACACACACACCCAAGTCTATACATCGTTTCTTCATCACACACAAAAGTCTGAACATTCTTCGGTGAAGTCTGTACACACTTTAGTGGCTACATGAGCATCGTCTGTACATTGCATACTTCTTCCATATTGCATACTTCTTCCATATGCATATGTACACATCTCAAGACAAAGTCTGTACATTCGCCACCATGCATTCAAGTCTATACAACTCCTGGTGGCAAGTCTGTACAACGTCCTTTGCATGCATTACTTAAAGTCTATACATTATCGCCTGCTCGTGCATCTCTTCTGAGTCTATACATTGCCGCTATGACTGTGCATCATTTAGCAAGTCTATACATCCGTCAGCCTTGTCCCTTGCTCGTAAAGTCTATACATTCATGAGCTATGGCTGTGCATCATTTGCATATTGCACACTAAGTCCATACATCACTGCACAAGTAAGTCTGTACATTCTAGCGTCTCACTTAGCGTCTTTATGCATGGAAGCATTCAAGTCTGTACATTGGCAAAGTCTTTACATCGTTGGCTTGTGCATGCATCATCTTTCAAAGTCTGTACATCGGTCAGTCTCACTCAGCGTCTCATGCTATCAAGTCTATACATCGCATGCATTACACACAGCAAGTCTGTACATCCATCGTCTCACTCAGCGTCTCACTCAAAGTCTATACATTGCAGCCTGTTCGTGTTCAAGCTTTCAAAGTCTATACATTGTCTGCCCTGCACACACAAGTATATACATTGTCCTGTAGCACACACACGAAGTCTGTACAGCCTTTGTGTTGCACGAACACAACTCTATACATTGTCTCATGCATACATAAGTCTGTACAATTTGTGTGGCTTGTTCATGCATGTGATGTGATGTCAGTGGGTCAGTTAAGCAAGTCTATACAGACTTGTTCCATGTGTTAGTTTAAGCAATTCTATACATTCATCGCATTGGTTCTTAAGTGCTAGGTTGCAAGTCTATACATGCTATAGTTCAGCATCTTTACATACACAGCATGCACGCAGACAAAGTCTGTACAATCCCTTCCATGCATTCTAAGTCTATACATGCTTCGGATGGCATCACATAAAGTATGTACATTCTTTAAGTCTATACATGCTTGGTTCAAATCTTGAACTAACTCGATACATCCATTTTTCTCTTCGTTCAGGTTGATTCAAGCTGATGAGTGGCACGTGATCCGAGGTTGGCACCTGGCACGTGATCCAAGGTTACCTCTGGACAAAGAGGGCACAAGCCCTACACACGCCCTATCTCTGAGGCTCTATAAATACGAAGCTTCTTCCTCAGAAGAAGAGTGATCGAGAAGCAGTGAAGAAGCCTGCACGATCCAGTGTGGAGTGATAGAAGAAGAGAGTAGCAGAGAGGCAGAGAGCAGAAGAAGAAGAAGAAAGACGAAGAGTGAGCCTGAGTAGAAGAAGAATAGAGAGAGCAGAAGAGAGATCGAGAGATCCAGCAGAAGAAGAAAAGAGAGAACAGCGTGAGAGAAAGAGAAGCAGAGAGAAGAAGAAAGAAGAGGAAGAAAGAAAGAGAGAGTTCGTGGATAAGAAGAAAGAAGACTTTATTGAAGATCTGTCTACTAGATCGTGGATCAAATCCAGGCCAGTCAGCTCCATGGGAGCCACATCTATGTTATTATCCTTTATAGCTTTCTGATTGTTGTATTTTCGTTTCTTATTTTTCCTTTTATCTGATCACTGGTTTTCTGATTCTCTTGTTTGAGGTCGGGTTCCTCTGGTGGACTCAGGAGAAGGGAGACTTTGTGTCTCCGATTGTAAGTGGCTGGGTGTCACTTGTGGGTTCCCTCCTGGGTGGAGGAAGAGAGACTTCGGTCTCTGGTTGCAAGTGGCTGGGTGTCACTTGTGGTTTCCCTCCTGGGTGGAGGAAGAGAGATTTCGATCTCTGGTTGCTAGTGACGGGTAGTCACTAGTGGTTTCCCTCCGGTCTGGAGGAAGAGGAGAGGTTGTTCCCCTAGTCAAGCTGTTAGGCAGCATTTGTTTGCAGACTGAGTCTGCGGTTCTAGCTGTTGCTAGTGGAAGCCTCACTCCGGTTTGGAGTGAGGGGTGGATGTAGGTCTGTGGACCGAACCACCTAAAAAATCATCTGTGCAGTGGGTTGATTGCTTTCCTTTGCTTCCGCTAGATGAATGTTTAGGCGCGCTATACATATTTGCTCAATTGATTAAGCCATCTGAGTTTTTAATTCCGTAATATTTTTGAGCGAAAATTTTTAAGGGTGGGATTCATTCACCCCCCTCTGAATCCACCGCACCGAACCTATCAAGTCGTACAATTGGAGGAAGCTAGGAGAGTCTTGTGCTACTTGCCCGGCAGGGGCGAGGAGGGGATTTGATGGGGGCATCCCTCACCCCTTCATATTTTCTCGAGGCTCCGAGTGCTCGCCGACGTCACACCATCGCATTCGTCACATTTTTCTTATTCATGGCATGTAATTTTTATATTTCCTTTGAGTCATAATTGTGTAATTTTTCTTTTATTTGAGTCATGTCTTTAGGTCCATGAGTTATTTCCCTATGTATGAGTCATTTGTCCCATGGTTTGCTTTCTAGGGCATCAGTGGTCATTTAGTGTAATGCCATGGGCATTTTGGTCCTATAAAAGGTTGAACTCCTATAAATAGGACCCAACCCCCATGAGTTGGTTAATGAATATTTGAAAATTTTCCTGATTTCAATCTTGTGTGTTCCCTTGGTGAGAAGCCAAACTCTTGGAGTGAGAAGCTCCCATATCCCTCTATCTCACTTGCGCAACTTTCTCTCTCCTCCACTTTCTCTCTCTAAAACCTGCGCCCCCTTCTCTCTCCTCTCCCCTCCACATCACCCTCCACCTCATCCAAAGCCTTCCACATCATCAATAGACCCCTCACTTCCCCTAAACACATTACTCACCCTCATTAACTCCACCACCCCCTAGGCACCCTTTCACTCTCCCAAGCAACTCTCCCCTCTCCTAAGAAAGAATCCCACTTCCCCAAGCACCCCTTCACTTTCCCAAGCACCTCTTCCCCTTCCCAAGGTCCCCCATCAACTCCCTAGCCCACCAACCAAGAGAGAATCCAGCCACCTCACCCCAAGGCCACCCCTCTCTTCTCTCTCCTTAACCCTTGGCAGACCTGTGACCCAACCCTTCCCCCTTGTTAGCTCCGCCCCCCCAGCCTCTTCCACCCCCATTCTCCTGGCAAAAACCCTTATCCCCCATCCCCCTCACACCCGGGAAGGCCACAGCTCCATCTCCCACCATTTCCTCCCCCTAACCCTTCCATTCTTCCTCCCTATCTCTCTTGTTACCCAATCTGCAGCAGCAGCAGATCCAACCCCTGGAGTGCAGCGGCTCCCCCAGCCACTCAGAGAGATTCCAGATAGTGTACCATACACCGGTGGAAAGGACGTCCAGAGAGCTTTCCAGGCAAGGTGGTTTCGTCGACAGCCAAGCTCTGTGCTGCCCGGGAGGTCTGTCCTTCTCCAACTGCGCAGATCAGGCCAGGATAGCGACCAGCACAACTTTCAGAAGCAGTCCCGGCCATCCCCTACAACACCTGGTCAATCCCTTCGGTTCTGGAGTGTTAGACCTCCATAGCTTTCAACCAGGACTGGTCTCACCCCATTTGGAGCTCCGGTGTGAGAGTTATGCTCCCGTCAAGTTGATCTTGGTTTGCAGTCCGACCTGCCGGCGTCCAGGATGAGCAGCCAGCCTCAGAAGACCTCACGGCCACTACATTTAGTTTCTGCTCCATCCCTTTTGGGAAGCCATTAATAGGTTAGTAAGCTTTCAAACAGGCCTGGTCTCGCCTTGTTCTAAGCTTCCTGCTGGGCGGACAACCCCCTGCACCTCTCCTCTATCTGGCTGGCTCCTGCAACTGCGTGACCTCACAAGATCCGGTGCCGCCGGCTTCTCCCACCTCAGAATTGGGCCAAACCAGTTTTGGGAGCTCCCAGGGCTGTCCCTCTTCGCGACGACCCTAGCCCCATTACAATCCGACCTCAGGTCCTGCTGGTACATCATCTGCAAGTCAAGATAGATTCTCTGCCCAAGTGCCTAGCGCGACCAAGTCCGCATCCAGAGGCTACCACCGAGTGACCGAGATGAATCAGATGATGATCTTTGACCGTGACACACCAGGAAGGATACTCTCTCAGCCAGAGGTGGTCCCACATCGATCCGACTTCCCAGCTGGGAGTACGACGTCACCCAAGCGCTCTCAGGCCTGCAGCTGAACAGAACCGACAGAATTCGGACACCCGGTCGAGCGGCTTCGGCACCTAATTTCCCCTCCCCGCCTGGCCGGCTTACAGCCCCTCCCTGTGTGGAGGAAGTGTTTGAGTGTAACCAATTGTCCCCTACCCCGAGTCCCCCCCCTGTGAGGGGAGTAGTGCATGTAATTCTTTAGTAGGGTGAAGCTTCATCGACGCAGTGTGCGGGGAACCCACACTTCCCCGCTCGCCCACGTCTCCGAATCGGGGCTGATTTCTTCAAACCGGCCAAGTAAGATCGCTGCCCTTGCTCCTAATCGTGCTTGTTTATTCAATATTTCTCATTTGCGCCGCCGGATAAGGGAGAGAGCGCCCGGTCCCAAGTCTCCACCGCCTCCGAGCGACCACCGTGGGTGTGAGTGAGTGGATCCGTGCCCTTTGGCACCTTTCGGCCTATTGAGGTGAGCGACCGTATCCGAGGGGAGACTAACTAAAGCGCTGCTGGTCCTCTACCAGCAAGGGACCCCCCCACATCCTCGACTCGGCATCCCCAAGTCACCCACGGGTTGAGCGTCCGCTTGTGTAGGATTCTAGCCTTGTGGTTGTGCTTGCATCTTTAGGTCCAAGGGAATTCGGTCAAGTTGTTGCATTTTCCCTTAGGGTGTGTCACATCATATGTTATCAGAGCAAGTTTTAGACTTGTCTCTACGATTCTAGTCCATGGCACGCTTGCATTAGAGTCCTCGACAGACCGTCCCATGCATTGTCCACCACCCATTGTCAATGAGTCTACGGACCAAATGGCCCCACTTCCCATCATATTCCAAGCATACCTACCCAATGGTAGCCCCACAGAAATTGACTTCATTGACATTGAAGGGGCGTGATCTCGCACTTGTCCTGAACTGGGAGGATGATCACCGAATAGTGAACTGTAGAGAAAGGGAAACGGATCATGAGGCCTAGGGATGGCTTCCTGGGGAAAGCCCTCCGATGCCTAAGTCAGTAGAGCAATGGTGGAAGGTATGGAGGGAGGTAGAAAGAGGTGCACGAGATCCCCCAACACCAAGGTGGTGAAGTGGTTCCTGCTCAGGAGATTTTAGGCGTGTATTGCCCTTACCTTTTACTGGAGGGAGTCCCTGGTTTATATAGTGTGCTCACCTTATGAGTCCCGTAAGCTGAGGAGTTCCAGGTGGGAGTTACGTCCTCATCGTGGGATCTTTACGTCCTCGTCGTGGGATCATGGGTCCTTTATCCTCATAAACTCTTGCTCATAAAGGGCTCTCAACGGTAGCGTGGATAAGCAATCGTCAGTCGGTCCGAGCATAAAAGGTGCCAACCCTGTCCGGGCGATAGGCATAGCTCGGATGAAGTCAGGTCGGAGTGGGCGCAGAGCGCTTGCCTCTATCCGATGAAGGGATAACTCGGGCATGGGTCTTCCTCTGTTCTGACGCTCGGGCCTTCCGAGCCTAAGGGCCGTCGAGGAAGGGTGGGATCCCGAGTAATCTTTATTGGGCTTTTTAGCCTAAGTGGGCCCTATGGGGCTGTCACTTGGATGAGCCGAGCCTCGTTTGGTCCTGATGGACCTAGTTCGGCTGCACTTAGATGGGATACAGAAATCCCCCTCTCCACTTGTCCCCCTCCTACTCCCGATGATGTGACACAACCTCAGACCTAATGCAAGCAAGCACAATCGCATTCAAATAGGCCGAATTGGGCCACCGCTCTATCGACACTCACCCAAGCCCGGGGTAACTTGGCAATGCCAAGGTGAGGTTGAGGGGTTGGGCCCTTGCTGGTAGAGGGCCAGCAAGGCCAAGATGGGATTCCCAATGGGTGTGGAGGCCCAATTCAAGGGGGCCGACAAAGTGCCAAAGGCACCGGTTGCACTTCTCCCATGGTGATCACTCAAGATAACGGGGCTTGAGGATCGGGCTCTCACTCACATAACCAGCGGAATTAAGAACTAATATTGAAAGACAAGCATAATGAGCAAGGGTTTAGAGCACTTACTTGACCGCTTTGAAGAAACCGGTCCCGGTCGGAGACGAGGGCGAGCGGGGAGGCGGGTGGATCCCCACACGCCGCGCCGGGGTAGCTTGACCTGCCCAAATGAGTACAATACTACACCTCTCGCAGGAGGGGGATCTTGGGGTGGGGGTTAATGGATTACAATCAAAACTACCTCCGCACAGGGAGGGGCCTTTAGCCGGCCAACCGGGGTGGGGAAAACTAGGGCTAAAATGATATAGAAGTGGTGATGCCAAATCTGTCTGCCCTCTGCATTAGGGGACTGATAGATGGTGTTGAAGCCGCAGAACTCGATCAGGAATTTCTCCGAGGGCAAGACCAGTGGGGAACTCTTCGTAGCTGGGAAGGGAATGCCTCAGAATTTCTTTAATTTCTTCTGGAGCCGCTGCTGACCGGGATGGAGGTTTGAACAGAGCTTCAGATTCTCAGACCTGCAGTTGCAGACTTCTAACAGCAGATTGTAGAGAACGCCCCGACAGCTCCCGCCCTCAGAATCAAGCGCCATTGGAGTCGTTGGAATCATGGACGAGTCCTCTTCACATAAAAACTGACGGGGAAGCCAACCGACGTTGGAGAAGACTAGGGGATGCAGAACAATGGCGACTTGTCATTGCAGACTGTGGGTAGCAGGACGACGGAGCTGAGGGAGAAAAATGATAACTTCTGCTACCGGATCCCGAACGGGATTCCGCTTCTTGACTCGGAAAGTAGACAGGAAGGAGAAGAGCTTTGTAGAAGATCTTGTGGGCTGAATCCTCCGACGTTCGTCGTGGCAGAGCTCCTAATCCGGTTCTGGTACTCAGCAGGGACAGCTATGCGCAGTCGTGGGAGAACGGAGCTTCTGAGCAGCACACAGATCGTAAGAAGACAAAACCACTGCCGTTGCGAAGGAGACTGGTAGAAGTTTCCAACGGTGGCTCTTGGGTCTTCAAACTCATCCGGAGGAAGTCGTGGTGGCCGCTGCAAGTTGCTGGTTCACCTGTAACTTCTGGATTGCAAGCAGCAACCTACGGACAGCTTCCAATGTCTAGAAAGAAGAAGGATAATGGGGTATGTGGTGAAGGGGAGGTGGATGAAGGGTGAGACCCCGGTTGTGGGAGGTGTGGATGGGGTCTAATTGTGGAGGGGAGATGGAGGAAGAGGGGGAGGGCGCATGCTTCAGCTGGAGGTAAGGGGGATGGGGATTGCAAGGGGGGATGAAGAATGGAGGGAGGTGGGGGCGACCTAGGCTAAAGGGGATAGAGGGAGGGGCAGCCAAAGCTTGGAGGGAAGGGATTTCAAATTTGAAATGACCTTGGAAGTTGAGAGATTGTCTGGGGAAGGGGGTGATTGTGTTGGAATGGGGGAAGATTGTGTGGGAATAGAGAAGATAGTGTTGGAATGGGAGAGATTCTACCTTGGGACTATGGGGGTGGAGTAATGGCAGCTATGGGAATTGGAGGGCCTTTAATGGGGTAGGTGGGGGTTGGAAGTTGGGAGGGGGAGGAGGAGAGAGAGAAAGGGGCGAACCTTGGAGAGAGAAAGAGGGATAGAGAGAGAGGTGGGGTGGGGAATCACTCCCCTAGGGCTTCTCACCCAACTAAAGGATTCACTCCACTAGAACTAAGTTTGAACACTCAAATGGAAATCTTTTGTATTGAATCAGTCATTACCTCCAAATGAAGGAAATGGGGCCCTATATATAGAAAACCCACATTTTACAATAAGTCCCTTACAAAAGACTCAATAACAAATAACCGAAGGGGTAGGGGGGCTCATGGGCCAAGCCCGAAGAGTTGGGCCCAATAGCACATTACACAATCTAATGACATTCAATACTTAGGAAAATAAATGCAAGACCTAGGGACATGACTCAAATAAACTAAAAATTACATCAAGTGACTCAAGTAAATAGCATAAAAAAGGATAAGTGGGCCTTTATAGAGAGAGGCCCGAACTCAAACGATGCCGGAGTGTGAAGAAGACCCTAGCCAAAGGGAATTGTGGATGATGCCTCCATCAAATCCCCTGGGCTGTGAAGAGCTCGACTCCGTCGAGTAGGGGTCCATCCGGCTGTGGTACTGCTCGAGGAGGTCCGGATCCAACCGCTGGAGATCCTCCCGACTCACCCAAGAATCCTCCGAAGGAGGCCGATCCTTCCGCCTGACGAGATAGCGCTCATATACCTTGCTCCGAGTGGTAGTGACTTGTTCATCCAATATCTGTTCAATTTGTTCACGCTGGGCTCTCTTGGCTGGTGGTCTCTCCTCACGGGTGGGTGCTCTCTCAAGGGAAGAAGTAGGCTCAATCTCCTCACTAGGTACCACCGTGGGTCCCTTATATGGCACTAGGTCGGCGACATTGAATGTGGGACTTATTCCATACTCCTCAGGGAGATCTAACTCGTAGGCATTTGCACCAATGCGCCTCAAGACCTGGAAGGGACCAGCCCCACGTGGCCTCAGTTTAGAATTGGCTCCCGGGGAGAGCCTCTCCGTCCTTACCATCACAAAGTCACCCACATGGAATTCTTGGTGACGCCGATGAGAGTCGGGCAGCCTTTTATAAGCCTCATTCTTTTTGCTAATGTGCTTGCGAATTTCTTCATGCAATTCTCTAATATGTTGTGCAAAAGACTCGGCTGAAATGGACACTCTAGCATGCTGAGGAAGGGGAATGTGATCGGAAGGCTTTCTTGGTTTGTGTCCATGCACGGCTTCAAATGGACTCATCCCTATGGACTTATTGATGGAGTTGTTATATGCAAATTCAGCCTGGGGTAATATGAGATCCCAATTTCCGGGGCGATCCTCAACAAGACACCTAAGAAGGTTCCCTAGACTCCGATTGATAACTTCGGTTTGGCCATCTGTTTGGGGGTGGTAGGCAGTAGAGAATTTGAGGAGGGTGCCCATCATATGCCAAAGAGTTTTCCAAAAGTAGCTAGTGAATTTGACATCCCTATCAGAGACTATGGTCTTAGGTAGCCCGTGGAGACGGACAACCTCATCAAAGAACAATCGGGCCACACGGGAGGCATCAGATGTTTTGGAGCATGGGATGAAGTGAGCCATTTTGGAAAATCTATCAACCACCACATAGATGGAGTCATGCTTTTTTTGAGTCTTGGGTAATCCTAGCACAAAGTCCATACTCAAGTCTTGCCATGGACGGTCGGGGATGGGGAGTGGGGTATATAGGCCAGTATTTTATTTCACCTGTTTGGCCGAAGCACATGTTCGGCATTGACCCACTATCTTTCCTACATCTCTCTTGAGACTTGGCCAATGAAACTGTCCCTCAACTAGAGCAATGGTTTTGTGGACTCCAAAATGACCAGCTAGCCCTCCCGCATGTAATTCCCAAGTCAAGAAGTCGCGGAGTGAGGTCCGTGGGATGCAAAGCTTTGGTCCCTTGAAGAGGAACCCATCCTCTATGACAAATCCCTCATGTTCCTTGCTAGAATGGGTGGTCAAGGTGGTATAGATGTACCCAAAGTTGGAGCAGCTAGGGTACTCATCCTTGATCCTATCAAATCCGCTCACTTCCACTTGGATAGTGGATAACAAGGAAACTTTTCTACTAAGGGCATCCGCCGCTCGATTCTCACTCCCGGCTTTGTGTTTGATGACAAAAGTGTAGGATTAGATGAACTCAACTCATCGGGCATGTCGGGCATTTAGCTTTTGTTGGGAGTTGAGGTATTTGAGGGCCTCATGGTCGGAAAAGATGACAAACTCATTGGGTAACAAGTAGTGCCTCCAATGTCGGAGGGACTGCACCACGGCATAGAACTCCTTGTCATAAGTGGAGTATCTCATCCTAGCATCACATAGCTTCTCACTAAAGTAGGCTACCGGGTGTCCCTCTTGACTAAGAATCCCTCCTATCCCTATCCCGGATGCATCACATGTGACTTCAAAGACTTTAGAGAAATCAGGAAGGCATAGGACCGGGGCTTGGGTCAACTTCTCCTTAAGTTCTTGGAAGGCTTTAGAGGCTGATTTGGTCCACACAAAAGTTCCCTTCTTGAGACAATCGGTGATTGGGCCGGTGATAGTGCTAAATCCATGAATGAACCTCCTATAGAATGTTGCCAATCCATGGAAACTTCGGACCTCATGAAGGGTGTGGGGTTCCGGCCAATCAAGAATAGCTTGGACCTTGTCGGGGTCCATGGAGACGCCTTTGGTGGACACCACAAATCCTAGGAAGGTGAGGGAGGTGGTCATGAAGTGGCACTTTCCTAAGTTGGCAAATAGGCTCTCTTGTCGAAGGATGGTACAAACTTGCCTAAGGTGGTCAAGGTGGGCCTCTTGGGATTGACTATAGATGAGTATATCATCAAAGTAGACCACTAGAAAGATCCCAATGAATGGCCTAAGGATCTCCGTCATAAGACGCATGAAAGTACTTGGGGCATTTGAAAGCCCAAAAGGCATGACTAACCATTCAAAGAGACCATCTTTGGTTTTGAAAGACGTTTTCCACTCATCCCCGCGCCTTATCCTAACTTGGTGATAGCCACTCTTAAGTTCAATTTTGGAGAAAATGGTGGCTCTGGCTAACATATCAAGCATGTCATCAAGCCTAGGGATGGGAAACCTATACTTGACGGTGATTTTGTTAATGGCCCGACTATCCACACACATTCTCCATGACCCATCCTTCTTAGGAGTGAGAAGGGCCGGTACGGCACATGGGCTTTTGCTAATGCGAATGAAGCCCTTCCTAATGAGTTCCTCTATTTGCCTCCGAAGTTCAGCATGTTCCGTGGGATTGAGGCGATAATGAGGAAGGTTTGGGAGAGTGGCCCCTGGGACTAGATCAATCACATGTTGCACATCCCGCATGGGAGGGAGTTGGTCCGGGAGCTCCATTGGGAACACATCATGGAATTCTTCTAGGAGTTGTTGGATTTCTATGGGATGTGGATTGGTGGGAGTGGGCTCTCCTAGGCAAATGACCACCGCACATAGTGGTACTCCTTGAACTATCTCCTCTTCAAGCTCTTTCCTAGTGATGAGATAAAGACCCTTGGCCAACCCCGAGGTCCCACTTTGTTTGGGAGTTTGGGTGAGGGATGGGGTTGGAGGGGTGGAGTTCCCCGAGACTTGTATGGTGGTGGGGTGTTGTCCTTGAGGGGGAGTGTCCCTCTTGGTCATGGGACGAGGTGGAGAGGGGTTAAGACGGATAGTCTTACCCTCATGTTCAAAGGTGCATTTGTTGCTCCTACCCAAGATGGTGGCATCTACATCATAAAGCCAAGGTCTTCCTAGTAGGATACTACCTACTTCCATGGGTATGATGTCACACCATATTTGACCATGGTATGAAGAGAAGGTGAGGGGCACAAGACATTGAGTGTTGACCGGGATGGAGTTGTTGTTGATCCATGAGACCCGATATGGACTTGGGTGAGGGGTGATAGCTAGCCCAAGAAGCTTGACGCTATCGGGTGATACGGCATTGACACAACTCCCACTATCCAAGATTACTTTCCTTACATGGCTCCCTATATTGACAAAGGTGTGAAAGATTGAAGTTCGACGCCAATCCTCTTCTTGGGGTTTTGTGAGGGTGCATCTAATCACTCCTAGATGAGAGTTGGTAGATGGAATGGAGTGATCTAGACCCGACTCTAGGTATTGGGCTTCATACTCTTCTTCCCAATCTAGTGAGGCTTCATGGTCCTCAACAATACTCTCAAGTTCCTTTTGGGGTGGGGGAGCTTTCTCCTCAATAAGCAAGCTAGATAATCCCTTGGATGGACATTGCCCCGCAAAGTGGCCAAACCCTTGACACCTAAAGCATTGTTGACGCCTGCTACCCGTAGTAGTTCCTACATTTGGGCCTTTGGGAATGTCTTCCCTCCGTGGGAGGGGGTGACTAAGGGTGGGTTTGTTTGGAGTGATGGTGGGAGCAGGGTTGTAAGGCCTTAATGGGGTGTTCCCACTTGGATTATGGGCTTTCATGGGAGTGGCCGGAATGGGCCGTGGTCCCATGTTTTTGGGATCGATCGGTCGGGGAGTAGCAAATCGAGGGATCCTAGAGAATCTTTCTACATCCCTTGCTATTTGATAAGCTATCTCAATGTTATCAACATCTCTCATAAAAAGCTCTCTCTTGATGTGACTTTGAAGTCCATTCCTAAAGCGAGACAAGGTAACGGCTGGGTCTTCATGAACTCCACACTTCAAAAGATAGGAGTCAAACTTCTCAATGTATTCAACCACGGTCTTTCCTTCTTGGGTGAGGCTTTGCCATTCATCTAAGAGCATTTGATGGTAGGATTGGGGAAGGTATTTGTTCCTAAGTTGGTTCTTCATACCCTCCCAAGTATCAATAGGCTCTCCCCGCCTAATCCTTCTTAGACCCTCTTGGTTTAACCAATAAGTTTTGGCTAATTTGATGAGATGCATTTTGGCCAACCTTACCCTCCTTTGGTCGGACATAGGGTACCATTCAAAGTATTGGTCCATGGCGGTTTCCCACTCTAAGTAGACACTTGGTTCATGGGAACCATCAAAGTTTGGGGCCTCTACTTTAATCATCCTTAAGAGAGGGTCATCCGGGTCGTCCCGTGGACGCCTTTCATGAATTGGATGGTGTCGGGGTCTCTCATGGTCATGGTAAGGGTCATGATCCAAGTCCTCCCTATAGATTTTAGCATGTGGATGATAGGCTCTTGGTCCATGGTTCCTAGGATGGAACTCATCCTATGAGGCTCAATATGTGGAGGGTGGACTCTTGGGTCATTGTTCCTTGGGTGGAACTCATTCCTATGCAACTCACCATGTGGTGGATGAACTCTTGGCTCATTATTCTTGGATGAGGGTCTTCCCTAGGAGGCTCAACATGTGGAGGGTGGACTCTAGGCTCATTGTCCCTTGGGTGGAACTCATGCTCTTCAAGCCGAGCAATTCGAGTGGTAAGGGACTCAAGTTGGGCAAGAATGTTGGTAAGGGCAGCATCTACCCTACTCATTTGACCTTGAGGTTCCTCCCTAGGAGCATCTTGATTGAGTTGAGGATGGGGATCCATGGGTGGATTTGAAGATGAAGGATCGGATCGGTAACTAGCACCACTACGGGTGGACATGCAAGACAAGGGGCCAAAGATGTTGGACACACAATGCAATGGTCCTAGGACTTAGACTTGATAGAGACAAGTCAAAGACTTGCTCTGATACCAATTGATGTGACACAACCTCGGACCTAATGCAAGCAAGCACAATCGCATTCAAATGGGCCGAATTGGGCCACCGCTCTATCGACACTCACCCAAGCCCGGGGTAACTTGGCAATGCCAAGGTGAGGTTGAGGGGTTGGGCCCTTGCTGGTAGAGGGCCAGCAAGGCCAAGATGGGATTCCCAATGGGTGTGGAGGCCCAATTCAAGGGGGCCGACAAAGTGCCAAAGGCACCGGTTGCACTTCTCCCACGGTGATCACTCAAGACAACGGGCTTGAGGATCGGGCTCTCACTCGCATAACCAGCGGAATTAAGAACTAATATTGAAAGACAAGCACAATGAGCAAGGGTTTAGAGCACTTACTCGACCGGTTTGAAGAAACCGGTCCCGGTCGGAGACGAGGGCGAGCGGGGAGGCGGGTGGATCCCCACACGCCGCGCCGGGGTAGCTTGACCTGCCCAAATGAGTACAATACTACACCTCTCGCAGGAGGGGGATCTTGGGGTGGGGGTTAATGGATTACAATCAATACTACCTCCGTACAGGGAGGGGCCTTTAGCCGGCCAAGTGGGGTGGGGAAAACTAGGGCTAAAACGATATAGAAGTGGTGATGCCAAATCTGTCTGCCCTCTGCATTAGGGGACTGATAGATGGTGTTGAAGCCGCAGAACTCGATCAGGAATTTCGCCGAGGGCAAGACCAGTGGGGAACTCTTCGTAGCTTGGAAGGGAATGCCTCAGAATTTCTTTAATTTCTTCTGGAGCCGCTGCTGACCTGGATGGAGGTTTGAACAGAGCTTCAGATTCTTGGACCTGCAGTTGCAGACTTCTAACAGCAGATTGCAGAGAACGCCCTGGCAGCTCCTGCCCTTGGACTCAAGCGCCGTTAGAGTCGTTGGAATCGTGGACGAGTCCTCTTCGCAGCAAAACTGACGGGGAAGCCAACCGACGTCGGAGAAGACTAGGGGTTGTAGAACAATGGCGACTGGTCGTTGCAGACAGTGGGTAGCAGGACGACGGAGCTGAGGGAGAAAAATGATAACTTCTGCTACCGGATGCCGAACAGGATTCCGCTTCTTGACTCTGAAAGTAGACATGAAGGAGAAGAACTTTTTAGAAGAGCTTGTGGACAGAATCCTCCGAGGTTCGTCGTGGAAGAGCTCCAAATCCGGTTCTGGTACTCAGCAGGGACAGCTATGCGAAGTCGTGGGAGAACAGAGCTTCTGAGCAGCACACAGATCGGAAGAAGATGAAACCACTGCCGTTGCGAAGGAGACCGATAGACGTTTCGAAGGGTGGCTCTTGGATCTTCAAACTCGTCCGGAGGAAGTCGTGGTGGCCGCTGCAAGTTGCTGGTTCACCTGCAACTTCTGGACTGCAAGCAGCAACCTAGGGACAGCTTCCAATGCCTAGAAAGAGGAAGGATAATGGGGTATGTGGTGAAGGGGAGGTGGATGAAGGGTGAGAGGGGGGGTTGTGGGAGGTGTGGAGGGGGTCTAATGGTGTAGGGGAGATGGAGGAAGAGGGGGAGGGCGCAGGCTTCAGCTGGAGGTAAGGGGGATGGGGATTGCAAGGGGGGATGAAGAATGGAGGGAGGTGGGGGCGACCTAGGCTAAAGGGGATAGAGGGAGGGGCGGCCAAAGCTTGGAGGGAAGGGATTTCAAATTTGAAATGACCTTGGAAGTTGAGGGATTGTGTGGGGAAGGGGGTGATTGTGTTGGAATGGGGGAAGATTGTGTGGGAATAGAGAAGATAGTGCTGGAATGGGAGAGATTCTACCTTGGGACTATGGGGGTGGAGTAATGGCAGCTATGGGAATTGGAGGGCCTTTAATGGGGTAGGTGGGGGTTGGAAGTTGGGAGGGGGAGGAGGAGAGAGAGAAAGGGGCGAACCTTGGAGAGAGAAAGAGGGATAGAGAGAGACTGGGGTGGGGAATCACTCCCCTAGGGCTTCTCACCCAACTAAAGGATTCACTCCACTAGAACTAAGTTTGAACACTCAAATGGAAATCTTTTGTATTGAATCATTCATTACCTCCAAATGAAGGAAATGGGGCCCTATACATAGGAAACTCACATTTTACAATAAGTCCCTTTCAAAAGACTCAATAACAAATAACCGAAGGGGTAGGGGGGCTCATGGGCCAAGCCCGAAGAGTTGGGCCCAATAGCACATTACACAATCTAATGACATTCAATACTTAGGAAAATAAATGCAAGACCTAGGGACATGACTCAAATAATCTGAAAACTACATCAAATGACTCAAGTAAATAGCATAAAAAAGGATAAGTGGGCCTTTATAGAGAGAGGCCCGAACTCAAACGATGCCGGAGTGTGAAGAAGACCCTAGCCAAAGGGAATTGTGGATGATGCCTCCATCACCCGAGATTTAGTAAGCTCGGAAGAGTAGCTGTTTGGGATTTTGGACCAGCGAGGCTCTGGTGGGTGGAGATCTGGCGGTGTTAGGAAGCCACGTGTCGTGGTCACCTGGGCCCGTGTTAATGATGATCCTGACGAATTTGAACTGAAGGGCCCCCCTTTTCTCGGAGGTCAGAACGACGCGCCGCCTCCCGCATGGGGATATAGGCATTGGGCACTTGTTGTTATTCCAGACTCCCTCCGTCTTTAGGGTTTTGGCTCTCCTCCGTTCTTGCTTTTGGCGCTCTTCGATGCGCCGTGAGGATGCGACGGAAGAGCAGAGGCTTGCAACAACATTCGAGGAGTTGGCGGAGATAACCATGGAGGCAGTCCGGCCGCTTCCTCCTCCTCCGGAATCTTCAGGGTCTCGAGATCGCCTTTCCTCAAACTCTTCTCCGATTTCCATGGCGGAACAGCGCTCGGATGCTGAGGAGTGGGAGGATGAGCCGGTGGTTAAGGCGCCGGTTCCAAACTGCAGCGAACTGGGGGAGGCGGATGTGAGAAGGCTGGAGCACCAGTATCGCCTGCCCCATAAGTTCCGCTTTGTCGTAGCTTCCCCACATGAGACGAGCCTGGACTCTCGTACAGGCCACATCTACACTTTTCTTCTATCGTGGAAGGGTGGATTCCGCCTTCCTTTCGAACCTTTTGTTCTTCAGCTTCTCAATTTTTTCCTGTTGGGGCCCATTTAGTTGGTAGCCAACTCTTATCTCCTCCTTTTCGCCTTCCGTATCCTCTGCCGCCAGTGTGGAGTTCCTCCTTCCATGGACCTCTTTCATTATTTCTTTGAGTTGAAAGCACATCCTTCAGCCGGGAAAGGCTTCTATTTCATCCAAGCGAGGCGGAATAGAAGTTGTATCTCCTTGGCGGCGAAGGATTCCTCGCATAAGGGGTGGAAGACTCAATTCTTCTAGGTGAGGATTTGTTCAGTGGAGAAAACCTGGAGGTGCCTAGTAATCCCCAATTTCCACCCGAATATCCCTCCCAGGCAGGATGAGTTCCCTCCACATGTGGAGAAATACGCAGCCATCTTGCTGAAGCACCGCCAATCCACCGAAGAGCTGGTTACTCCAGAGAATATCGAGCGGTGTCTTCTTACGCGGCTGCATCCGTCGGGCTCAGGTGCCACAAACTTGGTTCTCCTCTGAATGTGGGGATCATCTTTCTTTTTCTGAATATGTCTTGCTTTTCGTGCAGACACCAGGCGGGAGGCTCTGAAGGAGGCCGCAGAGGTGATCGAGCTAGGTGATGACTCGGCTGCTGATGAATCGACTGCTCCCATGGGTCGCTCCCGAACCAAAGATAAGGGCAAGGGAGCGGCCCAGGGTGAATCCTCCAGACCGCGGGGGTCCAAGCGCAAGGACCCCGTGGAGGGTATGATCCGGGCCGCCGCTAGGGCCAGGAAGCGGGCCAAGAAGGTCGGGGTCGCACCCGTGATTGAAGGCGACCTTGCCGCGGCTCGCCCCTCCGCCGAGCATGATGGGGCCGACCCTACCGGGCGAGCTCTCCCACCCGTCGAGCCAGAGGGGGCCGAGGAGGTTGGGGCTGCCCCTACGGGCGGTGACGATGCGGGCTCGGTTCTTCCTTTGGCCGGAACCGAGGGGGCCAAGGGTGCTCCTACGACTGACAGCGGTGCCGACCCGGCTCTCCCTCGGTAGGAGCCGAGGGGGGCGTGGTCAAAGCTGGCGCTGCAGGTGGTGGTGCAGGTGCCAAGCCGGTCTAGGTTGAGGGGCTGCAAGAAAATCCGGCCGAGGCGCGAGAGGCGACCGAGGCTGGGGCTCAATCCGAGCCACACGGTGGGGCGCCAGGCGATGGGGGGTTCTCCGTTCTGACGGCCTTGGAGAGGCTTGGTATCTCGGGCCCCTTGCACCAGGTATGCCGCGGTATAGCCACGAAGGTGAGGGGGGGAGGTAGGCAGTACTCTCCGTCTGTGGCCCTTGCTGGGGTTATGGAGGGCGGCCTGGCCCTGGCCCAGATGCGGGCTGCTCTGGCAGAAGCGTATGCTCGGTCGGAGTGGGAGTGAGCGAACTTGGCCTGGACCCTTGGTGGGTCTGACAGGAGGTTGGCTCGGCTTGCCAAGGAGCGGGATGGGCTTCGACGGGATCTTTCCTCAGTCAGGGAGTTGGCGCGGTCGAGCTAGGTGGAGACCCGGGCGCTAACCGAGCAGCTAGCCAAGGCCCGTGAATCGCTCGAGAGGAAGAGTAGGCTTCTCGAAGAGGAGCGCCTTGCACGCGTTGAGCTGGATGGCCGGTGGGAGACCGAGCGTGCAGAGTTGGTAGACCAAGCGGAGGAAGCCGAGCGCCTTCGGCGGGAGGCCGAGGCTGATCGAGCCGAGGCGGAGAAGCAGGCGGCGGAGGCCGAAGAGCGGACGGCTGAGGCCGAGCAGAAGTCAGCTGAGGCGGAGCGGAAGGAGGCCGAGCTCGCCGGTAGGGTGGGATCGGCTGGGGCGGAGGCTCACGAGCAGTACAAGAGCTCATAGGCCTACCGGGTCGACCTTAAGGAGGCTGCCCTCCCCTACTACGAGCTAGGACTTCGCAGGGGCATCGGCAAGAGGTTCAAGCAGGGCTACGACCGGGCCGTCTCTTACGCCGAGGAGCAAGTGTTCGGAGTAGTTGACTTCCCGTCCGGGCAATGTTATGACTTAGACTTGTCATTCTCCAGTTTCTCCGCTTCGGCGCAGGATGAAGAGGGTCACGGGGGCTCATCGTCCGAGGGGTCACCAACTCCGAATGCCTCGGGAGGGCACGCAACCGAGGCAGTTCCCACACCGGTGGGGTCAGTGCCAGGGTCGGCCGTAGCCGAAGATGCCGGGGGCAGACCGCTCGAGCCCTCTACTTCCGGGCTTCAAGGTGGGCCGGAGGCCTGATGTATCTGCTTCGCTTCCTCTTTTTATATGTCTTTTTTTCTTTTTGAAGGAAAAAACTTCCTCTTTTGTGTAGAAATAACTAAGGAAATAGCGTTATGATGAAGACTTATCTGTTCCGTATCGCCATTGCCGTATTTTGTTCAGCGTATCTGCGGTGGTTGGAAAGAGCCAATACTGATGTGGCACAGCCCAAGGATGACTAAGCATGTAATGAACAACCTAGGACCTAGATCCACAAGCATACAAGCACTCCAATGATTCTCACAATAGCGTCTCACTCACACGGCACACGCGGTCACCCGGCGGGGATGGGGGATGATGGCAAGGGTCCGAGGTGGGACCCAATGAGTCTAATGGACTTAGTTGGCTTAGGCTGACCCCAAAGAGTCTAGGATTCCCAACTTAGTGGGCAGCTGGCCCGCAGGGTGGGGTTTGGGGTGGCACTCTCTCCCGGTCCGCGGTGGCACCAACAAATGAACATACAAGTACGGGCCCTCTTCTCACCGTCCGACGAGCAATCAAAGCAATACTAAACTCGCAGAAGTAAGGCTATCAAGGTTAGTATCAGAGGCTCACCTGATCGGTGTGAAGACACCGATCTCGCTCGGAGACGTGGGCGCGCCGGGAGGCGAGGGTATACACCCGATCGCCGCGGCGATGTAGCTTGACCTGAAAGTGCAAAGAGTACAACACTACGCCTCTCGCAGGAGGGGTGATCTTGGGGTGGGGATTAAGGTTATTACATCCAAAACTACCTCCATGCAGGGAGGGGCCTTCAGCCGGCCAAGCGGGGTGGGGAATTAAGCAAAGGAAACCCGACTTGCCGAATTCTGCTGGTTCTGCCAACCTGCAGGTTCGCCGGACAGTGGGGCCGTGATGATGCTGCCAAAAATTCCAAAGAGCTCGGATCTTGATGAGACTTGCGCCAAAAGTTCTCCAACAGGCTGAGGATGGGTCTGAATTTTTATAGAAGCTCTGGAACTTGGGGCTGATCGGGCCGGCGACTGGAACAGGTCAGCAACTTCTGCCTCTGGCTGGTGTAGAACTGATACAGCAGGTTGCAGATGGAACTGCGGACGCTCCTGAACTTCAAATGAGATGAGCCTAGCAGTGACGCGATTGTGGTCAGAGTAGCTTCGAGCAGGAGTCAACGGGGCCCCAATCGGAGGTCGTAGAGGAGAATGGTGGTCAGATATGTGAGGACAGGTCAAACCTGGACCCACAGGTGGCAGACTGCACACTCCGGCGAAGAAAATGGTAACTGATAGCTCCGGTGGCCGAAGGAGGTCCTTCTTCTTGGAGATGGAATGTAACTGGACGTAGTTCCTGCCCTCCGAAAATGGCACCCAAACCTATCCTGAGCAGGTCGTGGTGGCTCCAGCTTTCAGCTTCAGGTCTTCTGACAGGGACAGCAGATGCAGTCGGACGAGATCTGCTCTCACGATCAGCTCCAACCTCGGAAGCCGGCGAGACCACCACCGTTGGAAAGCTAGCTCGCAGACGATTCCAGAAATGTAAGCCTTGCCACCTGAATCTTTGAGTAACGGTCGTGGATGCCTCTGCAAGTCACTGCAACTCTGCTGCCTGAAACAGAGACAGAATAAGGAGAAGAAGAAGGTGTGGGGAAGGGGATGGCCAAGAGAGCAAGTGGTGGGAGGAGTGTCTAATGGCTATGGGAGGGTGATGTGGGGTGTTTAGGGGTTGTGAAGGCTAGGGAGAAGGTGGTGGGGAGGGCGAATTGGGGCTGGAGGGGGAGCTGTAGCTGCTAGAGGTGGTGGTGGGAAGGAGGGTGGCACAAGAGAGAGGGTGAGTGAGAGAGGAGGTGGGGGGCAAACTTGGCTGTAGGGAGGAGGGGAATTTCGACCTAGGGTGATTATGGAGGTGGGGAGATGGAAGGGCACAGCCCTAGGGAGAGGGAAATTTGAATTTGGACTTAGGGAAGAGCCCCTTCAACCTTGGGGAGAGGAAGGGTGCTTAGGAAGTGATGATGGGTAGGTGGTAGTTGGGTGGTGGGGCTTGGAGTGGTGGAACTTCCTTGGGACAAGGTGAGGATTAAAGAGGGGTTGTGGGAAGTTGTGGGGAGTTAATGGAGGTAGGTGGGGGTTGGAAGTGGTTGAGAGGAGGGAGGAGAGAGGAGAAGTTCGCCCCTTTCCTTGGGGAGAGAGAAGGAGAGATAGAGAGAGAGATAATGAGAGAGTAAGAGAAGAGAAAGAGATGTGGGAAATATTGCTATTCAAATGGATTCATCAAAAGTTGATTACATGGAGAGAGATGGGGCCTATTTATAGACAACCATTCTTTACATGACCAAGATGACCTTGACATTTAAACAAAAGACCCAACAAGTCCTAGACTCAACCCATTAGGCCCATGCTAAGATACTAAGGCCCAATTACACAAAATAAGAGAAATAGACTAGACACCATGACTCAATAAAAGAAAGTGCATAAGATAAGACTCAATAAAAATGAAAATACATAAGATGGGATCCTGAAAAGGAAGATAACATGTAGAGATCATAGCCATCCCATAACAAAAGTGTGTAGTCAACCCGAGCTAGAGGGAGTGTCGTAAGATGCCCTCCTCAAATACTTTCTACGTGGATCTCGCCTGGTGGTTGGGTGAGCGCCTGATAGGGTGTCTTTCCGTTTTCTCATGCTTTGAATGCCTGGCTGCTTCGTGTATCCCGCTGTGGTGGAAAATGAGAAGTTTTAGGTGACCGTTAGTAGGGAGAGATCCCTTTGGCATGTTTTCGAGGAGAGAATCATTTAAGGCAAATAGCCTCCCTTTGCCTATAAAAGGTCTGAAGGGCGTCCCTTCCTCTCCACCGCTTAGGGGTTTCCCTGACAGTCTTTCCTCATTCCTTCTTCATGTAGCGTTGTGCCGTTGTATTTGGAGCATGGAGGACGCTCCGGAAGATGAGGCTGCCGACGACGGGGGGCAGAGAGTTCTTGCTGCTTCGGATTTGAAGAGAGTTCGATGGCCAGCGAACGGACTTGAAGAGGGTTCGACGTGTGGGGGCACGTCGTCTTTCCTTTATCAGTTTTGGCGGCGCTTGCAGGGGGGCGAGATGGTGGACGGATGGGGGCATCAGACATCCCTGCCGCCCGTCCCTTCCTGCTTGCTTCATGGAGGGGAGGAGGAAGCCAACTAAGCTCCCTCCCTTCCGGGCCTTCCCCTGCCTCCTCGTCCAGCTCTGCTGACTTATTTTTCTTTCTCGCAGCCTCTTTTCCCTCTTCTGCTCTACTCATCCTTTCTTTCACTCTTCGGAGGGTTCCTGCACTCTCTTTCTTCCAAAGAGTTGGCAGTTTGGCGGGGAGGATGCTTTCATATGCCTTCCCTCTCCCTCTTCTCTTCCAAGTTCAACTTGGAAGGTAGCCTTCTCCTTCCTAATCCCTCTGTCACCTTTGTCCCGAGCTACCTGAGCCAACGGGGTCAACTATCCTTTATCTGAGCCAGTTTCTACACGAGGCAGAGTCAGTGGCTGGACGTAGGAAGGTCATCCGAGTCAGCCGAGCGATGGGCTCATACGACGGCACCAGATGGATTTTTTGCTTTTTTTGACATGTATTTTCTTGGCTTTGGCCTTCCTGATGTACAAGCGGGTTGTTTGAATAAAAGAAAGGAGCCTTTTGTCTTATCTCATGTCGTTTGCACTATGTTCAGTATTCAAAAGTAGAACTTGCGTAATGTGGTTGCGTTCAAGGTCCGAGGGATGAGCTCTCCTTCCATCGTGGATAGACGGTATGCTCCTTTTCCGAGCGTCTCGACCACTCGGTAGGGGTCTTCCCAATTAGGGGATAACTTGCCTGCCGCCTCAAGTGGTCGAGAGGCTTCGGCTTTCCTGAGGATGAAGTTGTTATGTTAGATGGACGCAGTCTATCTCCACTAAGTGTGGATCTAGAGGGGGGTGAATAGATCTAATGCCTAATTAAAAACTAGTATAAGCTCTAATGCGGAATATAGGCAAACAGCAGGTAAGCCAAATGAAGAAACACTATGTAAAGGGTCGACCTATGTAGCCACACAGAAGAACACTATCTCGAGTGCTAGATATGAACAGGAGTGATTTAAGCTATGAAGATGAATGAGGAAAACAATCACACACAATTCATAGACAAACTCACAAACACAAGGCACCCAAGATTTTTAGGTGGTTCGGTCAAAGACCTACGTCCACCCCACACTCAACTGAGTATGGCTTACTGCTGCGCAGTACAGCTTGCGTCTGCTGGGCACTACAGCTTGGCCTACAAACCGCTGATACACAGCTTCGCTGGGCTTTATAGCTTGCCGACCAGAGGAACAGATCCTCTGCAATAGTTGGGCAATACAGCTTAGCCGTCCGAGACCAAGTCTCGCCTGCTGAGGATTACAGCTTCACCTGTCCAGTGGAGACCTCCACTGCAATGCTGCCTCACAGCTTGAAGAAACAAGAGTATCGAAATCAAAAGACAGAAGCAAAACGAAAATGGAAAGCCCAAATGGGAATGTAGCTCGGAATGAGCAAGCCTCAGCTCTGGTTTCTGAACCAAGAGACTGAGTTACAATCAGAAAAGCTCTCAATCTAAACTCTCTCAATTTCACTCTCTCAACACATCTCTTCTCTCTTCTCTTCTCTCTTTTTCTTCTTCTCTATTTTTCTTCTCACTGTGGATCGATGGCTCTCTGCTGCTTTCAGACTGGCTGTATAGACTTTGCCTCTCTTCAGTCGATCAGCCTTCATCTGAAGACGAAGGCTTCAATATATAGCAGCAGCAGGTGGATAAGGGGCGTGTGGCTTCCACATTTCCCGCCCAGTGAATTCGCCAGAACCGAGGCTATTCCATCCACATGGCAGCATCCTGGAAGGGCTTCTTCCACGTGTCACCATCATAGTTCCTCGTCCTCCTTGGATCACGAGCCAAGTCATCAGTCCTAGTAAAGAATCCCTATCAGAAAGAGTATCGGATTTTCAGGTTAAGTATTTGCATTGCAGTGTATAGACTTCGCGGTATAGACTTGTGAAGGCGAATGCAATGTATAGACTTCATGAATGGGATTGCAATGTACAGACTCTGAAGAACAGCAACCAATGTATGGACTTAGGCAATGTAATGACTTGGACAGACAACAGACGATGTATGGACTTCAACTCAAACATGCACAATGTACATACTTTGAAGAGCATTCAGCATCCAACGTATAGACTTAGGCAATGTAAGGGCTTGCCAGTGTATGGACTTGATGAGGGTTCCGCAATGTGCAGACTTCGACTCGATGTATAGACTTCACAACTGATGAATGCAATGCACTGGACAATGTATGGACTTAACGATGTGCAGACTTGCCAAGACGAATGAACGATGTATATACTTGGGCAAGCAAAGTCTGTATAGACTTTACCAGTGTGTAGACTTTAAAGTGAAGACCAATGTATAGACTTCAACAGGCTTCAGCTCGTGCAGTGTATGGGCTTCATGCAATACAATGCAGATGAATGTATAGACTTCATGCAATGCAATGCAAATCAATGTACAGACTTTGGTGAAGCAAAAGGCTGTACAGACTTCAACTAAAAGATGCACGATGTATAGACTTGAACATCATTCAACAGCCAATGTGAAGACTTCACGATGTATAGACTTTCCAAAGGAAAGGCTGTACAGACTTGAACAAAGCAAGGCAGCAAATGTATAGACTTCCAAGGGAAACGACGATAAAGCTATCAGTGTATATACTTCAAGGGAAACGATGGTAAAACTACCGATGTATAGACTTGAAGGGAAACGTAGGTAAAACTTCCAATGTACAGACTTGGAAGATCACTGATGGATGTACAGACTTCACCTCGATGTATGGACTTGGAAGAATGATGCACAGTGCAATGTACAAACTTCATGACTATGCTCATGTAGTGTATAGACTCTGGAAAGCTAAGGCCAATGTATAGACTTCAACGATGCGTGCTACAGTCCAATGTATGGACTTAGCTTCGTGCATGCTACAGTCCAATGTATGGACTTATGAAGAGTGATGCATGACCAATCGGATGTACAGACTTCACTTGAAATAGTCCGTTGTACAGACTTTAACAATGTGATGCAATGTACACACTTCATGAGACGATGGATGTACACACTTCAGCTAAGTGAGCTACAGTGAATGTATGGACTTTATGAACGATGCAAACGGCTCTGTACACACTTGAAGTAATGCATGCCGATGTACAGACTTTAGTTGAAGCCAACCGAAGAGTGCATAGACTTTATGAATGCATATGCCAAGACCAATGTACATACTTGAAAAGAATGCAAGCAGTGTATAGACTTGGAGCACAAACGCCACGATGCAATGTATAGACATGCTATGTGAGAGCTGCAGTGTATAGACTTTAAACAATGCATGAGACGAGTGTATAGACTTGTGTTCCTAGACATGTGTTCTGAGGGAGTCGACCCATCAAATGGAGCGGGTCGACCCATGATACATGAATATATAGACATGTTCTAAATGATGCACAACCACAACACAAAGCAGTGTATTGAATCTACGTGCAATGTGTAGACTTTGAGTGTGTGCAGTGTGTAGACATGTGAAATGCAAAGAACACACAGGCAATCTGATAACACACATTCATCAAACCATAGACAGTCACAGACAATCTGATTTTCATCAAAACATAGACAGTTGCCAATCAATCAAACCAAGGTGTTGCCAATGAAATAAGGCATATGTCAACATCATCAACACAGAGGAGTCGCAATAATCTCCCCCTTTTTGATGATGGCAACCCCCTATCAAATAGAATAGCAATTACTTGTCATACAGATGATGAAAGACATGATTTGATATTCAGATTGACATGCAGATGCTATGAATGCATGCTACGAAATGCAAGCAACTCCCTGCTAACAAAAATCTCCCCCTTTGCCATAACATAATGCATACACTTCCCCTGGAATGAATTCAGAAATCATACAATATTCTCCCCCTTTGCCATCAACAAAGAGGAGGGAAAGTGAGTACAAGGGAAGGATCAAGAGATATCATCTGACTGGCATTCTGAACAAGTAGTTCAGGAATAAGCATGCTAAAGCACAGATTCTTCTGTCATATGAAGTTATAAACTACTTTCAGATAGAATTCTGGTTTAAAGACTATAAAATTTTGAGTTCATGCACTACAATCATTGGATAAGAGTTCTGTGCATGATAATACAATAAACCAGAATCACATTTGCATGAGAGAGTAAGTTTCAAAATATCTTACTTTCATAGACTCAATAAAGCTGGTTAAGAGATACCAGGTCATGTATTGAGATTAAACATATTGATATTCATGAAATTACTTTTGAAGGAGCAGCATTTTCAATACTAGTTCATTAATGACATTCAAGTGTCATTTGTCTTTTTACGTAAGGGTATACGTTTATCAGACGCCAATACCCCTAGATACTCAACATCATGGATCATTCTGCCTATGATCAACCACAATAAAATTGATTTACACTTTTTTGTGTGAGGGTACATGTTTATCAGACGCCAGTTACCCTCAGGTACTCAGTGAAACCAACCTACTGTTTTGATCATTTTATACAGAGATAGCTGATACACCTCATGACATGAGTGTTGTCCACTTCTTTGATGGATCACTCAGTTTCTCAGTGATTTACCAGTCATTACTCTGCCAATGTTATTTTTCAATTGATTTTCAATGATTTTCAATAATTTTCTTAGCTGCCCTTTATTTGTTTCAGAATGACTTGTTTAAGAACAATACACATACTTAGCTTCTCTAACATGATTTCAGATGAATTTTCAGATTTCAGATATGATTAGCTTTGTCTGACATGAAATATGAAAAGGGTTGAGAGTTTTATCAATTTTTAGCTTTCCTATTTACTGATTGCAATCTTTAAACTCCAAAAATTATAAAAGTTAAACCATTAAGTCAGTCTTTAAGCAATTGAAATTCTTATAACTGAAGAAGTCCGTTTTCTATTGCTTAGGAATCAGAACTGACTAACAGATTGCCATATGCCAAATTCAACTCATTCAGGGCCAAAGAATGAATGAAATCCAGAAAGTTGATGACCACTCTGAATTTCTAATAATACTCCCCCTGTCTATATGCATGCAGTTTTACAAATGAATGGCAAGAATTGGATACCAAGTGTTATGGTAGATGAGAGAAAGCTTAAACACAATCATAATAAGATGATATGCAATGAATAATATGTCAAAAAAAATATGTCATGCATGTTCATGAGTCTGTTGCAACATTCAACATCCACAAGATTTATTCAAGCTATCAGATGCAAGTCCAAATCAGAAAGTTTATTCAAAGCAGCTGAACAAATTATTCATCATGCTAAAATTTACATAAGCCAAGTTCTCTTCTAATAAATTTAAATCTTTCATTCCCAAGAGGCTTAGTAAAAATATCAGCAATTTATTTTTCAGTTTCAATGAAGTTCATTTCAATCTCCTTTTTATTTACAACATCTCTGAGAAAATGATGTTTTATCTCTATATGCTTAGTCCTAGAACGATGAACATGAGTTTTAGCAAGGCATATAGCACTAGTATTATCACACAAGATTGGAATACATTCCAATTTTATCTGATAATCATCTAGTTGGTGCTTGATCCATAGTACTTGGGCAGCACAATTACCTGCTGCAACATATTCAGCTTCAGCTGTAGACAAGACTACAGTGTGTTGCTTCTTGGATGCCCAAGATACTAGACAGCCACCAAGGAATTGACAATAGCCACTGGTGCTTTTTCTATCTACTCGACACCCAGCATAGTCTGCATCAGTGTAGGCTAGAAGTTCTAACTCACACCTAGCAGGATACCATAGACCTAGCTGTTGGGTGCCTAGTAAATACCTAAAAATTCTTTTCACAGCCTTAAGATGAGTTTCTTTAGGACTAGCCTGAAATCTAGAGCATAAACAAACTGCAAATTGAATATCAGGCCTAGATGCTATAAGATAAAGAAGAGACTTGATCATACCACTATATAGCCTTTGGTCCACTGGTTTACCTTTAGGATCTTCATCCAAACTAGTTGAGGTACCCATTGGAGCAGCTATTTCCTTGAGGTTATCCATCTTGTACTTCTTCAATATATTCTTTACGTACTTGGACTGAGAGATGAAAGTGCCATCCTTTGATTGTGTAACCTGCAGTCCAAGAAATAGTTTGAGCTCACCCATTGAGCTCATTTCAAACTCATCAGTCATAATTTGAGAGAATTCCTCACACAATTTGGGGTTAGTTGACCCAAACACAATGTCATCCACATAAATCCGAATAATAAGAATATCTGAATGACTCACCTTGGTAAACAATGTTTGATCAACTATACCTCTTGTGAAATTCTTGTCGGTGAGGAATTTGCTCAACCTGTCATACCAAGCTCTAGGAGCTTACTTTAAACCATAGAGAGCTTTATTGAGTTTGTAAACATGATTAGGGAAATCTAAACATTCAAACCCAGGAGGCTGTCTCATATAGACATCCTCACTAATCTCCCCATTTAGAAAAGTAGATTTCACATCCATCCGCTGAAGGTTTTTATACCTAGGGAACATGCATAAGCCAATAATATTCTGATTGCTTCTAACCTAGCTACAGGGGCAAAAGACTCTTCAAAGTCTATTCCAAATTCCTGATTGTACCCCTGAGCTACAAGTCTGGCTTTATTTTTAATGACATTCCCTGATTCATCAGTTTTATTTCTGAACACCCATTTAGTCCCTATGACTGTTTCATGATCAGGAGGTGGAACCAAATGCCACACCTTATTCCTATCAAATTGATTGAGCTCCTCATGCATGGCATTAATCCAATGCACATCTTTGAGAGCATAGTCAATGGACTTGGGTTCTACTTGTGAAACAAAGACAAAAGCATTCAATTCATTTTGAATTCTTAAGTGGCCTCTAGTCCTAGGGGGATCATACAGATTTTCAATCACATTATCTACTGGATGATCTTTAAGATATCTAATGTTAACCATTTCATCACCATGAGTTTCATTTACCTCCCCCTGAGCTGTAGGCTCTTCTTCATTAGGCTCTTCATGTCCTTCCTCATCCTCGGATTTGTCTGCAGGATCTCCTTCCTTCAAAATATCACCATTGTCTTCATTCCTGCATTGACCAATATTAGTCTTCAATAAGGATTCATCAAAAACTATGTGTGGAGATTCTTCAACAGTTTTAGAATTCAGATTGTACACTCTATATGCTCGGGTATTTTCAGAATAACAAAGAAAGATTCCTGGTTCACCTTTAGGTTCAAATTTGTCAAGGTCTCTTTTATCATTTATATGAATGAAACATTTACAACCAAAAACCTTGAAATGAGCAATAGAAGGTTTCTTACCCTTTAAGATCTCATATGGTGTTTGCTGAGTAGAAGGTCTTACCATGGCTCTGTTAATTACATAACATGATGTGTTTACTACTTCAGCCCAAAACTTCCTTGGTAGACTACCTTCAACCAGGAGTGTACGACCCATCTCCACTAGGGTTCTGTTCCTTCTCTCCACAACTCCATTCTGCTCAGGTGTCCTTGGTGAAGAATACCTATGGTTAATTCCATTTGACCTGCAGAATTCATCAAACTGTGAGTTTTCAAACTCACCTCCATGATCAGTCAAAATATTTTCAATTTTCTGATTTATTCTAACATAGAACTCCTGAAATTCTGAGAAAGCATCACTCTTATGAGATAAGAAATAAACCCAAGTATACCTAGAAAAGTCATCTACCATGACAAACTAATACTTCCTCCCTGATAAGCAGACAGATCTGGTTGGCCCAAAAAGGTCCATGTGTATTACCTCATAGGGTTTAGAAGACAGATTTTCAGTTCTAGACTTAAATGACTTTCTAGTTATCTTTGATTGAGTGCATGCATCACAGATTTTATTTTCTTTCTTGAAGGAAACTTCAGGAAGTCCTCTGACCATGCCATGCTTATTCAGTTTATGAAAAACAGTATAACTAGCATGACCTAACCTACGATGCCATAAAAATGCTAAGTCTTCTCTATTAGCAGTAAGGCATAGGTTAGAATGTTGAATATCGTCTAAATCTATCATGTATGTATTATTTATTCTTTTTCCAGAAAATTTGACAATTTCAGAATCAGGTTCAAAAACCTTGCAGCATTGAGAATCAAATAAAACATTATATCCTTTATCACACAACTAGCTGATACTAAGTAAATTATAAGCTAACCCTTCAACCAGCATAACATCATCAATGCAGCAGGTAGAGCACTTACCTACCTTACCTGATCCAATAATCCTACCCTTTGTGTTGCTTCCAAAGGTGACAAAGCCTCCTAGTTTCTCAGTCAGCATGCAGAACTTGGCCTTATCTCCTGTCATATGCCTGGAGCAGCCACTGTCCAGGTACCACAAGTTGCTCTTGGCTGCCAGGCATACCTGCATACACAATTAGGGAGAGAGGTTTGGAACCCAAGACTGATTGGGCTCCAGAACAGATGAAATAGAAGCAAAGCAAGAAAGCAGACTTTTCGGAATCCACATTTGTTTAAAAGAACTTTGTTCAGTGGATTTTGCAGTTTCCCTTCTATTATTCTTTCTCTTATTTTTGTTGTTTTTCTTCTTATTAGCACCAACACAGTTATTCACAAAATTGTTGTTGTTATGCCACTGCTTCGGCCAGGTTGCATTCATAAGGTTTTGGTCAAAGTGATATTTGGGCTGGCTGAAAGATTGGAAATTCCTAGGTATCCGACTACCATACCCATTATCCCAATTTCTGACATAGGGTCTGTAAAATTGTGTAGGTTGATGAACGTACCCTATATGCATCCCTTGAGTTCTAGTCCACCCAAACCCATTAGGATAGGTTGACTGTGTGGGGTAGTAGGACTGAACTCTAGGTGGATTAAATTTGTTGGGCTGACTCCTGAAAGCATTTTGTCTTCCCTGCACCCTTGACCATGCTGACCTGTTCACAGGTTTTTGTTGGGTCTTTTTCTGTGATGGTGGTGGTGAGGACTTTTTGGCATTGACATGGGGTTTGTTTGTCTGAGCAGGCTGACCCCTAACCTTGGGTTGAGCACTAGAGTTAGGTTTGGAAGTGCCAATTCTACTAGGCTCACCAATTTTCTGTTTGCCCTTCTCCTCTGCAGTGGGCTGTTTCAGATTCACATTTGTGTTCACAACATTATTAGAATTCATGTTAATCAGAGGTCCTCTCTCCTTTTGTGCAACAAAGGAAATAGTTTTCATTCCAAAGCTCTTAGTTGCACTAGAGTTAAATCCTAAGCCCTCTCTTCTGAAATTGACCTTTGACCCTAACAAAGCATTTAGATTATCTGTTCCTTGGGTCATTTTCTCAATGGTTCTCAATTTATCCTCATTGTCTTTTTGAATTTCATCAATAGACTTTTTCAATTCATTATTTACATTGAGGACAGCTTCATATTTTTCAGAAACAATTTTTATCTCACTTTCATACTTCTGGATTTTCAGCTTCCATTCATCAATTTTATTTTCAAGCCTCACATTCTCTTCCCTAGAAGCTTTTAACTCATTTTTGATTTCATCTAATTCAGAACATGTGAGTTTCAAATTTTTATTCTCAGATTCTAAACATGCAATTTTATCAGTTAGAGTTTTATCATTTTGCATGGAATTGATCTTTCTTCTCAGATGCATGTTCTCTTTTCTAATATCATCAGCTCTATTAGCTATGTCATGGTAAGCATCTACCCAATCAGCGATAGTAAAGTTTTCAAATCTAGTGATTACCTCATCTGAGTCCTCCTCTCTGTCTTCGGAGCTTGTTGCCATAAGGCAAATGGGCTGTTCAGATTCGGCTTCACTGTCTGAGCTGCTACTGAAGGAGCCTTCATCTTCATCACTCCAGGTGCTAATCATAGCTCTCCCTTTCTTGTTTTTCTTCTTTGACTTGTCCTTGTGTTTCTGATTGTCTGGACAGTCAGCTTTCAGATGGCCCGGTTTCCTGCATTGATAACAAATGTTAGTTTCAGTTTTCTTAGCAGGGTTATACTTATACCTTTTATCCCTTCGGCCACCACTGTTCTTCTTCTGGCTGAATCGTCCTGCTCCTTTCATGAGAAATCGCCTGAACTCTCTGGTCATCATGGCCATCTCAGAACGAGTAATATCTTCTTCTTCATTCGGGCTCTCCTCTGATGATGAACTACTGGAGCTGGATTTGCTGGATTTGCTGGAACCAGCCTTCAGCGCTATCGGCTTCTTCTTCCTCTCAGCTTCTTCCATCTTTGGCATATTAATATCATATGCCATCAGTGAACCAATCAGCTCATCAGCTCTTGTATTTCGCAAATCCCTTGACTCCTTCATCACTATAGCTTTAGTATGCCAGGCATAAGTCAGGGAGCACAGTATCTTACTCACCACATCATATTCTGTCTGAGGTTTCTCGAGACCTCTGAGACCATTGGTAATGATAGTCAAACGAGCATACATTTCACTGATGGTCTCGTTCTGCTTCATCTTGAAGGCTTCGTATTCTGACACAAGGAGATTAGCCTTCTGCTCTCTGACTTGAGATGTCCCTTCATGGATTACTTCCAGTGCATCCCACATCTCCTTAGCTGATTTGCAAGCTGATACGCGGGAGAATTCTGTAGGGTGCAGAGAGCACTGGATAGCGTTTATGGCACTCCAATTCAAAGTGGACCTTCTGATCTCCTCCTTGGTCCAGACATCTTCATTCGAGGATAGCTCATAAGGTCCCTTGCTGACCACCTTCCAGATCTCGTAATCCTTAGCCCTGAGAAATACCTGCATACGATTCTTCCAATATGCATAGTTAGATCCATCGAAGAATGGGGGCTTTATGGTTGAGTGTCCTTCAGCTATCATCCCTCGAGCATCCATCTCTGCCTTTCCTCTTCGGGCGATGAGTCCCTGTAGAAGAGTATGGCTCTGATACCAAGTGTTATGTTAGATGGACTCAGTCTATCTCCACTTAGTGTGGATCTAGAGGGGGGTGAATAGATCTAATGCCTAATTAAAAACTAGTATAAGCTCTAATGCGTAATATAGGCAAACAGCAGGTAAGCCAAATGAAGAAACACTATGTAAAGGGTCGACCCATGCAGCCACACAGAAGAACACTATCTCGAGTGCTAGATATGAACAGGAGCGATTTAAACTATGAAGATGAATGAGGAAAACAGTCGCACACAATTCATAGACAAACTCACAAACACAAGGCACCCAAGATTTTTAGGTGGTTCGGTCAAAGACCTACGTCCACCCCACACTCAACTGAGTATGGCTTACTGCTGCGCCGTACAGCTTGCGTCTGCTGGGCACTACAGCTTGGCCTACAAACCGCTGATACACAGCTTCGCTGGGCTTTACAGCTTGCCGACCAGAGGAATAGATCCTCTACAACAGCTGGGCAATACAGCTTAGCCGTCCGAGACCAAGTCTCGCCTGCTGAGGATTACAGCTTCACCTGTCCAGTGGAGACCTCCACTGCAATGCTGCCTCACAGCTTGAAGAAACAAGAGTTCGAAATAAAAGACAGAAGCAAATGAAAATGAAAACCCAAATGGGAATGTAGCTCGGAATGAGCAAGCCTCAGCTCTGGTTTCTGAACCAAGAGACTGAGTTACAATCAGAAAAGCTCTCAATCTAAACTCTGTCAATTTCACTCTCTCAACACATCTCTTCTCTCTTCTCTTCTCTCTTTTTCTTCTTCTCTATTTTTCTTCTCACTGTGGATCGATGGCTCTCTGCTGCTTTCAGACTGACTGTATAGACTTTGCCTCTCTTCAGTCGATTAGCCTTCATCTGAGACGAAGGCTTCAATATATAGCAGCAGCAGGTGGATAAGGGGCGTGTGGCTTCCACATTTCCCACCCAGTGAATTCGCCAGAACCGAGGTAATTCCATCCACATGGCAGCATCCTGGAAGGGCTTCTTCCACGTGTCACCATCATAGTTCCTCATACTCCTTGGATCACGAGCCAAGTCATCAGTCCAAGTAAAGAAACCCTGTCAGACAGAGTATCAGATTTTCAGGTTAAGTATTTGCATTGCAGTGTATAGACTTCACTGTATAGACTTGTGAAGGCGAATGCAATGTATAGACTTCATGAATGGGATTGCAATGTACAGACTCTAAAGAACAGCAGCCAATGTATGGACTTAGGCAATGTAACGACTTGGACAGACAACAGACGATGTATGGACTTCAACTCAAACATGCACAATGTACATACTTTGAAGAGCATTCAGCATCCAACGTATAGACTTAGGCAATGTAAGGGCTTGCCAGTGTATGGACTTGATGAGGGTTCAGCAATGTGCAGACTTCGACTCGATGTATAGACTTCACAACTGATGAATGCAATGCACTGGACAATGTATGGACTTAACGATGTGCAGACTTACCAAGATGAATGAACGATGTATATACTTGGGCAAGCAAAGTCTGTATAGACTTTACCAGTGTGCAGACTTTGAAGTGAAGACCAATGTATAGACTTCAACAGGCTTCAGCTCGTGCAGTGTATGGGCTTCATGCAGTGCAATGCAGATGAATGTATAGACTTCATGCAATGCAATGCAGATCAATGTACAGACTTTGGTGAAGCAAAAGGCTGTACAGACTTCAACTAAAAGATGCACGATGTACAGACTTTAACATCATTCAGCAGCCAATGTGAAGACTTCACGATGTATAGACTTTCCAAAGGAAAGGCTGTACAGACTTGAACAAAGAAAGGCAGCGAATGTATAGACTTCCAAGGGAAACGACGGTAAAGCTATCAGTGTATAGACTTCAAGGGAAACGATGGTAAAACTACCGATGTATAGACTTGAAGGGAAACGTAGGTAAAACTTCCAATGTACAGACTTGGAAGATCACTGATAGATGTACAGACTTCACCTCGATGTATAGACTTGGAAGAATGATGCACAGTGCAATGTACAGACTTCATGACTATGCTCATGCAGTGTATAGACTCTGGAAAGCTAAGGCCAATGTATAGACTTCAACGATGCGTGCTACAGTCCAATGTATGGACTTAGCTTCGTGCATGCTACAGTCCAATGTATGGACTTATGAAGAGTGATGCATGACCAATCGGATGTACAGACTTCACTTGAAATAGTCCGTTGTACAGACTTTAACAATGTGATGCAATGTACACACTTCATGAGACGATGGATGTACACACTTCAGCTAAGCGAGCTACAGTGAATGTATGGACTTTATGAACGATGCAAACGGCTTTGTACACACTTGAAGTAATGCATGCCGATGTACAGACTTCAGTTGAAGCCAACCGAAGAGTGTATAGACTTTATGAATGCATATGCCAAGACCAATGTACAGACTTGAAAAGAATGTAAGCAGTGTATAGACTTGGAGCACAAACGCCACGATGCAATGTATAGACATGCTATGTAAGAGCTGCAGTGTATGGACTTTAAACAATGCATGAGACGAGTGTATAGACTTGTGTTCCTAGACATGTGTTCTGAGGGAGTCGATCGATCAAATAGAGGGGGTCGACCCATGATACATGAATATATAGACATGTTCTAAACGATGCACAACCACAACACAAAGCAGTGTATTGAATCTACGTGCAATGTGTAGACTTTGAGTGTGTGCAGTGTGTAGACATGTGAAATGCAAAGAACACACAGGCAATCTGATAACACACATTCATCAAACCATAGACAGTCACATGTAATCTGATTTTCATCAAAACATGGACAGTTGCCAATCAATCAAAACAAGGTGTTACCAATGAAATAAGGCATATGTCAACATCATCAACACAGAGGAGTCACAACAGAAGTCTCCCGGTTGAAAGTGTCTATCTCAGACTTTGGCGTTGTAGTATCGAGTGAGGCGACGTCGATATTCCGTTGCTCTGATGTTGGTAATCTCTCGGACTTCATCTGCTAGGTCAAGGTTTTTGAGCAGTTTCTGGTCGTTTGCCTCGGACGAGAAGCAGATGACTCGGAGGGAGGGGTTGCCAATCTCCAACGGGATTACGGCATCGGTACCGTATACCAGCTGAAAGGGGCTTTCACCGGTTGCCGTTCTGGGAGTCGTTTTGTGTGACCAAAGTACGTTCGGCAATTCCTCAAGCCAGCTGCCCTTGGCCTTGCTGAGCCTAGTCTTGATGCCTTTTAAGATAGTCTTTTTGGCATTTTCGACTAGCCCGTTAGCCTGAGGGTCGGCGATCGAAGTGAAGTGATTGCGAATGTTAAGGTCGGCGCATCTGTCTCGAAATAACGAGAATCAAATTGCCGACCATTATTGCTTACTATCACCCGAGGGATGCCGTAACGACAGATGATCGACTTCCAGATGAAATTCCAGACGACTATCTCGATGATCCTTGTTGTGGCTTCGGCCTCGATCCACTTAGTGAGGTAATCGATGGCGACGATAATGAACTTCTTCTGGGCCTGGGCCATGGGGAACGGCTCGAGGATGTCGATTCCCCAGCGAGCGAAAGGATAAGGCTCGGCTAGGGAGACGAGCTCCGTTGCTGGCTGATGGACCAAGTGGTCAAATCACTGGCAGTGGTCACAGTGCTGTGTGTAGGTCGAGCAGTCGCACTGCAGGGTGGGCCACTAATAACCTTGCCATAGCAAGATCCTGGCGAGCGACCTTCCCCCTAAATGCGCTCTGCACAGACCTTTGTGAACTTCTTCAATCGCTCGGTTGGCTTCGTTGGTGCTGAGGCACATCAAGAGAGGGCCGGAAAAGGATCTCTGGTAGAGAGTGCCATGCAGAGTGACGAATCACCAAGCTTGGTACTTCAATCTTCGGGCTTCCTGAGGTTCGGGAGGCTCCTGAGAGTCTTGAAGCCACGACAGATAGGGGGTACGCTAGTCGCTTGGGGAGGCCGAGTCAACAGCTAGGAGCTCCAAATCGATGCTCGGCTGCTCTAGCTCTTCGAGAAGGACTGATCGAGTACCCTCGGGGTCAAGAGAGGAGGCCAGCCGAGAGAGGGCGTCCGCTCGAGAGTTTTCCTCCAGAGCTATTCGGACTACCTCAAAACTCTCGAACTGTTGTGCCACGGTCTTGACCAGCTGGAGGTATTTGATCATCGGTGCTTCTCGAGCTTCATAATCACCATTGACCTGGCTAGCGACCAGTTGGGAGTCAGTGTGAATCCTGACTCGCTCAGCCCCTAACCGCCGGGCCATGCGGGCTCCCGATATGAGGGCCTCATACTCGGAAGCGTTGTTAGATGCTTGGAAGTTGAACTTTAGGGCGTACTGTAGTTCCACTCCTTCGGGGGACTTCAGAAGAATCCCGGCGCCACTCCCGACTGAGTTGGAAGATCCGTCGACGAATAGTTCCCAAGTCGGCCCAGGCGCTGACGGAGATCTTTCTTCAGTCGGGATGGTGCTCTCGGCGATGAAGTCAGCGAGCGCCTAGCCTTTGATAGCCGAGCGAGGCCGATACGATATATCGTAGGCCCCGAGCATGATGGCCCACTTGACGAGGCATCCCGAGGCTTCAGGGTGAGCGAGGATCCTCTTCAACAGTTCGCCGGTCAGCACGGTGATGGAGTGCCCTTGGAAATAGGGTCGAAGGCGCTTGGCCGAGGTAACCAACGCTAGCACGAGTTTCTCGGTTGCGGGGTACCTCTTCTCAGCCTCATTGAGCACCTTGCTGGTGTAGTAGACCGGTCTCTCCACTCCCGAGTCATTTTTGACTAGGACCGAGCTAACTATAGATGGAGTCGCCGAGAGATAGAGATGCAAGGCTTCACCTGGGACAGGCTTGGAAAGCACCGGGGGCGAATCCAGGAACTCTTTAAGCTCGGCGAATGCCTTTTGGCATTCCTAGTCCCACGCGAATGTAGCAGATGCCATTTTAGGTCCCCTCAACAGTTTGAAGAACGGTAGGCATCGTTCAGCCGCGCGGGATAGGAATCTGCTGAGCGCAGCAATGCGCCCCGTAAGGCGTTGAACATCTTTGATGCAGGTGGGTGGGCGCATGTCCAGGATGGCCTGGACCTTGTCGGGGTTGGCATCGATCCCACGCTGGGTAACTAAGAAGCCCAAGAACTTCTCGGACCTTACTCTGAAGGCGCACTTGGCAGGATTGAGCTTCATGTTGTACTTCAGGAGGGTGTCGAAGGTTTCCGCTAGGTTGGCAAAGTGGTCATCGGCCTTGGGGGTTTTCATGAGCATGTCGTCAATATAGGCCTCGATGTTCCGACCGAGCTGTCCCTCGAACATATGATTGACCAGCCTCTGGTACGTGGCTCCACCGTTCTTCAACCCGAAAGGCATCCGGGTGTAGCAGTGTACGCCAAAGTCGGTGATAAAGGCGGTATTCTCGATGTCTTTGGGGTGCATTCTGATCTGATGGTAACCTAAATAGGCATCCAGGAAGCTGAGTATCTCGTTGCCCGAGGTTGAGTCAACCAGTTGGTCGATGCTCGGCAATGGATAGCAGTCCTTTGGAGTAGCCTTGTTCAAGTCGGTGAAGTCCATGCACATTCGCCACTTTCCTGAAGTTTTTGGCACCAGGACGACGTTAGCCAGCCACGTCAGGTACTGGACTGGTCTAAAGAGACCAGTCTCTTGTCCCTTGGTGACTTGCTCCTTGATAATCGCCTGCTTCTCTGGTGCATGCTTCCTTCTACGTTGTTGCACGGGCTTCATGGTTGGGTCGAGGTTGAGCTTATGCATCACCGTTTCCTTCGGTATTCTAGGGAGTTGATTATCAGACCATGCGAAGACCCGGATGTACATGGAAAGAAACTCTTTATATTACTGTTGCACCTCAGATGTTAGGTCGGCTCCGATCTTTACTCCTAGGGTCGGGTTGTCATTTAGGAAAATTGCTAGCAATTCGCCTCCAGGCTCGGCGGTTGCGGATTTTTCCTCGACTTCCCAGGGGCGCTTATTCTTCCCGTTTGACCTTGTGGCTTCAACCGAGATATTATAGCACCTTCTGGCCATGGCCTGGTTGCCTCGGACTTCCCCCAACCTATTTTTGGTGGGGAACTTCATCTTTTGGTGATAGGTAGATGGCACTGCTTTCGTTCCGCTGAGGATTCCCCGGCCGAAGATTGCGTCGTATGCTATCATATTTTTGATCACTATGAAGTCCACCATGACCGTAACGGTTTTGGGTGGGGTGCCGAGAGTAACCGGCAGGCTTAGGGCTCCCTCGGGATAAGTGGCCTGGCCATTGAACCCGCACAGGGGGGTTCGGATCGGGCGGAGTTTAGATGGATCCTCCCCCATCTTAAGGAAACATTCGTAGGATAATACATCAGGGGCACTTCCATTGTCAACTAGAATCCTGTCTACGTTACAATGGTTTATCGTGGCCGATATGACTAGGGCGTCGTCATGCGGGGTGCTTAGCCCTTCTAGGTCTTGGTCGGAGAAGACTATGACCTAGGGCTCACTCGGCGGGGCCCTGGGAGGCTCGATGGCTTGGCTAGCCCGCTCAGCATGACGCTTCCTTCCTCGGTCATTGTCTACTCTTGATGCTCCTCCGGTGATGACGTTGATGTGGACCCCTCGGGGGGCGTTGTTGATTTCCACTGGGACGCCTCGGTCTTCCTTGTGCCCGGCCATGAACTGGGAGAGGTGCCCCTGACGAACGAGACGCTCGATCTCGTCCTGGAGCTGATGGCAGTCGCCGGTGTGATGTCCGTGGTGGCTGTGGAATAGGCAATACTTACTGCGATTGCGGTTCTTCGACCTCATTGGCTCGGGTTGGCGGAGGAGGCCCGAGCCTTTGATGTCTTCATATATTTCATATACCGGAGCGGTTAGGGGAGTGTACCGCTCGTACTTCCTGGACAGTTCTTTATGCTCCCCATCTCGGTTCCGTCTCTTTCCTGGGCCCGAACTTGGCTCTGGTGCCCGCTTCTTGTCCCCCATCCTGAGTCGATCCGGTTGCGTCTCGGCATGCGCTGAGCACTTCTTTGCACTCGGCATGGCGCAATGCCAGAGTCACTAGCGCAGCAAGGGTCGAGGGAGGGTGGAGGACAAGTTCGCGGCAAAGGTTCTCGTCGCGGGTGCCCCCGGTCAGTGCGGTTATGGTCGAGGCGACGTCCAGGGGGGGATCCTCAGGGCTTCCGATTTTAATCGGATAATGTAGGCCCGAAGCTTCTCCCCTTGCGCCTGTTTGAGGGCCAAAAGCCCTGCTACCGACCTTGGGGGACCGCTGCCGGTGAAACTCTCCTTGAATACTCGCCCGAATTACTTGAAGTCCCGGATGGATCCGGGGGCGAGGGACCGGAACCATGCTTGGGCGCCTTGGACCAAGGTGGTCGCAAAGGCTCGGCACTTGATGGCGTCGAACGCTCCATGAAGGGTCATCAGGGCGTCGAAGTTGTCGAAGTGGTCGGCCAGGTCACCCTGGCCATCGTAGGGCTTGAAGGTCAGGATGGAGGCTCTGGGAGATACCTTTGCCTTCAAGATATGGTCGGAGAACGACGATCTCTCCTCGTCCTCTAGTGGAGAGGTCTTCTGCAGGGCTCGTAGGGCGTGCTCCTGCTCTGTAAAACGCCTCTCAAATTCTCACAGTCGGAGGGATAGCTCCGGCTGTCGCTGCGCCGTAGGGCTGAGGGGGCGTGATGGCAGGCTATCCTGGCGCTCCCTGGGGACTTCGATCTCTGGGAGGGGACGGCATGCCCCATGGTTACCCTGTTTCGGTGTGGAGGAAGCCTCTTGCTCCGGAGGGGGGGCTTGTGAGGGTCCTCCTGCTTTGTTGCAAATAAGCTGCTACCCTCGGAGGGTGAACTGGCCTCCGGCGGTGTGCTGGGACATGTTCTCGCGGGGAGGGCTCTCCGGAGGGGCGCGTGACCTTCCATCCCTGGCCGCCTGGGTCCTCATGAGTTCCACGAGGATGTCCAGTTTCGCGTTGAGGGCTTGGAAGGCGTCAGCGCCGCCGTTAAGCGGCAGCCCTGCCGTGGGGGGAGGGGGCGGTCCATCGGTGGGAGTGCTGGCACCGGAGGGGGGGTTTTGGGAGGCTTGAGAGGGGCCTCCCCCCGCCGCCACCATGGCCTTTCCCTTGTCGCTGGCGGACCTCCTCCCTGAACTTCTTCGCACCATATTGGATCTTTGGTCTTTTCCCACAGACGGCGCCAGATGAAGGGGCGTGATCTCGCGCTTGTCCTGAGCTGGGAGGATGATCACCGAATAGTGAACTGTAGAGAAAGGGAAATGGATCAGAAGGCCCAAGGATGGCTCCCTGGGGAAAACCCTCCGATGCCTAAGTTAGTAGAGCAATGGTGGAAGGTATGGAGGGAGGTAGAAAGAGGTGCACGAGATCCCCCAACACCAAGGTGGTGAAGTGGTTCCTGCTCAAGGGATTTTAGGCGTGTATTGCCCATACCTTTTACTGGAGGGAGTCCCTGGTTTATATAGTTGTGGACGTCAAAAAAATGATGATGATCATATAGCATGCACGTCTCAGCACTCAAGAGTGAGTCAAAGATGGGAAGGTTGAATAAACCCTATGCTTCCTCCAAGAAGGATGAATACCTGCCTGGTGCTCTGCCACCCAACAAAGAAGCCCCTCGTGCTGAAGAGATGGCCCCCACTCTCCAGTCGGCATTCCCAACGGCCGAATCAAAAGAAACTCAAGAATTCGAACACATGTCCGGCACGCGTCGGAGATCACTCAAAGCTCAGAATCGGGATTCAGAGGCCCTGAACTAAACACCCCAACGGTGGTGCATTACCACTAAAGCAACACGGGAGGACAAGCGTCCGTCCGAAGAGCCGCGACTCCGAGATAAAGTCTAATCCGGCACGGCCTGCACTTAAACCGGCGCGCCCTTGCTTGGGCCTTAAACCGGCGCGCCCCTCCTGTGGCCATTAAACCGGCGCGCCCTATATTGGTTGTAACTCGGCGCGCCCCTTTACATGATGCTAGTACGGCATGCCCCTTTATGTGTTGTTAATCCGGCGCGCACAACACCGCGCCGGTTTAACTCAAATGCCGTCCCGTCCGCTAGCCGATACCCTGTTTTCGCATCAGCCTGGTGCCTAGAGGGCATTCAATGCTCTGAAGCTCTGTCTCCATGGGCATTCAATGCTCTGGAGCCCTGTCTCCACCTCCGTTCGACAACGCAGCTGCATCGACGGTGAAGACAAGCATCGATGGGGGAGTAGCAGCAGCAAACATCCCTTCCTCGGATAAATGCCAGTGTACTGTGCAAATCAACGGACGACACCACAGACGAATGAGTTGGCGGGATCCTTCCGTCCGAGCCAAGAAAGGGCAGCCGGCTACATATACTCTGCATGTTGGACAGAGAAGAAAAAGGGCTATTGAAGAGAGAACCCCCATGGCTGGCCATTGAAGAGAAGAGAGAAGGGAAGAGAGACCGGCAGAAGAAGAAGAGAATGCCACCTGAAGAGAAGAAGCCCCCCGTCCCTGCGCCCGTGAGGTGAAGAAGAAGAGAGTGAGGTTGAGAGCGAGAGATGAGCTGGGGGGGGAAGAGCTTGTGCTCTGTTCCCCCCGTCCATGTATCTCTTCCCACTTTTTTATCCCTCCATAATGTATTTCTCCTCCGTGGAGATGAAATTTCTTGGGCTTGAGCCATTTTTCCCCCCTTTGGTGGATGAATAAACAGAAGGCCCCTTATTGGCAAACACGATCTTTTGTCTTTCTTCTTCTTTCCCCTTCTTCCTCCTCCTCATCCAGGGCCCTTCGAAGCATGCTCCTCCGTAGCATGGCCTTTCGAAGGAGTTCGTCGACGGATGAATATTCATGGCCTCTTACGGCATACACCTGTCCCACCTACGAGATCATCACCCTGAGTTGCTGGAACTCTTGAAGGCTTGTCCTCGAGTCTCCACATGCACTTACGGGTTAACGGAGTTCTTACTCTGAGTTTTGAGGTTCACCCCGGAGCTTTGCTCCGTTTGGTGTTCCCCTATTTATCTCTGGCAAGCCTCAGTCCGGGGGAGGTGCTGCCCATTTTTCGCTAGGAACAAATGAATCAAGCTATTCTCTGAGGGCCAGAACATCACATGCTTGAAGCCTTTGATCACGACTGAGCCTTCGAGTTCCTGCAACAAACTCTTCTAATAAAACATTCATATCTTCATGCTAATTCACCCTATCAAACAACTAAAACACTTAAACTTTCTCTCCACAAACTTAATCTATCAGTTCGATAAACAAACTAATCAATAAATCAACCCACAGGTGAAAGAAACAAGAAACAGAGCATAAAAGAACGAAAGAAACCTCATAGAAGCTTAACCCGGCGCGCCCTAATCCGGCGTGGGCTAACCCGGCGCGGTACCCCCCCGCGCCGGTTTAACCTTACACTCAAAACCCCTTTCATTTTTCCTTGCCACTAACCGGCGCGCTACACTATTCCTCCCCCCTTTTCAGCCTATTCCGGCGCGCCCCTGGCCCTCTTCCTCCTTGCCATATAACCAGCGCGCCCCCCCTCATTGGGCCTATTCCGGCGCACCCTCCTCCATTGGCCATTAACCGGCGCGCCCAAACTTTGCACCACCTATTCCGGCGTGCCCTTTTGGGCTTCCATTAACCGGCGCGCTCCCCTCTTTGCTTCCCTTAAGCCGACGTGCCTGAAAGGGAGAAAATAATTAATCAAATGAGAGAAGAGCCTTGAAGCTAATGAATAAAACTAATAAAAAGTTTCCCCTTTCCATAATCCAAATTTTGTTCCGGGGGCGCTGCCCCCGGAAACCCCCGCAAGGGGCGTTGCCCCCTTGACCCCCACGACCTGACCGGGCAGGTCGAACCTCGCGACCTGACCGCGCAGGTTGATCCGCGTGTGAGGGTGCACGATGGCGAGTTCGGGCTCCATACGTAACAATTCACTCCCCCGGACTTGGCGCAAAGAGAAAATCAATGATGCCTTGTGGTATCGGACGTGGACCTCGGAACCCCCGACATGGTCATGATCCGAACACAGTCTGGGCCAATAGTTCGTTAACTCGACCCGCTTCTCCCGGGATCTAATCCCGCAACGCCACATTAAACTTGTCATGTCTACGGCAGACATTTGGACGGTTTTATCGTCGTCTTTGATGCTTCAAACGTGGACTCGCGTCCGAACAATGAATGGTCCGACCGTGACCGACATGCACGCATACCTTGGAACCTTCGTTTCCCCGGACTGTGCGTGAAGAGGAAAGCAATGACGCCCCATGGCATCGGACTTGGATCTCGGGAGCCCTCGCCCGGACGTGACCATGATCCAAACTTATCACGGGCCGATAGTTCGTTAGCTCGACCTGTCTTTATCGGGATCCGATCTCGCATCCACATTAAACTTTTCGTACCTACGGCAGACATCCGTACGGTTTATCGTCGTCCTTGACGCTACTAATACAGACCTCCGTTCGAATAAGGAATGGTCCGTTAGTGACCGTCGTATATACCGGGATCCAATCCCGCACCCATAGGAAATGTGCCGTACCTCCGGTATGTCTTTGTCATGGTCTTCGATGTTTCGAATATGGGCTTACCTCCGAATACTGAATGGTCCGTTAGTGACCGGCGTATAGCCCGGGGTCGAATCCCGTGCTTGCATTAAAGCTTGCCGTACTCACGGCAGACATTTCTACGGGTTTATTTCCGTTTACGTCTTCAATACGGACCTTTGTCCGAACATAAATTGGTCTGTGTATGACCGACAAAATCCGAATGGAACGAGACGGCCCTCGTCCTCCCCGAACCCTACGTGCGGGAACATCAATAAGACCGTCGTGAGTCATGCTCGAACCTCGGGTTCGCCCCAACCATGGTCATCGCCTGACCCACATCCTAGGCCTATAGCCGACTATCTCTGCACACATCCTTGTTTCGGAATCTAGTCCTGGGACACTTTCCCGCTGCCCTTCGGCACTGGAAATATTAATGATGCCCACGCGAGCCCGACTTCGACCGCGGGGGGCCCACCGCAGTATGGTCGTAGCTTGGTCTTGCACCGGGCGAACAAACTTATCGATTTCCGACCGCTCTAACCGGGGTTCAACCGAATGCCTCCTATCCCTTTGAACAATAAACTCGCCATACCTCGGCATACATATGCTCCAGTTTTCCTATGATGATCACTCGTTTCTCAAATCGGACACTCGTCCGAACATCAAATGGTCAACAAATGACCGACATAATCTCGAATGCTTTCTTCTCACCCTCGCACGGGGATTTCAATGCTTCCTAATAGACTTTTCACGTAACTAATTTTCTGGCCATGAGGCCCCTTTTCCCGGCGATTAATCAAGGGTGTTCCCCTCTCTGAGGGGATGTAAATAACGCCGTGACCTTTATGGCGCGGCGGGTTTCAGTCCCGACACGAACCACACAATCGTCTGATTAGTCAGATCGAGCGCACAATAAATCGTCACTATGTGACTGGCACGCCCACGCACTTGATAAACCCAATAAACGAATAAACGAAAGATTTGTTAAATAAAAAGTGCGTCCACAATAGTGTGCTCACCTTATGAGTCCCGTAAGCTGAGGAGTTTCAGGCGGGAGTTACGTACTCATCGTGGGATCTTTACGTCCTCATCGTGGGATCATGGGACCTTTATCCTCATAAACTCCTACTCATAAAGGGCTCTCAACGACAGTGTGGATAAGCAATCGTTAGTCGGTCCGAGCATAAAAGGTGCCAACCCTGTCCGGGCGATAGGCATAGCTCGGATGAAGTCAGGTCGGAGTGGGCGCAGAGCGCTTGCCTCTATCCCGATGAAGGGATAACTCGGGCATGGGTCTTCCTCCGTTCTAACGCTTGGGCCTTCCGAGCCTAAGGGCCGCCAAGGAAGGGTGGGATTACGAGTAATCTTTATTGGGCTTTTTAGTCTAAGTGAGCCCTATGGGGCTGTCACTTGGATGACCCGAGCCTCGTTTGGTCATGATGGACCTAGTTCGGCTGCTCTTAGATGGGCTACAGAAATCCCCCTCTCCAGACATAGTAGAAGATAATTTGGTATCCCCCGATATCGTAGCCACCCTTTCTAGGATCGAACAAATTGTGCACAACGAAGACCAAGTCTTTGTTGAATTTCATCAATGGTTTGGGAAGAATAAATATTTCGATGGGGCTTGGTGTCAAATTGGTACTTTGGCAGGCCCTTTCATAATCCTAGGGAAACAATGGCTTGATGAAAGGAATGCCACCTTCGACCCAATGCGTCGGTCTTGCCTAGTCCATCCCCCACACCTCTCGAGAGCCTATGGTTTCAACACCCTTGTGTTCCCTCGCCCACCGGAGCCCCGTACCTGGCCACCATGCCCTCTCAACCCATTTCAAAGAATAAACAAGGCCATGAGTGAACATGAGGAGACCACGGCCCACAAGACCAAATCCCCGGGAATGGACACCAGCCCAAAGCCTTCCCCACCCTTTGAGGAAATCCACACTCATATCAATAAAGAGGAAGGACATCAACTCATCCCCATCCAAATTAACCCATACCTCCCCAAGCCACTCAATCTCACCCAAAAGGTGGTGACCATAGGAGAACTCATCATCAAATGGCTCAAGCAAAATCCCATCCCTCATGCCTTGTACTTACAAACCTCAACCATGGAGCACCCTTTCCAATTAGTACCCATTAACTCCTATCGCTCTACATTCCAATCTTACTTTGAGGTAGAGACTTGGTGATGTGACACGACCTCGGACTTAGGCAAACAAGCACAATTAAGCATTCAAATGGGCCTTAAGGGCCACCGCTCTCCCGTCGCACTCTATACCCGAAGTGACTTGGCGATGCCAAGTGTGAGGTATGGGAAAGGGCCCTTGCTGGTAGAGGGCCAGCAAGGCCAAGGTTTGACTCCCAATGTTTGGATGCCCAATTCAATTGGGGCCGACAAAGTGCACAAGGGCACCGGTTCACACTATCCCACGGTGATCACTCTTAAGTCATGGACTTGAGGATCGGGCGCTCCCTCACAAATTCTACGGCGCATGAAGTAAATATTGAAAGAGCAATACTAATGAGCTAGGATGAGGCACTTACTCGACCGGTTTGAAGAAACCGGTCCCGGTCAGAGACGAGGGCGAGCGGGGAGGCAGTGGTTCCCCACACGCCGCGGCGGTGAAGCTTGACCTGCTCAAACCATGTACAAAACTACGCCTCTCGCAGGAGGGGGATCTTGGGGTGGAGGTTAATGTGAATACAACAATACTACCTCCCGCAGGGAGGGGCCTTCAGCCGGCCAAGCGGGGTGGGGAAAGTAAGGTAAAGAACGACGATTAAGCGAGGTTGCCGAATCTGCCGGTTGTCTACGAACAGGGACAGTGTGTTGGTGTGGTTGCTGTATATCCTTCTCACGAATTTTTCCGATGGCGAGACTGGTGGCAAAAGCTTCTTAACAGGGACAGGAACGCTTCAGATTTTTTTAAATTTCTTCTGAGACCGTTGTTGACTGGGGCAGAGGTTGGAACAGGACATCAAGTTTTCTGACTCGCAGTTTCAGACTTATGGCAGCAGGTTGCAGAGGACGCCGCGCACCCTCCCGAACTCCGATCAGCACGAAACTGGCGGCGACGTCTTCGTGGTCGAAGTAGCTTTCAGCCAGATGTGACGGGGCTGCAATCAGCGGTCGAGGGCAGTCGGTGTACCCTAAAGAGTGCGCACTGGTCGGAGCAGACTGCAGGAGACAAGACTGGAGAGCTTGGGGGAGAAAATTTGTAACTCCTTCCTCCGGCAGCCGAATGAGGTTCCGTTTCTTGATCCTGAACGAAGACTGGAGGAGGAAGATATTTGTAGAAGAGCTTCGGGGCTGGTTCGTCCAAGGTTTGTCGTGGCCGAGCTTTTAGTCCGGTTCAGATCCTCAGCCGGAGCAGAACTGCGCGGTCGGGGAAGAACGGACCTCCACAGCAGCACCGATCTCCGATGGGGATGAGACCTCGATCGTTACGAAGAGGACAGGTAGCCGCTTCCGTGGATGCCTCTTGGGTCTTCAAACTCGTCGGGAGGAAGCCGTGGTCGCCGCTGTAAGATGGTACACTTCTGCAGGTTGTCAGCTGAAACGGTAGGTTGAAGATGATGGGGGGGAAATGGGGTATATGGGAGAGGAAATGGGGGTGGATGAGTGTGGGGAAAGCCCGGGCTGTGAGGGGGTCTAGGATGGGGTGTTTCAAGGTGAGGGAGGGATAGAATGGGAGCTGGAAGGGGGTGTTTTCTGTGGGTGAGAGAGGAGCTACGAATTTGGGGCTTGGAGGGAGAGGGGGGAAGGTGAGGGGGAACAAGTGGGTGGAGGGAGTGTGAATTTCAAATTTGAAATGGCCTTGGAAGGTGGGTGATTATGTGGGGAAGTGGAGAGTTTGTATTGGAATGGGGTAGATTTGGTGGGAAGGTGGAGAAAGGTGTTGGAATGGGGAAGATGCCACCTAGGGACTATGGGAGTGGAGTAATGGCAACTTGGGGAAGTGGAGGGGTATTAAATGAGGTGGGTAGCTAGTGGAGGTGGTTGGGAGGAGAGGAGAGAGAAGAAAATTCGAAATTGGGGTTGGAGGAGAGAGAAAGAGGGGTGAAATAGAGAGATTAAGAGGAGAATGGGTGGAGAATCTCTCCCCTAGGGTCTCTCACCCAAAAACTAGAGGAATCACTCCAATTTGAACTCAAATGGCAAGTTTAACTCATTCATTCATTCATTGACTTCAAATGGGGGAAATGGGGTCCTATATATAGGAAACCCACATTTCTACAAAAGTTCATGACAAAAGACTCAATAGCAAATAACCGAAGGTGGAAGGGGTGCACATGGGCCTAGTCCAATGAATTGGGCCCAATTAGCACATTACATCATCTAATGACACACAATCTTAGGAAAATAAATGCAAGACCTAGGGAAATGACTCAAAGGAAAGCTACAAAATGGATAAGGGGCCTTAATAGAGTGAGGCCAAAACTCAACCAGCTCCCGAGTGTGAAGAAGTGGACCCGAGCCAAAGGGAATCGTGGGTGATGCCTCCATCAAATCCCCTGGGCCGCGAAGAGCTCGACTCCGTCGAGTAAGGGTCCATCATGCTAAGGTACCGCTCGAGGAGGTCCGGATCCAACCGCTGGAGGTCCTCCCGACTCACCCATGTGTCTTCCGAAGGAGGCCGATCCTTCCACCTGACGAGATAGCGCTCATATACCTTGCTCCGGGTGGTAGTGACCTGCTCATCCAATATTCGTTCAATGCGTTCGCGCTGAGCTCTCTTGGCTAGTGGACTCTCCTCACGGGTGGGTGCTCTCTCAAAGGAAGAAGTAGGCTCAATCTCCTCACTAGGTACCACCGTGGGGCCCTTGTATGGCACTAAGTCGGCGACATTGAATGTTGGACTTACCCCATAGTCCTCAAGGAGATCTAACCAATAAGCATTTGCATCAATGCGCCTCAAAACCTGGAAGGGACCAGTCCCACGTGGCCTCAACTTGGAGTTGGCTCCTGGGGAGAGCCTCTCCGTCCTTACCATCACAAAGTCACCCTCTTGGAACTCTAAGTGACGCCGGTGAGAGTCAGCCAACCTTTTATAAGCCTCATTTTTTATGCTAATGTGCTTGCGGATTTCCTCATGCAATTTTGTGAGTGCTGACCTTCTAGTGGTTATGGGTGGACCTGGACAACCATATATAGACCATTTATGCCATGATGCCATATGGACCTTGATGAGCCTTGGTGGGCCGGGGCAACCATATGTGGACTTATCATGCAATGTTGTCATGTAGACTTTGGTGGGCTTAGGTGGACCGGGGCAACCATATGTGAATCTATCATGCAAAGTGGTGATGCATGTCGGGGGACCCGGACATCCGTAGATGCCTTTGATATGCTTAAGACCCATGATGAATGAAGGTGGACCACTACATCCAAATTTGGACCACTCATGCTTTCTACTTGACATGTGGGTGATATGAATGAATGGACCCAACATAGTGTTCATGCCAAGGGGTGTGGAAAGCCTAGACACATGCATACTTTTCCCAAAAGTGACTTCCATGTGTATAGGGGTGGGACAACCTTTGAATTCCCATTGGAACGGATTGAATGGATCTAAGAAGGTGATCATCATGGGGTGGGGCACAACCTTATTACCTAGGGATATGTGGCCCAAGGTCTTGGCTCCCAAGGTGTAACCCGGGTCATGGATGAGATTGGTTTGGCCCAATATGATGGGTGAGGGTAGGAAAGGGTGGGTGGTGGGTAAGATGGTTGGGTTACATGGGGAACTAGACTCCCATAGGAAGGGATCAAAGGGGTCGTAGAAAGGTCTTCCTAGAGGGAGGCACTCTATGTCTTCAAGGTTCCCAAATTGTGAGTCATCCTCCTCCAAGGTAAGTGGGCCAAGTTTTCTAGTGGGTTGGCCGAACAAAGTGTTTGGGATCTTAATGGGTGGGTATAGGAAGGGATCGAAGGGGTCATGGTAAGGGTCACCTAAGGAGAGGAACCCTAGGTCCTTTTGGTCCTCACAACCCCTTGATGGTGGATTCTCCTCCTCTAGTAAAGTGATCGGGCCAAAGTTTTTGGTGGGATGGTCGGTCATGAATGGAGGACTAGGCTTTCTACCCGAGATAAGAAGCTCTAAATCGAGGAGAAGGTTGGGCTCATCGGGTGTAGGGAGGAATAGAAGGAGGTCACTAGTGTAGCAACCAATGGTGCAAATCGAGGTGATAGACCCTATGCATAGGTGTAGGAGGCCAAGGCTCCTAGGTGGTTTGGCCATAGGGGTCAACATGCTAGTGAACTCAATTTGCCATGCTACGCCCTTAAGAAGATCCTCTAAGGTTTCCACTTGGTAGGATGTTTGGATTATGGTGTGATAGGAGTTAATGGGTGCAATGGGAAGGTTTTTCTCCATGGGTGGGTAAACATAGGACACGATGGGGTGAAGTGGTCTCTCCTTTAGCCATCTAGCTAGGGGCCCATCTATGATTATGGTGCTATTTGTGAAGGCTTGTGGCTCTTGGGGGTCCAAGCTAGGGGACATTTGTGATTCTTCCTTACCACGGATATGAACTTGGGTTTCCTCAATGATGGGGATGGGTTCATCTACTCCCATGTGGATGGTTGTGGTCTCCTTTCTCAAGGGAATGGGAAGGTCTATTGGGGGTGGGGTGATGATGGTTGGTGCATGGTGTACCCGGGGTGGTGGGTGATGGGAAACTTTGGCTTGGATAGGGAGGGGAAGTAGTGGAAGCCTAGGACTTTGGACTTTTGGGGTAGGGAGTGGGAGATGGGTTGGTTGGGGTGGCTTGGGTTGATTGGTTTTGGGGGGAATGTCCTTTTTCGGGGACAAGGGAGGGGTGGTGGTGGGGACCAAGGGGTTTTGTGGGGTAGGGGTTTGGTGGGAGCTTCTGGATTGGAGGGTGGTGACAATCATGGGCCTAGGTGGAGGGGTGGACACGGTGTCCACTTGGTTTTGAATGGTGAGGGTTGGTTGAGTGGTGGTCATCATGGAGGGGATTGGGTCGATTATGGGTCTCTTGCCCTTAGGATCGTTTGGGGTGGAAGTGGGAGCTAAAGGGGCTTGACTAGCGTAGGTTAGGGAAGGGGGTTTTGGTTGGGGTATGGGGGCCCTCATGGGGTTAGGTGGAGAGGTGGATGTTTGGTTTATTAGGGTCTTAAGGGAGAGGACTTCGTTGCGAAGTGTAGTTATGATGGTTGAGAGGTGATTTGTTGGGATTGGTGGGGGTGGAGACCAAAGGTCGGTCTCAAATTGGTCGGGTGAGGATGGAGGAGTGGTAGTGCTCCTCGGGCTTGGGGTGTTCGAGTAGGAGGGTTGGGAATATTTTGGGATGTAGATCTTCCTAAGTTCCTTCTTCATATCATCCCACGAAGAAATGGGCTCTTGCCTCCTAACCCTTCTTAATCCCTCTATGTTTGCCCATTTACTCTTGGCTTGACCCCGAAATCGTCCCTTGGCCTTGCGGACTCTCGCGGGTCCATATACCCAAGTCCGTTCAAAATATCTTTCCATGGTAGTTTCCCACCTAAGATAATCACTAGAATGTGATCCGTCAAAGGTAATGTCCCCATCTAGAATGAAATTCAAGGTTGGTGAGTAGGCTAAGTAGTTGGCCATGATGATCGGGGGGATCAATGCAAGGGTCGGATTGATGATGACTCTAATGCAAGAATGCCCTAGGACTTGACTTGATAGAGACAAGTCAAAGACTTGCTCTGATACCACTTGATGTGACACGACCTCGGACTTAGGCAAACAAGCACAATTAAGCATTCAAATGGGCCTTAAGGGCCACCGCTCTCCCGTCGCACTCTATACCCGGAGTGACTTGGCGATGCCAAGTGTGAGGTATGGGAAAGGGCCCTTGCTGGTAGAGGGCCAGCAAGGCCAAGGTTTGACTCCCAAGGTTTGGATGCCCAATTCAATTGGGGCCGACAAAGTGCACAAGGGCACCGGTTCACACTATCCCACGGTGATCACTCTTAAGTCATGGACTTGAGGATCGGGCGCTCCCTCACAAATTCTGCGGCGCATGAAGTAAATATTGAAAGAGCAATACTAATGAGCTAGGATGAGGCACTTACTCGACCGGTTTGAAGAAACCGGTCCCGGTCGGAGACGAGGGCGAGCGGGGAGGCAGTGGTTCCCCACACGCCGCGGCGGTGAAGCTTGACCTGCTCAAACCATGTACAAAACTACGCCTCTCGCAGGAGGGGGATCTTGGGGTGGGGGTTAATGTGAATACAACAATACTACCTCCCGCAGGGAGGGGCCTTCAGCCGGCCAAGCGGGGTGGGGAAAGTAAGGTAAAGAACGACGATTAAGCGAGGTTGCCGAATCTGCCGGTTGTCTACGAACAGGGACAGTGTGTTGGTGTGGTTGCTGTAGATCCTTCTCACGAATTTTTCCGATGGCGAGACCGGCGGCAAAAGCTTCTTAACAGGGACAGGAACGCTTCAGATTTTCTTAAATTTCTTCTGAGACCGTTGTTGACTGGGGCAGAGGTTGGAACAGGACATCAAGTTTTCTGACTCGCAGTTTCAGACTTCTGGCAGCAGGTTGCAGAGGACGCCACGCACCCTCCCGAACTCCGATCAGCACGAAACTGGCGGCGACGTCTTCGTGGTCGAAGTAGCTTTCAGCCAGAGGTGACGGGGCTGCAATCAGAGGTCGAGGGCAGTCGGTGTACCCTAAAGAGTGCGCACTGGTCGGAGCAGACTGCAGGAGACAAGACTGGAGAGCTTGGGGGAGAAAATTTGTAACTCCTTCCTCCGGCAGCCGAATGAGGTTCCGTTTCTTGATCCTGAACGAAGACTGGAGGAGGAAGATATTTGTAGAAGAGCTTCGGGGCTGGTTCGTTCAAGGTTTGTCGTGGCCGAGCTTTTAGTCCGGTTCAGATCCTCAGCCGGAGCAGAACTGCGCGGTCGGGGAAGAACGGACCTCAACAGCAGCACCGATCTCCGATGGGGATGAGACCTCGATCGTTGCGAAGAGGACAGGTAGCCGCTTCCGTGGATGCCTCTTGGGTCTTCAAACTCGTCGGGAGGAAGCCGTGGTCGCCGCTGTAAGATGGTACACTTCTGCAGGTTGTCAGCTGAAACGGTAGGTTGAAGATGATGGGGGGGAAATGGGGTATATGGGAGAGGAAATGGGGGTGGATGAGTGTGGGGAAAGCCCGGGCTGTGAGGGGGTCTAGGATGGGGTGTTTCAAGGTGAGGGAGGGATAGAATGGGAGCTGGAAGGGGGTGTTTTCTGTGGGTGAGAGAGGAGCTACGAATTTGGGGCTTGGAGGGAGAGGGGGGAAGGTGAGGGGGAACAAGTGGGTGGAGGGAGTGTGAATTTCAAATTTGAAATGGCCTTGGAAGGTGGGTGATTATGTGGGGAAGTGGAGAGTTTGTATTGGAATGGGGTAGATTTGGTGGGAAGGTGGAGAAAGGTGTTGGAATGGGGAAGATGCCACCTAGGGACTATGGGAGTGGAGTAATGGCAACTTGGGGAAGTGGAGGGGTATTAAATGAGGTGGGTAGCTAGTGGAGGTGGTTGGGAGGGGAGGAGAGAGAAGAAAATTCGAAATTGGGGTTGGAGGAGAGAGAAAGAGGGGTGAAATAGAGAGATTAAGAGGAGAATGGGTGGGGAATCTCTCCCCTAGGGTCTCTCACCCAAAAACTAGAGGAATCACTCCAATTTGAACTCAAATGGCAAGTTTAACTCATTCATTCATTCATTGACTTCAAATGGGGGAAATGGGGTCCTATATATAGGAAACCCACATTTCTACAAAAGTCCATGACAAAAGACTCAATAGCAAATAACCGAAGGTGGAAGGGGTGCACATGGGCCTAGTCCAATGAATTGGGCCCAATTAGCACATTACATCATCTAATGACACACAATCTTAGGAAAATAAATGCAAGACCTAGGGAAATGACTCAAAGGAAAGCTACAAAATGGATAAGGGGCCTTAATAGAGTGAGGCCAAAACTCAACCAGCTCCCGAGTGTGAAGAAGTGGACCCGAGCCAAAGGGAATCGTGGGTGATGCCTCCATCACTTGGGAAGATCTTCTTAAAGGCTTAGAGTGGCAACTTGAGCTGACTAGCATGTTGGCCCTGGCAACCGACCGACCTAAGAGCCTTGACTTCCATCACCTATGTGTCGGGTCCATCACCTCCATTTGCACTGTTGGTTGCTACACTAGCGGCCTTCTGCTATTCCTTCCCACACTCGATGAGCCCGACCTTTTCCTCAACTTAGAATCCCTCATCTCGGGTAAGAAGACAAACCTTCCCCTCGAAGTCAATACCCCATCTTCCAGAGATGACCCATCACCTTTTGGGGTCCTAAAAGGGATAGAGTGTCCCTCACTAAGTGGCCCTTTCCATGACCCCTCCCCATGGGAGTGTGAATATCTATATGGCCCACTAGCATCTCTCATCACCCACTCCTTCCTACCCCCACCCACCCCGTTGGATCAAGCCCCCCTCCCCCAGGACCCGGACCATACAAGGGTAGTCATGACCATGAGCAACACATACCAAGGGAATGAGGAGTTGCCCCACACAATGATGTCCACTTTATTAGACCCCTTCGACCCCTATGAGTGGAAACTCCCAAACCAATCCACACACGTAGAAGGGACCGTCTGGATAGGAGTGTATGTGTCACAACATTTTGCATCATTTGATAGGGCTAGTAAGGCCAGTCATCTCATTTGTGTCACACACATGCTAGGACTAATACACGAATGGTTCACATGTGGATGTGTGGGCCCTCCCCCATTCATCATTGGCATTATGCATGATACGTTCATATTTGATGCCCCGCCCGCCCGTCTTCACCCACCTTGATAGAAGGCATAAACTGGCTAGACCCACTTTGGGTTGCCCAGGTCCACCCATAACCATTAGGAGGACAACATTCATCAAGTTGCATAACCACCCTTGCAAGCACATCAACAAGAGCCATGAAATTTACAAAAGACAGGTCAACTCACACCGGCGTCACCAAGAAATCCAAATGGGTGATTCCGGGATGGTGAGGAATGAGAGACTCTCAAAATTGAGGGCTTAGGGGTTGGTCCGTTCAAGGTTTTGAGGTGCACTAGCACCAATGCTTATGAGCTAGACCTCCTTAAGGAGTACCAAGTTGGTTTCACTCTCAATATGGCCAACCTAGTGCCATTCAAGGGCCCACGGTGGTACCTAGTAAGGATATCGAGCCTAATTTCCCCCTTGAGAGAGCACCCACCCCCATGAGAGCACCATCAGCCCGAAGAGCCCGACGCGCGCAACCTGAGAGAATATTGGATGAACAGGTCACCACCACCTGCAGCAAGGTGCATGGGCGCTACCTCGCTAGGTGGAAGGATCGGCTACCTTCGGAAGACTTGTGGGCTGCATCGCCATGGCTCCCTCCATGTACGATGGATCTTCACTCGACGGAGTCGAGTTCTCCGCACCCCGGGAGTATGATGGGGGCAACCCTCACCCCTTCATATTTTCTAGCGGCCCTGAGTGCTCGCCGGCATCACACCATCGCATTCGTCACATTTTTCTTAATCATGGCATGCAATTTTTTATATTTCCTTTGAGTCATAATTGTGTAATTTTCCTTTTATTTGAGTCATGTCTTTAGGTCCATGAGTTATTTCCCTATGTATGAGTCATTTGTCCCATGGTTTGCTTTCTAGGACATCAGTGGTCATTTAGTGTAATGCCATGGGCATTTTGGTCCTGTAAAAGGTTGAGCTCCTATAAATAGGACCCAACCCCCCATGAGTTGGTTAATGAATATTTGAAAATTTTCCTGATTTCAATCTTGTGTGTTCCCTTGGTGAGAAGCCAACCCATAGGGTGAGAAGCCCTTGGAGTGAGAAGCTCCCATATCCCTCTCTCTCTCTTACACCACTTTCTCTCTCCTCCACTTTCTCTCTCTAAAACCTGCACCCCCTTCTCTCTCCTCTCCCCTCCAGATCACCCTCCACCTCATCCAAAGCCTTCCACATCATCAAGAGACCTCTCACTTCCCTATAAACCCATTACTCACCCTCATTAACTCCACCACCCCCTAGGCACCCTTTGACTCTCCCAAGCAACCCTCCCCTCTCCCAAGAGAGAATCCCACTTCCCCAAGCACCCCTTCACTTTCCCAAGCACCTCTTCCCTTTCCCAAGGTCCCCCATCAACTCCCTAGCCCACCAACCAAGAGAGAATCCAGCCACCTCACCCCAAGGCCACCCCTCTCCTCTCTCTCCCTAACCCTTGGCAGACCTGCGACCCAACCCTTCCCCCCTGTTAGCTCCGCCCCCCCAGCCTCTTCCACCCCCATTCTCCTGGCCCAAACCCTCCTCCCCCATCCCCCTCACACCCGGGAAGGCCACAGCTCCATCTCCCACCATTTCCTCCCCCTAACCCTTCCATTCTTCCTCCCTATCTCTCTTGTTACCCAATCTGCAGCAGCAGCAGATCCAACCCTCTGGAGTGCAGCGGCTCCCCCAGCCACTCCGAGAGGTTCCAGGTAGTGTACTATACACCGGTGGAAAGGTAGTCTAGAGAGCTTTCCAGGCAAGGTGGTTTCGTCGACACCCAAGCTTTGTGCTGCCCGGGAGGTCTGTTCTTCTCCGACTGCATAGATCAGGCCAGGATAGCGACCAGCACGACTTTCAGAAGCAGTCCTGGCCATCCCCCAAAACACCTGGTCGAGCCCTTTGGTCATGGTGTGCTAGACCTCCATAGCTTTCAACCAAGACTGGTATCACCCCATTTGGAGCTTCGGTGTGAGAGTTATGCCCCCGTCAAGTTGATCTTGGTTTGCAGTCTGACCTGCCGGCGTCTGGGATAAGCAGCCAGCCTCAGAAGACCTCACAGCCACTGCAGTTAGTTTCTGCTCCAGCCCTATTGGGAAGACATTAATAGGTCAGTAAGCTTCCAAACGGGTCTGGTCTTGCCTTGTTCTGAGCTTCCTGGTGGGTGGACCACCCTCTGCACCTCCCCCATGTCCGGCTGGCTTCTGCAACTGCGCGACTTCACAAGATCCGGTGCTTCCGGCGCCTCCCACCTCAGAATTGGGTCAAACCAATTCTGGGAGCTCCTAGGGCCGTCCCTCTTCACGATGACCCTGGCCCCGCCACAATCTGACCTTAGGTTCTGCTGATAAATCGTTAGCAAATCAAGATAGATTCTCTGCCCAAGTGCCCAGCGCGACCCAGTCCGCATCAAGAGGCTGCCACCGAGCGACCGAGACGAATCAGATGGAGATTTTTGACCGTGACACACCAGGAAGGATACTCTCTCAGCCAGAAGTGGTCTTGCATCGATCCAACTTCCCAGCTGGGAGTACGATGTCACGCAAGCGCCCTCAGGCCTGCAGCTGAACAGAACCGGTAGAATTCGGCCACCCGATCGAGCGGCTTCGGCACCTAATTTCCCCTCCCCGCCTGGCCGGCTTACAGCCCCTCCTTGTGTGGAGGAAGTGTTTGAGTGTAACAAATTGTCCCCTACCCCGAGTTCCCCCCCTGTGAGGGGATTAGTGCATGTAATTCTTTAGCAGGGTGAAACTTCATTGACGCAGTGTGCAGGGAACCCACACTTCCCCGCTCACCCACGTCTCCGAATCGGGGCCGGTTTCTTCAAACCGGCCAGGTGAGCTCACTGCCGTTGCTCCTAATAGTGCTTGTTTATTCAATATTCCTCATTTGCACCGTCGGATAAGGGAGAGAGCGTCGGGTCCCAAGGCTCCACCGCCTCCGAGTGACCGCAGTGGGTGTGAGTGAGTGGATCTGTGCCCTTCGGCACCTTTCGGCCTATTGAGGTGAGCGACCGTATCCGAGGAGAGACTAACTAAAGCGCTGCTGGTCCTCTACCAGCAAGGGACCCCCCACATCCTCGACTCGGCATCCCCTAGTCACCCACGGGTTGAGCGTCTGCGCCGTACGAGTGTCCGCTTGCGTAGGCTTCTAGCCTTGTGGTTGTGCTTGCATCTTTAGGTCCAAGGGAATTCGATCTAGTCATTGCATTTTCCCTTAGGGTGTGTTACATCAGGATTCCCTTTGATGGTGCCACCATGGACTCTCACCTGATTCTGGTGCCTTCGAATGGCGGGGTGGCCTGCGCCCTTCCCTACTAGCAGGAGCTGGATGCGGCATTGTACATAGAGTGGGTGATGAGCACTCGGCCATCGGTGCTGCCTCGACACCGGTCCGTGATGAGCTTCCTAGAACCGTACTACCCGCACAGGTTCGCTCGGAACTTTGGGTACGACCAGGGAATCCCGCCGAACAAGGAGTTCCCTTTGGGAGGTCAACAATATAGAGGCCGGGACACACATTTGCTAGCTGCGGCGTGGTGGGACTTCTACTGTCGTCGAGAGCCGAAGCCACTGTCGACGCCTGTGCTGGGACGCAGGGGACGGTTCGATGTCCACTATGCCGGTGGTGGTTCGAGCACAGCCACCGGTATCGGCAGAAGGCCTCGGCGGTCTGAAAAGTCGAGGAGACCCGTCTCTTGAGGGAGGATCTACCCCTCATCGCACTAGACGACGGGTACCTACGGACTCGCTTCTCTCGGATCCGCCAGGAGGTGGAGCGGCTGGCACAGCAAGGGCCCCGGGGGAGCCGAGGCTCACTGTCTGCATGGCAAGTGGCAATGGGGCACTGAAGCCCCTCAAGCAGGCACGACCGACGCCTGGAGGTACTGGAGCTGGAGCACTCTGACCGGGGGCATCGAGGACTTGGTGGACCCAGTTCCTAGCTGACTGCGAGTTCGAGCAGAGGGGTTCACTGGACCAAGTGCTCCCCGAGGGGAACTTTGTAGACACAGCTATCGATGACTGGAGGCGCCATATCGCCCATGCGATTGGGTCGACTGGACCTGTAGAGCTCGTGTCCCCCATCGAGTGCGCCTACACCCTGCAGGATGTGAAGGAGGCGGTCGCGAAGGCTGCACGGGTCATGGGCTTGAAGCCAGAGTAGTTGGTTCCTCTGCCCCTGACCCCCTTTGTGGCTTCAGGTAAGACCTCTCTGTTAGTCTGTTGCCTCTGCTTTGTTGTGTTCTAGGGTACCTGGTTGAGGCATCTTATGTGGTTGTGTCTATTGGCAGGTTCTGTGGTGGACAGGGATCACCCCTCTACGGGGACGCCTTCCGGGGATGGTGACGGAGCCCTCCAGCCCCGGTGGAAACGCCCCCGGGTAGAGACCGGAGTCAGTGAAGCCGGCAAGTCCTCTCGGGGACCCGCTGCCAGGGAACACATTGAGGCGGAACCGGCTCTGAGTAAGTGCTACATCCGCCTGTAGACACGCCATTCCTGACGTCTCCTGAGAAAGTTTCATATTACTATACGACGCCCCGCGACGGCTTACGCATTTCGAATCTCTTAAGTTCTTCCTTTTCTTGGGTCTTCTTCTGCCTTTTTCGGCATCCAGAATCGTCTCGTCACGGCATTCAGACGGCATCAACACCAGTTAGATGCATCAGAGGTTCCGAAACCAGGAAGGGTGTCTGCCGGGCGGCCGCCAACACCTGAACTGAGGACCCGGGTGGGTCTTTATGGGGGCATCCAGGCCCCTGGACGCCCCAATTCTTTTAATTTATTTTTCAAAGCCCAAAACTAAATAAAAAATAATATACTAATGGAGGCGTCCAGGCCCCTGGAATCCTACATAAAAACAAATATAAAAAATATGAAATGCCAGTTGGCATAAAAGACAAAACACAAATAATAATAATATATTTTCTTGGAGGCGTCCAGGCCCCTGGACGCCTCCATCAACTCACTCACGGGGCGCCGCCCACCGAACGACGGTTTGTCGTGTGTGAAAGAATCCAAATTTTGGAGACGTCCAGCCGGCTGGACGTGCCCATTTCCAAATCACGGGTCGCCGCTCCAAAACCACGCGTTGTGTTAAACCGCGTGCGACTTTCGGTGGAGTTCGGTGGGACTTATGGAGGCGTCCGGGACCCTGGACGCCTCCATGAAAATATTCGAAAAAAATGAATAAAAATAGAATAAAATATCTTTTTTACCCTGATGGAGGTGTCCAGGGTCCTAGACGCCTCCACCCTCCGGAGCCCTATAAATAGAGGCCCACCCCCTCAGTTCTGGAAGAGCTTCTAAGAGATCCGATAGGCTGCCGGAGCCCAGAGGCTACCGGAGTCATTTCTAGCCCGTGGGGTCTTTTGTAGGTGGAGGTTCTGCCGGCTTCTCGGGTGCCCACGCTCGCGAGAGGAAGGTCATCTCCATCCACCGCGCTTCCACGTCGTCCCTACGCTGTCGGAGCTCTGCCGGATTTCACCACCGGCACATCCAATAAGCCAATCCTTTCCTTTTCTTCGTAGTTCTTTTGCATTCATCATCTCGCATCCTCTATCCCCCTTTGTAAGGGCACCTCTTCTTATATACTTCTTGCATCCATCATCTCATTTTCCTCCTACTCGAGTCCGAGAGGGGTTTAAAAGATAATACCAACTAGATGTGTGTCTTGCCATCATTTCGTTAATTTTATCGCAAGGATTTGAATACTACACCTTCATCTTTCTAATCCACTCGTCACTTGTTTGTCGTTGTTTTGCAAGGGTACCCAAGGAAAGCCCTCTCCATCGGCCGGCCGAAGGGGGAGGAAGAAGCAACCCGCCATCTCCCGCTCTTGAGGTAGGCGCGATCACTCTCTTTATTTTGGGGTCTTTTGGCCCCTGGAGATCACATCTTGTTCTCGAGGCCGCGGCGAGTCACTTCCCCAATGGCAGTTTAAATTCCCGTTCTTATATTCTCTTTATATTCTATTATATTCTGCTCATATTCTCGAGGCCGCGGTGAGTCACTTCCAAAATGGCCGTTTAAATTCCCGCTCTTATATTCTCTTTATATTTTATTATATTCTTATCTATTCATATTCTCGAGGCCGCGGTGAGTCACTTCTCCAATGGCCGTTTAAATTTCCGCTCTTTATATTCTCCTTATATTCTGTTATATTCTTATCTGCTCATATTCTCGAGGCCGCGGCGAGTCACTTCCCCAATGGCCGTTTCAATTCTTGCTATTTAATTTCTGCACCATTCCCGTCCCCCCGAGGCCGCGGCGAGTCAGTTCTTGCTATGGCCGTTTAGCCCCCATATCTTGCTATATTACATTTGTCCCGCTCGCCCCGCCAGAGCAATCTCCCGTGGTGGCCCCTTCTCTTTTCTTTTATTTCTGTGTTGCAGCAAACAAAAAGGAGCCCGCGCGCTCCGCGTCTTCTTCGCTCCCCGAACTGCCGCGTGACGTCGCTCACAGATTGGTGATCACGGTGGGACGTCTACTGCTTCCTTTTGGCTACCCTTGCAAGTTCGGCACCGTCCGTGCCTCTCCACCTTGGCGCCCTCGGGCGCCCCCGTTGTGCTCACGGCAGCACTGTCAGTTGTGATTGGTTGGGTGTTTATCATATGTTTGTTATTTTTGTTGTTTTCTTACTCTATATCTCTGTCAGCATTCCATTGCATACATCCATCCCTCTTTTATATCCTTTTTCATTTTTTCTAAGGATCACCCTTTCCCGGTGAAGGAAGGACTCTCCGTTTGAGAATTCCTCTCAACGGAGTAGAATCTCCTCCACTGGGACCTCCGTAAGTCCCCGACATTGAAGAATCTCCTCTTCGTTCACTGGGCTGGTTGTACCATTGAAGTTCCCCGGAGTTAGACGTCCCATTCGTGGTGAGACGAGTGACCCTAGCTGACACGGCGGTGAAACAAAAATAAACTAGGGTCCCTATTTTGTGTGAACTTCAGATTTCGCTAAAAACACAAAAAAATCATCAAAATCAAAACACAAAAAAAGGCGTAAAGGCATCCACTTATTTGATAATCTCTGCTACCTACTTGCTAGTGTATGTTTTTGCGTTCTGGGAAAACTGTGAGCATGGCTCACGAGTCTTTTGAGGAGAACCACCCTAGTCGTGGTTTGTCAGCCGACCCGCGAGTCTATGCTATGGACTCGGGTCCTTCTCACGAGCCCTCGCATGAGGTGCAGGTTATTGCCGGGGACACGTCCCCACCATAGGATATCTCTTCCTTACTAGGCGTCCTCGCCAACACGGAGCTTACCTCTGAACAGCTCCGGGCCTTCCAGGCCATTCTGAAAGGGAAATCTGTTTCCCCCACGCCCCAGGAATCAACTCCGGCCATCGCACCTCTCCAAGAGTCCGTGCAGGCCATTCCATCTCCTTCATTGGCGCAAGCCATCCAGTCTCCCTCGCTTCAAGGACAAGCGAGCCAACAACCACCCTCATTCCAGTTCCCGTCACAATCTCAAACTCCCGTTGTTCCCCACATACCGCTTCAGCCGGGGCCAACTGTCGGCGGTCCGACAGCTCCCTCTCATTCGGAGTTCCCCCCTCAAGTCTCCGGGAGACAGTTTCTCCCCCAGTGGCAAGTACCACCTTCACCACTAGAGGAGCTCGCCTAATCGCTCCTCAATAGGTTCAATCGCATGGACGAGCAGTTTCAAAATCTGAGAAGGATGGTGGACATGAAAGCCACCCCGGAGGTTGCTTTTCCAATCCTTCCCGTCATTCATCTTCCTCCCTCCGAAATGCCCACGTACCGCAGATACAATGGTACCGGCAACCCCTTCATTCACCTCAAGGATTTCATGTATGAGTCCTCCTATTGGCAAAACGATCACAGGTCCCTGGCATACCTCTTTCGGAGATCATTGGATGGTCCCGCGCTTGAGTGGTTCTATTCCTTGGAGCCCCGCGAGGCCGAGAATTTTGAAATAGTCCAGAGAAGGTTCTTGCAGAAATATAGGGATAGGGTCGGTCCCTCACTCTCCATTACCGACCTAGTGGCCGAAAAGATGAAGCCCGACGAAGATTTTGTCCGCTATGCTGATAGATGGAGGTCTCTGGCGGAAAGAATAAGGGATACCCTCTCCGAGCCCGAACAAGTGAAGATGATTGTGTCTAATGCAACCCCACAGCTCAGACACGTCCTGGCCATGAATAAACTTACTAAAATGGAGGAACTCTATGAAAGGGCCCGGTACATCCAAACCCAGTTAAAAGACTCCCCCATTATGAACATGTTTGAGTCACCGAAGCCCAAAGTGGTCAGAAAGACAGGGGCTGGTGTCCCGGGCGGAGCCACAGAAGGGGTCGTGACAAATGAGCAAGTGGGTGCGGTCAACAATGCCAACTATGCAGTCAACCCAAGGCCTCCACAAATGCCCCGACTTCCCCTCCAACTAGGTCCTTTCCCTCTTCCTCCTCCACCCCAAAATAATCCACCCCAGGATAATATGCCTCCATTATGTCAACCCCAGCAACAACAACCACAACCTCAGCAACAACAACCACCGCTTCAGTACAACCAAGTTCCACCCCCGGGAACTATGGTCCCCAACAGCAACAAAGGAGGCCGGTCGGTCCCAAGAGAGCCTACTATCCACCATTGCCAGAAACCTTAGCAGACATTTTTAATGCCCTCATGGCATCAAACCAACTCACCCTACCCAGAGAAAGGCCCGTGTGGCCCCCGAATGTTGATACCTCCAAATACTACGTCTACCACAGGCAGCCAGGACACATAGTAGATTACTGCTTCCATTTCAAAGATTACATCCACGATATGAATGATGAACATCAAATAGATTGGGATGAAATGAGACGATACGTCGCCGCTCTCAAGGCTAGGAGACCTCCTCATAGGCCACAGCAGCAGTTACAACAGCAGCAGCAGTAGCAACCACCACAACAACAACAGCCTCAGCAGGCCCCACAACAACAGCCCAACATGGGCATAATCCAGAATCCATTACCGGAGCACCAACAGCCCAATCATCAGGTTAACCCCATCTCCTCCTTCCCGGAAGTCGGGAGAGAGCAGGTGTGGCACCAGGAAAGTACCTCCATTCTTTCTACCGCCAATCCTATCATCACGCAACACCCTTGCCTTGCCCGGGTAGCACCTCTCTCTCATCAACCCGCGTCAGTATCGCCTTCACCATTTCCACTACCATTACGCCCTCTCATCCGTACCCCGACCCCCTATCAACCTACACTCTCCACTACGCCTTCACACCCTCTCATCTTCTCCCACTCCCCCACTTTACCATCCACCTCTACCACATTTACCCCTACGCCTTCTAAACCCCTTATCATCCGTCAACCATACAAAACCCCATCTTTCTCCACCATATCACCACTAATGCCTTCAAAACCACTCATTACCCATCACCCACCTCAAAATCATTGCCCGCTTCAAGCCCTACCCACTTCTACTTCGTCTCCACCTCCACCTTCCAGACCCCTTATCCTTCATAATCCGCGCGATATCCCCTCTACCTCCACCATGCCTCCACATAACAAACCCCTCATCAGAATCCATGCTCCCGTCATCACCCCTACTTCATCAACCATTCCTCCACCACTACCCCTCAAATCCCTGTTAAAACCCACTGCTACCCCCACAGAGGTACAAAAGCCGCAGGCAATGGTGCTCCGGAGTGGAAGGATTTTCCACAGGGTTTTCCCCCACAATAGTCAGAATCCTGAGCAATCTCAGCCAGAGAAGGATGATGGAGAACAACCAGAAAGAGCTATCCCTACAACACAATATGATCTATTGAAACACTTGGACAAGACACCTGCTCGGATCTCCATCCTGGAGCTACTTCAAAGATCCACATCCCACCAGGCAGCCTTAATGGAGTACCTTCATAGGGTCATGGTGAATGAGGACCTCCCTGTAGAAAAGATCTCTACCGTCCTGACCCCAACGGACACACAACCGGCCATCATGTTCCACAACTACGAGCTCGCTCCCAAGGAAGCTCGAAAATATGCACTGTGCATTTCAATAAAAATTAATGGGGTATCCATAAACCCATGCCTTGTGGACACAGGTGCGTCCATAAATGTGATGTCCATGGCACCCTTCAGTTGTGTGGGGTCAACGAGGAACAAATAAGACCTTCCTCGATCACGGTCACGGCTTATGACAATAGCAAAAGGCCGCCGTAGGGGATGATTATTCTGAAGGCAGAACTAGGCCCCATGTCAATTCTCACGGAATTCCATGTCCTCGACATGGACCCCACATTCAAGGCTATACTGGGTCGCCCTTACATCGAAGCCATGGACGCTGTGCCTTCCACCAACCATCAGTGCCTGAAGTTTCCTTACAATGGGAGGATTATTAAAGTGGTCAGTACACCTGTCCTTCACACAGTGGATGCTATCAACACCTCTCTGCCCTCTGTTTGGCCGTCTCATCGGCCCATATTGTCACTACTGGACGTACGTGATTCATCTCACGTTCCACTAGCACCAAAGGAGCCGGTCAGGGCAACCGCAACATCATGTCTCCCTTTTCACTCCAAAGGTTGGGAGATTATGAGGAACATCGGCTATCAACAGGGTAAAGGTCTGGGCGCACAGTTACAGGGTAGGCTCAAACCGCCAAAGGAAATTAGGCCGAACCGCAGGTTTGGCCTAGGCTTCAAAGGACCGTTCAAGGCGGATTGGAAGCCCCTCACATGGACTCTACCAAACCACTTCAACAGAGGGCTCATTGTTCAGATGGGAGATTACCCACGAGAAGCATATGGGGGATCACATGCTGTATATTTGGCTGAAAAATGTCTGAGGATCACCAAAAGAGGCAAGATCAAAGATCCGGAATGCGAGTGGGACAAATGGTTCGACATACGTGACATTTCCGTTGCACTGGAAAGGATGTTCTCATCTCCGCAGCTTGAAGGACCACCATTGATCTCCGAAATACCAGAGAATATTACCACTCTTGCCAAGGTTCCAAACTATCCTCGTCCTCGCCAGAAGGACCCTGTCATCGACAGATCTTCATCTGTCCTCAACATTACCGTCGACGGCTCATTAGCCGCCATCTTCTCCATCCACTTGTCTCAGCCTTTGCTGATATCTTCTTCCTGGGCCAGACAATTGTCTGATGATCTTCCCAGATCCCCTTCTCTGCTTACATACCTACGCGGGCTTCTCAACCCGCGCCAGGTCTTCAACCATGATCTGCTCTATGAGCCTCACAATTCTCTAGCCATAACCACTTTTCTCTCTCCTCCAATCTCTTTTCACTGCTTTGTCATTAAAAATGAAAATGAAAAAAAACGTCAATTTTTAAACTCCCCAACAACACATCTTCGTTGAGGAAACCTCCTACATCTCCCACGGGTACGTACTGCCCTGCGGACCACCCGTCCAAGGTCCGATGAGCGACCTTTTCTACCCCTCCTCTGAGGGGTCTTCTCCTGTACATTCTACACCATCCTCTTCATCTTCCTCTTCTTCTGTAAATATTGTCAGTCAATCTATGATAGGTCAAGGGTAGCACCTAGGAAGAAATCCAAGGGTAGGCAGATCCCTCGTCGATTCCTTCTGGATTTAGCCGCCAGATGTCAAGCCCTCCTTGCCATCCCCCAGTTGTTAGAAAATTCCATCCGGCTATCAGAAATAGAATGTGAGGGCGACTGTGCATTTGATGAAGGGTATGGAGTCTACGAGATCACGGATGAAGAATGCCCCACTGAAGATGAGGGTGAAGAATATGAGGATGCGGCGGGCGCATACGCTAGTGGAATGAGGAGATTCGACGAGCCGTCAACCGCCGTAGAAGAATACACCAAAGAAGTCAACTTGGGAACTAAGGAAGACCCTAGGATCATCCTCATAAGTGACAACCTACCACCCTCTGAAGAAGAGGCATTAATTGAGGTTCTCAAAGAATATAAGGACACGTTTGCATGGAGCTACGAGGATATGTCGGGTCTAGATTCAACCTTGGTTGAACACCGTTTAACCTTAAAACCAGGGTCCGTCTCGATAAAACAAAGGTTAAGGCGTTTCCACCCTCAGATGGCTTTGAAAATGAAAGAAGAGGTCGATAAGCTCCACAAAGCCAGGTTCATTAGAGTCGTTCTTTATCCTCAACGAGTGGCGAACATTGTTCCGGTCATGAAGAAAGACGGGAAAGTCAGGATTTGCATCGACTTCCGGGACCTTAACCACGCGTGTCCGAAGGATGATTTTCCCTTGCCTCACATTGATGTGTTGATCGATAACACAACAGGATATGAGACCCTCTCATTCATGGATGGATTTTCAGATATAATCAAATTCGTTTGGCAGAAGAGGACCAAGAGAAGACGTCATTCACTACCTGATGGGGACATCACTCAGAGCTCCCTCTGGCTCGACACATCTCTCCCCTCTGGAGACGGATAGGATGACTTGATGGGGCCTCGACGGCACTGGATCTCACTACTATAGACATCTTGATGTATTTTCTCCTTTGTTGAGTCCTTTTGATGTATTTCACTTCTATTTTTGAGTCTTGCCCTAGGTGCTCTTATTAGTGGGTCATCATATTGGACTTGTCTGGTCTTTTGGCCCATTAGGGAGCTAGGCCCATGGGCGCCCCCTTCTTGCACCCTTGGTTATCTATTATTTCCCTTTTTCTCAAGGGCTTTTGTACAAAGTTGGGTTCCCTATATATAGAACCCCAACTCCCACTTGAGAAGGTAATGAAAATTTGAAGAATTGAGCATAATTGCAATCCCCCTCTCTCTCTCTAATTCTCTCTCCCTCTCTCTCTCCTTGGGGCGGATCCCCCTCTCTCTCCTCCCCCCTTCTCTCTCTCTTCCAAGGGCGAACCTGCCCCTTCACCTCCTCTCTCTCTCCTCCACCTCAGCTGCCACCTCCCCCTCCAACCTTTCACCTCCCCTAGGCCACTTAACCCCCATCAATTCCCTCCCCTTCCCAAGTGACTCTTCCTATTCCCCATACACCTTCCCCACCTCCAATACACCCCTCCCTCTTCCCCAAGCAACCTTCCCACTCCCCCACACCTTCATTCACACCCCAAGACCATTCAAACTCCAGCCCCCCTCCACCTATTGCGCAAACAGCCACCCCCCCCCCTTACATCCTTGCCATGGCCGAACCCCACCTCCACCTCCACTAGCTTCGGCCCCCACTTCCTCTCCACCCTCCTGCCCCTTCACACCCCTGCTCCACCCCTTCCTCCACTCCCACACAACCCCCCTGCCACCCACGAACACCCCCACCCTCTCCACCTCCACCAAACATTAGCCTCCCATGCCTCCATCCCACCCCCTCTCCTACTTCCTGCCCCACTACAGGTAGCAGAAGAAGACACGTTTTGCAGAGGCTCCCCCGAACTCATATAGTGGCTTCTGAAGGCAAGGCGTACCATTCTGGAAAGGGCTCCCAGTCCTCTTCCCAGGCGAAGTGGAAGCACTCCGTTCCAAGTTCGTGGCCACCCGTGAGAGCCGATCTCCTCCGACAGCGTCTGGAACTAGCTGCAGAGCACCAGGGTCCGACTAGAAGCTCAACCACGGTCGACAGCGACAGATCCAGACTGAAGTTTCATCTCCAAAGATCTTCCTCTCCCTATCCCCGATCAGGAGCAAGAAACGGAACCCCGTTCGGCCTCCGGGAGCTAGAGTTCCAAATTTTCTCCCACCGTCGTTCGGGTCTGCCTCCTGCTGTCTGCCGTGACCAGATCCCACTCAACGGATCCCTCCTGTCCACCCTGACCTCAGAAGGAGTCTCCGTCAGTTTTTCTGTGCAGAGGACTTGTCCACGGATCCAACAACTCCGACGGATCGAGATTCTGAGTCCGGAAGCCCCAGGTACAACTTCTGCATCCGGCTGCATCCATTCTGAAGCTGCCAACCCCAGATTCCGACGTCCTGTTCGAGTCTCCACCACGACCACCAGCAACGGCAGAAGAATTTGACATAAATCTGAGGCATCCCTGTCCCTGTTACAAAGCCATCCTCACTGATCTCGTCATCGGTAAAATTCCTGAGGGCAAGCTACGACTGCAACAGCAACCTCCTGTCCCCTCCAACAACAAGTGGGCAGAACCACGTCGGCGCCCGTTCCGTCGTCCTCGGCGGAACTCTCTCTCTCGCCTGGCCGGCTTAGCGCCCCTCCCTGCGTGGAGGTAGTGTTTGATGTAATTGTGATTACCCCACCCCTAGTTCAACCCTCCTGCGTGGGGTGTAGTTCATGTAACTAGCAGCCCAAGCTTCATCGGCGCAGTGTGCGGGGATCACACTTCCCCGCTCGCCCACGTCTCCAAACGGGGTTGGTTTCTTCAAACCAACCAGGTGAGCTCTAAAACTTTGCTCCATTTATATTAGTGTCTGTTTGTTTAATATCCGTAGACATAGCTCCGTTGCGCAAGAGAGTGAGTGCCCGTTCCCGGAGCCATCATCATTGAGTGGTCACCGTGGTCATTGTGAGAGAGTGGGACCTTGTGCCCCAAGTGGCACCGGCCAGCCCCAAAGTGTGGGCCACGTACCCTCGGGAGGATAACCCTAGCCCTGCTGGCACTCTACCAGTTAGGGTCTTGATCCATCACCTCCTTCTAGCATCATATAGTTACCCGGGGCTTGCGAGTGTGCGACGGCGTTTCGGTCTCAATTTATCATTTTACTTGCTATGTGATTGTGAATGCGGATTAGGTCCGAGGTTTGCGTTTGCTTGCTGCATACCCTATACTTGTGTCACATCAAATTGGTATCAGAGCAAGTTTTAGACTTGTCTCTACAAGCCTAGGTCCAAGGGCTCTTGCACTTCCACCCGCGTGTCAATCTCTTCTCCTTCGTGCATGTCCACCCGTAGAGGCACCGCTTACCAAACCAACCCCCCAACTTCCGATCCCCCCATGAGTTCCCATTCTCAGGGCAACCAAGGCATCCCTAGTGAAGTCCCACCTGCCCCTATGGAGCAAGTTGACCCTATCCTTAGGGCTATCCTAGAGAAACTTGATGGACTTACCACCCGAATGGATAAGCTAGAGGAATTAAGGGCCCCACCTAGGATCCCTGCCCAAAGAACTCCCCTTCCACAAGTTGAACCGGGTAGGGAAGACCTTGAGAATGAGTGGTACCACGAACCGGAGAGGCCTCAACGGCCCCGACATCATGAGAGAATCCCACCTAGGAACTATGCCCAAAGATTTCCCCCTCCGCGGGATGAACATGAGAGGGAAGACCTAGATGATGGGTGGTATCGTGAACAAGAGAGAGCTCCTCAACCTCGACACTATGAGAGGCGACCACGTGAGGATCATGATGAACTCCTATTAAGAATGATCAAAGTGGAAGCCCCTAATTTTGATGGGTCTCACAACCCTAGTGTCTACAAAGATTGGGAGCATGGCATGGATCAATACTTCGAGTGGTACCCCATGACCGAGGAGAGGAAGGTTAGGTTGGCCAAGATGCACCTCCTTAAACTAGCCAAAACCTATTGGCTAAAGGTTGAAAACCAAAGGAGGATCAGGCGTGAGGAACCCATTAACACTTGGATTGACATGAAAGATCAACTTAGGAACAAATACCTTCCCATCTCCTATAGCCAACTTCTTCTTGATGAATGGCAAAGCCTTACCCAAGAGGGAAAGACCGTGGAAGAGTATATTGAGAAATTTGATTCATATCTCCTAAGGTGCGGTGTGGTTGAGGATCCAGCCGTTACCTTATCCCGGTTTAGGAATGGTCTCCTTCCCCACATCAAACGGGAGCTCTTTATGAGGGAAGTGCATAGCTTGGAAATTGCCTATCAAATAGCTCGGGATGTAGAGAGATTCTCCAGAAATCCTAGGTTTGCCCCTCCCAAAGGGTCAGGACCACGTCCCAACCTCCCTCCTTTGTTAAGAACACCACCCCCCAGCGGGGGAACTCCTACAAGACCCTCCCCGCCACCCACCACACCCAATCCTCCCCCTAGAAAGGAAGACAACTCCAAAGGGAAGACCCCAATGAGTAGCACGATCAAGTGTTTCCAATGCCATGGCTATGGCCACATAGCCTCCCACTGTCCCTCTAAGGGGTTGTCAAGCCTAGTTATTGAGGGTGGACCTTCTACTACTCAGGAAACACATGAGGGTACTATTGAGGATTATCAGGCCAATTTAGAATGGGAAGAGGAATACCATGAGCAATTCTATGAAGAAGGAGTAGAGGAGGACCCCCACTCCAGCCACCTAGGGGTGATAAGGTGCACCCTCACACAACCACAAGAGGATGATTGGCGGAGGACTTCCATTTTTCACACATTTATCAAAATCGGGGACCATGTTAGGAAGGTCATCCTAGACAATGGGAGTTGTGTCAACGCCGTGTCTCCGGACACCGTCAAACTCCTAGGCCTTACCCCTACATCCCACCCCAAACCTTACCGTGTGTCCTGGATAAACAACCACTCCCTACCCGTCAACACATGTTGCCTTATCCCCATCACCTTTTCATCCTACCAAGGGCAAATATGGTGCGATATCATACCTATGGCTGTAGGAAGCATCCTATTGGGGAGACCTTGGATATATGATGTCAATGCCACTATCCATGGAAAGACAAACACTTGCACCTTTGACCACGAGGGGAAGACTATCCGTCTCAACCCCTCCCCTCCCCAAAAAGAACCACCCACCAAGGGAATCCTTCCCACACCACCAAAACCCAAGGCCTCGATTGCTCCAACCAAATCTTCAACACAAAGTCACACACCTGCAACTCCGACAGTCAAAGGCCTCCACCTTATCACCAAGAAAGAGCTCGAAGAAGAGATAACCCGGGGAGCACCCCTTTGTGCCATTGTCATATGCCTTGGGGAGGCAACTCCCTCCAACCCTCACCCCGTGGAAATCCACCCTCTCTTGGAAGAATTTAAGGACGTTTTTCCCAAGGAACTCCCCGACCAACTACCACCCATGAGGGATGTCCAGCACGCTATAGATCTTGTCCCAGGAGCCACCCTCCCAAACATGCCCCACTATCGCCTCAATCCCACCGAACATGCTGAGTTAAGGAGGCAAGTGGAGGAACTGATTAGAAAGGGGTTTCTTAGGCTGAGCAAAAGCCCATGTGCCGTCCCGGCCCTCCTCACACCAAAAAAAAGATGGGACATGGCGAATGTGTATTGATAGCAGGGCCATCAACAAGATTACTGTCAAATATAGGTTTCCCATACCTAGACTTGACGACATGCTGGACATGCTCGCCGGAGCCACCATATTTTCCAAAATAGACCTCAAAAGTGGCTATCATCAGGTTAGGATAAGGCCCGGGGATGAATGGAAAACAGCCTTTAAAACCAAGGATGGACTTTATGAATGGCTGGTGATGCCTTTTGGGCTTTCAAATGCCCCAAGTACCTTCATGCGCCTTATCACCGAGGTCCTGAGGCCCTACATTGGAGTCTTCCTGGTAGTTTATTTTGATGACATCCTCATTTACAGCCGAACCAAGGAAGCCCACCTCAGTCATCTAAGGCAAGTTTGCACCACCCTTAGGAAGGAAAGCCTCTTTGCAAATTTAGGGAAGTGTCACTTTATGACCCAATCCATCACCTTCCTGGGGTATGTTGTCTCCACAGAGGGCGTATCCATGGACCCTGACAAAGTCCAAGCCATCATCAATTGGCCTGAACCTCGCACCCTCCATGAAGCCCGCAGTTTTCATGGGTTAGCCACCTTTTACCGGAGGTTCATCAGGGGGTTCAGCACCATCACAGCCCCTATCACCGATTGCCTCAAAAAGGGGACCTTTGTGTGGACCAAGACCGCCACTAGAGCCTTCTAAGAGCTCAAAGAGAGAATGACCCAAGCCCCTGTCTTATGCCTCCCTGATTTCTCCAAAGTCTTTGAAGTGACTTGCGATGCCTCAGGGGTAGGAATTGGTGGGATCCTTAGCCAGGAAGGACACCCAGTGGCCTACTTTAGCGAAAAACTGTGTGATGCCAGGATGAGGTACTCCACCTACGACAAGGAATTCTATGCTGTGGTACAATCCCTCCGGCATTGGAGACACTACCTCTTGCCTAATGAGTTTGTCATATTCTCCGACCATGAGGCCCTGAAATACCTCAACTCCCAGCAGAAACTGAATGCTCGGCATGCCCGATGGGTCGAACACATCCAGGCTTACACATTTGTAATCAAACACAAGGCTGGGAGTGAAAACTGAGCAGCCGATGCCCTCAGTAGGAGAATTTCCTTGCTAGCTACCATACAGGTGGAAGTCATAGGGTTTGAAAGACTCAAAAAAGAGTACTCTGCTTGCCCAGACTTTGGCCCAATCCATATCACTCTGTCCACCCTCTCACCAAAGGAACACCAAGGATTCATTTTAGAGGACGGGTTCATTTTTAAAGGCCATAGGCTTTGCATACCAAGGACCTCTCTACGGGATTTTCTGATCTGGGAATTACATGCAGGAGGCTTGGCTGGACTCTTTGGGATTCACAAAACCATTGCCTTGGTAGAAGGACAATTCCATTGGCCCAGCCTCAAAAGGGATGTGGCCAAAATTGTGAGGCAATGCCGCACATGTGCAACCGCTAAGCAAATCAAACAAAACACAGGCATGTACACTCCCTTACCAGTCCCAGACCGACCTTGGCAAGATCTTAGCATGGACTTTGTACTAGGGCTACCCCGGACCCAAAGGAAACATGACTCCATTTATGTCGTGGTGGACCGATTCTCTAAAATGGCTCATTTCATCCCCTGTTCCAAAACCTCAGACGCCTCCCATGTGGCCCGTCTATTCTTTGAAGAGGTGGTCCGACTCCATGGTCTACCCAAGACCATTATCTCAGATAGGGACGTCAAATTCACCAGCTACTTTTGGAAGACCCTCTGGCATCTTATGGGGACCCTGCTTAAGTTTTCCACAGCCTACCACCCCCAAACCGATGGACAGACTGAAGTTGTCAATCGGAGCTTGGGGAACCTTCTATGGTGCCTTGTTGAGGATCGCCCCGGGAATTGGGATCTCATATTACCCCAGGCAGAGTTTGCATACAACAATTCTGTGAATAGGTCGATAGGGATGAGCCCGTTTGAAGCTGTGCATGGGTACAAGCCTAGAACCCCTACATATCTCATTCCTTTGCCACCGCATGCTAGAGTGTCTATTAGTGCTGAGTCATTTGCCCAACACATGAAGGAATTGCATGAGGAAATCCGCATGAGTTGTATAAAAAGTCGGCCGACTCCCACCGCCGCCACCAGGAGTTTCACGTAGGTGATTATGTGATGGTACGAACTGAGAGGCTTTCCCCTGGGAATGTCTCCAAATTGAGGTCGCGTGGATCAGGCCCCTTCCAGGTTCTAAAGAGGATTGGCACAAACGCTTACGTGTTAGACCTCCCCGAGGAATACGCAATAAGTCCCACATTCAATGTGGCTGACCTGGTGCCATACAAGGGTTCCACGGTGACACCTAGTGAGGGAATTGAGCCTGTCTCACTTTTTGAGAGAGCCCCCACCCACAAGAAAGTTCCACCAGCCCAGAGAGGCCAACGGGAGCAGATAGAGCGGATATTGGATGAACAGGTCACAGTCACCCGGAGCAAAGTATACGAGCGATACCTGGTCAGGTGGAAGGGCCGGCCTCCTACAGATGACTCATGGGTGAGCAGGGAGGATCTTCAGCAGCTGGACCCTGATCTCCTGGAGCATTACTGCAGCCGAGAAGACCCTTACTCGACAGAGTCGAGTTCTTCCCAGTCCAGGGGAGTTGATGGGGACATCACTCAGAGCTCCCTCTGGCTCGACACATCTCTCCCCTCTGGAGACGGATAGGATGACTTGATGGGGCCTCGACGGCACTGGATCTCACTACTATAGACATCTTGATGTATTTTCTCCTTTGTTGAGTCCTTTTGATGTATTTCACTTCTATTTTTGAGTCTTGCCCTAGGTGCTCTTATTAGTGGGTCATCATATTGGACTTGTCTGGTCTTTTGGCCCATTAGGGAGCTAGGCCCATGGGCGCCCCCTTCTTGCACCCTTGGTTATCTATTATTTCCCTTTTTCTCAAGGGCTTTTGTACAAAGTTGGGTTCCCTATATATAGAACCCCAACTCCCACTTGAGAAGGTAATGAAAATTTGAAGAATTGAGCATAATTGCAATCCCCCTCTCTCTCTCTAATTCTCTCTCCCTCTCTCTCTCCTTGGGGCGGATCCCCCTCTCTCTCCTCCCCCCTTCTCTCTCTCTTCCAAGGGCGAACCTGCCCCTTCACCTCCTCTCTCTCTCCTCCACCTCAGCTGCCACCTCCCCCTCCAACCTTTCACCTCCCCTAGGCCACTTAACCCCCATCAATTCCCTCCCCTTCCCAAGTGACTCTTCCTATTCCCCATACACCTTCCCCACCTCCAATACACCCCTCCCTCTTCCCCAAGCAACCTTCCCACTACCCCACACCTTCATTCACACCCCAAGACCATTCAAACTCCAGCCCCCCTCCACCTATTGCGCAAACAGCCACCCCCCCCCCTTACATCCTTGCCATGGCCGAACCCCACCTCCACCTCCACTAGCTTCGGCCCCCACTTCCTCTCCACCCTCCTGCCCCTTCACACCCCTGCTCCACCCCTTCCTCCACTCCCACACAACCCCCCTGCCACCTACGAACACCCGCACCCTCTCCACCTCCACCAAACATTAGCCTCCCATGCCTCCATCCCACCCCCTCTCCTACTTCCTGCCCCACTACAGGTAGCAGAAGAAGACACGTTTTGCAGAGGCTCCCCCGAACTCATATAGTGGCTTCTGAAGGCAAGGTGTACCATTCTGGAAAGGGCTCCCAGTCCTCTTCCCAGGCGAAGTGGAAGCACTCCGTTCCAAGTTTGTGGCCACCCGTGAGAGCCGATCTCCTCCGACAGCGTCTGGAACTAGCTGCAGAGCACCAGGGTCCGACTAGAAGCTCAACCACGGTCGACAGCGACAGATCCAGACTGAAGTTTCATCTCCAAAGATCTTCCTCTCCCTATCCCCGATCAGGAGCAAGAAACGGAACCCCGTTCGGCCTCCGGGAGCTAGAGTTCCAAATTTTATCCCACCGTCGTTCGGGTCTGCCTCCTGCTGTCTGCCGTGACCAGATCCCACTCAACGGATCCCTCCTGTCCACCCCGACCTCAGAAGGAGTCTCCGTCAGTTTTTCTGTGCAGAGGACTTGTCCATGGATCCAACAACTCTGACGGATCGAGATTCTGAGTCCGGAAGCCCTAGGTACAACTTCTGCATCCGGCTGCATCCATTCTGAAGCTGCCAACCCCAGATTCCGACGTCCTGTTCGAGTCTCCACCACGACCACCAGCAATGGCAGAAGAATTTGACATAAATCTGAGGCATCCCTGTCCCTGTTACAAAGCCATCCTCACTGATCTCGTCATCGGCAAAATTCCTGAGAGCAAGCTACGACTGCAACAGCGACCTCCTGTCCCCTCCAACAACAAGTGGGCAGAACCACGTCGGCGCCCGTTCCGTCGTCCTCGGCGGAACTCTCTCTCTCGCCTGGCCGGCTTAGCACCCCTCCCTACGTGGAGGTAGTGTTTGATGTAATTGTGATTACCCCACCCCTAGTTCAACCCTCCTGCGTGGGGTGTAGTTCATGTAACTAGTAGCCCAAGCTTCATCGGCGCAGTGTGCGGGGATCACACTTCCCCGCTCGCCCACGTCTCCAAACGGGGTTGGTTTCTTCAAACCAACCAGGTGAGCTCTAAAACTTTGCTCCATTTATATTAGTGTCTGTTTGTTTAATATCCGTAGACATAGCTCCGTTGCGCAAGAGAGTGAGTGCCCGTTCCCGGAGCCATCATCATTGAGTGGTCACCGTGGTCATTGTGAGAGAGTGGGACCTTGTGCCCCAAGTGGCACCGGCCAGCCCCAAAGTGTGGGCCACGTACCCTCGGGAGGATAACCCTAGCCCTCCTGGCACTCTACCAGTTAGGGTCTTGATCCATCACCTCCTTCTAGCATCATATAGTTACCCGGGGCTTGCGAGTGTGCGACGGCGTTTCGGTCTCAATTTATCATTTTACTTGCTATGTGATTGTGAATGCGGATTAGGTCCGAGGTTTGCGTTTGCTTGCTGCATACCCTATACTTGTGTCACATCACTACCCCTTGGGGAACATATTGTTACGTAGTCATGCCGTTTGGGTTAAAGAATGCTGGAGCTACTTACCAAAGAGCGATGATGGCCATATTTCATGACATGATGCACATATATCTGGAAGTGTATGTGGATGACTTATTGGTGAAATCAAGGACCAGGATGGAACATCCAGAAGTTTTGGCTAAGGTCTTGCAGAGATCAAGGGAGTTCCAATTGAAAATGAACCCGAAAAAGTGTGTGTTTGGTGTGTCATCGGGTAAATTGCTGGGGTTCATTGTGAGTAAAAGAGGGATCGAGATAGATCCGGACAAAGCCAAGGCTATCAGGGATATGCCGCCTCCCAAGAATTTGAGAGAAGTCCGAGGTTTAATCGGGAGGTTGCAGTTTATTCGTCGGTTTGTGTCCCAACATTCACAAAGGTGTAGACCTCTCTACGAGTTAACCAAGCCAGGAGTAGAATTCCACTGGAATTCTAAATGTCAGAAAGCTTTTGAAGGGTTGAAAGAATATCTGGCTAGTCCACCCATTCTCATTCCACCTAAACCAGAAAAACCTCTGATCCTTTACGTCTCAGTCTTGGATGACTCCGTGGGAGCCGTCCTCGCACAAGCTGATAAAGAAGGCAAGGAACGGGCAACCTATTACTTGTCCAAACTTCTAAATCCCTGTGAGCAGAAGTACATCGTCATGGAAAAAACCTGCGCTGCCCTCGTTTGGGTAGTGCAGAAATTGAAGCACTACTTCTTGGCTCATGAGGTCCATTTGATTGCTCGAATGAATCTTATCAAATTCCTTCTGGAGAAATCCGTCCTTACGGATAGGCTAGCACGCTGGCAAAGTTTTCACTCTCAGTTCGACATCACCTACATCTAGCAAAAGGCGATTAAAGGCTATGCCATAGCCAAGCATCTCGCTCACCATCCTCTTCCCAAGTTCGATCCCGTCCAATCAGAGTTTCCAGATGAGGAACTAATGTCCATCAACCAATCAGATGAGCCAATGTGGACGTTATATTTTGATGGAGCTCTGAATTCTCAAGGGAGAGGAATCGGCGTCGCCCTCCTGTCGCCTGAAGGCCTCACATTCCCATTGGCATACTATGAGCGACGTCACGCGGTTCGGGGAAGCGGAGAAGACGCGGAGCGCGCGGGCTCCTCTTTTGTTTGCTGCAACACAGAAATAAGAGAAGAGAGAAGGGGCCACCACGGGAGATTGCTCCGGCGGGGCGAGCGGGACAAATGTAATATAACAAGATATGGGGGTTAAACGGCCATAGCGGGAAGTGACTCGCCGCGGCCTCGGGGGGACGGGAATGGTGCAGAAATTAAATAGCAAGAATTGAAACGGCCATTGGGGAAGTGACTCGCCGCGGCCTCGAGAATATGAATAGATAAGAATATAACATAGAAGAACGGGAATTTAAACGGCCATTGGGGAAGTGACTCGCCGCGGCCTCGAGAATATGAGCAGAATATAACAGAATATAAAGAGAATATAAGAATGGAAATTTAAACGGCCATTGGGGAAGTGACTCGCCGCGGCCTCGAGAATATGAATAGATAAGAATATAACATATAAGCACGGGAATTTAAACGGCCATTGGGGAAGTGACTCGCCGCGGCCTCGAGAATATGAGTAAAATATAACAGAATATAAAGAGAATATAAGAACGAAAATTTAAACGGCCATTGGGGAAGTGACTCGCCGCGGCCTCGAGAACAAGATGTGATCACCAGGGGCCAAAAGACCCCAAAATAAAGAAAGTGATCGCGCCTACCTCAAGAGCGGGAGATGGCGGGTTGCTTCTTCCTCCCCCTTCGGCCGGCCAACGGAGAGGGCTTTCCTTGGTTACCCTTGCAAAACAGTAGACAATAAACGAACGGAATTAGAAAATGGCAGTGTAGTAACAATTCCTTATAATAAAAGTAACGAGATCGTGACCTGACACACACCTGGTTGGTGTGGTTTTAAACCCCTCTCGGACTCGAGTAGGAGGAAAATGCGATGATGAATGCAAGAAGTATGGAAGAGACGGTGCCCTTATGTAGGGAGATAGAGGATGCAGTATGATGAATGTAAAGAACTATGGAGAAAAAGGGGAAGAAAAGGCTTATTGGATGAGCCGAGGGTGAGATCCGGCGGAGCTCCGGCAGCGTAGGGACGACGTGGAAGCGCAATGGATGAAGACGACCTTCCTCTCGCGAGCGTGGGCACCCGAGAAGCCAGCAGAACCTCCACCTACAAAAGACCCCAGGGGTTAGAAATGACTCCGGTAGCCTCTGGGCTCCGGCAGCCTATCGGATCTCTTAGAAGCTCCTCCAGAACTGAGGGGGTGGGCCTCTATTTATAGGGCTCCGGAGGGTGGAGGCGTCCAGGACCCTGGACACCTCCATCAGGGCAAAAAAGATATTTTATTCTATTTTTATTTATTTTTTCGAAATAATTTTGTGGAGGCGTCCAGGGCCCCAGACGCCTCCAACAGGTCCACCGAACCCCACCGACGGCCGCACGCGGTTTGGCACAACGTGTGGTTTTGTGAGCGGCGCCTCGTGATTCAGAAATGGGCGAGTCCAGTTGCCTGGACGTCTCCATAATTTAGATTTTTTCACACACGACAAACTGTCGTTCGGTGGGCGGCGCCCGTGAGGGAGTTGATGGAGGCGTCCAGGGGCCTGGACGCGTCCATAAATATATTATTTTTATGTTTTGTTTTTATGCCAAAGCTGGCATTTTAATTTTTTATACTTATTTTTATGGAGGCGTCCAGGTTCCTGGACGCCTCCATTAATATATTATTTTTTATTTGATTTTGGGCTGTGAAAAATAAATTAAAAGAATGGGGGCGTCCAGGGGCCTGGACGCCCCCATAAAGACCCACCCGGGTCCTCAGTTCAGGCGTTGGCAACTGCCCGGCAGACACCCTTCTTGGTTCCGGAACCTCCTGATGCGTCTGACTGGTGTTGATGCCGTCCGAATGCCGTGACAAGACGATTTCGGATGCCGAAAAGGGCGGAAGAAGACTCAAGAAAAGGAAGCGCTCAAGTGATTCAAAACGCGTAAGCCGTCCCGGGGCGTTGTATAGTGATATGAGACTTTCTCAGGAGACGTCAAGAATAGCGTGTCTACAGCTGCCCCGCCTTGGCGTCTGCTTTGCAAGGGAGCGACACGTAGTGGAATGGGGTCGAAGTGGAGTGAAATGAAGTGGGAGCAGACTGATAAGTTGATGCCAAGGTGTGATGGGACACGCTTTTGACGTTACTGTCTAGAATCTTTCCTGAAGTTTCAATGAGGCGACCTTGAGGGAGGTCTTTCAAGTCTTGACGGTTGCTTGGACGGAGATCAAATAAGGGAGGGTGAGATGTGCGCTCAGGCACGAAAAATAAAGGAGACCAACTTCTCGGTGTGGAAGTACCTGGGTCATAAACCCGCAGGTTTCACCTTTGGTGAGCGGTTACCAGCCGATGTGGAAGTGTTGCGGCCAAGGTGGGTCAAACAAGGTAAAAAGTAAAGGAATATCTGAGGGTTTGTCCAAACAAGGGTCTCCTTTGGAAGAGCAACGTAGGGCCGTTTCAAGGAAACTCAGTATTTCATTCGGAGTGGAATATCTCATATTTGTAAGAATTGAAGCACAGCGGCTTTCGCAATCGAACCACTTGAATGATCTTCCGCAATAAATCAAAGTCCTATATGAATGCATGCCGGGCTTAAAGAAAAATTTAAAACAAACTAAAATAGAAAATAGCCAAGGATAATATTGTCAACTTGTTAAGAATGGGTCAGGATACCGATCCGGTGAGCCGACACGGGGCTGGGGCCCGTTTATCCGCGCACCAACTCACTGAATGGAACCGTCGTCCCCATGCTACCACAAGTTAACGGCCTATCCGTACAACCCAAATTCTTCGGGATCATCACTGTTTTTGTTGAAGGGGAACTCAAATCCCAGATTCGTTCGGGCCGCAAGGTCCTTGACATGTTCTAGTAGCGTAGGTATAATATACTATGATGCATGACATGGTGGGACCAACCATTGAAAGGTGGGACAGGAGATAGGACAAAGACGTCCGTTAGTAAAACCTACATAGGCCAGCATGGATTAATAACATCAGAAAGTAACAGAATCGTAAAAGAATCGCACCACAATGGAAAGGAGATCTAGCCAAAATCCTGACATTGACCGCTGATGTGACATGTTTTATCCTGTAGTGATCTTTCCTTCCTATAAGAACTCCCCTTAGGCTAGTTCATTCAAATGCACCAAGGTGGGTTTTGGAAGCTCAGGAGAGGAAGGAGAGGGGGATCTAGAGATCTCAGGATGGAAGGAGAGTTTTCCCGCGTTATGAAGAGGAGCAGGCCTAGCAGTGAGATCAGGCGACTCTCCGACCTCGAGGGTCATCTGAGTGGGATGATCATGTCGCATATGATAAGCTGATTCATTTCAAATTTCTCCACGTGAACCTTCCTCTTACTTCCTTCCTTTCTTCTTCTTTCTTTTCTCTTCCAGCCATATCCACTCTTCCCAGGTCCGAGGAAGTTTTCCAAACTGCCATGGCTTTCAAAGCTAACTTCCAACATCTCCATCGGCATGAGGGCCATACTCTCGAAGTGGCATCTACAGGGGCTCCTTATTCACGCCAAACACTACGAGAAGATTCGTATGGACTGGGCGGCTATGGGCGCACTAGTGGAGATCTGGCATCCCCAGACCCACACTTTTATCTTCCCGACCTTCGAGGTGACCATCCTCCTCGAGGAGGTGGAACTTCTGCTTGGATTGAAAAAATTGAAGAGTGACGGGAAGGTGAAGGCTATGCGGATGCTGACACGGGGGACTTCCGAAAGCGTCCTTGGAAGCTTCATGCCGCTCGACACAGCCCGAAAGGTTCGTACTCAAAAGGGAATTGACTTGCAAAAGCTCACGGAATGGGTCATAGAGGCCCTGAGAGGGTTACCAGACGATGACTATTTGGAGGGAATCATGAAAGGGTTCACCATTTGTCTGGCGGGTGCTCTCTTGTTTCCTTATACTGACAACATGGTGGAGGAAGACCAACTGAGTGCTATCTGCGGGACCTGGCGTGGAAAGAGGGTGGGACCCGCTGTCCTTGCCTACCTGTATAGCGGCCTTACTGCCTCGAGCATGGGTAAGCCTCCTTTTGGTTGCGCACTTGTCCTGAGTTGCTGGCTGGATTTGCATTTCAAGTTTGATCACCGTGAGGGAATGCCAACCGCTTCGAAGCTCTTCCAACAAAGCCCTCTTCATCACATAGCCGACGTGTTAGGCTTCGGTGGTACTGTAGTGAACCGCATTTCGTGGCTGAAGAAACGTGAAGACTGGCGGTCTCACTTCCGCACCGTGACACAAGGCTTCTTTACTTGCGCACCGGCATGTTTGCATTCGCTTGAGCTCCTCATGAGGTCTTCTCCCGAAGCTGATCTTCAACTGATCGGCGCGGCCGAGTTCGTCCTCTATAATGCGCATCGGTGTTGTCTCCAGATCGGCATCCCATGCCATTTGTTCCCACTACCGACTGGTATCGTCCCTTTGAAGAAGAGGGAGTTGGGCACGGAGGCGGATGCGAGGGAAGCGAAAGCCATTAAAGCTCCCTGGAAGACAAGTGTTGCGGGAAAGGCCTTAGCGCACGTGGGGGAAGAATGTGAGCTGTGGAGGGCTTATGTAACTGAACTGGGGAAGTTAAGGCCTAAGGCGCCTAAGCCCCTGATGTTGCTCATTCTGCTTTTCTAATGGAATAAAATCTGGCATTTGGAAGTTTTGGACCAGTTCCCTTTGTTATGATTTTTATTTTTCCGCTTTTCTATTTTTGTGTTTTCTTTCTTTTTATGTACCTATTTATTCATCATATGTAAATATATATTAAAAAAATATTTTTAATGGGGGCGTCCAGGGGCCTGGACGCCCCTATATTTTATTTTTATTTTTTTTTTTTGAATTTTGTTTGGGGGCGTCCAGGCGCTTGGACGCCCCTAATTTTTTTGGATTTTTGAAAAAAAAGATAAAAGTGGGGGCGTCCAGGCGCCTGGACGCCCCAAAAAAAGGTTTTTCTTATATATAAGGGGGGCCTCATCCCCCTTTCACTTCTACTGTTCATTCTAACGACCCAGTCAAACCAGACGACCCATTCTTAGTCCCAATGGAGCAAGGAGGCCCGAGCCAGGGTGGAGAGAAGTGGAAACGACGGGCTCGTCGTCCGAGGAGGCTGAGGGATGATGCCGAGGAGGCTGCTGTGGCGGAGGAGATTGCCCTGGAGGAGGAGGCTCCTCCTTTGGCCGTGGAGGTTGCTGCGGGTGCTGGCGACGTGGGAGATGACGATCACGACCCGGTAAGTCTCTCGGAACTTCAATCTGTTGGTTTAATAGGCTGGATAGGCGAACGAGAGGCCGTGTGGTGAGGGCCGGTGAGTGAGGGAAGGAGGCGTCCAGGGGCCTGGACGCCTCCACATTTTTTTTATTTATTTATTTACGTAAATAATAAAAATAGAATTAAAAATAAGGAGGCGTCCAGGTCTTGGGACGCCTCCATGATAATATATATATATTTTTTTATTTATTTTGATTTTGGTTTTTGGGTTTTTCTAAAATTAAAATAAAGAAAATGTAAAGGAGGCGTCCAAGGTGTTGGACGCCTCCAAAAAACATAAATATTTTTTTAAAATAAAAATAAAATAAAATAAATAAGTAGTATATACAGTGTTATTGTTTATTACTATTCATGATGCTGATGTGTTCTTTGTTGGTTTTGTGGTGTGCAGGGCGTGATGAAGGGCCGGATCAGCTGGTCCCTAGTGGTGGCAGCATACCGTGGGCTATCAGACTTTCAGAGGGCGTGTGTGGACGCCATGGGCTTCGGAGCTTTCCTTAGGATCGAGCCCTTTCGGCTCGACCTTCCTCTTATCCAGGCATTGAGGGAGCGGTGGCATGCGCCGAGTCGGGCATTTCTGATGCCCTGGGGGCACATGGTGCCGACACTAGAGGACGTGGCTCGGATCACCTGGCTACGAGTTGACGGAGAGGCGGTGAGCGGGGTCACCTACCCCGACTACTGAGAGAGTGCCCTGGACCTGCTGTGGTTAGAGACGAGCGTGACGGACAGGGACAGCAGGGTAGTCGGCCGAGTGGAGATCATGGAGGCGCTTGGATTCGTCGACCCGCGCCAGCGGGTTAGCGAGACTGGAGCGGAGTTTCTGGCACGACTGGAGGGAGATGCCCGTGCAGCTTTAACCCAGGACCCGAGCGAGCGGGAGCTGGTGGACCTAGACCTCCGGAGGTTTCTTTTCTTCTTCCTGGGCCACCTTCTGCTGGGGACGAAGGGGGATGGCATCCACTACCGTTTCCTCGGGATCTTGGCGGATCTGGACAGAGTGGGACACTACGCGTGGGGAGCGGCTCTACTTGCCCATTTGATTGCTGATCTCTCCCAGACTTCGGAGAAGGAGACGACAGTCAGTGGCTTCGCACCTTTTCTCCAGGTAAACATTTTATTTATGCATTCCCACAGTTAAATATGCAATTATTGTACTAATGATGTAAGATGGATGCAGGTGTGGAGCTATTACTATTTCCCGATGGGGAGGGCTAGGCATGGGAACAGGAGGGCCGTGCCTCTAGCGCGACGGTGGAGGCCGGTCGTGGTAGCGGCACCACACAGCTACCAGCTAGCGTCACTTCGTCGGGAGCTGAGCGAGTATCCTGAGGCCATGGTATGATGCGTATGATTTTTTTATATTTTTATGCATGTGACTGAATGGTAACTAACATGATGTATGTATGGTAATGCAGGTGGTGTGGAGACCCTACCTGGGCATGGGCGATGTTGGCCAGCCTTGGGTTGTAGCAAGTCTTCCTCGTTTCAGGCGGGACGTGTGGGTCCATTGCCTGAACGAGATCGAGCTGCTTCGGCTGAGGCTGGTTATGAGGACGTTGGGGCTAGCCCAGGAGTGGGTTGATGTAGATGAGTCGGCCCGCATCGGGCGGAAGACCAAGGGGAAGGCGAAGATTGTGGACTGGCGTACGCGCTTCCTGGCACAATACCAGGACTGGCAGCAGGGCGGGGTCCCAGTGGTGTCCCATGTACAGGACAGTACTGATTACCTGAGACGGTACCGGGCTACGTACGGGGACCGCCTCTTCCTTGGTGGTATGGTATGGGTAAGTGAAATGAAAATGCTTCACCCTTGTATATGTATATGCATGTGGCACTAACTTATGTGCAATGTAGGATGCTCGTGACAACATGATTGCTAACCTGCGGGCCCAGTTGGCAGACGCCAGGCGGCAATAAGTGGCCATCCGACAGGAGTTGGAGATCCTGGTGAGTCTATGCAATGCATTTTTTTGTGACCTAGATTTTTGATGCTTAGCCTTTGACCAACGTTTGCCCCGTGTTTCAGCGGGCCCACCAGAAAGCGGCAGCCGGGATGGCTGGTGGAGCGGGTTCCAGTTCGCGGGGCCCTCCTCCGGAGATTTCTACTCTTCAGGAGCAGCTGGCCTACGCAGTGGCCCGGGCTGAGGAGGCTGAGCGTGACTGCGAGGCTCGAGTGAGTGTCTGCCTGACCTCGACTCTCCTTATGGCTGCTCTCCTTCGATCACTGTTCTCTTACGGTGCATGCGTGCTTTGACAGGTGGCCGAGATTCAGAAGGCCCTGGCGCGTGCTGTTCGTGCTGAGCAGGAGCGTGATGCCTGGGTGGCAGAGCGTGACGCTCGGATTGTGGAGCTAGAGGAGGAGCGGCGACGGGAGGCTGAGGAGCTTCCTCGTGACGTAGTGGATCTGCGGATCGCCCTCGAGCTGTCGAGGAGAGAGGCGATGAGGGAGAGAGAGGAGAGGGAGAGGGAGAGAGAGGGCAGAGAGAGAGAGAGAGAGAGAGGACAGGAGGGCGGAGCGACTGCAAGACTGGGACGAGAGGAGGGCTCTAGAGGCCCAGCTGATGGAGCTCCGATTGAGTCTCCGCACGGCAGAGGGGAGGCTTCGAGAGAGCGAGGAGCGGTACCAGAGGGCGAAGGAACGCGGGGCACGACTTCGTCAGTCTGGTTCTTTTTCCATGGGCAGCTATCTGGTTTCTTCGGCCGAGGAGCGTCGTCGTGCCTTTGAGGCTGGGGTGCCACCGCAGGGCGAGGTGAGCACAGCTTCTCAGGGTTCGCAGAGGCCCCCTAGGGATCCCCGTCAGAGGAGGGAGGAGAGAGATGACCAGGAGGGGGATGGCGAGAGTTAGAGAGTTGTTTGTACACTCCACCCTCCTTACTGCATGATGTACTTTCGGCTATTATATGAAATGAAAATGGCTTTATTGTGTTGTGTGTACTTTTCTCTCTCCCACACTTTCTTCTTTGCACTGAGTTGTCCTTCGAGGCATGCTCCACGGGACCTTGCCCTGAACAGCGGGGAACTACGCTTTGCACGGGGGGATTCTGTTTCCTTTCTCCCCTTTTTGGGCGCGTCCAGGCACGAGGACGCGTCTTAATCCTTGAATTCAAATTTAAAGCGCCGGGTGGCCTTTCTTCTCCCGTGCCTTACCCGCAAACGAGCCCGCCTTCTGCCGAGACTCACTTGTCCCCCTTTTCGTCTCCTTCCTCTCTTGATCGATGGAGTTCGGTGGTCTAGACCACGGCGAAGGTGGAGAGTGACGCAGGACCCCTCGTCCGAGGAGGGACGCGCAAGAGCACGAAACGGCGTCCATGGAGGAGGAAGGGTCGCTTCGGGCCCCCGAGGGACCCGAGGGGCCCAATGGCGCGGAAGGAGGTGAACACGGCTCGGTGAGTGCTTGGTTTTCCCCCTCTTTGATGTATTTTAAGTTTTGAAGCAAGCCGTGCGAGGGGGGAAAGGGTTCGGCGAGTGTTGTACTCAAATGATGGACGCGTCCTAGACGGGGGACGCGTTCTTTGTTATGATGCGAAGTCCTTCTTTCTTAATGCAGGATATGACGAGGACCCTGGGCCTGGCCGATGAGTGGGCGAGTGCAGACGAGCCGAGCCGCGTCAGGAAGGAGAGTCGCGGCAAGGCGAAGCTTGAAGATTGGCGCATACGTCTCCCTGGGCAGCAAGGGAGCGTACTGGTGCAGGATAGTGTCGACTTCCTGCGGCGGCAGAGAGAGAGTTATGTGGGGCTTCCCCAAGCCGGGGATACGCGCGACGTCGACGGGTCGCGTGCCCAATTAGCCCGAGGTCAGGCGGCAGCTGGCCGCCACTCAACAGGAACTGTCACTCTTGGTAAGCTAAGTGCTGTATTTTTTATTTTTAAATGTGGAGCTTAGCTGACGGCTGTTGTTTGTTCGTCCCAGCGTGCCCAGCAGACAGCGATGGTGGGAGTGACTGGCGGCGCATCTTCCAGTTCCTCGGCCCCTTTTCTTGAGATTGCCTCCCTTCGGGAGCAACTTGCTGGTGCGGTGGCTCGAGCTGCCCGGGCGGAAGAGAAGCGTGATGCCTGGGTGGCGATTGTAGCAGAGCTGTGACATCGCGGTGAGGAGAGACCTTCTCCAGACATCCGGAGTTAAGGGTTCTTCTGCAGATGATGAGGAGAGAGGCAGAGAGAGAGAAAGCCGAGAGAAGGTCCGAGCGACAGCGGGATCAGACCGAGAGGAGGGCCTTGGAGGCCCAAGTGAGGGAGCTCCAGCTGGGCCTTTAGGCTATCGTGTAGAGGCTAGGAGGGATGGAGACGCGCTACGAGAGAGCGCGAGAGTTCAGGGAGCGACTACGCCAGTCTGGTCGCTTTGCCGCTAGTGGCTTCTTTGCCACGCCAGGGGAGGAGCAGCGAGTCATTGCTGTGGAGCCGACGCCACGAGGCGAGGCGGGTGCTACTGCACGGGGATCCCGGAGGCTTCTGAGGGACCCTCACCTCAGGGGAGAGGAGAGGGACACCTAGAGGGATGAGCATGAAAATAATGGCAAGAGTTGGCGAGCTAGTGGACCCGCCACCTCTCTATGATTGTAGTGTTTATGACAGCTTATGTAGGATTATGGAGTGATTTGATTTTCTGCTGCTTGTTTGTTCTCTTGTGTGTTCCTTCTTCCCTACACTTCTTCTCCTTTGCACTGTTCCCATGTGATAGGTCTGCCGAGACTCCACCCCAAGCGGAGAATCGCGTCTTGTTGTGACCATTTTCCATAGGAATCTGCCGTCGAAGTCAATAATGACGGCCCTAGTCCCTTTTCCCTGATGTTGTGTCAAGTTTTGCGGACGTCCTCCAAAACATGATAGGGTATCCCTAGACAACATAGGGGGCTAGTCGTCATATTCTTCGTCCAATCAATCACCCTGTGCGAGTGGTGAAGTGACACACGGGACCGCATGGTAGGTGCCTCATTGCGAGGGCTATCATTTAAAGGTGATGGAGGCAATCTTGGCCTGCACTCCTTCCATTTATATAAATTCTTATCCTTTTTATCCTCCCAGGTATATCGAGAGCTAACTCGAGGAGCACAAGTTCTCACGGGAGAGGAGGAGTTTAAAATTCCGAGAGTTAGATGGAGGGCGAATCTTCCCACTCCTCGAAGAAAAGCAGGTCCAGTGGTAGTAATTCCAGGAGGCTTTCGGACCTCGAAGGGCACTTCAGCGAAAGGGCCCAATCACAACTCGTAAGCTGAGCTTTCCTGCCCTTTTCTCATTCTTTCTCCTTCCTTTCTTTCTGACCAAACCTCCACTCCATTTCTTAGGCACGCATAGAGTGTGATGAAATCACACATTTCATGGGAGTTAGCAGTGGCCGCATACAGGGGTCTCCCGGATTTTCAGAAGGCCAGGCTAGACGTGATGGGATTTGGCACCTTTCTTCGGATCGAGCCGATCCAGCTCGACCTGGTCCTGATCCAAGCCTTGTGTGAGAGATGGGACCCAGTGAGTCGGGCATTCCTGATGCCTTGGGGGCACATGGTGGCCAGCTTGGAAGATGTGGTCAGAATTACGAGCCTCAAGGTGGATGGCGAGGCAGTGACCGGAGTCACTTACGCGAACTACCGAGAAGGTGCCCAGAAGTTACTGGGTTTGGACCTAGATGGTCGGAAAAATAGGTCGGTAGCTAGGGCGTCCCTCATGGATGCATTAGGGCTCACCGACACTCGTCGGCGGGACGATGAATCTTCAGAAGAGTTCATGGAAAGGATGAGAATAGGATGCCGTGCCGTGTACTGCACAGATTTCGGCAACTGGGAAAGATGCAACATAGATTTGAGGAGATTTCTCCTCTTCCTTTTGGGGAGATTGGTACTGAGCTCGAAAGGAGATGGTATCCAATGTCGCTTCCTGGAGCTGCTGTCAGACCTTGAAAGAGTAGGATACTATGTCTGGGGAGCTGCCATGCTGGCGCACTTGTTTACAGGTCTGTTCCAAGAAGCGGACCGTGAGATGACTGTGAGTGGTTTCACACCATTCATCCAGGTATTTTTGGTTTTGCTTGTTTTGTATTTTTTTTTGTATTTTTGCAAGGTACTGATGACCTGCGCCGAGCAGCTGTGGAGCTATTATTACCTCCCCATGGGGAGAGCTCGGCATTGGCGACCCGCGATGGTGCCGCTAGCCAGGCGGTGGGAACCCATCATGAGTGCGGCACCCCTAACCTACCAACTGATGGTGCTAAGGCGGGAGCTACAGGAGTTCCCTGCAGCGATGGTAAACTGGAGACCATACTCAGACATGGTCGATGCCGACCAGCCGTGGGTTCTAGCAAGTCGTGCCCGATTTGGACGGGAATTGTGGATGTACTGTCTGAATGAAATCGAGCCACTTCGGCTACGATTGGTTATGAGGAGTTTAGGACTGGCTCAGGAATGGGTGGATACGGCTGCGCCACCTCGTGTCGGGAGAAAGACGCGAGGACCGGTGACCTGCATTGACTGGCGCGTGCGGTTCCCTGAACAGTATGAAGACTGGCGACGGGGTGGCACGATTATAGAATCGCAGGCACGGGATGGCGAGGATTACCTGCGTCTATACAAGACAAGGTACACAGAGCGGTTCCAACCCCGGGGACTTGCGGAGATTGGTCTCCCCTTTTCTCTTTTCTTCTTTCTCCTTTTTTTAGTTTTATGGTGGAAATGCTGACTCGTATGGCTGCAGGATATCCGTGATACGATGATAGCGACTTTACGAACTCGCTTGGCAGAGATGGAGCAACGGTTGGGCGATGCCCGCGGAGCTACGAGTGCCTTGGTAGGTGTACAGTGCGTTCTTAATTAGAACCGCAGATTCCAGATGTTGGCTGCTAATTCACGTGGTCGTAGCATGCTCAGATTGGCGCGGCTTCCCCGGCGATGGGAGTAGGTGGTGCCTCTACCAGCTTGTGGATTCCCACCTCAGAACTTGACTTGCTTCATTAGCAACTTGCTCACGCCACGCAGCGTGCTGCGGAGGCAGAAGGGATGCTCTGTATACAGGTAAACGTTTCAGTGTTGAGTTCTCTTTGTTTTACGTCTTATCGCGTATCTGAGATGGTACACTCGGCAGGAAAAGGAGACGGAAGAAGCGCTTGCCCAAGCTGCGCAGAAGGAGGCTAGGGTAGCAGAATTGGAGAGGGAACTGCGGCGTCATCCTGATGACGACTCCTCTAGGGATGCCGTGGAACTGAGGATCACTCTCCAGTTGGAGAGGGAAGACCGCGAAAGAGAACGTGCAAAGAAAGAAAGAGACGCAGAGAGAGAAAGAGCCAATAGATTGACTGAAAGGGAGGAACGAAGGGCCATGGAGGCCCAACTATTCGAACTCCGAATCAGCCTTGGTCTTGCTGAACAGTGGCTGAGAGATGGTGAGGAGCGCTATCGAAGAGCACGAGAGCGTGGCTTTCGTGTTGGTAGCTTCTCTGCTGCTTCCGTGGATCAACGCCGGGATGTGGGAATAGGAAGGGGAGTACAGAGCGGTAGGGGCATCGCTTTTCGTAGTTGGGTAGCACCTTTGAGAGCGTTTTGCCTGGAGAGTAGTGGGACGAGTAATACAGAGAGAGAGGGCGGAACTTGATGTAATTTTTTTTTGGTTTTTGGAATAAAATACAAGGTTCGATTTGTTTGGTTTTCACCTTTGCTTCTGTTGCCTGAATCCCTGCACACATCACTGAAACAAACAAATCAGAATTTCTGTTCTGACTTGGCCCCTTGCTCAATAAGAAAATGGTCACTGTGACTGTCCTTGATAACTGGTCAAGGGGCCAAGCCTTTATTTAACGAAGGCAAGGGAAAGATGCGGTGATGATAAATGCGACAGGCAAGCACACGAATGCAAGCGGTATTAAAAGTGAGATGCTGCACGCAAATGCAATCATACAAAATTGAATTATTTTCTTTTTTATATTTGGCATTTTTTTGTTTTATCATAAAAAAGATTTTTTGTTTGCAAATATGTACATTTTCTCTTTTCCATTTTTTTGTTGTTTTTATCATTTCAATTTTTTTTTTTTTGCTAACGCTTGGCAAGCACCCAAATGGCACCTAACCTACGTGAGACAGGGGTTTCTTACTAACCTCCTAGGTATCTTAAGTGCACATCTAGGTTGATTTGGGCCTCTAGACCCCTCGAATGATGATCCCACTGGCTAAGACTTACCCTGATGACAATACCGTCATGCCATGCTTAGGCTCCCAGTCGCTTCCGACCACAGGGATTCACCCAAAAGATGTTTGAGGTAAATGATTTGCCCGAGCCGGGTCTGTTTCCTCACAACTCTAGATGGTATATGATGGACCACCCTGGAACCCTAACGACCAACCGCGCGACGCTGACCCGGAATCAGACGCCATCGCACCCATAGGTGACGCGCTTGCATTGGCCTAAGTCCGAGGTTAAACAAGAAGACATCAAGGTGGTAAACAGGGGTCTTGACCAGCCAGAAACACGGAGACTCCTTCGCATCGATAGCTTTTGCTTTTCAAAGTAGGCAACCAAATATGTATATTAAAATAAGGTCGCAGACCCTAGGTAGTTTTCACCCTTCAGAAACTCCATCGAACCTTCATCTTTAGAGGGAGAAGGAAGAGTGTAGGGGATAAACATCCTGAGAGGACCGGCAAAGCCGTTAACCCGGTGAGCGAATAAGGGCCCATTAACTCTTTCCTTTCGGACAACTTCGGACCAAATCTCGAGCATTTACATTCCATAGCCCCCCCCCTTTTTATGGATTCGAACTTTTGCTTTGAGGGGTTCCATTTATCGCATCAGGCACGGTCACGACCAGGCTTTTCTCTTGATTTTGATTCTGTATTTCTTTTTGTGAGGGAGATATAGTCGTTTGACGTTTGTGGGCTCCCTTTTTGTATGCCTGCGGGGACACTGCCCTCTTCTCGTGCTCTGATCGATGCTCGAGAAAATGGATCTTACTCTTGCCTTTGGGGTTTGAGTTTCGGTTTCTCATGCTCAGCGTTTTAAGGGCGCCAACTGTCTCATTTGGTCGAAGAGAAAAGAATAAAGATTACAGCTTCTGGAGGTCTTCTGGGTGGGGCCCCACCGTAGGTGATGCTACCAACTTTTTTTTTGAATAAAATACATAAGTGAGCACATGTTAGCTTCCTTCGAGCGAGCATAGGCCGACGTGGCCGGACAGGGATCTCCACGGTTCTGGCAAACCAAGACTCGGTGCCTACCAAGCCTTAATGGGCCCTATCCTAACATGAAGGTCAGATGTAGGGACTTGACTACATGGTGACCACCAGGCATCGGCATTTTGAATTTTCATATTTTTAGTGGTTTTCGGTATTTCTTTGTTTTTGATGTTTTTTATCTTTTCATCATTTTTTGTTTGTTTTATGCTAAGGGTAGTATTTCTTAAGATAAAGCCCATTCCAAGGGTGGGATAACTCGGTCCCTTCGGCGTTGATTAGCTTGTAGGCGTTGCCAGGGTACACGGCTTGAATTACAAATGGTCCTTCCCAATTGGGTTGGAGCTTAGAACGCGGCCCTCCAGGTTTGACAAAAATTCTTTTTACAACCATCTCACCGACTTTGAATTTTCTCTCAACGACTTTCTTTTGGTAAAAGCGAGCGAGTCTATTTTGATACACACGCGCGTGTTCGGCAGCGGCCAGTCGCTTCTCATCCAAGAGTTCCAACTGGGCGAGGAGTGAATTACGATGATCGTCGAGGGGAAATTCCTCGTCCAATTGTACCCTAAGAGAAGGGATCAGAGTCTCGTACGGGACTACCGCTTCCATACCATAAGTAAGGGCAAATGGAGTCTGCCCGGTGGGGGTACGGATTGAAGTGCGATAGGCCCATAGAGCTTCGATAAGCTTTTCTGGCCAGTCTGAAAACTTACTAGACTCGCAGGTTTTTTTGATGATTTTGAGCAATGTTTTATTGGTGGCCTCCGCTTGGCCGTTACCTTGTGGGTAATAAGGCGATGAATGATGCAATGCAATTGCGTACCTTTTGCAGAGGTCCTGTAGGTCCTGAGAAATGAACTGTGGCCCATTGTCGGTGACGGTCGTGCTTGGGACGCCGAATCTGGCGAGGATGTTCTTCGTGATGAACTTGCAGACTGTTGACGCCTTGATTTCCGTGTAAGCTTCGGCTTCGGCCCATTTGGTGAAGTATTCCGTCGCAGTAAGGATGAAAGATTTCTGCTTGGTGAGGGAATTGGGATCACCTAGGGGACCAATGATGTCGAATGCCCACATGGAGAAAGGCCATGGGGAGGATATTGGATGAAGTGAGGAAGATGGTGAATAGATTTTATCGGCGTGAAGTTGACACTTGACACACCTACGGACATAGACAACACAATCCTCTTCCATAGTGGGCCAATAAAAGCCTTGGCGAATGATCTTCTTGGCGAGCATCTGACTATTCACGTGGCCACCACACACACCCGAGTGCGTCTCCTCTACACATTTCCAAACCTCATCGTCACCAAGACATCTTAACAGAATACCAGTAAGGCTCCTCCTATAGAGTAGACCTCCAACCAATGTATATTTCTGAGCCACCCTTCTTATGGCTTTCTTGTCCTCTATGGTGGCCCCTTCAGGATAAGACTGATCTTGGCAGTATTTGACGATTTCATAGAACCATGGTTTCTCTTCATCAGCTAGTTCTTCTTCGGCCTCTACCAACATGATTTCCCTCTTCTCAAGGATATCTTCCTGCAGGATCTTCCTTGCTATCCTGTCTTTGATGTTTACGTAGGAAGCATCATCGATTGCAGGGGCGTGAAGTTTGTAGATGGAAATGGACTCAAACCATCTTCCTAGAGGGAACCTTATGGATGATGCCAATGAGGCGAGGGCATCGGCGAGAATATTCTGATGACGAGGGACATGAACAAAGATCAGTTTGGTGAACAGTTTGGCAAAGGCAGCAGTGAGTTCTTGGTATGGCTTGAGTTTGAGATCGCGAGTGCGATATTTAGTGAGCACCTGACGAAGGATGAGTTGACTATCACCTACGACTCGCAACTGAGTGATACGAAAAGAATGAGCGAGTTCTAGGCCAGCTAGAAGAGCTTCATATTCGACTATATTATTGGTAACTGAAAATTTGAGCTGGTATGCCAATGGGAATGTAAGGCCTTCAGGCGACAGGAGGGTGACGCCGATTCCTCTCCCTTGAGAATTCAGAGCTCCATCAAAATATAGTGTCCACATTGGCTCATCTGATTGGTTGACGGACATTAGTTCCTCATCTGGAAACTCTGATTGGACGGGATCGAACTTGGGAAGAGGATGGTGAGCGAGATGCTCGGCTATGGCATAGCCTTTAATCGCCTTTTGCTGGATGTAGGTGATGTCGAACTGAGAGAGAAAACTTTGCCAGCGTGCTAGCCTATCCGTAAGGACGGCTTTCTCCAGAAGGAATTTGATAGGATTCATTCGAGCAATCAAGTGGACCTCATGAGCCAAGAAGTAGTGCTTCAATTTCTGCACTACCCAAACGAGGGCAGCACAGGTTTTCTCCATGACGGTGTACTTCTGCTCACAGGGATTGAGAAGTTTGGACAAGTAATAGGTTGCCCGTTCCTTGCCTTCTTCATCAGCTTGTGCGAGGACGGCTCCCACGGAGTCATCCAAGACTGAGACGTAAAGGATCAGAGATTTTTCTGGTTTGGGTGGAATGAGAACGGGTGGACTAGCCAGATATTCCTTCAACCCTTCAAAAGCTTTCTGACATTTAGAATTCCAGTGGAATTCTACTCCTGGCTTGGTCAACTCGTAGAGAGGCCTACACCTTTGTGAATGTTGGGACACAAACCGACGAATAAACTGTAACCTCCCGATTAAACCTCGGACTTCCCTCAAATTCTTGGGAGGTGGCATATCCCTAATGGCCTTAGCTTTGTCGGGATCTATCTCGATCCCTCTTTTGCTCACAATGAACCCCAGTAATTTACCTGACGACACACCAAACACACACTTCTTCGGGTTCATTTTCAATTGGAACTCCCTTGACCTCTGCAAGACCTTCGCTAAAACTTCTGGATGCTCCATCCTGGTCCTTGATTTCACCAACAAGTCATCCACATACACTTCCAGGTATATGTGCATCATGTCATGAAGTATGGCCATCATAGCTCTTTGGTAAGTAGCTCCAGCATTCTTTAACCCAAATGGCATGACCACGTAACAATATGTTCCCCAATGGGTAGTGAATGACGTCTTTTCCTGATCTTCTTCTGCCAAACGAATTTGATTGTATCCTGAAAATCCCTCCATGAATGAGAGGGTTTCATATCCTGTCGTGTTATCGATCAACACATCAATGTGAGGCAAGGGAAAATCATCCTTTGGACACGCGCGGTTAAGGTCCCGGAAGTCGATGCAAATCCTGACTTTCCCATCTTTCTTCATGACCGGGACAATGTTCGCCACCCATTGAGGATAAAGGATGACTCTAATGAACCTGACTTTGTGGAGCTTATCGACCTCTTCTTTCATTTTCAAAGCCATCTGAGGGTGGAAATGCCTTAACCTTTGTTTTACCGAGACGGACCCTGGTTTTAGGGTTAAACGGTGTTCGACCAAGGTTGAATCTAGACCCGGCATATCCTCGTAGCTCCATGCAAACGTGTCCTTATATTCCTTGAGAACCTCAATTAATGCCTCTTCTTCAGAGGGTGGTAGGTTGTCACTTATGAGGATGATCCTAGGGTCTTCCTCAGTTCCCAAGTTGACTTCTTTGGTTGATTCTTCTACGGCGGTTGACTGCTCGTCGAATCTCCTCATTCCACTTGCGTATGCACCCGCCGCATCCTCATATTCTTCACCCTCATCTTTAGTGGGGCATTCTTCATCCGTGATCTCGTAGACTCCATACCCTTCATCAAATGCACAGTCGCCCTCACATTCTATTTCCGGTAGCTGGATGGGATTTTCTAACAACTGGGGGATGGCAAGAAGGGCCTGACACCTGGCGGCCAAATCCATAAGGAATTGATGAGGGATCTGCCTACCCTTGGATTTCTTCCTAGGTACTACCCTTGGCCTATCATTCCTAGATTGACTGACAATATTTACAGAAGAAGAGGAAGATGAAGAGGATGGTGTAGAATGTACAGGAGAAGACCCCTCAGAGGAGGGATAGAAAAGGTCGCTCATCGGACCTTGGACGGGTGGTCCGCAGGGCGGTACGCACCCGTGGGAGATGTAGGAGGTTTCCTCAACGAAGATGTGTTGTTGGGGAGTTTAAAAATTGACGTTTTTTTTTCGTTTTCATTTTTAATGACAAAGCAGTGAAAAGAGATTGGAGAAGAGAGGAAAGTGGTTATGGCTAGAGGATTGTGAGGCTCATAGAGCAGATCATGGTTGAAGACCTGGCGCGGGTTGAAAAGCCCGCGTAGGTATGTAAGCAAAGAAGGGGACCTGAGAAGATCATCAGACAACTGTCTGGCCCAGGAAGAAGATATCAGCAAAGGCTGAGACGAGTGGATGGAGAAGATGGCGGCTAATGAGCCGTTGATGGCAATGTTGAGGACGGATGAAGATCCGTCGACGATAGGGTCCTTCTGGCGAGGACAAGGATAGTTTGGAACCTTGGCAAGAGTGGTAATATTCTCTGGTATTTCGGAGATCAATGGTGGTCCTTCAAACTGCGGAGACGAGAACATCCTTTCCAGTGCAACGGAAATGTCCCGTATGTCGAACCATTTGTTCCACTCGCATTCTGGATCTTTGATCTTGCCTCTTTTGGTGATCCTCGGATATTTTTCAGCCAAATATACAGCATGTGATCTCCCATATGCTTCTCGTGGGTAATCTCCCATCTGAACAACGGGCCCTCTGTTGAAGTGGTTTGATAGAGTCCATGTGAGGGGCTTCCAATCCGCCTTGAACGGTTCTTTGAAGCCTAGGCCAAACCTACGGTTCGGCCTAATTTCCTTTGGCGGTTTGAGCCTACCCTGTAACTGTGCGCCCAGACCTTTACCCTGTTGGTAGCCGATGTTCCTCATAATCTCTCACCCTTTGGAGTGAAAAGGGAGATATGATGTTGCGGTTGTCCTGACCGGCTCCTTTGGTGCTAGTGGAACGTGAGATGAATCACGTACGTCCAATAGTGACAATATGGGTCGATGAGACGGCCAAACAGAGGGCAGAGAGGTGTTGATAGCATCCACTGTGTGAAGGACAGGTGTACTGACCACTTTAATAATTCTCCCATTGTAAGGAAACTTCAGGCACTGATGGTTGGTGGAAGGCACAGCGTCCATGGCTTCGATGTAAGGGCGACCCAGTATAGCCTTGAATGTGGGGTCCATGTCGAGGACATGGAATTCTGTGGGAATTGACATGGGGCCTAGTTCTTCCTTCAGAATAATCATCCCCTGCGGCGGCCTTTTGCTATTGTCATAAGCCGTGACCGTGATCGAGGAAGGTCTTATTTGTTCCTCGTCAACCCCACACAACTGAAGAGTGCTCATGGAGATCACATTTATGGACGCACCTGTGTCCACAAGACACGGGTTTATGGATACCCCATTAATTTTTATTGAAATGCACAGTGCATATTTTCGAGCCTCCTTGGGAGCGAGCTCGTAGTTGTGGAACATGATGGCCGGTTGTGTGTCCGTTGGGGTCAGGACGGTCGAAATCTTCTCAACGGGGAGGTCTTCATTAACCATGACTTTTTGAAGATATTCCATCAAGGCTGCCAGGTGGGATGTGGATCTTTGAAGTAGCTCCAGGATGGAGATCCGAGCAGGCGTCTTGTCCAAGTGTTTCAATAGATCATACTGTGTTCTAGGGATAGCTCTTTCGGGTTGTTCTCCATCAACCTTCTCTGGCTGAGATTGCTCAGGATTCAGACTGTTGTGGGGGAAAACCCTGTGGAAAATCCTTCCACTCCGGAGCACCATTGCCTGCGGCTTTTGTACCTCTGTGGGGGTAGCAGTGGGTTTTAACAGAGGTTTGAGAGGTAGTGGTGGAGGAATGGTCGATGAAGCAGGGGTGATGACGGGAGCAGGGATTCTGATGAGGGGTTTGTTAGGTGGAGGCATGGTGGAGGTAGAGGGGATATCGCGCGGATTATGAAGGATAAGGGGTCTGGAAGGTGGAGGTGGAGACGAAGTAGAAGTGGGTAGGGCTTGAAGCGAGCAATGATTTTGAGGTGGGTGATGGTTAATGAGTGGTTTTGAAGGCATTAGTGGTGATACGGTGGAGAAAGACGGGGTTATGTATGGTTGACGGATGATAAGGGGTTTAGAAGGCGTAGGGGTAAATGTGGTAGAGGTGGATGGTAAAGTGGGGGAGTGGGAGAAGATGAGAGGGTGTGAAGGCGTAGTGGAGAGTGTCGGTTGATAGGGGATCGGGGTACGGATGAGAGGGCGTAATGGTAGTGGAAATGGTGAAGGTGATACTGACGCGGGTTGATGAGAGAGAGGTGCTACCCGGGCAAGGCAAGGGTGTTGCGTGATGATAGGATTGGCGGTAGAAAGAATGGAGGTACTTTCCTGGTGCCACACCTGCTCTCTCCCGACTTTCGGGAAGGAGGAGATGGGGTTAACTTGATGATTGGGCTGTTGGTGCTCCGGTAATGGATTCTGGATTATGCCCATGTCTGGATGTTGTTGTGGGGCATGCTGAAGCTGTTGTTGTTGTTGTGGTTGCTGTTGCTGCTACTGTTGTAGCTGCTGCTGTGGCCTATGAGGAAGTCTCCTAGCCTTGAGAGCTGCGACGTATCGTCTCATTTCATCCCAATCTATTTGATGTTCAACATTCATATCGTGGATGTAATCTTTGAAATAGAAGCAGTAATCTACTATGTGTCCTGGCTGCCTGTGGTAGATGCAGTATTTGGAGGTATCAACATTCGGGGGCCACACGGGCCTTTCTCTGGGTAGGGCGAGTTGGTTTGATGCCATGAGGGCATTAAAAATGTCTGCTAAGGTTTCTGGCAATGGTGGATAGTAGGCTCTCTTGGGACCGACCGGCCTCCTTTGTTGCTGTTGGGGACCATAGTTCCCCGGGGGTGGAACTTGGTTGTACTGAAGTGGTTGTTGTTGTTGCTGAGGTTGTGGTTGTTGTTGCTGGGGTTGACGTAATGGAGGCATATTATCCTGGGGTGGATTATTTTGGGGTGGAGGACGAAGAGGGAAAGGACCTGGTTGGAGGAGAAGTCGGGGCATTTGTGGAGGCCTTGGGTTGACTACATAGTTGGCATTGTTGACCGCACCCACTTGCTCATTTGTCACGACCCCTTCTGTGGCTCCGCCCGGGACACCAGCGCCTGTCTTTCTGACCACTTTGGGCTTCGGTGACTCAAACATGTTCATAATGGGGGAGTCTTTTAATTGGGTTTGGATGTACCGGGCCCTTTCATAGAGTTCCTCCATTGTAGTAAGTTTATTCATGGCCAGGACGTGTCTGAACTGTGGGGTTGCATTAGACACAATCATCTTCACTTGTTCGGGCTCGGAGAGGGTATCCCTTATTCTTTCCGCCAGAGACCTCCATCTATCAGCATAGCGGACAAAATCCTCGTTGGGTTTCATCTTTTCGGCCACTAGGTCGGTAATGGAGAGTGAGAGACCGACCCTATCCCTATATTTCTGCAAGAACCTTCTCTGGACTATTTCAAAATTCTCGACCTCGCGGGGCTCCAAAGAATAGAACCACTCTAGCGCGGGACCATCCAATGATCTCCGAAAGAGGTATGCCAGGGACCTCTGATCGTTTTGCCAATAGGAGGATTCATACATGAAATCCTTGAGGTGAATGAAGGGGTTGCCGGTACCATTGTATCTGCGGTACGTGGGCATTTCGGAGGGAGGAAGATGAATGACGGGAAGGATTGGCAAAGCAACCTCCGGGGTGGCTTTCACGTCCACCATTCTTCTCAGATTTTGAAACTGCTCGTCCATGCGATTGAACCTATTGAGGAGCGATTGGGCGAGCTCCTCTGTGAGTGAAGGTGGCACTTGCCACTGGGGGAGAAATTGTCTCCCGGAGACTTGAGGGGGGAACCCCGAATGAGAGGGAGCTGTCAGACCGCCGACAGTTGGCCCCGGCTGAAGCGGTATGTGGGGAACAACGGGAGTTTGAGATTGTGACGGGAACTGGAATGAGGGTGGTTGTTAGCTTGCTTGTCCTTGAAGCGAGGGAGACTGGATGGCTTGCGCCAATGAAGGAGATGGAATGGCCTGCACAGACTCTTGGAGAGGTGCAATGGCCGGAGTTGATTCCTGGGGCGTGGGGGAAATAGATTTCCCCTTTAGAATGGCCTTGAAGGCCCGGAGCTGTTCAGAGGTAAGCTCCGTGTTGGCGAGGACGCCCAGTAAGGAAGAGATATCCTGTGGTGGGGACGTGTCCCCGGTAATAACCTGCACCTCATGCGAGGGCTCATGAGAAGGACCCGAGTCCATAGCATAGACTCACGGCTCGGCTGACAAACCACGACTAGGGTGGTTCTCCTCAAAAGACTCGTGAGCCATGCTCACAGTTTTCCCAGAACGCAAAAACATACACTAGCAAGCAGGTAGCAGAGATTATCAAACAAGTGGATGCCTTTACGCCTTTTTTTGTGTTTTGATTTTGATGATTTTTTGTGTGTTTTTAGCGAGATCCGAAGTTCACATAAAATAGGGACCCTAGTTTATTTTTGTTTTACCGCCGTGTCAGCTAGGGTCTCTCGTCTCACCACGAATGGGATGACTAACTCCGGGGAACTTCAATGGTACAACCAGCCCAGTGAACGAAGAGGAGATTCATCGATGTCGGGGACTTACGGAGGTCCCAGTGGAGGAGATTCTAGTCCGTTGAGAGGAATTCTCAAACGGAGAGTCCTTCCTTCACCGGGAAAGGGTGATCCTTAGAAAAAATGAAAAAAAGGATATAAAAGAGGGATGGATGTATGCAATGGAATGCTGACAGAGATATAGAGTAAGAAAATAACAGAAATAACAAACATATAACAAACACCCAACCAATCACAACTGACATTGCTGACGTGAGCACAACGGGGGTGCGCGAGGGCGCCAAGGTGGAGAGGCACGGACGGTGCCGAACTTGCAAGGGTAGCCAAAAGGAAGCAGTAGAGGTCCCACCGTGATCGCCAATCTGTGAGCGACGTCACGCGGTTCGGGGAAGCGGAGAAGACGCGGAGCGCGCGGGCTCCTCTTTTGTTTGCTGCAACACAGAAATAAGAGAAGAGAGAAGGGGCCACCACGGGAGATTGCTCCGGCGGGGCGAGCGGGACAAATGTAATATAGCAAGATATGGGGGTTAAACGGCCATAGCGGGAAGTGACTCGCCGCGGGCTAGGGGGGACGGGAATGGTGCAGAAATTAAATGGCAAGAATTGAAACGGCCATTGGGGAAGTGACTCGCCGCGGCCTCGAGAATATGAATAGATAAGAATATAACATATAAGAACGGGAATTTAAACAGCCATTGGGGAAGTGACTCGCCGTGGCCTCGAGAATATGAGCAGAATATAACAGAATATAAAGAGAATATAAGAACGGAAATTTAAACGGCCATTGGGGAAGTGACTCGCCGCGGCCTCGAGAATATGAATAGATAAGAATATAACATATAAGAACGGGAATTTAAACGGCCATTGGGGAAGTGACTCGCCGCGGCCTCGAGAATATGAGCAAAATATAACAGAATATAAAGAGAATATAAGAACGGAAATTTAAACGGCCATTGGGGAAGTGACTCGCCGCGGCCTCGAGAACAAGATGTGATCGCCAGGGGCCAAAAGACCCCAAAATAAAGAAAGTGATCGCACCTACCTCAAGAGCGGGAGATGGCGGGTTGCTTCTTCCTTCCCCTTCGGTCGGCCGACGGAGAGGGCTTTCCTTGGTTACCCTTGTAAAATAGTAGATAATAAACGAACGGAATTAGAAAATGGCAGTGTAGTAACAATTCCTTGTAATAAAAGTAACGAGATCGTGACCTGACACACACCTGGTTGGTGTGGTTTTAAACCCCTCTCGGACTCGAGTAGGAGGAAAATGCGATGATGAATGCAAGAAGTATGCAAGAGACGGTGCCCTTATGTATGGAGATAGAGGATGCAGTATGATGAATGTAAAGAACTATGGAGAAAAAGGGGAAGAAAAGGCTTATTGGATGAGCCGAGGGTGAGATCCGGCGGAGCTCCGGCAGCGTAGGGACGACGTGGAAGCGTGGTGGATGAAGACGACCTTCCTCTCGCGAGCGTGGGCACCCGAGAAGCCGGCAGAACCTCCACCTACAAAAGACCCCACGGGTTAGAAATGACTCCGGTAGCCTCTGGGCTCCGGTAGCCTATCGGATCTCTTAGAAGCTCCTCCAGAACTGAGTGGGTGGGCCTCTATTTATAGGGCTCCGGAGGGTGGAGGAGTCCAGGACCCTGGACACCTCCATCAGGGTAAAAAAGATATTTTATTCTATTTTATTTATTTTTTCAGAATAATTTTGTGGAGGCGTCCAGGGCCCCGGACGCCTCCAACAGGTCCACCGAACCCCACCGACGGCCGCACGCGGTTTGGCACAACGCGTGATTTTGTGAGCGGCGCCTCGTGATTCAGAAATGGGCGCGTCCAGTTGCCTGGACGTCTCCATAATTTGGATTTTTTCACACACGACAAACTGTCGTTCGGTGGGCGGCGCCCATGAGGGAGTTGATGGAGGCGTCCAGGGGCCTGGACGCCTCCATAAATATATTATTTTTATTTTTGTGTTTTGTTTTTATGCCAAAGCTGGCATTTTAATTTTTTATACTTGTTTTTATGGAGGCGTCCAGGGTCCTGGACGCCTCCATTAATATATTATTTTTTATTTGATTTTGGGCTGTGAAAAATAGATTAAAAGAATGGGGGCATCTAGGGGCCTGGACGCCCCCATAAAAACCCACCCGGGTCCTCAGTTAAGGCGTTGGCGGCTGCCCGGCAGACACCCTTCTTGGTTCCGGAACCTCCTGATGCGTCTGACTGGTGTTGATGCCGTCCGAATGCCGTGACGACACGATTCCGGATGCCGAAAAGGGTGGAAGAAGACTCAAGAAAAGGAAGCACTCAAGTGATTCAAAACGCGTAAGCCGTCGCGGGGCGTTGTATAGTGACATGAGACTTTCTCAGGAGACGTCAAGAATAGCGTGTCTACACATACCAGCTCAAATTTCTAGTTACCAACAATATAGCCGAATATGAAGCTCTTCTAGCTGGCCTTGAACTCGCTCATTCTTTTCGTATCACTGAGTTGCGAGTCGTAGGTGATAGTCAACTCATCCTTCGCCAGGTGCTCATTAAATATCGCACTCGCGATCCCAAACTCAAGCCATACCAAGAACTCACTGCTGCCTTTGCCAAACTGTTCACCAAACTGATCTTTGTTCATGTCCCTCGTCATCAGAATATTCTCGCCGATGCCCTCGCCTCATTGGCATCATCCATAAGGTTCCCTCTAGGAAGATGGTTTGAGTCCATTTCCATCTACAAACTTCACGCCCCTGTAATCGATGATGCTTCCTACGTAAACATCAAAGACAGGATAGCAAGAAAGATCCTGCAGGAAGATATCCTTGAGAAGAGGGAAATCATGTTGGCAGAGGCCGAAGAAGAACTGGCTGATGAAGAGAAACCATGGTTCTACGAATTCGTCAAATACTGTCAAGATCAGTCTTATCCTGAAGGGGCCACCACAGAGGATAAGAAAGCCATAAGAAGGGTGGCTCAGAAATATACTTTGGTTGGAGGTCTACTCTATAGGAGGAGCCTTACTGGTATTCTGTTAAGATGTCTTGGTGACGATGAGGTTTGGAAATGTGTAGAGGAGACGCACTCGGGTGTGTGCGGTGGCCACGTGAATAGTCAGATGCTCGCCAAGAAGATCATTCGGCAAGGCTTTTACTGGCCCACTATGGAAGAGGATTACGCTGTCTATGTCTGTAGGTGTGTCAAGTGTCAACTTCACGCTGATAAAATCCATTCACCATCTTCCTCACTTCATCCAATATCCTCCCCGTGGCCTTTCTCCATGTGGGCATTCGACATCATTGGTCCCCTAGGTGATCCCAATTCCCTCACCAAGCAGAAATCTTTCATCCTTACTGGGACGGAATACTTCACCAAATGGGCCGAAGCCGAAGCTTATACGGAAATCAAGGCGTCAACAGTCTGCAAGTTCATCATGAAGAACATCCTCGCCAGATTCGGCGTCCCAAGCACAATCGTCACCGACAATGGGCCACAGTTCATTTCTCAGGACCTATGCGACCTCTGCAAAAGGTACGCAATTGCATTGCATCATTCATCGCCTTATTACCCACAAGCTAACGGCCAAGCGGAGGCCACCAATAAAACATTGCTCAAAATCATCAAAAAAACCTGCGAGTCTAGTAAGTTTTCAGACTGGCCAGAAAAACTTATCGAAGCCCTATGGGCCTATCGCACTTCAATCCGTACCCCCACCGGGCAGACTCCATTTGCCCTTACTTATGGTATGGAAGCGGTAGTCCCGTATGAGACTCTGATCCCTTCTCTCAAGGTACAATTGGATGAGAAATTTCCCCTCGACGATCGTCGTAATTCACTCCTCGCCCAGTTGGAACTCTTGGATGAGAAGCGGCTGGCCGCTGCCGAACACGCGCGTGTGTATCAAAATAGACTCGCTCGCTTTTACCAAAAGAAAGTCGTTGAGAGAAAATTCAAAGTCGGTGTGATGGTCGTAAAAAGAATTTTTGTCAAACCTGGAGGGCCGCGTTCTAAGCTCCAACCCAATTGGGAAGGACCATTTGTAATTCAAGCCGTGTACCCTGGCAACGCCTACAAGCTAGTCAACGTCGAAGGGACCGAGTTATCCCACCCTTGGAATGGGCTTTATCTTAAGAAATACTACCCTTAGCACAAAACAAAAAAAATGATGATGAAAATATAAAAAACATCAAAAATAAAGAAATATTGAAAACCACTAAAAATATGGAAAATTCAAAATGCCAATGCCGGGTGGTCACCATGTAGTCAAGTCACTGCTGTAGATATATATTTCTCTCCTCTCTCCCTTTCACTAAGGATCAAAGTGCGTCAAGTGCATGAGACAACGCGAGACGGGCAAACCACGAGAGTGAGAGAAAGAAAAGAAGACAGGGAACAATGCAGAGTACCGTGATCGCCACCAAGATGCCGTACGCGATAGGCACGCCGTACCTTGGAAAATGGGGAGACACTCACCTTAGTGCAGCGCTGAGGAATGAACGGATCCCTTAGAACCGCCCTATGTTGAGCGGTCTTAAGATAGACCGCCCTAGGACGCTGCGAGGGACGCGGGAGGAACTGCTGCAGTGGGATGGACGGCGCTAGAGGGACCGCGCTCCACGGAAGAACGGTCATTGATGCACCGCGCGTACCGTTGAACGGCCAGAGGGTAGCCGCTCAGTACCTTCACTCAGCAAGTTGAAAAGGGCTCGACCTCCACCCTCTCCGGCCGGCCAGAGGGGATGGGCCTCGTGCTGATTAAGTGCTGACCTGTGAAACAATGTGAAGACACAGAAGAAAAACCTAGATTTGACCTAAATAACGTAGTATGCATTCAAACGAGAAGAATTAAGCATAAACAAATGAAAAGGGGAATACCTGGGGGGTTTTAAACCCCTAGGGCGACAAAAAACAGAGTGGTTATGTGCATGATAATGAGAAAGGGGGGGGTACGCGGGTGAGAAACGATGCATGCAATGTCGGAAAGCGACAAAAGCTACGGAACGAAAGAACTGCGAAGACTGGGCTACTCCCTTGACCGGAGGCTCGTGCGGACGTAGAGAGCCTCCCTCCTTGGTGCTAGGTCACTCGAAAATGCGACAGGGCTTTGCCGTCGACTAAAATCTCCCCCCCCCCCTTTTGACGTCCGGCCACTAGGGTCTACTTATAGAGCCTAGAAAGCCAGCCTCGAAATTGGGGTTTTTAGATATTTTTAGGTCGAGATTATAAAAGATAAAATATAGATATTATCATCACCTCTCATCCAATCGAAACGGCATCAAAAATGGTTCATTATCCACGGAGAAATCATTAAAACAAATCGGGGATAAAACCATGCATAAAAGGATAAAAATCTGTTAAAAACCCTCCATCGAAAGGATAAACGGTCTAACGATAGACCGCGCCAGATATTGAACGGGTCTGGTCCAACCGTTCAACCTGTCGGTGGAAATGGAATTAACCAGATAATTAGCCTAATTATCGCTTGAACAGACTGAAACGGCCGGCGACGGACCCTGAGATATGAACGACACCTTGGCGACCGCTCCAACGTAGGACGGTCCAAAACGAGCCGCTTTAAGCTTGTCGGTGATAATTCAAATATTTGGATAATTGTCTGAGGAGGTTAGCATGCGTAGGACTCTGAGGTATGGGCAGTTGTCTTCCGCCCGTTCATTAGTTTGAACGGGCAGTATAGGACCGCACCAAAAACCTGTCGGTGAATATTAAGAAAATCCTCAGAAAATAACCAAAATGTATGAACGGTCTGGGATCAACCGCCCCAGTCTTGAACGGCTGATGTGGGACCGTTCATGCTCTTTGACACTTGTCTTTCATAAAATAGTTCAATTAATCAAAGCCAAGATCCAATAAGCCCTGCATTGATACGACTTTTACCAAGGAGGGAAGCTACCCATAAAATGGGCCCAGGACTTGCCACAAAAACAAAACCCAACAGATAATGGACAACTTAGGGCATCAATTAATGGGAGTAAGAGAAACAACTCAACTTATCGGTATAAAACGGGTGTCAACAGATGCCCCTCCTTAACGTCCTCTTTGCAGGGGAACGAGCGGAGGTGAAGCGGAGGTGATACAGAACGTAGAGACGAAGCGGAAACGCAGTGGAGTGGACCGGAAAAGCGGGCGTTAAGGTAAAACGACACCCGTTTCTGTCGACAAGCAATGAGAATCTTTCGAAAAACCTTGAACCGAGCATCAGGCGTAATTGACCAAAAGGCGACGCCAATCTGGAGGGACTAAACTAAACGAAACCAACCGACAAGACCAACCTCATGGGGGACACAATCCCGCGGTCTAATGAGGGGGCTACAAAAGAAAAGTGCTAAAGCTCCAGACAGGGACCTTTTAATCAACCGGACCAAACGAATCGACCCAAGAAAACCTTCGAATTTAGAATGGAATTAGTTAATCTTACTCGAGCATCTGAACAGACAGCTGACCATCACTTGACGGGACATTTCTTAAGCAACCATGGGGCATGAAGGCTCAAAAGGATGTGTATGATGCATGCTGGGCTAAAAATAAAAAGAAATCGTTAAAACGAATGCCAAGAAAGATTAAAATATAAGATATTCGAGAGTAGTATTGCTAAGTTGGGAACATCAGAGTCAAGATACCGTCCGCGACCACAGCGCGCGGATAGAACCGTCCTCCTCGTGACATCCCAACTTAACGGCCTATCCGAAGGTTAGGTACATGAGCCTGGATCATCATTATTTTTATTAAAGGGGAACATCAGATCCTGGGACACATAAGAAACCTGCCGGCTCTCGAAATAGTATAATATAATACCATATGATAATGCAATAAGGGATTTAGGGATAGAAGGCCATACCGTACTTACCTGTGCAGGCGAAATGGCGAGACTGGCTGAAGTGATGCTGCATAAGATGGTTAAGAGATGTATTTCCAAAGAAAATATTCATGATTTAAATAGACCAACCAGATATACGGCCGCATCTCAATCGTGCAATATTCCAAACGGCTCTATGTTAGCCGTTCTTACCTGACCTTCGAACAAATCTTACAGGGCTGATTGCTAGTGACGAACGGCTGGTACAGAACCGTTTATACCAGGAACGGCTCTATCGGAACCGCTCAGGCCTAGAATTCCAATCGGCTTAGAGTTAACGGTCAAGAGATACATACGGTTATAGACGGACCGCTCAACATATGCACGGTCTAACGATAGACCGTTCTTCTCTGCAGCCTCGAAAAAGAAGGAACCCCCTCGTCTTCCTCCACCGTAACCGGCGGTGGAAAGGACGAGGGAGCACAAGGCCTCATTCACCCTCTCTCACTCTCTCTTCTCAACCTCTCTTCCTCTCTCAATCTCCCCCAGCCCACCTGATGACCAGGACGAAGCACCAGGCGGCCAGGCCGTCGGCCGCCGGTGAGGGCTCGCCGCTGGTGGAGCCACCGCCACCACTGCCGGAGGAAGGAGAAACGCCCGGGGTGACTATGGAAGAGCTCGCCATCGTCGCTGCTGACGAAGAGGCCCCTGCCGGCGAGGACGAGGTCGCCGGAGGACCACCACCCAAGGGCGCGGCCAAAAAGCCACGTGATCCCGAGGTAGGCCTCCCCGCCTTTCTTCCCATTTCTTTTGATTTTGTTCCCTGCATGTTAGTTTTAGAGGTTTAGAGGGGCTTAGGGGGGTCGGTTGAGGGACCATGGAGGTCTCTCAGCCGGCTGGGGCGCTTTACTATCGTCGGGGACGGCGATGGTGAAACGGTTTAACAGAAACTGCACGATAAAACAATGCGGTCCCCACAGGATCGCCCCAATAAAACACGGTGCAGGGAGCGCCGTTCACACTCACACAGCCAACGGGGCACCAAAACCCCAATACGGTGCGGTGATCACCGTTCAACAGGTAGACAGACCATATAGGTCCGTTCAAACATGGAATCACAGTAAAACAATACGGTCCACACAGGACCGTCATCAATTAATACGGCCAAAGGTGGGCCGTTACTCCTTAGGAAGACGGGCGAACAGCCGGTTCAGGGTAATCCGTCCATGATGGGAACAGCTAGGGGTAGCCCGTTCAAACGGAGGACCTGAGAAATAGAACGGTTTGAGAAAGGCCGCTCATCCGTAGAGCGGTTCGTGAGTAACCGTTCTTCAAATCGAGAATTGGACTTTTGAGCATTTTATTTAAATGAAACAAAAATGTGAAACTAAATGACTAACACAAATGGGATGGATGAATGCAGGGGAAGCGTAGGACCCGTACCTCCTGGCTGCAGGTTCGGGCAGTGTATCTGGCACTGCCGGACTTCCAGAGGGAGCGGTTGACTGCCATGGGGTTCGCCCCCTTCCTGAGCATCGAGGTGTGTCGCTTTGACGCAGCTCTGCTCTATGCCCTGCACGACCGCTGGGATCCAGTGAGTCGGGCGTTCTTATTCCCGTGGGGGCACATGGTCCCTACATTGGAGGACGTGGCCAGGCTTACCGGCCTACGTGTACACGGGTCACCGGTCAGCGGGACTACTTTTCCTGACTACCGGGGGATGGCTCGGGAGCTGCTCGGCCTACAGCTGCGGCGCCCCGAGAGGCAGTCGACCCTCCTTCCCCGGGCTGCTCTCCAGGACAGCCTGGGTCTTTGACGAGCCGGCGTTGCAGTGGGCGAGCGACCAGAGGAGCATTTGGAGCGGCTCGTGGGGCTGGCGAGACCGAGGGTTGCCGCGGGGCCGGAACCTGAGGTGAACAGAGTGCTGAGACGGTTCCTGATGCTGATGTTCGAGCGACTTCTCTTCTCCACTCAGGCGGACGTGATGAGCTGCCGCTTCCTCCCTCTCCTCCAAGAGCTCGAGCACGTAGGTGACTATGCCTGGGGAGCGGCGGTCCTCGCCTTCCTCTTTGACACTCTCAGTTCGACGGCGCGTCGGACGATGCTTGGGGGCTTCTCCCCCTTACTCTAGGTGCGGCTCTCTTCTCTAGTCTTAATTATGCAACTCTATATGCTTACTAAATGCTGACACGACTTGCGGTATAGGTGTGGGCCTACGTGCGCCTACGTGGGTTGGGGAGAGGCGAGGAGACCCGCCCTGGGCTCCTGCCGATCGCGCGGAGGTGGACAGCACCCCGAGAAATGATGGCCTTGAGGAGGCAGGTCCGGGAGCTGCAGGACAACCTGGACACTCTACCGTACGCCTCGGTACGCTTCCAGACTCAGACTCTTTAATTACATGCTATTCTTCCATGATTATAATGATGCTGATGCAGTTTCCTATTCCTTGCAGGTACGGTGGACTCCTTACACAGAGGAGAGCCCGGAGGGCCAGCCGTGGTTGACCGAGGCCTTGGTCTTCTCTGGCCGGGACGTGTGGCTTCACTGCATAAATGTGGTGGAGCCACTACACTTTAGGTTGGTGATGAGGACCATCGGGGTCTATCAGCCGGCCGTTGAGTTCCCTGTGCCCGAGAAGGCGGGGGAACGAGTGACGAGGACGACCCGGGGACTCCGCGAGGCGTACGACTGGACAACGAGGAACACCGAGCAGGTCGCCGACTGGGCTACGCGAGGGCGAGTGGTGACCGCCCGGGCAGAGAGCGACAGCGCGTACTACGCTGCGTACGCACGGCACTACCGGGACCAGGTGTTCTGAGGCGCCCACCGACCGGTACGACTTCTAAACTTAAACTTTGTCTATTATGCTTATGAATGATGCACTAACAAGGACTTTTACATGTAGGTCGACCCTGCAGGACGAGTGGCAGAGTTGCAGGGACTCCTGCACTCCACCATCCGAGAGAGAGACGAGGCCCGGCAGGCCCTGGCCATACTGGTGAGTGCTCTAAACCCTAGACTCTTTAAATTATGTTGTTCTATATGATTATGATTATGCCTATGACTGACCTGGAGTATTTGGATGCAGCGCGCCGAGGGTGCTCAGGGGGCGGGACCAGACGCTCCTTCTTCCTCCTCCGTCCAGACTCCAGCAGACCGAGCTGAGCGGGATGCGGACTTCACTCGGATGGTGGAGCGGGCCAAGGAGGCCGAGGTGGCACTCATGGAGAGAGTACGCAACTCTAAACTTCCCCTTTGCTTATTTATGCTTTATGAAATGTATGCTTATGCAACTGCCTAATAATGATATGCAGATGGCCGAGCTGACTCGCCTCCAGATAGAGCTGGAGCAGAGCCGGGTAGTGGCTAGGGTGGAGGTGGCCGGGGTGCGCGAGGAGGCCGCGCGGAGTCGACCGGCAGACGCAGTGGAGATGGCACTCCTCCGGGCCGAGCTAGAGTGACTACGAGCCGGTGCTATCGAGGCGGACCGTTACCGGGCAGAGGCAGAGCGTTACAGGAGTGAGGCAGAGCAGGCCCGTCTACAGGTTGCCTGGTTGGAGGGCAAGGTGGAGGGTCTGAAGGAGGCGAGTCGGGAGCGCAGCAGGGTGACTACGAGTGGCAGCCACGACACCCACGGCTCCGTGAGGAGTTACTTCACTAGTTCCTCCGGCCATCGGAGGAACGAGGAGGAGGAGCGGTGCCGGCGACGGCGTGACGAGGCGACCTCAGCGATGCCTCCCCCAAAGAGGCATGAGGGCGGTGGAGACAGCGACGGGGGCCAAGGAGAGGGACAGGCTTGACTGTGTACTGGGCCCGTCTTTGTACATGATATGATATGATAGTGATATGCATGCCTTCTATTTTTCGCTTGTTTTGTGGCTGAAATGTATGCATGAGTGGGTGAGTGAGTTTGAGGAGTGTGCTTAGCCCGAGAGAGATGAGTGACGCACACGCCGACTTGAGTGAGATTAGTGACGCCTACGCCGACTTGAGTGAGATTAGTGACGCCTACGCCGACTTGAGTGAGATGAGTGACGCCTACGCTGACTTGAGTGAGATTAGTGACGCCTACGCCGACTTGAGTGAGATGAGTGACGCCTACGCCGACTTAAGTGAGATGAGTGACGCCAAATGACTGAGGGAGTAGGTTGATTGGGGGCAGAGTATATGGGCGGTTCTTCTCAAGCCGTTCGTAAATAAGAACGGTTCTCCAAAGACCGCTTGAATTGAGTTGGAGCGGTTCAAAGTAAACCGTAATAGTATATGAACGGCAGATATTGGGCCGCACAAGTCACTAGGCTCGGGCCCTTTTTGAGAGAAGAACGGTTGATGAGGGGCCGTATATGAGATGGACGGTCTATCGTAAGACCGTCCAAGACAGCATCCTATTTGCCCAATAGGGGACTCCCTGGAGAGTCCCCAGCCCGAGGACAAGGCGCTTCGTACTTATCACAACCCTATCTAAACCCGTCCTAGGATTATCTAGGCCTAATCCTAAGAGGTTTAGGCTCCCTAATGAACCCTATAAGTAGTAGGGAGGTCTGAACCCTCAACTCGCTCATCCTCCCTTTCCCGAAGCCTGAAACCTTTGATTCTCGTCACCTCAATATGAAGAGGGCCTTTGATGGAAGTCCTGCGGAGGGTGCGTTGTTTGAAGGACCGCGGCCGGCTAGAAAGGAGCGGGAAATGATTCAACGGCTAAGCTTGATTCCTCGACATCTCAGCGCCACCCCTATGAGAGAGGTAAGTTTGATCAGAATACGTTCATATTTCCATCTCTCAATTTCCTCTTATGCCTCTTTACATCCTTTGCCTTTTCCTTCTTTTCAGCTTCTTCCCGGCCCGAGACGTTTCTCTAGCTTAAAGTGGGTGGCTCCCATGGTCCGTGCATTGCCCCTCGGGGTGACCCACCTTCTCAAATCCTGGCACCTACACTCCCTCTTAGTTCTGGGTCAGAATTACCCTAAACTTTCTTTAGACTGGCATAGCATCTCGGCTTTGATGGAGATTTGGCACCCTCAGACTCATACTTTCTTCTTCCCATCTTTTGAGGCCACTATTCTACTAGGAGGTAGAGACATACTTCGGGCTCCCTAGGTCCAAGGTGGGGGAGGAAGACTAGATATGCCATACCGTTGCCCCTATAGATCCAAAACTCATCCTAGGGGGGGGTCATACCTGATAGCGGGGATGTTCGTACCTTTGTAGGCCCTCGCCACATCCACCTCCTTCCTCTGAGCCAGTGGGTAGTGGAGCATTGCCGGAATAAGTGCGGGTGGGTTGAAGCCATAGCCAAAGCTGCGTCCATCTGCCTATGCGGGGCCATCCTTTTCCCTTCAGCCGATCATGTCCTAGAGATCCCTTTACTTAGCACCATTAGCGGCCTTTGGCAGGGGCTGTCCATCTCTCAGGCTGTCTTAGCTTATTTGTACGAGGGTCTTACTTCAGCAGCCTTAGGAGGTCATCTCTTTGGTTCGATGATCCTATTGGAGTGCTGGATGGGAGTTAGGATGAAGTTTATCTTGAGGGAGGACATCACTTCAGTCAGTAGGATCTTTGGGAGCCATCCCCTTTACTTCATAGGAGGCTCCTTCAGGTTTTCTCCACAGGTTGAGTGTAGGACGGCTGAGCTGAAGACCAGGGACGAGTGGCGCCTGTACATCAACAGGCTGCCCTTGGATAGGTTTGCGATGCGCCCGGACTTCCTCCACGACACCACCATCATGCTACCGAGGAGAGCCGGCTTGGACTTGAGGCTCGTGAGTGACACTACCTTAGCGATGTACAGCCCACACAGATGCTACCTGCAGATTGGACTACCCCGGACGGTGCTACCTACGCTACCCCACCTTCCCATGCTACAGGCACGGAGGATCGGGACAGAGGAGGACAAGCAGGCGATCAGGAGTGCGCTGATTATGTGGGAGGTGAGTAGGGTGCGTACCCTACCAGTAGAGGTTGAGGAGGTTCCAGAGACTCGACATGCTTACCTTAGGGAGTTGAGAGAGATACGTCCTCGCGGGGATGCCCAGCGGCGGACTAAGTGATTTTCCTTTTGTTTTTATGATGATGTGGGATAGGATTTTATATCTGGACAGCTTGATATATGACATGAATAAGATTGAATGAGATTGAGTTTGAGCTTTGTAATTTGATTATGATGTGATGTGATTGCATAGGTCAACGCGAGGATTGAATATTAATGTGGTCTCAAGCTAACTGCCCTTCCAACCTGCCCCTGCACACATGCAAACATGAAACAGATTAAATCTACTTTAGGCTCAGCCCCTTGCCTACAGCAAGTTAGGAGATGACCCTTTCTTGACTTTTGGTCAAGGGGGTTGAGCCTTATTAAATAGGCAAATATCAAAGTGCGAGAAATGCAGATGAATGCAAGAGGGAAACATGTAAGTTTTTTTGTTCCTTTTTTTTTTGGAATATTTGATTTTTGTTGGATTTTGAAATATTTGATCTTTTTGGGTTTTGGAGTATTCGTTTTTTTTTGGTTTTGAAATATTTGATTTTTTTTTGGGTTTTGGAATATTTGATTTTTTTGTGGTTTTGAACTATTTGATTTTTTTTTCGGGTTTTGAAATATTTGATTTTTTGTGGTTTTGAAATATTTGATTTTTTTGTGGTTTTGAAATATTTGATTTTTTTTTCGGGTTTTGAAACCAGCTCGGGTCTCAGTAGCAGGGACCTTCTCGTCTTGCTATGGAATTCCAAGGCTCAGCGCGTGCAGGAAGGGGGGGACCGCCCGTGACCGGAGTCAACTTTGCTCGACGGTGCTTCTGCTGAGGCCATACCCGGGGTGGGATTCATTCCTTGGGAAAGTAAAAAAAGATTGAGCAGAGAAGCCGACGATAGGTGTAGAGGTTTTTTAGGGCTTGAGTTCTTTCCCGGGACACCCTCTTTTCAAGGAATCTGGTCTGTTGCGCCGGGGCTTTGTATCTGTTATCGAACCTTCACCCGCTCTAGGCACGCATGCGACCGGGCTCATAACGTCCCGCGGGGAAACTGTACTGCCACTCTTGCCATGTCTAGTTGCATCCTTTGAGCTTTGTACTTTCGGCTTTATCTTTTGATCTTGCCCCTGCTCTTTTCTCTTTTTTTTCTTTTTTGCTTTCCTTTTATTTCTCTTCTTTTTTTCTTTTGCGGAGTGAGGTCTTAACGGATTGCCCCTATTTGAGACCTCTTTTAACAGGGAATCTGGGTCAGTTCTCGCCCCCTTATTCACCACTTGCCCCTATCTTCAACCGAGAGAGAGAAAATACAAGGATTTCCACCTTCCCCGAGCATGGCCAAAGGAGAAACGGTGTCGGGTAGCATGGGAGAATACCGCACCACGGGGTCGTGTAGTGTGTGAGATGCTGGACCTGGGCCCTCCTTTCGCAATTTGGTGGGGTATGCCCTGCCATCGAGCCGTTCACTGGTTTTATTTTTATGGAAAAAAATGCTTTAAATACAGCCCATTCCACGGGTTTGGCAATTCTTCCCCCTCCGCGTTAATTAGACGGTACGCATTGCCCGGATAAGCTTCTTTGATTACGAAGGGTCCTTCCCAGTTGGGTTGCAGCTTAGACCTGGGGCCTGCTGACCTGATGAATTTGCGTTTCAAAACCATATTACCCACTTGAAATTTCCTTTCAATGACCTTTTTTTGAAAATATCGCGAGACACGCTTTTGATATACTGAAACATGATTGGCCGCATTCAACCTCTTCTCGTCTAAGAGTTCCAGTTGGACTAGCAACGCCTCTCGATGTTCGTCAAGATTAAGTTCCTTATCCAGCTGCACCCTTAGGGAAGGGATTAGAATTTCATACGGGAGCACCGCTTCCATTCCATAGGTGAGGGCAAAGGGAGTCTGCCCTGTGGGAGTGCGGACGGAGGTGCGGTAGGCCCATAGAGCTTCTATCAATTTATCGGCCCAATCAGAAAATTTATGTGATTCGCATGTTTTCTTGATAATTTTAAGAAGGGTCTTATTCGTGGCCTCAGCCTGGCCATTACCTTGGGGGTAGTATGGTGATGAATGATGCAAAACTATATTGAATTTCTTACAGAGGTCCTGGAGTTCTTGTGAGATGAATTGAGGCCCGTTGTCGATGATGATGCTGCTTGGCACTCCGAACCGCGAGATAATGTTCTTCATGATGAAGCGGCACACTGTGGTGGCTTTGATTTCTGCATAAGCTTCAGCTTCGGCCCACTTGGTAAAGTACTCCGTAGCCGTCAGAATGAAGGATTTCTATTTAACAGCAGAATTCGGATCACCGAGGGGTCCGATGATGTCAAATGCCCACATAGAAAATGGCCAGGGGGGCGTAACAGGATGAAGAGAAGAGGCCGGGGCGTGGATTTTGTCGGCATGGATTTGGCACTGAAGACACCTACGGACATAGGTGGAGCAATCTTCTTCTAAAGTTGGCCAGTAATAGCCCTGCCTAAGAATCTTCTTTGCCAAGGCCTGTCCGTTTACATGCCCTCCACACTCGCTGGAGTGGGCTGCTTCCACGACTTTCCAAGCTTCTTCGTCATCTAGGCACCTCATTAGAACTCCACTCAGAGCCCGCCTATACAATTCACCGGCGATGATCGTGTATCTGGCGGCGACTCTTCTAATGGCTCTTCGCTGCTCAGCGTTGGCTGTTTCCGAAAATGTACCATCCTTGCAGTATTGCTCGATCTCATAAAACCACGACAATTCTTCCTCTTCAATGATCTCCTCGAGCTCAGTCAATGAAACCTCTTTTATTTCCTCCCTTTCTATTTTCTTCTCTACGGACATCTCAAGATTGTTGAACCAGGGATCCTGCAGGGAAGGAACGTCTAGCCTTTGGACCACAATGGTCTCAGTGGCGCGACTTAGGGGGAGTGATAGAGAAGAGGCGAGCGACGCAAGGGCGTCGGCCAAGATATTCTGAGAGCGAGGAGTGTGAATATAGATGAGTTTCCTAAATTGCCTGGCCAAGAGCGTGACCAGATCCTGGTAGGGTTTGAGCTTAGGATCGCGGGTGCGGTAGGTCGACAAAACTTGACGCAGCACCAGCTGGGAGTCTCCTATGATGTTTAGGTATCGCGCGCCCAAGATGTAGGCGTGCTTCAGACCGCCAAGGAGAGCCTCATACTCGGCTATATTGTTGGTGGCGGGGAATGAGAGTTGATATGCCACGGGGATGGTTACCCCTTCTGGAGTAAGGAGAATGGCGCCGACTCCGCTGCCCTGGGAATTAAGGGCACTATCGAAGTGAAGGGACCAAAAAGGAAGATGAGTGATCGCCGCCAGGTGTTCATCGGGGAATTCATCCTGAATGGAATCGGTGCGAGGGATAGGAGAATGAGCCAGGTGCTCGGCAATAGCATATCCCTTAATTACTTTCTGTATGATGAAGGTGATGTCGAACTGGGAAAGAAAGCTTTGCCAGCGAGCTAGCCAGTTAGAAAGGACCGGCTTTTCCAACAGGTAACGGATGGGGTCCATTCTAGAGATGAGCCTGACCTCGTGGGCAAGAAAATAGTGTTTAAGCTTCTGCGCTACCCACACTAGCGCTGCACAGGTCTTCTCCATAGCAGTGTACTTGGATTCAGCAGGATTAAATAACCTTGAGAGATAGTACGCCGCCCTTTCTCTTCCTTCATCGTCTACCTATGCCAAAACAGCTCCTAGGGAGTCCTCAATTACAGAAATATACAGGATCAGGGGTTTCCCAGGGACGGGTGGTTGTAGAACCGGGGGATTAGAGAGGTACACCTTGAGTTCCTCATAAGCCTTTTGACATTGTTCATTCCATTCAAATCTCGCGCCTGCCTTTAACAATTCATAAAACGGGCGGCATCTTTACGAATGCTGAGATATGAATCTCCTGATAAATTGCAATCGCCCGATCAAACCTCGAAGCTCAGTGACGTTCTTCGGCGGTGGCATTTCCATGACGGCCTTTGCCTTGTTTGGATCGATCTGAATCCCCCGTTTACTAACTATAAACCCGAGCAATTTCCCTGATGCAACTCCGAACACACATTTCTTTGGATTCATCTTTAAATTATATTCCCTAGCCCTTTGCAACACCTTGGCTAGGATGGCGGGGTGCTCTTCTTGTGACCTCGATTTGACTAAAATATCATCCACATAAGCTTCTAAATAAACGTGCATCATATCGTGGAAGATAGCCATCATCGCTCTTTGGTAGGTGGCACCTGCATTTTTCAACCCAAATGGCATAACGACGTAGCAATATGTGCCCCAAGGTGTGGTGAACGAGGTCTTTTATTGATCCTCCAGAGCCAAAAGGATTTGGTTATACCCCGAGTATCCGTCCATAAAGGAGAGGGCTTCGTACCCAGCTGTATTATCGACCAAGACGTCTATGTGAGGAAGTGGAAAATCATCTTTCGGACATGCCTTGTTTAGGTCCCGGAAGTCAATACAGATTCGAATTTTACCATCTTTCTTCATCACTGGGACTATGTTCGCCACCCATTGTGGGTACAGCACCACTCTAATGAACCGGGCCTTATGCAATTTATCGACTTCTTCCTTGATCCTCAGGGCCATTTGTGGGTGGAATCTCCTTGCTTTCTGTTTGACGGGCGTCACCCCGGGTTTGAGAATCAGCCTGTGTTCAACTAAGGCGGGGTCAAGACCTGGCATGTCCTCGTAGGACCAGGTGAAAGAATCGCTGTACTCCCTCAAGACTTCGACAAGTTCCTTTTCGACTTGAGGAGGGAGATTGGCGGAAATAAGTATGGGCCTGGGGTCCTCTTATGTTCCGAGGTTAATCTCCTTAGTGGATTCATCCACTGCTACGGAAGGCTCGTCGAACTTCTTCAAGCCTTGGGCATATAGGTCGGCAGTGTCATCCATTTCATCTTCCTCATCATCTACTGGGTCTTTCTCATTCACAATTTCAAATACTCCTAATCCATCATTACTCCATACTTCCTTGATTCCCTCATCATCTTCCAGGACGATCGCGGTCTCTACAAATTCCGGACACTTCAACAGAACATGACATCTCCCAGCCAAATCTTGTAGAAACCTATCGGGGATGGTTTTGGGAGGGCGCGTTACGGCAGGTGCTGCAGACGTGGATGGGCTGACAAAACTCGAACTAGACTCTACCCTGACTGACTCGACCATCCTAGAAGACTCTGTACACTGTACATCTGATCTAGGGGAGAAGAAATCTACCGGAAAAGAAACAGGGGTCTCGCGCCCCTGGGAATCTGGGTAGAACATAGCGTAATCTTCCATGGAGACCTCCGTTTTGAAATTGGCGTTTTTTTTTGAGGCCGGAGGTGATCACACAACAGGAGGAAGAAGGCGGAGGAGGAGGAAGCTTCATGGGGAACAATTCTGGGAAGATGCAGTCAAAGAAAGGGTCAGAAGACTTAAACCACATTTCATGGAGCTGAGCTCCTGGGGGAGGAGGAGTGAATAGGGTTGATAGATCAATGGGCGGGCAGTGCCCGCAAGCACATGGAACGAATAGAATTTCGGGTCTCTCCGCAAAGTACGGGTCGACCAGTAGTGGAGGGGAACGGGGAATAGAATCCAACCGTTGAAACCAGGAAGCGAGACGGGATGGGGACATAGAATAAGTAGTGGCGGAGCTCCCCGTCTTCCGGGGCCCCTGGCGGGCCAATGGCATCGGAGGGCGCTTTACCAGCTACGTCTCCTTCTTCTTTGGGTCACCCTCTTTTTCATAAAACATCATTGTAAGGCAATTAGCAAAGTCTTCCAAGTCACCGACTAGCCCTTGCGGTGGTGGTGGCGGATCGGCAACAGCACAAGCTTCATCTATCTTTTCTTCAAGGCTGGATGGCGAGGTCTTCAAGGTGCCGGGTTGCAAAGGACCCTTCACAAAATGTTACCGGTAATCCCAGGTCAACGGCCCAGAGTCCCCAAGCATCGACATGGAGGATTCATGGTAGCCGAGGCCCCGGCGGCCCATCTTCCTTCCCTTGGGAACGGGGTTGGTTCTGCCCTGCAGTTGTGCGCCGAGTCCTCGGCCTGGCTGATAGCCCAATTTTAGAATTAGGTGCCACCCTTTGGAGTCTCTCACCTTGGGCTTAACCTTCACATTGATTGGTGCAGCGGTGGGCTTGCGCGAAGCATACGCCCATGAATAGTTTAAGTCCATGACAGATAGAACAGGTCTGTTACTCGGCCACAGTGTGGGCAAAATCTTGGCCGCTATGGCGTCAACGTTTTGAACTGTGGAAACACTTTTCACCTTGACCACTCGCCCTTGGAATGGGAACTTCAGACACTGGTGGGCGGTCGAGGGGACGGCGTTCAAACTATTCAACCATGGACGACCCAGAATGGCTTTGAACATTGGGTCTATGTCCAACACATAAAATTCTACATCCATCACTAAGGGCCCTAGCTCGGCCTGCACAGTTACCACCCCGCGACAAGCACGTCTGGAGTTATCATATGCGGCTATCGTAGTTGGTGTCGGCTTGAGCATGTCCTCTGATATATTACAAGCACGAAGGGTACTCAATGGGCAGACATTTATCGACGCCCCTGTGTCCACAAGGGCGGATTCCACGGCTGTTTTGTTTAGAGAGATGGTAATACATAACGGCATCTGCCGTGCCTCAGGAGGAGCTAGCTCTGACTCAGCAAATGCAATAGAGGGCCCCTTTGTGATCGTGGCCAAGACCGCGGGCAGGCTATCCACTGCCACATCTTCGCTCACCATAATTTTCTGTAGGAAGATCTTCAGGGCGTCTTGGTGGAGCGGCGACCTCTTGATTAGTTCTAACACTGAGATTTTAGCCGGCAGCCGGTCTAAGTGCTGTAATAAGTCATACCTTGTGCCCGGCACCGGGTCTATCTCTTCTGGTTCAACTGTAGGGGAGGAAACTGCAGGGTTTGGTGCAGATGCACATGGGGAAGGAAAAATTCTTTGGAAAGGACGCCCACTCCGAAGGGCGCATTGCGATGCTTGCACGGCCTGGACTGGACCCCCGCTTGGCCTGATGGGGCAGGTGAATGGCGTGGAGATGGGGGTGAGGATGACTGAAGTGGGTTTAATGGGCCCTAGTGGAGGGGAAATGGGTGAAGGGTTAAGCTTAGGGGAAATGATGGGCGGCATGGCGGGTGGTGGTGAAAGGACGGACGGAGTAGAGGGGAATGTAGCGGGCCTAAGAGGCGACGCGGGGGAAGTGACGGGCGGTGTAGCGGCGGATCTAAGGATGGAGGGGATGGCAGGTGTGGGAGAGTAGTGGTGGTGTAAGGCCAAGAGATGGGCGGGGGTCTCGTCATCAAACGTCCACCCAGCGTTGGGGGCTGGGCGCTAGACCACATTCACTTATGCTGGGGCCGGTGTCGGCGGTTGCTGTTGTTACGGAGGAGCATGCTGATGCACTGGCATGGGATTTTGATGGATCCCAAGGTCTTGCTGCTGCGGTTGAGGTTGCGGTTTCTGCTAGGGCTGTTGGGGCGCTGCCTGTTGCGGCATGGCCTGTCTCTGCCTCTGCTTGATATCCTCAATTAGCTGGCACATCTGGGCCCAATCAATCCTCTGGCCCTCATGCAAATCATACACCGGGTCTTTGAATTGGTAACATCGCTCTATCGTGTGCCCGGGTTGCCGATGGAATATACAATATCGGGATTGGTCGGCAGCCGGATTCCAGTTCGGGCGCTCAGGTGGCAATTGGAGGTCACCAGTATACATTAGAGCAGAGAAAATATCTGGCAAGGTCTCCGGGAGAGGGGGGTAATGAGCCCTCTTTGGAGCCGGTCGAGCAGAGCCATAGGTGGGGGGTGGAGGAACACTATTGTACTGCGGGGGCCGCTGAGGCTGTTGAGGTGGCGGAGGTGCCTGTTGAGGGTATTGCGGGACTTGGAAGGCAGGCTGGGGAACTTGCGGAGCGGCGAACTGGGGGTTACGCTGAGGCGGTGGGAAGCGGGGGGGAGCGGCTTGTTGGGGGAACTGAACGGCCTGGACTTGCTCGTTAATTTGTACCCCCTCCGTGACGGGGCCTTGGGTTTTCTTGGTGGCTTTGGGTTTCTGGGCCTCGAATAAAGAATGGATGGGGGAGTCTTTAAATTGGGTTTGAATAAACCTAGCTCTGCTGTATAGTTGGTGCATGTTTGAAATGTCATTCATTGCCAGAATGTTTCTGAAAGTTGGCGTAGCATTGGAAATTAACAACTTCACTTTTTCCTCTTCCGGAATCTGCCCGGGCACCCGTGAGGCCATCTGCCTCCAGCGGTCCGCATAGGTGGTGAAATCTTCCTCCGGCTTCATCTTCTCTGCCACTAGGTCCGTGAAAGAGTACTCGGGTCCGACCCGATCCTGAAACCTCTGTATAAACCTCTCCTTGACCGTCTTGAAGTTCTCGGCCTCCTCCATTGGCAAGGTGTAGAACCATTCCAGAGCGATCCCTTCCAGAGACCGTCAGAACAAATAGGCCATCAAACGATCGTCTTGCTGGAACTGCGCAGACTCGTACAAGAACTCCCGGACATGGATGAACGGGTTGCCATTCCCATCGTATTTGCGGTACACGGGGAGCTCCGACTGGGAAGGAAAATGCAGGTCCCTGAAGTTAGGGATAGGGACATCGGCAAGAGATTACGGGCCGACCCGCTTGTGGAGGAGATCAATTTGTTGCTGCATAGCAGCCCACTTGTCAAGAATTTCCCGTTCCCGGGAAGGAGGGGGAGGAGCAAGAGGAGCAGTACTTGGATAGGCGACCAAAGGATAAACTGACGAAGGAGGCGGCCCATAAGAGGGATAATGGGCTGAGGAAGGGCCCATATCCGTATGAGCCACCTGGGCCGTCCCTGACTGTGACCTAGCGAAGTCCGCCGGGGCTATGAGGGCCTGAGGCGATGGAGAAATTGTAGGGTACGGCTCAAGATAAGGAACAGAGGGGATCCGGGATTTTCCTTTATCAAGTTGTTGATGGACCGATGTGGAAGCCTGGCCCATTTCTATATTGGGATAGCGAAGGTTCTGAGGGCGGACCGGAGTAAGGTCAATGGGAGCCACAGAGGTGGTCTCGACCACAGGAGATGAAGTGGCGACACTGGCCGTGGCATGAGCCGGAACTGAGGCCAGGGCATCGCCCCCTTGCAAAGCTTGTCTGATGAGATGGAGTTGGGTGGGGTCCAACTGGGCCATCATATCAAGGATCATACTGGCTGAATTCTGATTGGGCTGGTTTGAAAAAGAGGGTCGGAGACCCTCGCCAAGAGTGGTCGGGAGTGAAGGAGCCGCGCCCTCTCCCCCTTGCAAGTTGGTGACCCTAGGTGGGTCCTCGAGGAGACCACGAGGAAGGGAATCCTCGTGGGCCTGAGGGAAGTCGTACGACGACATGGAAGAAGAAGAATCGAACAAGGGGTTGGAGTAGGAATGGAAATGAGAGTCAACCCTAGGAGGTGATCGTGGGGGCAGAAGGCAGCTCCACATATACCAAGACACTTACTACTAGAACAAGCAACACTAATCAATCAGATCTACCAAGCAAGTAATAAGCATACAATGGAGCGAGATGAGAGCAGAATCACTCAATAATGCAATCAAGTTCTTAAAATGATGCTCGTCGGTTCCTTATATCTTTGGGTTTGAACCTTAGTGGATTAATGAAAATATCAATTCTCTCGACCACTAGGTGCCTGATTGGGATGGGAAACGAGGAACTGTGTGACCCTATCGGGACTTCTCACTCGCGGATGCAATCCTAGACTGGGGTGGATACGGTACAACCTGCCCGGCGTCCGTGTGGGAATCCACAGCTCACGGGGGCTTACGGAGGTCCTCAGCAAGGTCCCTAGTCGGCTCCAAGGAATATGGAGACGAGAGGAAACCCTACCTCGGTAGGAATGCAACTAATATGGGAAAATGTCGATGCTCCTATGCGCACCGGAGTGCATGCACAAACTAGCCTAGCAGCTATCAATCAATGTGCGAGTATACACATGAATAATAAAAAGCATGGTGATGCAATGATAATAAGATAGCAGGGGGGAGCCAATGAACGGCACCAGGAGCAATATATATATCAGGCGAAAAACTAAGCAAGATGAAATAAATGCACTGTGACAGGAGATGTGCGGTCCTCCTCTGACCGCTCTAAGTACACAGATGGTTAATATTCAGCCGTAGTTGATGGGAAGAAAGCAAGGGAAATACCAGACAGACGGCCGATAGTCAACCGCTCCCGCACTTGAACCGCCGCGCTACAGCCGCGTATCTGCCACCCAGAAAAGTACAGCATACCTGTGGCTGGGAGCGGGACGGCTGTATGAAAGCCGCTCAAACCGATGGACAGCGTCCAGGGAGCCGTCCGTGACAGGAAAGGTCGGGGTAGCTGGCTCTGATTGGCAGAGGATGAACGGTGGTGTATCGACCGTGCGTGTTGGTCGGCGGCTCTGGACGGACCGTGTATACGCCAGAGGACAGGGACCGCATCCAACCTGTAAATCACTCCAAACAGAAGACCGTGGAAAACGACTAGGAAGGGTTAGCAACTCAAAAGCACGATGGGCATTAGGCGTCCCACCGTGATCACCACAAAAGGGGTGTAGATATATATTTCTCTCCTCTCTCCCTTTCACTAAGGATCAAAGTGCGTCAAGTGCATGAGACAACGCGAGACGGGCAAACCATGAGAGTGAGAGAAAGAAAAGAAGACAAGGAACAACGCAGAGTACCGTGATCGCCACCAAGATGCCGTACGCGATAGGCACGCCGTACCTTGGAAAATGGGGAGATACTCGCCTTAGTGCAGCGCTGAGGAATGAACGGCTCCCTTAGAACCGCCCTATGTTGAGCGGTCTTAAGATAGACCGCCCTAGGACGCTGCGAGGGACGCGGGAGGAACTGCTGCAGTGGGATGGACGGCGCTAGAGGGACCGCGCTCCACGGAAGAACGGTCGTTGATGCACCGTGCGTACCGTTGAACGGCCAGAGGGTAGCCGCTCAGTACCTTCACTCAGCAAGTTGAAAAGGGCTCGACCTCCACCCTCTCCGGCCGGCCAGAGGGGATGGGCCTCGTGCTGATTAAGTGCTGACCTGCGAAACAATGTGAAGACACAGAAGAAAAACCCAGATTAGACCTAAATAACGTAGTATGCATTCAAACGAGAAGAATTAAGCATAAACAAATGAAAAGGGGAATACCTGGGGGGTTTTAAACCCCTAGGGCGACAAAAAACGGAGTGGTTATGTGAATGATAATGAGAAAGGGGGGGGGGTACGCGGGTGAGAAACGATGCATGCAATGACGGAAAGTGACAAAAGCTACGGAACGAAAGAACTGCGAAGACTGGGCTACTCCCTTGACCGGAGGCTCGTGCGGACGTAGAGAGCCTCCCTCCTTGGTGCTAGGTCACTTGAAAATGCGGCAGGGCTTCGCCATCGACTAAAATCTCCCCCCCCCCCTTTTTGACGTCCGACCACTAGGGTCTACTTATAGAGCCTAGAAAGCCAGCCTCGAAATTGGGGTTTTTAGATATTTTTAGGTCGAGATTATAAAAGATAAAATATAGATATTATCATCACCTCTCATCCAGTCGAAACGGCATCAAAAATGGTTAATTATCCACGGAGAAATCATTAAAACAAATCGGGGATAAAACCATGCATAAAAGGATAAAAATCTGTTAAAAACCCTCCATCGAAAGGATAAACGGTCTAACGATAGACCGCACCAGATATTGAACGGGTCTGGTCCAACCGTTCAACCTGTCGGTGGAAATGGAATTAACCACATAATTAGCCTAATTATCGCTCGAACAGACCGAAACGGCCGGCGACGGACCCTGAGATATGAACGGCACCTTGGCGACCGCTCCAACGTAGGACGGTCTAAAACGAGCCGCTTTAAGCTTGTCGGTGATCATTCAAATATTTGGATAATTGTCTGAGGAGGTTAGCATGCGTAGGACTCTGAGGTATGGGCGGTTGTCTTCCGCCCGTTCGTTAGTTTGAACGGGCAGTATAGGACCGCACCAAAAACCTGTCGGTGAATATTAAGAAAATCCTCAGAAAATAACCAAAATGTATGAACGGTCTGGGATCAACCGCCCCAGTCTTGAACGGCTGATGTGGGACCGTTCATGCTCTTGGACACTTGTCTTTCATAAAATAGTTCAATTAATCAAAGCCAAGATCCAATAAGCCCTGCATTGATACGGCTTTTACCAAGGAGGGAAGCTACCCATAAAATGGGCCCAGGACTTGCCACAAAAATAAAACCCAACAGATAATGGACAACTTAGGGCATCAATTAATGGGAGTAAGAGAAACAACTCAACTTATCGGTATAAAACGGGTGTCAACAACTGCATCTAACTTTCATGATAGGATAGGGCCCATTAAGGCTTGGTAGGCACCGGGTCTTGGTTTGCCAGAACCGTGGAGATCCCTGTCCGACCACGTCGGCCTATGCTCACTCGAAGGAAGCTAACATGTGCTCACTTATGTATTTTATTCAAAAAAAAAGTCGGTAGCATCACCTACGGTGGGGCCCCACCCAGAAGATCTCCGGAAGCTGTAATCTTTATTCTTTTCTCTTCGACCAAATGAGACAGTCGGCGCCCTTAAAACGCTGAGCATGAGAAACCGAAACTCAAACCCCAAGGGCAAGAGTAGGATCCATTTCCTCGAGCATCGATCAGAGCACGAGAAGAGGGCAGTGTCCCCGCAGGCATACGAAAGGGAGCCCACAAACGTCAAACGACTATATCTCCCTCACAAAAAGAAATACAAAATCAAAATCAAGAGAAAAGCCTGGTCGTGACTGTGCCTGTTGCGATAAACGGAACCCCTCAAAGCAAAAGTCTGAATCCACAAAAGGGGCCGTGGAATGTAAATGCTCGAGATTTGGTCCGAAGTTGTCCGAAAGGAAAGAGTTAATGGCCCCTTATTCGCTCACCGGGTTAACGGCTTTGCCGGTCCTCTCAGGAGGTTTATCCCCTACACTCTTCCTTCTCCCTCCAAAGATGAAGGTTCGATGGAATTTTTGAAGGGTGAAAACTGCCTAGGGTCTGCGACCTTAATTTAATATACACATTTGGTTGCCTACTTTGAAAAGTAAAAGCTATCGCTGCGAAGGAGTCTCCGTGTTTCTGGCTGGTCAAGACCACTGTTTACCACCTTGATGTCTTCTTGTTTAATCTCGGGCTTAGGCCAATGCAAGCGCGTCACCTATGGCTGCGACGGCGTCTAATTCTGGGTTAGCGTCGCGCGGTTGGTCATTGGGGTTCCAGGGTGTTCCATCATATACCATCTAGAGTTGTGAGGAAACAGACTCAGGTCGGGCAAATCTCTTACCTCAAACACCTTTTGGGTGAATCCCTGTGGTCGGAAGCGACTGGGAGCCTAAGCATGGCATGACGGTATTGTCATCAGGGTAAGTCTTAGCCGGCGGGATCATCATTCGAGGTGTCTAGAGGTCCAAATCAACCTAGATGTGCACTTAGGATACCTGGGAGGTTAGTAAGAAACCCCTGTTCTCACATAGGTTAGGTGCCATTTGGGTGCTTGCCGGGCGTTAGCAACAAAAAAATTGAAATGATAAAAACAACAAAAAGGGGGAAAAAAAGAAAATGTACATATTTGCAAACAAAAAAAAATCTTTTTTATGATAAAACAAAAAAATGCCAAATATAAAAAAGAAACTAAATCAATTTTGCATGATTGCATTTGCGTGCAGCATCTCACTTTTAATACCGCTTGCATTCGTGTGCTTGCCTGTCGCATTTATCATCACCGCATCTTTCCCTTGCCTTCGCTAAATAAAGGCTTGGCACCTTGACCAGTTATCAAGGACAGTCACAGTGACCATTTGCTTATTGAGCAAGGGGCCAAGTCAGAAAAGAAATTCTAATTTGTTTGTTTCAGTGATGTGTGCAGGGATTCAGGCAACAGAAGCAAAGGTGAAAACCAAACAAACCGAACCTTGTATTTTATTCCAAAAAACAAAAAAAATTACATCAAGTTCTGCCCTCTCTCTCTGCATTACTCGTCCCACTACTCTCCGGGCAAAACGCTCTCAAAGGTGCTACCCAACTATGAAAAGCGGTACTCCTACCGCTCTGTACTCCCCTTCCTATTCCCACACCCCGGCGTTGATCCACGGAAGCAGCAGAGAAGCTACCAAAATGAAAGCCACGCTCTCGTGCTCTTCGGTAGCGCTCCTCACCATCTCTCAGCCACTGTTCAGCAAGACCAAGGCTGGTTCGGAGTTCGAACAATTGGACCTCCATGGCCCTTCGTTCCTCCCTTTCAGTCAATATGTTGGCTCTTTCTCTCTCTGCGTCTCTTTCTCTCTTTGCACGTTCTCTCTCATGGTCTTCCCTCTCCAACTGGAGAGTGATCCTCAGTTCCACGGCATCCCTAGAGGAGTCATCATCAGGATGACACCGCAGTTCTCTCTCCAGTTCTGCTATCCTAGCCTCCCTCTGCGCAGCTTGGGCAAGCGCTTCTTCCGTCTCCTTTTCCTGCCGAGTGTACCATCTCAGATACGCGATAAGGCATAAACAAAAAGAACTCAACACTGAAACTTTTACCTGTATACAGAGCATCCCTTCTACCTCCGCAGCACGCTGCGTGGCGTGAGTAAGTTGCTAATGAAGCAAGTCAAGTTCTGAGGTGGGAGTCCACAAGCTGGAAGAGGCACCACCTACTCCCATCGCTGGGGAAGCCGCGCCAATCCGGGCATGCTACGACCGCGTGAATTAGCAGCCAACATCTGGAATCTGGGGTTTTAATTAGGAACGCATTGTACACCTACCAAGGCGCTCGTAGCTCCGCGGGCATCGCCCAACCGTTGCTCCATCTCTGCCAAGCGACTTCGTAAAGTCGCTATCATCGTATCACGGATATCCTGCAGCCATGCGAGTCAGCATTTCCACCAGAAAATAAAAAGGGAGAAAGAAGGAAAGAGAAAGGGGAAACCAACCTCCACAAGTCCCCGGGGTTGGAGCCGCTCTGCGTACTTTATCCTATATAGACGCAAGTAGTCCTCGCTATCCCGCGCATGTGATTCTACAATCGTGCCACCCCGTTGCCAGTCTTCATACTGTTCAGGGAACCGCACGCGCCAGTTAATGCAGGTCACCGGTCCTCGCGTCTCTCTCCCAACGTGAGGTGGCGCAGCTGAATCCACCCATTCTTGAGCCAGTCCCAAAGTCCTCATAACCAATCGTAGCTGAAGCGGCTCGATTTCATTCAGGCAGTGCATCCATAGTTCCCGTCCAAACCGGGCACGACTTGTTAGAACCCAGGGCTGGTCGGCATCGACCATGTCTGAGTAGGGTCTCCAGTTTACCATCACTGCAGGGAACTCCTGTAGCTCCCGCCTTAGCACCATCAGTTGGTAGGTCAGGGGTGCCGCACTCATGATGGGTTCCCACCGCCTGGCTAGCGGCACCATCGCAGGTCGCCAATGCCGAGCTCTCCCCATGGGGAGGTAATAATAGCTCCACAGTTGCTCGGCGCAAGTCATCAGTACCTTGCAAAAACACAAAAAAAAGCAAAACAAGCAAAACCAAAAATACCGGGATGAATGGTGTAAAACCACTCACAGCCATCTCACGATCCGCTTCTTGGAACAGGCCTGCAAACAAGTGCGCTAGCATGGCAGCTCCCCAGGCGTAGTACCCTACTCTTTCAAGGTCTGACAGCAACTCCAGGAAGCGACATTAGATACCGTCCCCTTTCGAGCTCAGTACCAATCTCCCAAAAGGAAGAGGAGAAATCTCCTCAAATCTATGTTGCATCTTTCCCAGTTGTCGAAATCTGTGCAGTACACGGCACGGCATCCTATTTCCATCCTTTCCATGAACTCTTCTGAGATTCATCGTCCAGCCGACTAGTGTCGGTGAGCCCTAATGCATCCATGAGGGACGCCCTAGCTACCGACCTATTTTTCTGACCATCTAGGTCCAAACCCAGTAGCTTCCGAGTACCTTCTCGGTAATCCGCATAAGTGACCCCGGTCACTGCCTCGCCCTCCACCTTCAGGCTTGTGATCCGGATCACATCCTCCAAGCTGGGCACCATGTGCCCCCAGGGCATCAGGAATGCCCGACTCACTGGATCCCATCTCTCACACAAGGCTTGCATCAGGACCAGGTCGAGCTGGATCGGCTCGATCCGAAGAAAGGTGCCAAAACCCATCACGTCTAGCCTGACCTTCTGAAAATCTAGGAGACCTCGGTATGCTGCCACTACCAACTCCCATGAGATATGTGATTTCATCACACTCTACGCATGCAGGGAATGGAGAGGAGGTTTGGTCAGAAAGAAAGGAAGAAAAAAAGAATGGAAAAAAGGGCAGGAAAACTTGGCTTACGAGTTGTGATTGGGCCCTTTCGCTGAAGTGCCCTTCGAGGTCCGAAAGCCTCCTGGAACTACTACCACTGGACCTGCTTCTCTTCGAGGAGTGGGAAGATTCGCCCTCCATCCAACTCTCAGAATTTTGAACTCCTCCTCTCCCGTGAGAACTTGTGCTCCTCGAGTTAGCTCTCGATATACCTGGGAGGATAAAAGGGACAAGAATTTATAGAAATGGAAGGAGTACAGGCCAAGATTGCCTCCATCACCTTTAATGATAGCCCTCGCAATGAGGCACCTACCATGCGGTCCCGTGTGTCACTTCACCGCTCGCACAGGGTGATTGATTGGACGAAGAATATGACGACTAGCCCCCTATGTTGTCTAGGGATACCCTATCATGTTTTGGAGGAGTCCGCAAAATTTGACACAACATCCGGGAGAAGGAACTAGGGCCGTCATTATTGACCTCGACGGCAGATTCCCGTGGAAAATAGTCACAACAAGATGTGATTCTCCGCTCGGGGTGGAGTCTCGGTAGACCCATCACATGGGAACAGTGCAAAGGAGAAGAAGTGTAGAGAAGAAGGAACGCACAAGAGAACAAACAAGTAGCAGAAAATTAAATCACTCCATTCATAATTCTACATAAGTTGTCATAAACACTACAATCATAGAGATGAGGCGGGTCCACTGGCTCGCCAACTCGTGCCATTATCTTCATGCTCGTCCCTCTAGGCATCCCTCTCCTCTCCCCTGAGGTGAGGGTCCCTCAGAAGCCTCCTGGATCCCCGTGCAGTAGCACCCGTCTCGCCTCGTGGCGCCGACTCCACAGCAATGACTCGCTGCTCCTCCCCTGGCGTGGCGAAGAAGCCACTAGTGGCAAAGCAACCAGACTGGCGCAGTCGCTCCCCGAACTCTCGCGCTCTCTCGTAGAGCGTCTCCATCCCTCCTAGCCTTTGCACGACGGCCTGAAGGCCCAGCTGGAGCTCCGTCCAAGGCCCTCCTCTCGGTCTGATCCCGCTGTCGCTCGGACCTTCTCTCGACTTTCTCTCTCTCTGCCTCTCTCCTCATCATCTGTAGAAGAACCCTTAACTCCAGGATGTCTGGAGAAGGTCTCTCCACACAGCGATGTCGCAGCTCTGCTACAGTCGCCACCCAGACATCACGCTCCTCTTCCGCCCGGGCAGCCCGAGCCACTGCACCAGCAAGTTGCTCCCGGAGGGAGGTAATCTCGAGAAAAGGGGCCGAGGAACTAGAAGATGCGCCGGTCACTCCCACCATCGCTGTCTGCTGGGCACGCTGGAACGAACAAACAACAGTCGTCAGCTAAGCTCCACATTTAAAAATAGAAAATGCAACACTTAGCTTACCAGGAGCGACAATTCCTGTTGAGTGGCGGCCAGCTGCCGCTTGACCTCGGCTAATTGGGCACGCGACCCATCGACGCCGCGCGTATCCCCGGCTTGGGGAAGCCCCGCATAACTCTCTCTCTGCCGCCTGTGGACGCGGATTCTTTTATGATATCTTTATCTATTTATTTAATTTGATTTATTGGATTGATTGGTTATTTATCGATTTATTGGTTCATTGGCGTGCCAGTCACCGTGGTGACAATTCTTATTGTGCGCTCGATCTGACTTGGTCAGTCGATTGTGAGTGATCGTGTCTGGACTAGAAGTCCGTCATACCCTGAACGCTATGACGTTAATTACGTCCTCCCTAAGGAAGACAACCCTTGATTAAACGCTAGAGGTAGGAGGAAGACAGCGGTAAAGCCGTATGCTCAAAGGAGACAAAATTCATCTGTTTGCAAGACGTTAAATGTATTTGAACAGAGCAGGGGTTTGTTAATTACGGGAGAAACCCAACGGCATATTCCCACCATCTTGGATGATGCCAAGTGGGGAATAGGAAACCACCCATGCAGCGGCAGGGTGGGATCCATAAAAGATCGGGTGTATACACATAACCCGGAATCCGGATGGGGACCGGCCTGATGTAACACACCCAGTACGAGTGCGATGTCTTATTAATATCCCCCTTCGGAGGACCATCGGAGATCACGCAAGGGCATAACTCCGTGGGCCAGCGGGGTTGGAAGAGAGTACCACACTCGATTGGTGGGGTATATGTAAATTTTGGCAGCATGTTCCCTCAACCTGGATTATGCCAAGGGAGGATAGGTCATCGTCCACGGAGAGCCGGGACAACGACCGAACAAAGATGGGCACCAGGCCCAGGGACATCTCTTGCCTTCATATCATTGATCAATATTCCCTTGGAACCCATCAGAACACATGTAATGACATGGTTCTTTGGGTTCATAAGGCAGCGGTGAAATCCGGATTCGGGACGAGAGCTGTAGGGGAGATCTTCCCCATTATTGTATCTCATCAAGACACAAGTGATGGTCTGTGAGTACCCCCTTGAACAGATGTAGGGGGAGATTTAGAAGTTTGAAGAAAGATGGTGCGGGGATGGGCCTCGGAGTGGATTTCATTGACTGAAGGAGGGATCTCGGCGTGGCTTTCGATTGGCAAGAAGGAGCTCTCGGCGTGGCTTTGATATTGGCCAAGGAGGGGTCCCGGCCAGGAGCATTTGGCTGGCCAAAGGGGCTCTCGGCAAGGGGTTTATCCAGAAGGAAGGGGCCTCTCGGCGCGATCCTCTGATTGGCCAAAGGGGCTCTCGGCATGGCCTCTTCATGGACAAAGGGGGCTCTCGGCCTGAGCATTTGGTTGGCCAAGGGGGGTTCTCGGCAAGGGGTTTGGCCGGCCAAAAGAGGGAGGAAGGCCTCTCGGCCTGGAGCTTCTCGGCGGGCTCCTGGGCGCGCCGGAAAGGGGGGGCGCCGAGAGGGGCATCATCAGGTTTTGGGCAAAAGGGGTGTGAATGGCTGCGAAGGCAGAGGGGCTCTCGGCAGAGGGCTTCCCGGCGCGCTCCTGGCCGCGCCGGGAGTCTGCCGCCGGGAGCCTTGCACATAGCTTCACGTAGAAAGTGCTGTAATAGACTGGTTTGTCGTTTAGCTGAAAGAAGGGGGAGGACTCTCGGCCTTATGGTTCTCGGCGGGGAAACTCGCACGCCGAGAAGATGAAATGCAGAAGGATTTCAGGGTTTCAGAGCTGAAATAAACGATGCTCTGTTCGGGTGTTTTCTGGGATTTCAAGCTCGAATTGATGCCGAGCCAGGAGTGCAAAAGGGGAGACTCATGGATGTTTCTATTAGAAGGGTGCCAAGGGAATTGGACGATGGAATCAATGAAAGAAATCAGACCATCACCTGATCCTGTGGAGGGTTTTATCTATCTGTTGCAGGCCATTTGGGGGAGTCAAGAGATGACTGTCCTCCATCCCCTCCGGACGAGCCCAGTGACATTGAAAACCGGTGAAGGAGGGACTCTCAGCGCAGAAACTTCAGGCCCTAAGCATTCAATACTTAGAATGGAGGACCTTGGGATCGGATCATCATTTATGAGAGCTGGACAGTCCAGGAAACCAAGAGACTGATATCTCTGGTTCCTAAACCGCATAAGGGGGCTCGTCAGAAAACTTAGATTATATATATAGGGAAACAGCCATTGAGATCGGAGAGGGAAGAAGAGAACAAAACTCAATAACCCATTAGATGGGGGTAGGAGTCCTATCCTCGTCCCTCTTCGAAGAACAAACCCATACGATCGGCTCTGAAACCCAAGGAGTCTAATCTATATTTCTTTCAGACAAAGACCATATACATAGAGAGACAGAGATCGGATATCTTGATCAATCAGTGCCCAGGCGGGCCATATCGATGTTTCATTGCATTGCATAAAAATCTTACGCTGATCATGAAAGAAAAATGCAAGATAGAAAGGTAAAAATCAAGGCCGGAACTCTCCGGCTACAGTTGATAAATCGAGAAAGGACTCACTATATTACATCAGATAAAAGAAAAAACATGGAGGAGGGGAGGGTGGAGCATTGACTCCTCTCCCTCCCCAGTGCCCACCTAGAGCTTTCCTTCTTCTTCTCTTCTCTGTTGGTTGAAAGGGGGGGTGGCTCTTGCTCTCCGAACGGGACTCCCTCTCTATCTTTCTATTGCTCTATCTTTTCTTTTTCTTTCTTCCGATCGATCCCCTTTTTCTCTCGATCCCCTTTTTCTATCTGGGTTGGCTTCTTTCTCTTCTTCTTCCCCCTACTTCCTCTCAGCCGCCTCCTCTTTTTTTTTTCTTCGAAGGGAGGGGGTTTTATAACCCTTTTCCTCTTCCTTCTCGGCAGGCACCTTCACGGCGCGCTTGAGGTAAGCTTCCCGGCGCGCTCGAATTTGGTCTCTCGGCGCCAGTATCTGGGCTTCGACATGGGCTTTCGGCGCCACCTTCATATAGGCCCACTTGGGGTTTCTTTAAGTGTATCATCACCCCAAAGGGTTTATCATCTATGAAATATCTTGTATTGAAATCATGATTGCAATTTTCATCAGTCCGCAGTCGGGGTTTTATCAGTCCGTAGACAGGGGTTTCATCAGTCCGCAGACAGGGTTTTATCAGTCCGTAGATAGGGATTTCATCAGTCCGTAGACAGGGGTTTCATCAGTCCGTGGATAGGGATTTCATCAGTCCGCAGATAGGGTTTTATCAGTCCGTAGACAGGGATTTCATCAGTCCGTAGACAGGGGTTTCATCAGTCCGTAGACAGGGATTTCATCAGTCCGTAGACAGGGGTTTCATCTGTCCGCAGACAGGGGTTTTATCAGTCCGTAGACAGGGATTTTATCAGTCCCTAGATAGGGATTTCATCTTATCAATATCATCACTCGAATGGCGACGAGCTCAGACATCAGCCTTCGTCTGGGAAGACCTCAGTCGGGTGCATAATCTGTGGAGATGATTCTTCTTCTGCTCTATCTTCTCAGGAGCCTTTACCATCTTCATCTGCCGGTGCTGGCTTCATCTTTATCTCACATTACTTCCGTCAGTAAGCCGACATATTGATGGGGATATCACCTCCCATGCCCACGTTCACAGCTCGTCTCCTCGCCCCGGTTGCATCCGGCATGGTTTAGTCATTTAATTTTAAGTCCTATGTAATTTTATTTAAGTCATTTGATGTATTTTCCCTTTTCTTTGAGTCATGTTCCTAGGTCTTGCATTTATTTTCCTAAGTTTGAGTGTCATTAGATTGTGTAATGTGCTATTGGGCCCAATTCTTCGGGCCTGGCCCATGAGCCCCCCCTACCCCTTCGGTTATTTGTTATTGAGTCTTTTGTAAGGGACTTATTGTAAAATGTGGGTTTCCTATATATAGGGACCCATTTCCTTCATTTGGAGGTAATGAATCAATGAATGAAAAAAACTTGCCATTTTGAGAGTTTACACTCCTTATCTAGTGGAGAGATTCCATTTTTTGGGTGAGAAACCCTAGGGGAGAGATTCCCCACCCTTCCCTCTCTTAATCTCTCTTTTTCACTCCACTTTCTCTCTCCTCAACACCCAAATTCGAATTTTCTTCTCTCTCCTCCCCCTCTCAACCACTTCCAACCCCCACCTACCTCCATTAACTCCCCACAACTTCCCACAACCCCTCTTTAATCCTCACCTAGTCCCAAGGAAGTTCCACCACTCAAAACCCCACCCTCCAACCACCACCTACCCCTTTCACTTCCCTAAGCATATCTCCACCTTCCCAAGGCTGAATTAACTCATTCCAAAGCCCAAATTCGAATCTCCCCATCCCTCCTTGCTCCCTAGGTCGCACCCCTCCTCTCCCCTCAAGCCAAGTTCACCCCCCTCCTCTCTTCTCCACTCCAGCTTTGTGTGCAGGCCGACCTGCAGATTAGCAATCTGTTGCAGTGACGTCCACGACTGCATCCTGGTTCTGCTGGTGGCGTGGCCTAACTTTCTGGAAAGGTCTCCCTGTGCTCTTCGCAGGCGAGGTGGAATCACTCCATTCTGAGTTCGTGGCCATCCGTGAAGGCTGTTCTTCCCCGACTGCGCAGAACCTCTCAGACCAAAAGCTAGAGCGGCAGCGAAGACTCTCCCACGACGAACCTTGAAGGAATCAGCCTTCAGGGTCTTCTACAAAGATCTTCCTCCCTCTGTCAGCGTCCAGGAACAGAAGGCGGAGCTCCGTTCGGCATCCGACAATCAGAGATATTAATTTTCTACCACAACCACGCCGGTCTGCCTCCTCACAGTCTGCCCGACCACCGTCCACTTCTCTGGACACCCAGCTCATCTCCGATATCAGAAGACTTCCCCGTTTGTTTTGCTGCAAATTAGACTCGTCAACGATTCCAACGAGTCCAGCGGTGCCAGATTTGGAGCTGAGGAGCAACCGTGACCGCTTCTGCAACCTGCTGTTTCAGATTGAGCTCGGCCAGAGACCAGAGCTGCATCCATCTTCCAGTCGCCGGAGCAGTCAGCCCCCAGATCAGAACATCGTCCAAAAATTCAGGCTGCACCCCTCTCCGGTTAGCAATCTTTTGGCACAAGTCCCATCAGATTCTGAGCTCGGTGGATTTATTGGCTGCATCAACATCGACTCCCTGTCCAGAATTACAGAAGCTAGATAGAATCGGCGAAGCTCGGAAACTCGGTTTCCTTTGCATCTCTCCCCACCCCGCTTGGCCGGCTGAAGGCCCCTCCCTGTGTGGAGGTAGTTTTGAATGTATTAAGCATAACCCCCACCCCAAGATCACCCCTCCTGCGTGAGGAGTAGTGCTGTACCGTTTGTAATTTCAGGTCAAGCTACACCGCCGCGGCGTGTGGGGATCCACCGCCTCCCCGCTCGCCCTCGTCTCCGAGCGGGACCGGTTTCTTCAAACCGGTCGAGTAAGTGCTCTAAACCCTTGCTCATTGTGCTTGTCTTTCAATGTTTGTTTCTTAGCTCCGCTGGTTGTGCGAGAGAGAGCCCGATCCTCAAGCCCCGTTGCCTTGAGTGATCACCGTGGGAAGAGTGAAACTGGTGCCCTTGGCACTTTGTCGGCCCCATTGAATTGGGTTCCACATCCTTTTGGGAATCAAGCCTTGGCCTTGCTGGCCCTCTACCAGCAAGGGCCCAACCCCACATCTTCACCTTGGCATTGCCAAGTTACCCCGGGCTTGGGTGAGCGACGAGAGAGCGGCGGCCCAAATTGGCCCATTTAGAATGCGAATGTGCTTGCTTGCTTAAGTCCAAGATTGTGTCACATCAAGTGGTATCAGAGCAAGTTCACAACTTGTCTCTCCACAAGTTGGTCCTAGGGCATGTTTATGCATTTAGAGTCCTCGGTTGCATCTCCCATGTCCACTAGAATGGCCACTTCATACCCGTCATATTCATCCCCATCAACTTTCCCAAGAAGCCCAAATCCTCATGGAAGCTCCATTGCCAACAAAGTGGGTAGCAACACCTCTATCATAGAAGCCCTACCTAATGTCCTTAATCGGCTTGAAGATATCATGTCTCGACTCGACCGACTTGAAGGAAATAGCCGTGCACCAAGAGTGAATGAGAGTGACCTTTGGGGAAATCTAGAAACCATATTTTTAGAACACTTGAAAATCAAAACCCCCGCCTTTGATGGATCCAACAGCCCAAGCCTTTACATAGATTGGGAGATTTCCCTAGACCAATTCTTTAAAAGTTGCCCCTTGAACGATGAAAGGAGAATGAGGCTAGCCAAGGCACACCTCTCCAAACAAGCTAAAACTCATTGGTTAGTTGTGGAAGGTTTAAGAAGGATCCGCAGGGAGGCCCCCATTAGCACTTGGGATGAGATGAAGGTCGAGCTTAGGAAAACCTACACTCTCCAACCCTCTCCCTCCTACTCAAATCACAAAAGCCCAAGGAGTACTTCAACTCCTTCATCCCCACCCGGTCAATCCAAGACCCCAATCACCCATTCCCTACCACTTCCCATCTCTCCCACCCCAACCACTACATTTACACCCCACCTCCAAGTCCACACCACAACCATAGGCCCACATACCCAATTGGGCCCCATGGCCAACTCTCCACCTAGGCCCATGGTAACCCCCACCACTACCTCTCCATCACCCCCAAAAAGAGACACTCCTCCCAAAACAAATCAACCCAAACCCCTTCAACCCACCCATCTTCCTCTCCCTACCCCAATCCAACTCCCACCAAAGCCTCCACTACTACCCTCACCTATCCTAACCCAAGTTTCCCACTACCTACCACCCCGGATACACCATGCCCCAATCATCACCACACCCTCAAAAGCCCCTCTCACCTCCTTGGAAGAAGAACCCATACCCCACCCCATAGTGGTGAACACTCCAAACCCACTCTCCACCTTGGAGGAAACCCAAGCCCAAATTGAAGAAGAAACAACACATGAGGGTCTTCACCTTACATCACCCTCTCTAGTTGGGACCAAGCTCATCTTAGGAGAACCCATTGTTAGTTGGCTAAAGGAGAGCCCAATTGGAGAGACCCGGGCCCATATTTTCCCTCCCATAGAACAAGACCTTCCGTTAGTGCCCTTCTTCTCCTATCACACCATAATCCAAGCATCCTATCAAGTGGAGACCTTAGAAGACCTTCTCAAGGGCATAGCATGGCAATTAGAGATGACTAGCATGTTGACCCCTATGGTAGAACAACCTAGGAGCCTTAGCCTCCTACACCTATGCATAGGGTCTATCACCTCAGTTTGCACCATTGGTTGCTACACTAGCGACCTCCTTCTATTCCTCCCTACACCCGATGAGCCCAACCTTCTCCTCGATTTAGAGCTTCTTATCTCGGGTAGAAAGCCAAGCCCTCCACTCATGGCCGACCCACTTGTCAAGAACATTGGCCCAACTATCATGAAGAAGGATGACTTAGCACCTTTTAAGGATCTTGAGGACATGGAGTTCCTCCCCCTAGATGACCCATTTTATGATCCATATGATCCATTCCAATGGGAGTCAAGGGACTCATATGACCCAACCATCTTACCAACCACCCACCCTTTCCTACCCTCACCCACCATATTGGGCCAAACCCACCTCATCCATGACTCGGGTTATACCTTGGGAGCCATGACCTTGGGCCATATATCCCTAGGTAATCAGGTTGTACCCCACCCCATGATGACTACCTTCTTAGATCCATTCGATCCTTTCCAATGGGAGTTCAAAGGTTGTCCCACACCTATACACATGGAAGTCACCTTTGGGAAAAGCATGCATGTGTCTAGGCTTACCATACCCCTTGGCATGAACACTATGTTGGGTCCATTCATTCATATCACCCACATGTCAAGTAGAAAGTATGAGTGGTCCACATTCGGATGTCATGGTCCTCCTTCATTCATCATGGATCTTAAGCATGTCAAAAGTATCTACGGATGTCCGGGTCCCCCCACATTCATCACCACTTTGCATGATAGGTTCACCTACGAGTGCCCCGGCCCACCTAGGCCCACCAAAGTCTACATGACAACATTGCATGATAAGTCCACATATGGTTGTCCCGGCCCTCCAAAATCCATCAAAGGCTTCTTGGCATCAAAGCATGATCGGTCTACTTTCGGTTGCCCAGGTCCACCCATCACCCCTAGAATGTCAACATTCACGAAATTGCATGAAAGCCTTTGCAAGCACATAAGCAAAAAGAATGAGGCTTATAAGAGGCGGGCCGACTCTCATCGGCGTCACCGAGACTTCCATGAGGGTGACTTTGTGATGGTAAGGACGGAGAGGCTCTCCCCGGGAGCCAACTCTAAACTGAGGCCACGTGGGGCTGGTCCCTTCCAGGTCTTGAGGCGCATCGGTGCAAATGCCTACGAGTTAGATCTCCCTGAGGAGTATGCAATAAGTCCCACATTCAATGTGGCCGACCTAGTGTCATATAAGGGACCCACGGTGGTACCTAGTGAGGAGATTGAGCCCACTTCTTCCCTTGAGAGAGCACCCACCCGTGAAGAGAGATCACCAGCCAAGAGAGCCCAGCGTGAACAAATTGAACAAATATTGGATGAACAAGTCACTACCACTCGGAGCAAGGTATACGAGCGCTATCTCGAAAGGTGGATGGATCGGACTCGTTCGGAAGACTTGAGGGCAGTACCACTTCTACACCCTCCAAGGAGGGAATGACACTTACTCGACGGAGTCGAGTTCTCCGCACCCCGGGAGTATGATGGGGATATCACCTCCCATGCCCACGTTCACAGCTCGTCTCCTCGCCCCGGTTGCATCCGGCATGGTTTAGTCATTTAATTTTAAGTCCTATGTAATTTTATTTGAGTCATTTGATGTATTTTCCCTTTTATTTGAGTCATGTTCCTAGGTCTTGCATTTATTTTCCTAAGTTTGAGTGTCATTAGATTGTGTAATGTGCTATTGGGCCCAATTCTTCGGGCTTGGCCCATGAGCCCCCCCTACCCCTTCGGTTATTTGTTATTGAGTCTTTTGTAAGGGACTTATTGTAAAATGTGGGTTTCCTATATATAGGGCCCCATTTCCTTCATTTGGAGGTAATGAATCAATGAATGAAAAAAACTTGCCATTTTGAGAGTTTACACTCCTTATCTAGTGGAGAGATTCCATTTTTTGGGTGAGAAACCCTAGGGGAGAGATTCCCCACCCTTCCCTCTCTTAATCTCTCTTTTTCACTCCACTTTCTCTCTCCTCAACACCCAAATTCGAATTTTCTTCTCTCTCCTCCCCCTCTCAACCACTTCCAACCCCCACCTACCTCCATTAACTCCCCACAACTTCCCACAACCCCTCTTTAATCCTCACCTAGTCCCAAGGAAGTTCCACCACTCAAAACCCCACCCTCCAACCACCACCTACCCCTTTCACTTCCCTAAGCATATCTCCACCTTCCCAAGGCTGAATTAACTCATTCCAAAGCCCAAATTCGAATCTCCCCATCCCTCCTTGCTCCCTAGGTCGCACCCCTCCTCTCCCTCAAGCCAAGTTCGCCCCCCTCCTCTCTTCTCCACTCCAGCTTTGTGTGCAGGCCGACCTGCAGATTAGCACTCTGTTGCAGCGACGTCCACGACTGCATCCTGGTTCTGCTGGTGGCGTGGCCTAACTTTCTGGAAAGGCCTCCCTGTGCTCTTCGCAGGCGAGGTGGAATCACTCCATTCTGAGTTCGTGGCCGTCCGTGAAGGCTGTTCTTCCCCGACTGCGCAGAACCTCTCAGACCAAAAGCCAGAGCGGCAGAGAAGACTCTCCCACGACGAACCTTGAAGGAATCAGCCTTCAGGGTCTTCTACAAAGATCTTCCTCCCTCTGTCAGCGTCCAGGAACAGAAGGCGGAGCTCCGTTCGGCATCCGACAATCAGAGATATTAATTTTCTACCACAACCACGCCGGTCTGCCTCCTCACAGTCTGCCCCGACCACCGTCCACTTCTCTGGACACCCAGCTCATCTCCGATATCAGAAGACTTCCCCGTTTGTTTTGCTGCAAAGTAGACTCGTCAACGATTCCAACGAGTCCAGCGGTGCCAGATTTGGAGCTCAGGAGCAACCGTGACCGCTTCTGCAACCTGCTGTTTCAGATTGAGCTCGGCCAGAGACCAGAGCTGCATCCATCTTCCAGTCGCCGGAGCAGTCAGCCCCCAGATCAGAACGTCGTCCAAAAATTCAGGCTGCACCCCTCTCCGGTTAGCAATCTTTTGGCACAAGTCTCATCAGATTCTGAGCTCGGTGGATTTATTGGCTGCATCAACATCGACTCCCTGTCCAGAATTACAGAAGCTAGATAGAATCGGCGAAGCTCGGAAACTCGGTTTCCTTTGCATCTCTCCCCACCCCGCTTGGCCGGCTGAAGGCCCCTCCCTGTGTGGAGGTAGTTTTGAATGTATTAAGCATAACCCCCACCCCAAGATCACCCCTCCTGCGTGAGGAGTAGTGCTGTACCGTTTGTAATTTCAGGTCAAGCTACACCGCCGCGGCGTGTGGGGATCCACCGCCTCCCCGCTCGCCCTCGTCTCCGAGCGGGACCGGTTTCTTCAAACCGGTCGAGTAAGTGCTCTAAACCCTTGCTCATTGTGCTTGTCTTTCAATGTTTGTTTCTTAGCTCCGCTGGTTGTGCGAGAGAGAGCCCGATCCTCAAGCCCCGTTGCCTTGAGTGATCACCGTGGGAAGAGTGAAACCGGTGCCCTTGGCACTTTGTCGGCCCCATTGAATTGGGTTCCACATCCTTTTGGGAATCAAGCCTTGGCCTTGCTGGCCCTCTACCAGCAAGGGCCCAACCTCACATCTTCACCTTGGCATTGCCAAGTTACCCCGGGCTTGGGTGAGCGACGAGAGAGCGGCGGCCCAAATTGGCCCATTTAGAATGCGAATGTGCTTGCTTGCTTAAGTCCAAGATTGTGTCACATCACATATGACTTACCCTGACATATCGTCTGTGACTTCTTGGACGAAGCAGTAGTACAGCTCTTCTTAAGGGGCTGGAAGATCTCATTAGTTGAGTGACTGCTGCTTTATCAGTGCTGCCGTCTGAGTGACATTGACACCGAGCATCAGCTTTGGCCGACAAGGACTTTAGCCGGGTGAAAGGTTGATAAGCTTCATCATTAGTCTTTCACTGTTGGTCAGATCTTCTTTTCAATTATGCTTCCACCCTTGTTCATTTTCCGGGTGTCAACAAATGCCCCCCACCTGCGGGCGGCGTAAGCGCAGAATAAGCGCCACGGGGGTTGCAGGTGTCTTTTACTATTCGAGGGTATCTTCCTCAATTTATCTTCAATTCAGTTCTCAGACCTGATCATCTCGCTGTAACAGTATTCTGCACACCGATGCTTCTCCTCTTCATATTTTCTGTCATTATTTTCAGCATTTGGGACTTTTCGGCCTGCAGGACCTCCCGGCGCGAAGCTTCTCGGCGCAGGGGTCTCTCGGCGCATCCTGATTGGCTAGGCTCTCGGCCTGGACCCTCTCGGTGTGCCCTGGCGCAGGGGGTCTCGGCCTGGGAGCCTTCTCGGCGCGCCCTGGCTGCAGAGGGGCCTCGGCCTGGGGGGCTTCTCGGCTTGGGGTCTTCTCGGCCTGGGAGCCTTCTCGGCGCGGGGTCTTCTCGGCGCGCCTTCTGGCCGCCGGGGGGCTCTCGGCCTGGAGGTTCTCGGTGCGCGTTTCACCGCGCCGAGACCCCGGTCGCCTGGGCCCCTATTTAGGGCGCCGATGGCTCGTTTCTCTTCATTCTTCACCCGCCTTTCTCTTTCTTCAGTTTTTTTCCATTTCCTCTCTTCGGCGCGAGCCGTCTTCATCCTCTCGGCGGTGGCCGCGAGTTCTTCGTCCTGGGTACGATGTCTTTTGGGGATTTAATCCCTTTGCTTCCGGGATCACCCCCTCTTGGTTGGTGACTCCCTATTCTTTTTGGGCAGATCCCGAATAAGGGGAGATGCTGCCGAATTTTTTTATAGAATCTCATGCTGCAATCCTTATAAGACTGACTTTTAATCCACATTTCTTCTTTTGTTTACAGATATAGCAATGGCTTCTGGCTCTGCTGCTGCATCTTCCAGAGCTGTTGGAGCTAGTTCATCGGCCCAGCCAGACATATCTTGGGCCACAGTAAATTGGTTGAACGTGCACAGCTTGGATTATGGATATGATAGAATAGCTTCAGTTGATGAATCGTCTGATTCTGAAACAGACACAGTGTCGACGGCCTGGGTATACTCCACGGCGACCGAGACATGCTTCAGGCGGGATAATAACTACCGGCCAGACTTCCCGAAGGATCGCCACTTGATGCCGTTCATCCGGACCTTCACCGTGGGTGGCTTGCGAGATTATCGGATAGCTCGCGTAGTTGAAGCTGCCATCCTTGCCGAGCGAGATAGCCTGAACGAATCGGTGTATCACAGCAAGGCCATATATCTTCCTGGGGAGAAGCGGGACTGGGATGCAATCCTTGGAATATCGGAGCTAGAACCGGAGAAGAAGATGCTGACCCGGGCACCGAATTTTAAGTCCTATGTAATTTTATTTGAGTCATTTGATGTATTTTCCCTTTTATTTGAGTCATGTTCCTAGGTCTTGCATTTATTTTCCTAAGTTTGAGTGTCATTAGATTGTGTAATGTGCTATTGGGCCCAATTCTTCGGGCTTGGCCCATGAGCCCCCCCTACCCCTTCGGTTATTTGTTATTGAGTCTTTTGTAAGGGACTTATTGTAAAATGTGGGTTTCCTATATATAGGGCCCCATTTCCTTCATTTGGAGGTAATGAATCAATGAATGAAAAAAACTTGCCATTTTGAGAGTTTACACTCCTTATCTAGTGGAGAGATTCCATTTTTTGGGTGAGAAATCCTAGGGGAGAGATTCCCCACCCTTCCCTCTCTTAATCTCTCTTTTTCACTCCACTTTCTCTCTCCTCAACACCCAAATTCGAATTTCCTTCTCTCTCCTCCCCCTCTCAACCACTTCCAACCCCCACCTACCTCCATTAACTCCCCACAACTTCCCACAACCCCTCTTTAATCCTCACCTAGTCCCAAGGAAGTTCCACCACTCAAAACCCCACCCTCCAACCACCACCTACCCCTTTCACTTCCCTAAGCATATCTCCTCCTTCCCAAGGCTGAATTAACTCATTCCAAAGCCCAAATTCGAATCTCCCCATCCCTCCTTGCTCCCTAGGTCGCACCCCTCCTCTCCCCTCAAGCCAAGTTCGCCCCCCTCCTCTCTTCTCCACTCCAGCTTTGTGTGCAGGCTGACCTGCAGATTAGCACTCTATTACAGTGACGTCCACGACTGCATCCTGGTTCTGCTGGTGGCGTGGCCTAACTTTCTGGAAAGGCCTCCCTGTGCTCTTCGCAGGCGAGGTGAAATCACTCCATTCTGAGTTCGTGGCCGTCCGTGAAGGCTGTTCTTCCCCGACTGCGCAGAACCTCTCAGACCAAAAGCCAGAGCGGCAGAGAAGACTCTCCCATGACGAACCTTAAAGGAATCAGCCTTCAGGGTCTTCTACAAAGATCTTCCTCCCTCTGTCAGCGTCCAGGAACAGAAGGCAGAGCTCCGTTTGGCATCCGACAATCAGAGATATTAATTTTCTACCACAACCACGCCGGTCTGCCTCCTCACAGTCTGCCCCGACCACCGTCCACTTCTCTGGACACCCAGCTCATCTCCGATATCAGAAGACTTCCCCGTTTGTTTTGCTACAAAGTAGACTCGTCAACGATTCCAACGAGTCCAGCGGTGCCAGATTTGGAGCTCAGGAGCAACCGTGACCGCTTCTGCAACCTGCTGTTTCAGATTGAGCTCGGCCAGAGACCAGAGCTGCATCCATCTTCCAGTCGCCGGAGCAGTCAGCCCCCAGATCAGAACGTCGTCCAAAAATTCAGGCTGCACCCCTCTCCGGTTAGAAATCTTTTGGCACAAGTCTCATCAGATTCTGAGCTCGGTGGATTTATTGGCTGCATCAACATCGACTCCCTGTCCAGAATTACAGAAGCTAGATAGAATCGGCGAAGCTCGGAAACTCGGTTTCCTTTGCATCTCTCCCCACCCCGCTTGGCCGGCTGAAGGCCCCTCCCTGTGTGGAGGTAGTTTTGAATGTATTAAGCATAACCCCCACCCCAAGATCACCCCTCCTGCGTGAGGAGTAGTGCTGTACCGTTTGTAATTTCAGGTCAAGCTACACCGCCGCGGCGTGTGGGGATCCACCGCCTCCCCGCTCGCCCTCGTCTCCGAGCGGGACCGGTTTCTTCAAACCGGTCGAGTAAGTGCTCTAAACCCTTGCTCATTGTGCTTGTCTTTCAATGTTTGTTTCTTAGCTCCGCTGGTTGTGCGAGAGAGAGCCCGATCCTCAAGCCCCGTTGCCTTGAGTGATCACCGTGGGAAGAGTGAAACCGGTGCCCTTGGCACTTTGTCGGCCCCATTGAATTGGGTTCCACATCCTTTTGGGAATCAAGCCTTGGCCTTTCTGGCCCTCTACCAGCAAGGGCCCAACCCCACATCTTCACCTTGGCATTGCCAAGTTACCCCGGGCTTGGGTGAGCGACGAGAGAGCGGCGGCCCAAATTGGCCCATTTAGAATGCGAATGTGCTTGCTTGCTTAAGTCCAAGATTGTGTCACATCACATATGACTTACCCTGACATATCGTCTGTGACTTCTTGGACGAAGCAGTAGTACAGCTCTTCTTAAGGGGCTGGAAGATCTCATTAGTCGAGTGACTGCTGCTTTATCAGTGCTGCCGTCTGAGTGACATTGACACCGAGCATCAGCTTTGGCCGACAAGGACTTTAGCCGGGTGAAAGGTTGATAAGCTTCATCATTAGTCTTTCACTGTTGGTCAGATCTTCTTTTCAATTATGCTTCCACCCTTGTTCATTTTCCGGGTGTCAACAAATGCCCCCCACCTGCGGGCGGCGTAAGCGCAGAATAAGCGCCACGGGGGTTGCAGGTGTCTTTTACTATTCGAGGGTATCTTCCTCAATTTATCTTCAATTCAGTTCTCAGACCTGATCATCTCGCTGTAACAGTATTCTGCACACCGATGCTTCTCCTCTTCATATTTTCTGTCATTATTTTCAGCATTTGGGACTTTTCGGCCTGCAGGACCTCCCGGCGCGAAGCTTCTCGGCGCAGGGGTCTCTCGGCGCATCCTGATTGGCTAGGCTCTCGGCCTGGACCCTCTCGGTGCGCCCTGGCGCAGGGGGTCTCGGCCTGGGAGCCTTCTCGGCGCGCCCTGGCTGCAGAGGGGCCTCGGCCTGGGGGGCTTCTCGGCTTGGGGTCTTCTCGGCCTGGGAGCCTTCTCGGCGCGGGGTCTTCTCGGCGCGCCTTCTGGCCGCCGGGGGGCTCTCGGCCTGGAGGTTCTCGGTGCGCGTTTCACCGCGCCGAGACCCCGGTCGCCTGGGCCCCTATTTAGGGCGCCGATGGCTCGTTTCTCTTCATTCTTCACCCGCCTTTCTCTTTCTTCAGTTTTTTTCCATTTCCTCTCTTCGGCGCGAGCCGTCTTCATCCTCTCGGCGGTGGCCGCGAGTTCTTCGTCCTGGGTACGATGTCTTTTGGGGATTTAATCCCTTTGCTTCCGGGATCACCCCCTCTTGGTTGGTGACTCCCTATTCTTTTTGGGCAGATCCCGAATAAGGGGAGATGCTGCCGAATTTTTTTATAGAATCTCATGCTGCAATCCTTATAAGACTGACTTTTAATCCACATTTCTTCTTTTGTTTACAGATATAGCAATGGCTTCTGGCTCTGCTGCTGCATCTTCCAGAGCTGTTGGAGCTAGTTCATCGGCCCAGCCAGACATATCTTGGGCCACAGTAAATTGGTTGAACGTGCACAGCTTGGATTATGGATATGATAGAATAGCTTCAGTTGATGAATCGTCTGATTCTGAAACAGACACAGTGTCGACGGCCTGGGTATACTCCACGGCGACCGAGACATGCTTCAGGCGGGATAATAACTACCGGCCAGACTTCCCGAAGGATCGCCACTTGATGCCGTTCATCCGGACCTTCACCGTGGGTGGCTTGCGAGATTATCGGATAGCTCGCGTAGTTGAAGCTGCCATCCTTGCCGAGCGAGATAGCCTGAACGAATCGGTGTATCACAGCAAGGCCATATATCTTCCTGGGGAGAAGCGGGACTGGGATGCAATCCTTGGAATATCGGAGCTAGAACCGGAGAAGAAGATGCTGACCCGGGCACCGGAGTTTACACCTGCTCGGTGGGACAATGCTGGCGGCCAGTTCATAGGGAGAAGCCCGGCTATGGTATGTTCCTGGCACCTATAAAGTGGGGATATCGCGAAGGGCCCTTCGTGCTAAATTGTTCGGCCATTCAGTTCAAGTACCATTTGTTTGTTGGTTGGTTCGGAGACTGCAAGATCACTGACTCCCATCTATTCCGAGTGGGGGCAGTAGAATTTACTGAGTTTGTTCTGACGGAATATGCCCCTCTGCTGATCAGAGCGGGAGTATACCACAGTGTTTTTACTTCCAGATTCCGATATCCCATCTCCAGGGGGTTATGTTGTGGGATGTTTGAAGTGTTCCGTCCTTTGTTCAACACTTTTTATACAGTAGAGGGTGAGACATCCCTAGACCTCTGGAGTTTATCACGGCTCTCCGGTCTGCCTATTGACGGTGAACCGTATGAAGAAGTCTGCTTGGCAGACTCCGAGAAAGACAGCTCTGATGGGGAAGGCAAGTATTCCCTTGGCTTCTCTTACCGATATCTGATGAAGGTCTATCGCTCCATCTGTCTGGCATATAGTAGAGGATCCTCCAAAGGCTATCATCCCCTAGAGAAAGGTAGCAAACTGAGGGTCCGGATCGGGCAGTGGCTCCAGTACTTCTTCGACGGTCCCCTGAAATATGCAGATTTCCCCTCCATGGGTCCTATTGCGAGCAAGCAGATAAGAGCTCCCCGCTATAAATCTGCACTGCCATCTTCATTGCGACATGCGGGCAAAGGCGGTCCCAACCCGGCAGGGGTAGATCCCATCACACACTGTGCAGCTTATTTCACATTCTGGCTGTGTACTTTTGCTCTTCCACAAGGGGACGAGACAGTCATTCGGCCAGAGGTCATATATCCAGCTTGTCAGATGGCCTGGGGGATGAAGCTGTCGCTCTGCCCAGTGGCCTTGTGTTTGATTTATAAATCTTTGGGGGACCTGCACAAGCATCGGACTCCCCGTTCTTTGAGGACCGTGGGTCCTTTTCATTTCTTCAATGCCTGGGTCTGCAGTATATTCCCTGAATTAGCTCCGAGAACCTTGCAGGCGGATACAGTGTCACCCAGGATGATTGAATTTGCCAGCGCTGAGCCTGGTCCCTTTTATGATCAGCTATTTAAAATAAGGGGCCAACTGATAAAAGTACCAGTGGACGCCCCTGGCAGCATACATTTCTGGAGCTTGGCAGCAGGTTCAGCTCCATTGATTGATCCTCAAAGAGAGTGCAAGCTGGAGGAGATAGAGACATATATCCACCCTGTCTCAGGGGTCAACACTGCTCGGCCAATCTTGGAACCGGAGCTGGTGAGATGGGCCATGGCAATTCGGCCCAGTGTTTTGGTTTACAGAAAGGGTGGCCTGCTTCTGTTGGAGCCATACTATCCGTTCCGATTTGGGCGGAACTTTGGTTATGACCAGCACATCCCTACATCAGCTGCTCAATTTCCCCTGGATAGCAGGGCCAAGCATGGGTCCACTATCGTCGGCGACGGCCGGTTGTGGTGGGATTTCTATCATCGTCAGGACGATGCAATCTTCAGGGTGCCCACCGTCTCCAACCGTGTTCCCCGGGTAACATCAGAATATATTAAATGGTGGAACATTCGGACCGGCTTTTTCAGGGATGGCAGGGGTGCTTTCTGGGATGTAGCAGAGCGCTCTTTCCTGAAACAGCAGCCTGGGCCGGTGTTTGAAATCCCCGAGGCCCATCTGAGAAAGCTTTATTCGCAGAACCAGAGGGAGGCAGAGAACTATCTGGCCCAGCGTCGAGCTCTGAAGGAAAAGAATTCTGAGCCGCCCGCTCCTGTCTTTGCCGCTATTAACGAAGACAATTTCGTAAAGACCCTGAAACATTTGTGCCATATAGGAGATGATCGCTTGGAGGCACAACAGTATCCATTTCCTGTTGAAGAGCCGCTCCCGGCAGTAGCTCATTGGAGGGGTCCAGTTGATAAATTTCATCCGTATAGGACGTTTGTACGCCGGGAAGATAGAACTCAGACGTACTATAAGCAAACGTCCTGGCTGTTCATTCTGCTGAGTTTGCATGGATTATCTGCAGAAAGCCCGATAGCTGGCATTTTGAACAAGCCGCTGTTTATATCATTTCATTATGTCGATGGCTGGGGCATGGACCATCTTGACTTGTTTCGCTGCCTTGATTTTCATGGCCATAATGACCTGGCAGCTTTGGTGGAGAAATGCCAGATATTCGGCCTTGTTTGCTGGCTTATCAAGGAGGCTGCTTCCCGCTCCAAAGAAGTGGCTTATCTGTACTGGCCGCTCTCTGTATTTTATGATGGACCAGCAGGTATAATCTTTTCCTTTCTGACTGCAGCGTTTTCTGTTTAGCATCTGAATTTTGCATCTATTGATCCCATCATCTTTCTGCCGTTCTTAACAGACCGGCCCGATATAAAGCGGCAGGGGCTCTACAGGAAGATTATTGCGCAGGCTGAGAAGCCCACTTATTTTGAAGTTCCTGCTGCAGCACCGACCACTACTCCCCTGCCTCCTGGCAAGAAGAGGAAGGCTTCTGCAGTCAAGGCTGCAGTTGGGAAGGCCAGGAAGGCCAAGAAAGCTCAGGCTCAACAATCGGCTTCGGTAGTGATGGACACCGGGACCCCTCTCCCTGACATTCCCTCATTTGACGAGTTCGAAACTCAGAGGGAGGCTGCTCAGGCATCAGTTCAGGGTAACATTAATATTCTGCCATTGCATTCTTCATTCTATCTTGCTGGGTTTCAGAGGAGTGTTTAAATCTGACCACTCCTTCTTGCACAGCCCAAGAGCCAGTCGCGGCGCCCTCCGAGGTGGGGACCAGGTTGCCCTCTCCTACGCCGACTAGTGAGGCGGAGGGTAAGCATGCCCTTTTCATCTTTTTCTGTTCATTTCAACTACTTTTCATCGTCCCTCTCACAGGCTTTTCTTTATAGTGATAGCCGGGGAGGAGACTGAGATTACAGGAGCGGCTGGCGATATTACTCAGCCGCGGGAGGGTCACAAGACCCAGGCGAAATGGGGCCCCGCTCCCGGAAGGCGCATAGTTACCCGGTCTTCCTCCAAGCAGATGTTAGAATTGATGGCCCCGCCCATGGACAGAGTAGAAATCTCTTCCGGTAGCTCTGCGGCCGCTTCTGAGGCAGGTGGAGAAGAAGCAGATCTCAGCGGGAGCGATACGGAGGGTATCTCCAAACCAGAGACCCCATCCGTATGTACCACCATTGTTTTATCATTTACACCCCCCAAGTTGCTGGTGCCATTTTCTGGAGGGGAAGTACCAGAAGAGTTTGTCGGCCTGGATACCGAGGCGGATATAACTCCTCCTCTTGTGGTTTCATCAGCAGAGCTTTCTTCTTCCCTGCAGTCTTTTGAGGATATTGGCATCACACTAGAAGTGAGTCTTTTCCCTTCATGGTTTCCTTTTTCCCATTTTTATCTGCTGCTTGACGCTGCATTGATCCGTTCACAGGAGTCCCCTGTTGCCATCCCGGCGAAGAGTGCAGCCGTTGAAGCCACCTTATCTGACACCCTGGCTATTGTTCCTGCTTCGGTAGCCGCCTGGGCAGGCGTTCTTGAGATAATTCGCCCTGTGCCGGTGAGGGTGCAGTCCTCCACGGACTTAGCATCGTTGGATCTGAGGAATGCAGGGGAAGGCTCGGCTCTCATCAAGGCTTTGGATTTCAGAGCTGAAATGGACCTAGCCAGGGGTTCTGCTTTTATACCAGCTGTAGTGATGACCATTGCTCCCGAATCAACAGTTCCCATAACATCAATCATGGAGAGCGAACCTTTGCCTCTTCAGACTGTGGCCCCCGCAGCTTTGACATTGCAGGGACTGGGCACCGAAATGGAAGAAGGAGAGGTAGCTGTTACAGAACCGGGAGTATTGCCTATAACGGCCCCGGAATCTATCTCCGTATTTTCAGAATCTGAGGAGGAGATGCCTGAAGTTGCATCCGGGAATGTTCGACGGCCGCCTCCGAGGAGATGGAGGTGGAAGATCTCTCGGCCACGTCAGAGGTTACGGGCAGAGCTCAGTTGGTGGCTTCGACAGACCTGTCGTCTTCTTCTTCGCAGCCGGATATCACCCTATGGGCGGATATAGACAGTGAAGTAACTTTTGAAGTAGCTCCTCTTCCTTCGCCTGGCTTCACTTCCCCTGAAAGTTTTGTCTGGCAACATCTGGGCATGCTGCGTCAACTGGTGGAGTCCCAACCTGGACTAACTTATTCACAGTTGAAGGAGATAGCCGGGCGCTTCACCGCCGGCTTACAGGCGATGGGATGTCCCACAGAAATATGGGCCCAGCGGGTTCTTTTGTTGTTAAAATTTGTTCATCGCCGGGATTTCTTGACACACATCATGTCGGACAGATTGGCAACCTTGAAGTTGCAAAGAATGGAGTGCAAGTCCGAGCTGGCAAAGATGAACTCTATCCTTCAGGAGCGACAGCGTCAAATGCAGTCTTTGGCGGAGCGGGAGCATTTCGTGCGCGACCGGATAACTATCCTGGAAGCTGAACTGTCTGATCTCCGAGCTGAGCTGCCACAGCTAACAACTTCTCGACCGCAGCTCGAGGAAGAAGCAGCTTTATTAGAGGGGCAGGTGGCATCCTTTCGAGACCAATCTGTTCGACTGCAGGAAGAGGAGGCTCGGCTTCATGAACTAGGAGCCGCCCCTTCTGTGGGTCTTCTGGCATTCGAGGATATCTTCCGGCAGCCATGAATCATTTTCTTTTTCTTTTCTTCTTCTCTCTTTTTTTGGTGCTCTTTTGTGATACAATGTCCCCTCGGGGCCCTTTATGTACTCACTTCTTAATGAAAAGAAAAATTTTGCTTTATGTGTATCCGCCTTCTTTTCCATGTGGTTTTATCACTTCAGGGAAGTGGGGTAGTGGTTTTAGCAACCCCTCATGCGAATAGCTCGTATCTGGCAGGAGAGCGTCCACCCCTTCAGAGAAAGGATGGGGAACTCGCTCCACCGCGTGACGGCATCCGAAGAGGTGCTTAAACCGGATTCTGTTGGTAGCGGCAAACGTCCCTCTTGGCAATATGTGCTGTGAGGGAGACAATTTGCAGGAATGTGAAAGAAAGGGCCTTATCAGAATAGACGGAAAGTCTAGACTGGGTAGAGGTTATAGCAGGTGGGACGATTACAGGATATGTGGTTTTCATCAAGACAGACGTAGGGTCTGAACTGAATAGGGTTTTATCATTGATCGGGCGAAATGCCAGTCGATCAACAGCTGGTTTCATCATCGATATTGGGTTTATATCGATGCAAGAAGAGTTCATAATTTTCCCCAGAATAGACGAAAGGTCTACACTGAGTAGGGTTTCATCATTGATCGGGCGAGGTGCCAATCGATCAACAGTTGGTTTCATCATCGATATTGGATTTATATCGATGCAAAAAGGATTTATAAGTTTCCTCAGGATAGACGAGAGGTCTAAGCTGAGTAGGGTTTCATCATTGATCGGACGAGGTGCCAATCGATCAACAGTTGATTTCATCATCGATATTGGATTTATATCGATGCAAAAAGGATTTATAAGTTTCCTCAGAATAGACGAAAGGTCTAAACTGAGTAGGGTTTCATCATTGATCGGGCGAGGTGCCAATCGATCAACAGTTGATTTCATCATCGATATTGGATTTATATCGATGCGAAAAGGATTTATAAGTTTCCTCAGAATAGATGAAAGGTCTAAACTGAGTAGGGTTTCATCATTGATCGGGCGAGGTGCCAATCGATCAACAGTTGATTTCATCATCGATATTGGATTTATATCGATGCGAAAAGGATTCATAAGTTTCCTCAGAATAGACGAAAGGTCTAAACTGAGTAGAGTTTATCGCAGGTGGGACTTTGCCAAGAATGTATAGGTTTCATCAGAACAGTGATGGGTTTCATTGTTGGTGGGACATGCGAATGGGGGTATGTGGATTTTATCAGGGCAAACGTAAGGTCTGTCCCAGAAAGGCTTTATCATCGGTGGGGCATGGAGCCATATGACCGACGGAAGGTTTTACCAATGAAGGCAGATGAAGGTATCGTGCCGGTTGGCACGGAACTTTTTGAATTACCATATTACTGACCCAGGTGCCCTTTCGGGTTTTCACCAGAGCCAGCCCCCTCTTGCTTTTGCCCACGCGTCCTTTCGGATTTTCACGTGGCGGGGTACCCGATTTTGCCTGCAGTGCCCTTTCAGGTTTTCACCACAGCTGGGTTTTAGCCATTTTTTTGCCCTCGTTCAGAATGCCTGAACAAGACTGGCGGGGTATCTCTATTTTTAACCCCATTTTGTCTCTTCTTTTCTTCTCCCTTTCTCTTTTTTTTTATTGAAACTTTGATTCTATAACTGATGGGCGCAGTTTGTGCATATGTCATCATTGATGTGGGTGCTAACATCAATGCAAGGGTTTCATAGGTCTCATCAGGATAGACGTAAGGTCTAAACTGGACAGATTTCATCGCTGATCGGGCAATGCGCCAATCAATCAGCAACGGATTTCATCATCGGTATTGGGTTTACACCAATGCAAGGATTTTTATAGGTTTGATCAGGATAGACATAAGGTCTAAACTGGACAGGTTTCATCGCTGATCGGGCAGTGCGCCAATCGATCGGCAACGGGTTTCATCATTGGTATTGGGTTTATACCAATGCAAGGATTTTTATAGGTTTGATCAGGATAGACGTAAGGTCTAAACTGGACAGGTTTCATCGCTGATCGGGCAATGCGCCAATCGATCGGCAACGGGTTTCATCATTGGTATTGGGTTTATACCAATGCAAGGATTTCATAAATTTCATCAGGGTAGACGTAAGGTCTAAACTGGATGGATTTCATCACGGCGGGACGTAAAGAGATATGCGGGTTTCTTCGTGGTTACCACATTACCGACCCAAGTGCCCTTTCGGGTTTTCACCAGAGCCAGCCCCCTCTTGCTTTTGCCCGTGCGCCCTTTCGGGTTTTCGCATGGCGGGGTACCCGATTTTGCCTGCAGTGCCCTTTCGGGTTTTTACCACAGCTGGGTTTTAGCCATTTTTTTGCCCTTGTTCAGAATGTCCGAACAAGACTGGCGGGGTATCTCTATTTTTAACCCCATTTTTTTATATATTTTTTTATTATTTTCTTCTATCCCCCCCTTCCTGTTTAGAGGGTGTCAGATCGTCACGACACAAGATCACGATAAGTGGTAGCCTGGTTAGGACGGAGTGTCACTATACCAAGGAAAGGATATCTTGGCTAGGGTGGAGTGCCATTAGGCCAAGGAAAAGGTATCTTGACTAGGGCGGAGTGCCACTAGGCCAGGGAAAGGGTATCTCGGCTAGGGCGGAATGCCACTAGACCAAGGAAGGGTAGCTCGGCTAGGGCGGAGTGCCACTAGACCAAGGAAGGGTAGCTCGGCTAGGGTGGAGTGCCGCTAAACCAAGAAAAAAGGTATCCCGGCTAGGGTGGAGTGCCGCTAGGCCAAGAAAAAGGTATCTTGACTAGGGCGGAGTGCCGCTAGGCCAAGGAAAGGGTATCTCGGCTAGGGCGGAGTGCCGCTAGGCCAAGGAAAGGGTATCTTGACTAGGGCGGAGTGCCGCTAAGCCAAGGAAAAGGGTATCTCGGCTAGGGCGGAGTGCCGCTAGGCCAAGGAAAAGGTATCTCTTGCCCGATTACTCGGGGAATATCAGCTGTGCAGCATGATACAACTTTAGGTATTTACCGTTGAGTGGTGAGAATTGGATCTCCCCTCGATGATTAACAACTATGTAGGCCCCTCCTTCGTAGACCCTTTGTATCACATATGGACCTTCCCAATTGGGATTTAGCTTTCCCTTCGGGTTGGACGCCATGACTTTTTTTTCTTGACCATGACGAGGTCACCTTTCTTAAATTCTCATCCTTTTACGAGTTTGTTAAATGCAGTGGCCATGCGGACCTGATACATTTGGATATTCTTCTGAGCTTGGAGGCGCTTCCCTTCCAATTCAGCCAATTCTTCTAATCTTCTTTCTGCATTGGTTTGTTCGCCATGGGCTAGGTCGTATTGGACTGCCACTCTGAGTGACGGGACTTTCAGCTCTAGTGGGACTACTGCCTCTGAGCCGTATACCAAGGAATATGGTGAGCACCCTGTAGGTGTTTTGAAGACGGTGCGGTACGCCCACAGAGCTTCATACATCTTTTCTTCCCAGTCCTTCTTATTGGCACTGACGACTTTGGCCAGCAGGGTGCACAAAGTCTTATTGAAAGCTTCTGCCAATCCATTTGCCTGTGGATTGTAAGGGGTGGAAGTCCTCCATTCGATCTTATATTTCTCGGCAAGCCGATAGATTTTCTGATTTCTGAAATGACTCCCATTGTCAGATATTATTCGGCTGGGGATCCCAAACCGGAAGATGATGTTTTGCTTGATGAATCTGGCGACCAACTCACCAGTGACTTCTCTTAGTGCTATAGCCTCTGCCCATCGGGAGAAGTAATCTGTTATGGCCAGTATATACTTATGCCCGGCCGAGGAAGTCGGTAGTGGACCGACTACATCAGTTCCCCATTGTGCAAACAGCCAGCTAGGGACTGTAGGGTGCAGAATCGTAGGTGGCCTTCTAGGCACAACAGCATGCTCCTGACACTTCTGGCATGACTTTGCAAATGTGCAGCAGTCTTCAAACATAGTGGGCCAATAGTAGCCCAGCTTCTTGATTTCTATCTTCATCTTGGGGCCAGCCTGGTGGGCACCTGCTGTCCCAGCATGTACTTCTTTCATCACTTGCCAAGCTTCCTCAGTGGACAAGCAGCGGAGCAGAATCTTCTTGCGTGCATCTGCCATTATTCGGAACAGAGTCCCATTCCTGAATTCATAAGAATCTTTGATTCGCAGGAGTTTCATCTTTTCTTCTCTTTTCTGCGGCAGCTGTTGGTGTAAAAACCATTGTAGCAGGTGCTGTCTCCAATCGGATGCCTGTTCTGTACTGATCGTGGCGACTTCATTTTCTTCGGGGCAGCCTTCTAGCATGCTGGGGACTTGCCGCCGATTTATAACAACAATGTTCAGTGTCTCATCCGGTGGGACTGCTATTGAGCTGGCTAGTTTTGCCAATGCATCAGCCTGGGCATTATGTGCACGGCCCACATGCTTGAGCTCAATATGATAGAATTTCGCCATGAGGCGCACAGCTTTTTGGTGGTAGGGGTTCAACTCCGGCTTTCGCACTTCGAACTCACCTTGGATTTGCTTTATTATCAACATTGAATCCCCGAATACCTGAAGCATCTGGATACCCATGTTGAGGCTTATATGCAGTCCGATTATCAGAGCTTCATACTCGGCTTCATTATTAGTGCAGGGCTTGTTTATAGAACAGAAAGTATGCACAACCTCCCCTTCCGGCGATTTCAGCACAATACCGGCTCCGGCCCGTATTCTGGTCTTTCCATCGGAGTCCGTCTCTGTTCTAGATGCTCCATCAAAGAATAGCTGCCACATAGTTGACTGAGCTTGGCAGGCTTCTAGTGTCTCATCATCGGGTAACTCAGTCCCCAACATATCATTCTCTGGCACAGGATGTTCTGCGAAGAAATCGGCCACAGCCTGTCCTTTTATTGCCCTCTGGGGTATATATGTGATATCGAATTCCATCAGAATTACTGCCCATTTGCCCAACCGGCCTTTCAGTACTGGTTGAGTCAGTATGTATTTGAGTGGATCTGCTGCAGATATCAATCTGATTTCATGTGACAGCATGTAGTGCCGGAGCTTTTTAACGGCAGAGACTAGTGCCAAGCATGTCTTTTCTATATAGCTGTAGCTTTCTTCTGTTCTGATCAGCCTCCTGCTCAGGTAGTATAGAGCCTGCTCTTTGCCTTCTTCATTTATCTGTGCTAGCATTGCCCCCAGGGAACAGTGTGTGGCTGCAATGTACAGTATCAGGGTTTGCCCTTAATAGGTGCCCCCAGCACTGGAGGGGTCTTGAGATATTCTTTCAGCTTCTCAAAGGCTTCCTGACAGCCATCGTCCCAGAGGAACGGCACATCTTTCATCATGAGCTTGTGAAAAGGGTGGCATCTCCCCGACAGATTTGATATGAATCGTCGGATGTAGGCCAAACGCCCTTGTAGAGATCTCAGCTCGTGGAGATTCCTTGGTGGAGGGAGCTCCTGGATAGCTTTAATCTTGGATGGGTCAATCTCAATGCCCCTATGACGGACGATGAACCCAAGGAATTTTCCACTGGATACGCCGAAGGCACATTTCATAGGGTTCATTTTGAGCTCATATTTGCGCAGCCTCTGGAATACTACTCTCAGATCCTGCAAATGGTCTTCTTTTCTGCTGGTTTTCACCACCAGGTCATCAATGTAGCATTCTACCTTCTTGAAGAGCAAATCATCAAAAATCTTTGTCATAGCTCTTTGGTAAGTAGCGCCGGCATTCTTGAGGCCGAACGGCATTCTTTTATAATGAAATATCCCCTTCAGGGTGCGGAATGCAGTGTGCACTCTGTCTTCTTCAGCAATCCAGATCTGGTTATATCCGGATGACCCATCCATGAATGACAGGGCTTCATGGCTAGTGGTTGCATCGATCATTACTTCAGTGATTGGCACTGGGAAATCATCCTTCGGGCAAGCCTTATTCAGGTCCCTGAAATCTACACATATTCTGATCTGCCCATTTTTCTTCTTCACGGGCACTATATTGGCCAGCCATGTAGTATACTGGTTTTCTTCAACAAAGCCTACATCAATCAGCTTGTCGACTTCTTTGTTGATCTGATTTATCAGTTCAGGACGCATTCTCCTGGAAGGCTGCTTTACAGGGCTAGCCTCTGGGTCTATTGCCAAGCGGTGCTGTACCACATCAGAGCTCAGTCCCGGCATTTCATCATATGTCCATGCAAAACAGTCTCAGAATTCTTTCAAAAACTGAATATACTGTTCTTTGACAGCTGGCTCCAACAGTGCGCTGAGGAATGTAGGCCTTGGCTCATCTGCTGACCCCAGATTCACTTCTATCAGCTCATCGACGGTGGCTTGGCCTCCGTCTTCAACTTCGGGTGGGGCTCCTTGCAAATCAATAAAGCCTCCCGGGATATAATCTTCTTCATTTTCATGATTTTCTGTTTCATCAGATTGGTCATCAGCAGATGCTGGTGCATCGTATAAGGCCAATACGGCCGGATTCTGTTCAGTCTACCCCGAGGACGTGACTGGCTCAGCGGAAAACTTCGAAGTGGAGTCTTCCGTGTTTAGAGGCTCCTCTGATGTGGGCTCCCCTGAGAGGTCATCATTATGTAGAGCTCGGAATTCTTCTAGAATGCGCCCAAACTCCAGGCACTCTTGCAGCTCTCTGGCTACTTGCTCTTCATCCGGGTTTCCCGTATCAAATTTTGTTTCATCCTAGAACAGATCCTCCTTGCAAGATAGATCTTCCCAGTACCAATCTCTCTTTGTATCGTCAGGTACCCCTGTCCCTGACTGATTGTCTGGGATTTCATTGTCCACTACGGACTGATAAATGATTTCTTCATCTTCCGAAGGGTATTGGTCATAGTCCATCCCAGGGGAATCTTCATGCTGGTAGAAGGCAGAGATGACATCTACCTCGGCTTCATAGTATTCTTGAAGGGTATAACCCAGTCCCGGGTGCTGTGTGATCTTCCTCAGTTCCTTATTATCTCGAGGCGGATCCCATAGCTCCTTGAATGCTTTCTTCTGGGCTGCAGATTGTAGTGATGGCATTTGCATCTTTGAGAACATCTGTGAAACCCGCTGGGTAGTATACTCCAGGCCTGTAATCGGCACCATCCGGTTTGCGGCCTCTTCAGGGACCATGCAGTCTTGATCATCTTCTTCGACTGCCTCTCCGGTGTAGAATATGGTGGGCGGCTCGCGGAAGCGAGGGATTTCCATAGTCTTCAGTGGCAGCACTGTTTGGTACTCTAGGCTGGCGATGGGTTTGATTAAACCTTGTGGGACCTTCACCTGTATGTACCTTTCTTTCATTTCTTGGTTGGTGCCATCTGGATGGATGCTAGGAGGGGTGATCCGAGCAAAATCATCAGCATAAGAGATGTGAGCTACTTCATGCTTTTCAACATAGCCCCTGGGTGGCGGTGGAGACCAAGCTTTTGCCTTCGTCGTCGGCTTCTTCTGGCTGATCACAGCCTCTTTCTTTTCATCCTTTTGTGACACCTCGGTGTAGTAGGATGCATCGAGCATATGGCACTCGAACACTTCAAAGGGATGTAGGTCTGCGAACACCCTTTCTTCCTTTCCTTCATGGCAGTATTTTATGCATTGGTGTAGCGTGGATGGCACTATCTGATATTCATGCAGCCACGGTCTCCCCAGCAGAGCCTTATACGTGGTGTTGGAGTTGATCACATAGAATCGTACCACGGTAGTGAGGTCGCCCAGTGTGAGGTTGAAATCAGCCACCCCGAGAGGTGTTTCACATTTCTGGTTGAACCCAGCAATCTTCATGTCTCTGACCTTGGTAAGCTGCAGATCAAAGTAGTATTTCTGATAGATGCGATACGGGAGGATATTTACAGCAGCCCCGGGATCTATCAGTATCCTGCTCAGCGACTGACAGTTCAGGGAGCCCCTCATATACAACGGTCTGTTGTGACTGGCATTTGGGATCAGCATATCATCTTCTGTGAATGTAACTGATGGCCCCGAATTCACCTCCGTTAAGAGTGCTTCATATTGTGCCGGCGACTGCAGGGCATCCACAATTGCTTGGCGGGCCTCTTCACTCAGAGAGAGTATCTCCTAGATGGAGAATCTGGTGGGGAGCTTCTTCAACATTTTCATGATTCGACTGTCGACCCGAACATTAGACAGCCTCATCTCCTCTGCCCACCGGGGTCTTGGAGGTTCATGTGGTGCCTGCGGCCTTGCTGCCCAGTCCCAGTTTCATTTTCTTCATCGGTCTCCCGGAGGGCTTCTTCTGTAATGACTGCCCCTGGCTTTGCTAGAGGGCTATTTTCTTCATTTTCCTCACGCTGTTTCTGCTTTCCGGCTGCTCCCAGAGTATACAGTCTTTCACCAACAGGTGTTTCGGCTTTTTCTGCTCATACTCATCAAGCTCATTAATATATTGCTGCAGACGCCTGGTTGCAGGACTTTCTTCTTTATGTGCAGGGAGGGGAGTTTGTCTCCTCCGGTTGCGAGTATGGATCCGGATGACTGGTCCGGTCTCAACTGTAGGCCATATTGGCTTTATTGGAGGCGACTCAGGCCTTGGGGTGACACCCCGGATAACTGCTCCGTTGGTTTTGACTGCGGGAGTCTTCTTTCTATTTTTTGTGGGTACCATCTGCCATCCTTCCTGATCTCTCAATGGGGTGAGGAGGCAGGCTTCGTAGGTGTGCCTGGTGCATTCTTCAATGGCTTCTCTAGGCAGCTGTTGATAGATTGAGATCATATTGGCGGCCACCCTCCAGGGCGGAAGCTCATGTGGCCGAGGCGGCTTCACCTGGTAATCTCCCAGCTGCAGTTCACCCTTCTTGACCATTCCTTCCATGATATCTTTGAAGACATAACAGTCCTCAATTGCGTGCCCCAACACCCGGTGAAAGGGACAGAACATCGGATCATCTTTCTTTTCTGCATCTTCGGGCTTCTTCGGTTCAGGCAATGTTACCTTATTGAACTTATATGCCCAGTTAAATAATGCTGCAGTCTTATCCTTGGGAAAAGAGTAAGCCCTTCTCATCCTGTCCCTCAGAGAGACTTTGTCTCTTCTTTCTGCTGTATCTGTCATCGGGGGAGCTTCATCTGCCCCTTTCTTCCCTTTTTGTTGCTCAAAGGTTCTAAAATCGACGGTGTTGGCCTCAGAGTGTGACGGCCGCCGATCATTGGATTTACCTTTTGGCATGGCGGGAGCATTGACGGTCGGACGTTTGGACAAGAACGTCTCGACCTCCGCCACTATATTGTTCAGTCGGTCAAATGTTTTGACATCTGCACCGATCATTTTTTCTAGTACCTCCCTCCTGAGGTTCTGCTTGCATATCTGCACTGCATCCTCCTGATGAGGAGGTCTTCTGCATCTCATGGCTAGATTTCTCCATCTTTTGATGTACTCCAGTGCAGTTTCATCCTGTTTCTGCCTGGTAGCATACAGTTCTGCTATTGTGATTTCCCTCTCCGTGACATGAAACCTGTCGTGGAATTTTCTCTGCATATCGGGCCAATCAACCACTGATCCTGCTGACAAGCTTGAATACCATTCAAAGGCCAACCCAGTGAGGGACGAGCCAAAGAACTTGAGCAGATAGGCTTCATCGACTGCTAGGTCGCCCATGATTGTAGTATAGTAGGCTATATGCTCCCTGGGGGAGCCTTGGCCATTGAATTTCTCAAACTTTGGCGGCTTGCTGACGCCTGGAGGCAGTCTTTTGGCAGCATACTGGGGAGGATACGGTACCTTGTACACATCATAGGCACTAGTATCATCTCCAGTCTTTTCTGACAACTTCATTTCCACAATTCTTTCAATCATCTGCTTGTGGGCTACAGCTGGATCTATATCTTCTGGAAAGAAGTGGGCTTGTTGCTGGCTGTGAGGAGTTGTCATCACAGTGGCGCGCAAGATGGGCGCGGTAGGCTGTGTCTGAGACATAGAGGGCTGAGCCACTGTTTGCTGTGGAACAGGTTGGCTTGGTGCTTTGCCCTTATCGGCTAAGAGAGGATTATCCAGTATAGTTGTTTCTGTGGAGCTGGATGTCTGCCCCGCAGGTTCAGCTTGCTTCGAGACTGATGTAGCTTCCTGTCTCTCATTGAGCTGTCTTCGGAGAGCATTGATCTCCTGTTGGTATCTTCTGAACATCATCTGGATCATGGGATCCATGGTTGATGGAATTTGTATATCTTCAGAAGTCCCTTCAGCATCATCAACAAAGGGGTTATCTCCATCTTCCGCTGTTACCACATTAACTATCATAGTGGTAACCCTGCGGGCTTCATCATCAATTTTCATTTTATCTTTTGCTGCCTGGCCTCTTCTTGTGACAGGACCAGGTCTAGTTGCCAGCCTGAGCAATTCATCTGGCTGAGTTGGTAGTATATCTTGCCCCCTGGCCAGTCCAGCCATATTGCAGGCGAAGATTTGCATCTTTCTTTTCAGCCTGTAGACCTTTCTTTCTATTTGACTAGGATATCTGAGCTGGTCAAAGACCGATATTCTTTCTTTGGCTTCTTCCTCGTACAGGTCTTCTTCATTATATCCGGCCTTGGGGCCTTCTTCATAGTCATTTGAATCGGAGGAAGAGGCTTCGATCATCATTTCTTGGAAGGTTTCTTCTTCTTCATCATCTCTGGTGCCCAAGGCACGGGATAGTCTTTGCTGGCCTAGGGCAGAGCTCCCTAGGTAGTGGAAGTAGTCTTGGACTACCTGCTTAGTCTCCTCTGGGTCGCGCCTTTGCGGCTCAGGCCGGAGCATCAGTCTGTCCTGGCCCTTTTGCTGCCAGGCCAGTCTTGTCACCCGAGCATTCAGACGCTCGACCCTGGGATATTTGAAGATATCAGCCTGTCTGGCACAGGCTCCTGATCTTCTTGCAGTAACCATAGTGACTGGTTCACCTCTTCTCATATTGCCAACTTGGCAGCGGTTGGCAGCAGCATTGTAGATCTTCTCTTCCCATCTCTTGCCCCTGGCCATGGGATGGGTGTTGGTGAAGTTTTCCCTGGTCTCATATCTTTCGCCCCTCATCATGGGACGAACAGCAATCATATCTCTTTCTTGACCCTCAATCTCATCTCTCTTCCCCCGGGTCCTGGGGTAGGCAGCAGTAGCATTTCTTTCATCTTTCTTCATCTCCCTTCTGCCCCCTGCTCTGAGGCGGGCAACAGTGATATCAGTGAGGTTCTCTCTGTCTTCAGCTGGGGCCCAGCTTTGGATCCTCTTCGGTCGCCAGACCTGTTTGTATTTTGCTGGCTTGGGCGCCAGCGGCTTCTTTTCAGCAGCTTCCCAGTTGGCCCTCCTAGCGGCCAAAACCTGGAACTTGTTGTCAGTTGGGATGGTCGGGACGATTCTGTCCGGCCGGACTCCCCTGGGGCGACCGTCGAGGTTCGCCCTAATAGCACCCATCATTATCGTCTTTCCGGAATTGGAAAGGCGACGATCAACAGCAGTAGACCGGTTCCTCCGGTTGGTTTTCTTCCCCTTCTGGGCAGCAGTGGGGACCATGTCCCTTTTCTGGACATGATGGACGTAGCAGGCGACGACCGTAGGGGCCGTTTTCTTCGGTAAGCCATCCTTGCGATCAGCGGCCTCCACTGGGGCGTTTGCAGCAGCGCCTTGCTCCTCGTTATCGACCTGTAGAAGGTCGGTGTAGACAACGCCCAAGCAGTTGGGCAGCCCGACAGCTGGGGGAAACGAACCGAACGCCAGTGATACCGCCAGGTACCCCTCCTGGACGTGCATGTCCACCGGTTGCTTGTCGAAGCATACAGACGCGATTTGTGTTGTCATCGTAGTTTCCTGGAAACAAGGAAACACACGGAATCAGAAATTTGAGGGGGGCCCGCTGGGCCTCCTACCTTAGCGTAAAGATGAAGGGAGACTACGTCCCACCGGGCGTGCCAGACTTGTGGACGCGGATTCTTTTATGATATCTTTATCTATTTATTTAATTTGATTTATTGGATTGATTGGTTATTTATCGATTTATTGGTTCATTGGCGTGCCAGTCACCATGGTGACGATTCTATTGTGCGCTCGATCTGACTTGGTCAGTCGATTGTGAGTGATCGTGTCTGGACTAGAAGTCCGTCATACCCTGAATGCTATGACGTTAATTACGTCCTCCCTAAGGAAGACAACCCTTGATTAAACGCTAGAGGTAGGAGGAAGACAGCGGTAAAGCCGTATGCTCAAAGAAGATAAAATTCATCTGTTTGCAAGACGTTAAATGTATTTGAACAGAGCAGGGGTTTGTTAATTACGGGAGAAACCCGACGGCATATTCCCACCATCTTGGATGATGCCAAGTGGGGAATAGGAAACCACCCATGCAGCGGCAGGGTGGGATCCATAAAAGATCGGGTGTATACACATAACCCAGAATCCGGATGGGGACCGGCCTGATGTAACACACCCGGTACGAGTGCGATGTCTTATTAATATCCCCCTTCGGAGGACCATCGGAGATCACGCAAGGGCATAACTCCGTGGGCCAGCGGGGTTGGAAGAGAGTACCACACTCGATTGGTGGGGTATATGTAAATTTTGGCAGCATGTTCCCTCAACCTGGATTATGCCAAGGGAGGATAGGTCATCGTCAACGGAGAGCCGGGACAACGACCGAACAAAGATGGGCACCAGGCCCAGGGACATCTCTTGCCTTCATATCATTGATCAATATTCCCTTGGAACCCATCAGAACACATGTAATGACATGGTTCTTTGGGTTCATCTCGGTACGAGAGCTGTAGGGAAGATCTTCCCCATTATTGTATCTCATCAAGACACAAGTGATGGTCTGTGAGTACCCCCTTGAACAGATGTAGGGGGAGATTTAGAAGTTTGAAGAAAGATGGTGCGGGGATGGGCCTCGGAGTGGATTTCATTGACTGAAGGAGGGATCTCGGCGTGGCTTTTGATTGGCAAGAAGGAGCTCTCGGCGTGGCTTTGATATTGGCCAAGGAGGGGTCCCGGCCAGGAGCATTTGGCTGGCCAAAGGGGCTCTCGGCAAGGGGTTTATCCAGAAGGAAGGGGCCTCTCGACGCTGTCCTCTGATTGGCCAAAGGGGCTCTCGGCATGGCCTCTTCATGGACAAAGGGGGCTCTCGGCCTGAGCATTTGGTTGGCCAAGGGGGGTTCTCGGCAAGGGGTTTGGCCGGCCAAAAGAGGGAGGAAGGCCTCTCGGCCTGGAGCTTCTCGGCGGGCTCCTGGGCGCGTCGGAAAGGGGGGGCGCCGAGAGGGGCATCATCAGGTTTTGGGCAAAAGGGGTGTGAATGGCTGCGAAGGCAGAGGGGCTCTCGGCAGAGGGCTTCCCGGCGCGCTCCTGGCCGCGCCGGGAGTCTGCCGCCGGGAGCCTTGCACATAGCTTCACGTAGAAAGTGCTGTAACAGACTGGTTTGTCGTTTAGCTGAAAGAAGGGGGAGGCCTCTCGGCCTTATGGTTCTCAGCGGGGAAACTCGCACGCCGAGAAGATGAAATGCAGAAGGATTTCAGGGTTTCAGAGCTGAAATAAACGATGCTCTGTTCGGGTGTTTTCTGGGATTTCAAGCTCGAATTGATGCCGAGCCAGGAGTGCAAAAGGGGAGACTCATGGATGTTTCTATTAGAAGGGTGCCAAGGGAATTGGACGATGGAATCAATGAAAGAAATCAGACCATCACCTGATCCTGTGGAGGGTTTTATCTATCTGTTGCAGGCCATTTGGGGGAGTCAAGAGATGACTGTCCTCCATCCCCTCCGGACGAGCCCAGTGACATTGAAAACCGGTGAAGGAGGGACTCTCAGCGCAGAAACTTCAGGCCCTAAGCATTCAATACTTAGAATGGAGGACCTTGGGATCGGATCATCATTTATGAGAGCTGGACAGTCCAGGAAACCAAGAGACTGATATCTCTGGTTCCTAAACCGCATAAGGGGGCTCGTCAGAAAACTCAGATTATATATATAGGGAAACAACCATTGAGATCGGAGAGGGAAGGAGAGAACAAAACTCAATAACCCATTAGATGGGGGTAGGAGTCCTATCCTCGTCCCTCTTCGAAGAACAAACCCATACGATCGGCTCTGAAACCCAAGGAGTCTAATCTATATTTCTTTCAGACAAAGACCATATACATAGAGAGACAGAGATCGGATATCTTGATCAATCAGTGCCCAGGCGGGCCATATCGATGTTTCATTGCATTGCATAAAAATCTTACACTGATCATGAAAGAAAAATGCAAGACAGAAAGGTAAAAATCAAGGCCGGAACTCTCCGGCTACAGTTGATAAATCGAGAAAGGACTCACTATATTACATCAGATAAAAGAAAAAACATGGAGGAGGGGAGGGTGGAGCATTGACTCCTCTCCCTCCCCAGTGCCCACCTGGAGCTTTCCTTCTTCTTCTCCTCTGTTGGTTGAAAGGGGGGGTGGCTCTTGCTCTCCGAACGGGACTCCCTCTCTATCTTTCTATTGCTCTATCTTTTCTTTTTCTTTCTTCCGATCGATCCCCTTTTTCTCTCGATCCCCTTTTTCTATCTGGCTTGGCTTCTTTCTCTTCTTCTTCCCCCTACTTCCTCTCAGCCGCCTCCTCTTTTTTTTTTCTTCGAAGGGAGGGGGTTTTATAACCCTTTTCCTCTTCCTTCTCGGCAGGCACCTTCACGGCGCGCTTGAGGTAAGCTTCCCGGCGCGCTCGAATTTGGTCTCTCGATGCCAGTATCTGGGCTTCGACATGGGCTTTCGGCGCCACCTTCATATAGGCCCACTTGGGGTTTCTTTAAGTGTATCATCACCCCAAAGGGTTTATCATCTATGAAATATCTTGTATTGAAATCATGATTGCAATTTTCATCAGTCCGCAGTCGGGGTTTTATCAGTCCGTAGACAGGGGTTTCATCAGTCCGCAGACAGGGTTTTATCAGTCCGTAGATAGGGATTTCATCAGTCCGTAGACAGGGGTTTTATCAGTCCGTGGACAGGGATTTCATCAGTCCGCAGACAGGGTTTTATCAGTCCGTAGACAGGGATTTCATCAGTCCGTAGACAGGGATTTCATCAGTCTGTAGACAGGGGTTTCATCAGTCCGCAGACAGGGGTTTTATCAGTCCGTAGATAGGGATTTTATCAGTCCGTAGACAGGGATTTCATCTTATCAATATCATCACTCGAATGGCGACGAGCTCGGACATCAGCCTTAGTCTGGGAAGACCTCAGCCGGGTGCATAATCTGTGGAGACGATTCTTCTTCTGCTCTATCTTCTCAGGAGCCTTTACCATCTTCATCTGCCGGTGCTGGCTTCATCTTTATCTCACATTACTTCCGTCAGTAAGCCGACATCTGACTTACCTTGACATATCGTCTGTGACTTCTTGGACGAAGCAGTAGTACAGCTCTTCTTAAGGGGCTGGAAGATCTCATTAGTCGAGTGACTGCTGCTTTATCAGTGCTGTCGTCTGAGTGACATTGACACCGAGCATCAGCTTTGGCCGACAAGGACTTTAGCCGGGTGAAAGGTTGATAAGCTTCATCATTAGTCTTTCACTGTTGGTCAGATCTTCTTTTCAATTATGCTTCTACCCTTGTTCATTTTTCGGGTGTCAACACCGCCGCAGGAAGTCGACACTATCCTGCACCAGTACGCTCCCTTACTGCCCAGGGAGACGTATGCGCCAATCTTCAAGCATCGCCTTGCCGCGACTCTCCTTCCTGACGTGGCTCGGCTCGTCTGCACTCGCCCACTCATCGGCCAGGCCCAGGGTCTTCGCCATGTCCTGCACCAAGAAAGAAGGGCCTCGCATCATAACAAAGAACTCGACCCTTGTCTAGGACGCGTCCATCATTTGAGTGCAACACTCACCGAACCCTTTCCCCCTCGCACGGCTCGCTTCAAAACTCAAAATGGATCAAAGGAGAAGATCCGAGGACCTACCAGACCGTGTTCACCTCCTTCCGCACCATCAGGCCCCTCGGGTCCCTCGGGGGCCCGAAGCGGCCCTTCCTCCTCCATGGACGCCGTTCCGTGTTCTTGCGTGTCCCTCCTCGGGCGAGGAGTTCCTCGTCCCTCTCCACCTTCACCATGGTCCGGCCCACCGAACTCCATCGATCGAGAGAGGAAGAAGACGGAAAGGGGCGAGCAAATTTCGACAGGAGGCGGGCTCGCTTGTGGGTAAGGCACGGGAGAAGAAAGGCCACCCGAGGCTTTAAATTTGAATTCAAGGATTAAGACGCGTCCTCGCGCCTGGACGTGCCCAAAAAAGGGAGAAAGGAAACAGAATCCCCGTGCAAAGCGCAGTTCCCCGCTGTTCAGGGCAAAGTCTCGTAAGGCATGCCTCGAAACAACTCGGTGCAGCAGAAAAGTGAGAGGAAAGGTACACACAACACAAGAAAGCCATTTTCATTTCATATAATAGTCGAAAGTACATCATGCAGTAAGGAGGGTGGAGTGTACAAGCAACTCTCTAACTCTCGCCATCGCCCTCCTGGTCATCTCTCTCCTCCCTCCTCTAACGGGGATCCCTAGGGGGCCTCTACGACCTCTGCGAACCCTGAGAAGCCGTGCTCGCCTCGCCCTGTGGTGGCACCCCAGCCTCGAAGGCACGACGAGGCTCCTCGGCCGAAGAAACCAGATAGCTGCCCATGGAAAAAGAACCAGACTGACGAAGTCGCGCCCCGCGTTCCTTCGCCCTCTGGTACCGCTCCTCGCTCTCTCGAAGCTTCCCCTCCACCGTGCAGAGACTCAATCGGAGCTCCATCAGCTGGGCCTCCAGAGCCCTCCTCTCGTCCCAGTCTCGCAGTCGCTCCGCCCTCCTGTCCTCTCTCTCTCTCTATCCTCTCTCTCCCTCTCCCTCTCCTCTCTCTCCCGCGTCGCCTCCCTCCTCGACAGTTCGAGGGTGATCCGTAAATCTAGCACGTCACGAGGGAGCTCCTCAGCCTCCCGTCGACGCTCCTCCTCCAGCTCCACAATCTAGGCGTCACGCTCCGCCACCCGAGCGTCACACTCCTGCTCGGCACGAACAGCACGCGCCATGGCCTCTCGGATCTCGGCCACCTGTTAAAGTACGCGTGCATCATAAGAGAGAGGTGAAGGATGAAAGAGTAACTAGAGGAGGGTCCGGGCCAAGTAGGCACTCACTCGAGCCTCGCGATCGCGCTCAGCCTCCTCAGCCCGGGCCACCGCGTAGGCCAGCTGCTCCTGAAGTGCAGAAATCTCTGGAGTAGGGCCCCACGAACTGGAACCCGCTCCACCAGCCATCCCGGCTGCTGCCGCCTGGTGGGCCCGCTGAAACATGGGGCAAACGACAGTCAGAGGCTAAGTATCAAAAATCCAGGTCACAAAAATGCATTGCATAGACTCACCAGGATCTCCAACTCCTGTCGGATGGCCACCAACTGCCGCCTGGCGTCCGCCAACTGGGCCCTCAGCTCGGCGATCACGTTGTCACGAGCATCCTGCATTACACATAAGTTAATGTCACAAGCATATACATATAGAAGGGTGAAGCATTTTCATTTCACTTACCCCGGCCATACCACCAAGGAAGAGGGGGTCCCCGTATGTAGCCCGGTACCGTCTCAGGTAATCAGTATTGTCCTGTACATGGGATGCCACTGGGACCCCGCCCTGCTGCCAATCCTGGTACTGTGCCAGGAAGCGCGTACGCCAGTCCACAATCTTCACCTACCCCTTGGTCTTCCGCCCGATGCGGGCCGGCTCATCTGCATCAACCCACTCCTGGGCTAGCCCCAACGTCCTCATAACCAGCCTCAGCCGAAGCGGCTCGATCTCGTTCAGGCAATGGACCCACACGTCCCGCCCGAAACGAGGAAGACCCGCTACAACCCAAGGATGGCCAGCGTCGCCAATGCCCAGGTAGGGTCTCCACACCACCTGCATCACCATACATACATCATGTTAGTTACCATTTAGTCACATGCATAAAAACACAAAAAATCATACGCATCATACCATGGCCTCGGGATACTCGCTCAGCTCCCGACGAAGTGACGCCAGCTGGTAGCTGTGTGGTGCCGCTACCACGACCGGCCTCCACTATCGCGCTAGAGGAATGGCTCTCCTGTTCCCCTGCCTGGCCCTCCCCATCGGGAAGTAGTAATAACTCCACACCTGCATCCATCATACATCATTAGCACGAGTGATTGCATATTTAACTACGGTAAAATGCATAAATAAATTATGTACCTAGAGAAAAGGTGCGAAGCCGCTGACTGTCGTCTCCCTCTCTGAAGTCTGGGAGAGATCAGCAATCAAATGGGCAAGCAGAGCCGCTCCCCACGCGTAGTGCCCCACTCTGTCAAGGTCCGCCAGGATCCCAAGGAAGCGGCAGTGGATGCCATCCCCCTTCGTCCCCAGCAGAAGGTGGCCCAGGAAGAAGAAAAGAAACCTCCGGAGGTCTAGATCCACCAGCTCCCGCTCGCTCGGGTCCTGGGTGAAAGCTGCACGGGCATCTCCCTCTAGTCGTGCCAGAAACTCCGCTCCAGTCTCGCTAACCCGCTGGCGCGGGTCACCGAATCCGAGCGCCTCCATGATCTCCACTCGGCCGACTACCCTGCTGTCTCTATCAGTCACGCTCGTCTCTAACCACAGCAGGTCCAGGGCACTCTCTCGGTAGTCGGGGCAGGTGACCCCGCTCACCGCCTCTCCGTCAACTCGTAGCCCGGTGATTCGAGCCACGTCCTCTAGTGTCGACACCATGTGTCCCCAGGGCATCGGAAACGCCCGGCTCGGCGCGTGCCACCGCTCCCTCAATGCCTGGATAAGAGGAAGGTCGAGTCGGAAGGGCTCGATCCTGAGGAAGGCTCCAAAGCCCATGGCGTCCACACGCGCCCTCTGGAAGTCCGGCAGCCCACGGTATGCTGCCACCACTAGGGACCAGCTGATCCGGCTCTTCATCACGCCCTGCACACCACAAAACCAACAAAAGAACACATCAGCATCATGGATAGTAATAAACAATAACACTGTATATGCTGCTTATTTATTTTATTTTTTTTAAAAAAAAATTATTTATGTTTTTTTAGTGGCGTCCAACACCTTGGACGCCTCCTCTTTATTTTCTTTATTTTATTTTTAGAAAAACCCAAAAAACAAAAACAAATATAAATAAATAAAATATATATTATCATGGAGGCGTCCTAAGTCATGGATGCCTCCTTATTTTTAATCCTATTTTATTATTTACGTGAATAAATAAATAAATAAAAAGAAAAAAAGAAAATGTGGAGGCGTCCAGGCTTCCCTCACTCACCGGCCCTCACCACACGGCCTCTCGTCCGCTTATCAGCCTATTAAACCAACAGATTGAAGTTCCGAAGGGCTTACCGGGTCGTGATCATCCTCTCCCGCGTCGCCAGCATCTACTGCAGCCTCTACGGCTGAAGGAGGAGCCTCCTCCTCCACGGAAATCTCCTCCGCCACAGCAGCCTCCTCGGACGACGAGCCCGTCGTTTCCGCTTCTCTCCACCCTGGCTCGGGCCTCCTTGCTCCATTGGGACTAAAAATGGGTCGTCTGGTTTGACTGGGTCGTCTGAATGAACAGTAAATGAGCAAGGGGGGAGGCCCCCCCATATATATAGAATCCACCTTATTTTGGGCGTCCAGGTGCCTGGACGCCCGCAAGTTTTTTATTTTTTTCAAAATTGAAAAAAATTAGGGGCGTCCAAGCGCCTGGACGCCCCCAAAACAAAAACTAAAAAAATTAAAAAATAAAAAATTAGGGGCGTCCAGGACCCCGGACGCCCCAAAAAAAAATAATAATTTCAAAACGAAAAATAAAAACTTAGGCGCGTCCAGGCCCCTGGACGCCCCCATAATAAAAATTTCAAAAAATAATAAAAGAGAAATAAGACAAGAGTATGTATATAATCCAAACAAAAGCATAAAATAAAAACATAAAGAAAAAGAAAAATCACCAAAAAAAAATAATAATTAAGGGGACAAGGGTCCAAAACATCCAAATGCCAGATTTTATTCCATCAGAAAGCAGAACGAGTTAAATCAGGGGTTTAGGCGCCTTAGGCCTTAACTTCCCCAGTTCGGTTACATAAGCCCTCCACAGCTCGCACTCTTCCCCCACGTGCGCTAAAGCCTTTCCCGCAACACTTGTCTTCCAGGGTGCTTTGACGGCCTTCGCTTCCTTCGCATCCGCTTCAGTGCTCAACTCTCTCTTCTTCAAAGGAACGATGCCAGTCGGAAGTGGGAACGAATGACGTGGAATGCCAATCTGGAGGCAGCACCGATGCGCGTTGTAAAGGACAAACTCGGTCGCACCAATCAGTTGGAGATCAACTTCACAAGAAGACCTCATGAGGAGCTCAAGCGAGAGTAGACATGCCGGTGCGCAAGTGAAGAAGCTTTGTGTCACGGTGCGAAAGTGAGACCGCCAGTCTTCACGTTTCTTCAGCCACAGAACACGGTTCGCTACAGTGCCACCAAAGCCTAACACGTCGGCTATGTGGTGAAGCGGGCTTTGTTGGAAAAGCTTCAAAGCCGTTGGCATTCCCTCGCGATGGTCGAATTTGAAATGCAAATCAAGCCAGCAATTCAAGACAAGTGCGCAACCAAATGGAGGCTTACCCATGCTCGAGGTAGTAAGACCGCTGTAAAGATAGGCAAGGACGGCGGGTCCTACCCTCTTTCCACTCCAGATCCCACGAATGGCACTTAGTTGGTCTTCCTCCACCATGTTGTCGGTATAAGGAAACAAGAGAGCACCCGCCAGACAAATGGTGAACCCCTTCATGATTCCCTCCAAATAGTCATCGTCTGGTGACCCTCTCAGGGCGTCCATGACCCACTCCGCGAGCTTTTCAAGATCAATCCCCTTTTGAGTACGGACCTTTCGGGCTGCGTCGGGCGGCATGAAGCTTCCAATGACGCTTTCAGAAGTCCCCCGTGTCAGCATCTGCATAGCCTTCACTTTCCCGTCACTCTTGAATTTCTTCAATCCGAGCAGAAGTTCCACCTCCTCGAGGAGGATGGTCGCCTCGAAGGTCGGGAAGACAAAAGTGTGGGTCTGGGGATGCCAGATCTCCACTAGTGCGCCCATAGCCGCCCAGTCCATACGAATCTTCTCGTAGTGTTTAGCGTGAATAAGGAGCCCCTGCAGATGCCACTTCGAGAGTATGGCCCTCATACCGATGGATATGTTGGAAGTTAACTTTGAAAGTCATGGCAATTTGGAAAACTTCCTCGGGCCCGGGAAGAGTGGATATGGCTGGAAGAGAAAAGAAAGAAGAAGAAAGGAAGGAAATAAGAAGAAGGTTCACGTGGAGAAATTTGAAATGAATCAGCTTACCATATGCGACATGATCGTCCCTCTCATATGACCCTCGAGGTCGGAGAGTCGCCTGATCTCGCTGCTAGGCCTGCTCCTCTTCATAAGGCGGGAAGACTCTCCTTCCATCCTGAAATCTCTAGATTCTCCTCTCCTTCCGCTCCTGAGCTTCCAAAACCCACCTTGGTGCATTTGAATGAACTAGCCTAAGGGGAGTTCTTATAGGAAGGGAAGATCGCTACAGGACAGAACATGTCACATCAGCAGTCAATGTCAGGATTTTGGCTAGATCTCCTTTCCATTGTGGTGCTATTCTGTTACGATTCTGTTACTTTCTGATGTTATTAATCCATGCTGGCCTGTGCAGGTTTTACTAACGGACATCTTTGTCCTATCTCCTGTCCCGCCTTTCATTGGTTGGTCCCACCTTGTCATGCATCGTAGTATATGATACCTACGCTACTAGAACATGTCAAGGACCTTGCGGCCCGAACGAATCTGGGATTTGAGTTCCCCTTCAACAAAAACGGTGATGATCCCGGAATAATTTGGGTTGTACGGATAGGCCGTTAATTTGTGGTAGCATGGGGACGACGGTTCCATTCAGTGAGTTGGTGCGCGGATAAACGGGCCCCAGCCCAGTGTCGGCTCACCGGATCGGTATCCTGACCCGTTCTTAACAAGTTGACAATATTATCCTTAGCTATTTTCTATTTTAGTTTGTTTTAAATTTTTATTTTAACCCAGCATGCATTCATATAGGACTTTGATTTATTGCGGAAGATCATTCAAGTGATTCGATTGCGAAAACCGCTGTGCTACAATTCTTACAAATATGAGATGTTCCACTCCGAATGAAATACTGAGTTTCCTTGAAACGGCCCTACGCTGCTCTTCCAAAGGAGACCCTTGTTTGGACAGACCCTCAGATATCATTTACTTTTTACCTTGTTTGAACCACCTTGGCCGCAGCACTTCCACATTGGCTGGTAACCGCTCCCCAAAGGTGAAACCTCCGGTTTATGACCCAGGTACTTCCACACCGAGAAGTTGGTCTCTTTTTCGTGCCTGAGCACACATCTCACCCTCCCTTATTTGATCTCCGTCCAAGCAATCATCAAGATTTGAAAGACCTTCTTCAAAGGTTGCCTCATTGAAACTCCAGGAAAAATTCCAGACAGTAACGTCAAAAGCGTGTCTCATCACACCTTGGCATCAACTTATCAGTCCGCTCTCACTTCATTTCACTCCACTTCGATACCATTTCACTACGTGTCACTCCCTTGCAAAGCAGACGCCAAGGCAGGGCAGCTGTAGACACGCCATTCCTGACGTCTCCTGAGAAAGTCTCATATTACTATACGACGCCCCGCGACGGCTTATGCATTTCGAATCTCTTAAGTGCTTCCTTTTCTTGGGTCTTCTTCTGCCTTTTTCGGCATCCGGAATCGTCTCGTCACGGCATTCGGACGGCATCAACACCAGTCGGACGCATCAGAGGTTCCGAAACCAGGAAGGGTGTCTGCCGGGCGGCCGCCAACGCTTGAATTGAGGACCCGGGTGGGTCTTTATGGGGGCGTCCAGGCCCCTGGACGCCCCCATTCTTTTACTTTATTTTTCAAAGCCCAAAACCAAATAAAAAATAATATATTAATGGAGGCGTCCAGGCCCCTGGACGCCTCCATAAAAACAAATATAAAAAATATAAAATGCCAGTTGGCATAAAAGACAAAACACAAATAATAATAATATATTTTCTTGGAGGCGTCCAGGGCCCTGGACGCCTCCATCAACTCACTCACGGGGCGCCGCCCACCGAACGACGGTTTGTCGTGTGTGAAAGAATCCAAATTTTGGAGACGTCCAGCCGGCTGGACGCGCCCATTTCCAAATCACGGGTCGCCGCTCCAAAACCACGCGTTGTGTTAAACCGCGTGCGACTTTCGGTGGAGTTCGGTGGGACTTATGGAGGCGTCCGGGACCCTGGACGCCTCCATGAAAATATTCAAAAAAAATGAATAAAAATAGAATAAAATATCTTTTTTGCCCTGATGGAGGTGTCCAGGGTCCTGGACGCCTCCACCCTCCGGAGCCCTATAAATAGAGGCCCACCCCCTCAGTTCTGGAAGAGCTTCTAAGAGATCCGATAGGCTGCCGGAGCCCAGAGGCTACCGGAGTCATTTCTAACCCGTGGGGTCTTTTGTAGGTGGAGGTTCTGCCGGCTTCTCGGGTGCCCACGCTCGCGAGAGGAAGGTCGTCTCCATCCACCGCGCTTCCACGTCGTCCCTACGCTGCCGGAGCTCCGCCGGATTTCACCACCGGCACATCCAATAAGCCAATCCTTTTCTTTTCTTCGTAGTTCTTTTGCATTCATCATCTCGCATCCTCTATCCCCCTTTGTAAGGGCACCTCTTCTTATATACTTCTTGCATCCATCATCTCATTTTCCTCCTACTCGAGTCCGAGAGGGGTTTAAAAGATAACACCAACCAGGTGTGTGTCTTGCCATCATTTCGTTATTTTTATCGCAAGGATTTGAATACTACACCTTCATCTTTTTAATCCACTCGTTACTTGTTTGTCGTTGTTTTGCAAGGGTACCCAAGGAAAGCCCTCTCCATCGGCCGGCCGAAGGGGGAGGAAGAAGCAACCCGCCATCTCCTGCTCTTGAGGTAGGCGCGATCACTCTCTTTATTTTGGGGTCTTTTGGCCCCTGGCGATCACATCTTGTTCTCGAGGCCGCGGTGAGTCACTTCCCCAATGGCCGTTTAAATTCCCGTTCTTATATTCTCTTTATATTCTGTTATATTCTGCTCATATTCTCGAGGCCGCGGCGAGTCACTTCCCCAATGGCCGTTTAAATTCCCGTTCTTATATGTTATATTCTTATCTATTCATATTCTCGAGACCGCGGCGAGTCACTTCCCCAATGGCCGTTTAAATTCCGCTCTTATATTCTCTTTATATTTTATTATATTCTTATCTATTCATATTCTCGAGACCGCGACGAGTCACTTCCCCAATGGCCGTTTAAATTTCGCTCTTTATATTCTCCTTATATTCTATTATATTCTTATCTGCTCATATTCTCGAGGCCGCGGCGAGTCAGTTCCCCAATGGCCGTTTCAATTCTTGCTATTTAATTTCTGCACCATTCCCGTCCCCCCGAGGCCGCGGCGAGTCACTTCCCGCTATGGCCGTTTAACCCCCATATCTTGCTATATTATATTTGTCCCGCTCGCCCCGCCGGAGCAATCTCCCATGGTGGCCCCTTCTCTTTTCTTTTATTTCTGTGTTGCAACAAACAAAAAGGAGCCCGCGCGCTCCGCGTCTTCTTCGCTCCCTGAACCGCATGACGTCGCTCACACCGCCTGCTTGCTTTATATTGATTCAGCCTTTATGATCGGCTAACCTTGTGTAATTGGATTTACTTTTCACAGTGCCACTGGAGGCCGGGACTGACGCGGCCTTCTCGCCACCTCAGGAGGCCGACCCACTACCTGACGACGGGGTCGATTGCGAGATAGATATGGAGGGGCTCCTTCGTCTGATGAACGAAACTGCCCCCAACGTCGAGACCTTTCTTGATTTTGAGTTATGGAAGGTTTCAAAGGATGCCCAGCCAAGTAAATAATTCTGAAACCGAGCATCTTGTGTTTTTGGCTATATTTGATTCTGGGAGTTGACAAAGTTACTGACGTCATGCAGAGGTGGCCGGGGCATCAGAGACTGCCGCTCCCTCCGAGATGCGAGGCGAGGTGCCCCCATCTGTTGACGGGCAGGAGCCCGCAGTGACCCAAGATGGCTTGAGTAAGTATTGAACCGCTACAGAGGGGATTGCCCTTTCGTTTGTACAACTGCTGGGCTGTAGACGCTGACTAGTTTTATGCTGTTACTTGCCAGGTGAGGATCCAGCCGCCACTCTGGAGATGATTCAGGAGCTGGTCTGTACTGGCCCTTCAGTGTCCCTTCCCTCCTTTGAGGGGGAACCTAAAGGGAGGAGTGCTTCAATGCCGTTGATGTGACACACCCTTGGACCAAATTAAACAAGCACAATTTACAATCAAACGGATCGATATTGGCGGCTACTCTCCCGTCGCTCACCCGAACCCGGGGTAACTCGGCGATACCGAGTGGAGGTTGCATGGGATGGGCCCTTGCTGGTAGAGGGCCAGCAAAGCCAAGGTTCGTTCCCCAAGGATATGGCTGGCCCAACTCAATGAGGCCGACGTTGTGCCAAGGGCACGGGTTGCACTCTTCACCCCACGGTGATCTCTTGAAGCAATGGAGCTTAAGGATCGAGCTCTCACTCTCACAGCCAGCGGAGTTTATGAATTAATATTGGGAAAATAAGGACTAAATAGAGCTAAGGTTGGAGCACTTACTCGACCGGTTTGAAGAAACCGGTCCCGCTCGGAGACGTGGGCGAGCGGGGAAGCGTGGGTTCCCCACACGCCGCGCCGGAGAAGCTTGACCTGCTTAAGTCATTACAACACTACACCCCATGCAAGGGGGGGACCTTGGGGAAGGGGAGTCAATGAATACAACCAAACACTACCTCCCACAGGGAGGGGCTGTAAGCCGACCAAGCAGGGAGGGGGGGAGAACGTAAATGGAAGCCGAATGGTGGATGATGCCAATTCTGCCTGTTCTCTGTGAGTTCAGACAGACTGTCGAAGATGTGGACGCTGTGACCACTCCCGAATTTTTTTGGGGACGAGACCAGCTGGAAAATCTTCGTAGGAGACCCGGGAAGTCATCCAAATGTTGCCGATTTATCAGGTTGCCGGTGCTGGTCGGAACAAAGGCACGAACAGGGAAGCAGAGTTCAGGCTCTGTCTGCGTCTGGACCACAACAGCATGAAGACGAAGTCACCCTGGGCGCTCCTGAGCTTTGAATCGGGCTTGGCTGGAGTCTACGGCTTCGTTTTCAAGTCCTCTTCGAGCAGAGAGTCACGGGGACGCCATGCGATATCGGGGTAGACCTGAGCATCGCAAATAGTGCTCGGATGTCGGGCCAGTCCAGTAGGGGACAGACCAGCACTCCTAAGGAAAAAAAATGAGAAAATGCTGCTCCGGAGGCCGAACGAAGTGCTGCTTCTTGGAGATGGAAGGAGACTCGTAGCAGAAGCTCTCGGCCAAGCGGCGCCTTAAGAAGCAGAGGGACGTGGCTGTGGGAGCTTCTAGACGCCCCGACGTAGAAAATCGACGGCGCGAGCAGTTACGAGGCACTCGTGTCAATCAGAGCATGTACAAATTAATTCTAAAGATTGAGAGCTAAGATGAAATAGATAATTTTATTCCATCAAAATGAAGTTTACATCACTAATTCATAAGCCATAAAGGCATAATACAATCTTCCAAAATTTCCAAATACATAATCCTTGTAAAAACACTAATTATCTACATAAATCCTAGGGAAAAGAAAACACTCATTCACTCTTGTCCATTCCCTTGTTCATTTTCATTTCCTACAACAATTAACCAAAAACGTAGGGTGAGCAAAAAGCTCAGTAGGATTTTATATCTCTAGAACCAGGCAATCTTTAAGTATTTAACAATTTAACAATTCGTGTCATGAAGTAATTGATCATGAATTTTAAGTAAAAAAATTTGTATAAGAAATTTCCAAGTAATTTCAAGATAACAAGATAATGTCAAGATCATAATAGTAGACAAAACGATGATCATTTTCAGAAATATATCAAGAACTTTCATGAACGATGGGTACTATCATTAAGATAATTCAAGAACTTTCATGATGAACTTTTAAGCAATATCGAAGTAGAGCAATCACTTGAACTTTAAACAATATAGAAGTAGAACAATCACTTCTACAAGGATATTTATGACGAATCTTTAAGCAATAACAATATAGAAGTAGAGCAATCACTTCTACCAACACTCAGTAGGATTGGCCAGAGCACTAAAGGGAGATCACGACGTTATGACAGCCCCTTATGGAATATCACTATTTGGCTACACACTTAGGGGTTCTCACGACAGTATGATTGCCCCTAACTGTAATAGACCCTGTATTGGTGAATGCCAGCACCTGATCATTATAATACCGATTTATATTTAGACTTTGCCTCGCCCGTGGGATCAGATCAGAACCCCTTTATACACTAGCATTTAAATGTCATTTCATTGGGACCCATAGCCCCTGACATTTTTTTTCTATATAATTCCACAATATGGCCAAAGAATTTTCAAGAACAAGCTCATTTGTAAACAAGTACAGATCTGGCAAAAATTGTGATAATTTACAAGGAGAGTGGAAAACGCATTTTAAGCATCATGTTTAACGACATTAAGTCGTAGAATTCAAAAATGAACGGTAAGTAGGAAGAAAATTTAAGATAGTAATTTTATTAGAATTATTTTAAATATCTTTGCATGATCTCAGAATTATAAACATCAATTTTTAGTAAAGAACGACTTTTAGTAAAGAACATATATACTTATGAATTGAAATCATGAGTTTAGACATTAGCTTTTAATCATACATTAATATGTCATATGATAAGAAAATAGATGTAACATGCTGAAAGTAGTTTTTATACATCAATATGATAGAAAATACCTTTTTACATTCTGAAATAATTTTCGTACATCACTATGATGGAGAATAGAATTGTTATAGGCTAAAAAGATGTTACTGTCTGTGAACGCGCTATAGCCCAGGGTCGCGTTCATTACAGTGTATAAAAATACAGTATTTATATTCAAAATAACATATTTTGATTATCAAAAATTTTCGGGAAAATTTTATGAACGCGCTATAGGTAACTAGCGCGTTCTTCAAGAACGTGCTATAGGCGACTAGCGCGTTCAAGAACAGATGTATACATTGAAAAAATTTGAAAACTTAATTGAAATACATAGATTCTGTATAAACCATAATAGATATAGACTCCTAATATATATAAACACTTAAGGTATTATATATATATATTAGAAAAATTATACTTTTGATTTCTGGTCATCCGAGTTTAAAAGTATGAACGCGCTATACCTGACTAGCGCGTTCATTAAGAACGTGCTATACCAGGCTAGCGCGTACATGAAGAACGTGCTATACCAGGCTAGCGCGTTCATGATCAGATAAATACTTTATATTATTTTGAAAACTAGATAAAAAGATGAGGTTCCAAGGAATCATACTATATATATATCATCTTATATATATATAGATGCCTTATATACATTTATAAACATACTAGAAGTATTATTTTTTTGATCCCTGATCATCCGGGGTCAAAGGTATGAACGTGCTATTGGAGGCTAGCACGTTCATGATGAACGTGCTAGGTAGGTATAGCTTGTTCATGAACAGGTATAGATTTTATATTGTTTTGAAAACTAGATAACAATATGGGGTTCCAATGAATCATACTATATATATAACATCTTATATATATATAAAAACCTTATATACCTTTAAAAACATACTAGAAATATTATTTTTTTGATCCCTGATCATCCGGGGTCAAAGGTATGAACGTGCTATAGGAGGCTAGCGCGTTCATGATGAACGCGCTAGGGACATATAGCGCGATCATGAAAGTGTTTTTTATTATTAAATGTTTAAATTTGAACATTTTTCGAAAAAGATGGGGTCTATATGAACTCGCTATATCGATCTGGCGGGTTAAGAACGCGCTCCTGAAGTGCAGTGCATTAAGATTCTGAAAACGGAACTGAAATACCCCTTGGTAAAATGATCATAACTTACTCATTTCTCAATGGAATTTAACAAATGAGCTATCAATGGAAAGAGGGCAGAAAAACGAACAACATAACATGCATTGATTTGAGTTTATCCTGAGAGACACCTACCTTTTGTCAGGTCTAAAGATTATCCCCAAATATAAGGAAAACTCTTGATCTTCCAAATCCTCCTTCAAATCTCCACGAATCTTTGCAACAGCATAGACTTAACTTCCAGGGATGGTTTGAGGGTCGAATGGGGTTCTATTTATAGCCAAAACTTGGCCAAATGTGTCAAGATTCTTTGCCTAATTCCACCAAACCCATTAAGTCTGAATTAGAAGAAAAATATCATTTATCTTCTTAATCTAGCCCATCTTAGGTGTGAAAATAATGAAATTTCGGCTTGTCCAAGGTGGGCTGTTAGGTAAGGGTTGATTTTTGAGCAATCTTCTAGAAATTGAGTTATTATAATGCTTTTCAAAAGACATTTAACATGTGTTTCGAATTTAAGGTCTAATTATCCTTTATTAATCCTTTAACCACTAATCAAGCCCATTATTGATTATCCAATGGGCCAATTATGATCCTAGTCCATTACATAGACTTTTATTGGGCTTTCTATGATTTATCTAAGGGTTAAAGCATTTATTTTTCACTTTACCTTAAGTAAATTCAAGTAAATTCAATAATCACTTTATTTCACTTAGCAAAAATGTAAATTAATCATTTCATGAAAAATTTAATTGTATAATTTATTTAAAAAAATTTATTTCTCATTTTAATTTATCGGGTTTCTACATCCTCCCCCACTTAAAAGAATTTGGTCCTCAAAGTCACATGATTTTCTTTCCGTAATAGTAGGGTAAAATTATCATATCCAAACTATGCATTCTAACTAGATCATTTTCATAACATGCTAAGTGCTAAGATCACCATTTCTAAACTATGCCATCATAGACGAGATAGGTTTATAAGGTTACCTTCCAATGCTTGCGGCGCTCCTTTCTTTAAGAGTGGACAACGAGCAATTTTATGGTCCATGCTTCCGCAACGGATACACTTCCCAAGTTTATACCAACATTCATCTGGGTTGTGCCTTCCTTTCTTACAATGCTCACATTTTTCCTTGACTGGAACAATTTGTTGATCATTATTCCGGGGCTTCTTGTCCTTACAGAAATCGTTACCTCCATTTAACCTCTTCTTGTCACTTGCGGGTTCCTTACTTTTGGATCCATCGACTAACTCTTTCTTGGCGACTTTCCCTTTGATTCGCTCCACCATATTCATAGCATATTCTAGAATTTGTGCTTTCCTAACCATTTCCTTATAAGTTTGAATCTCCAATGGAGCCAATCGAGGAATGAGTTCCACCCTTAATACGTTCATAAATCTTCTTGCTCTCATTTTCTCCGTACAAACTAGGTGTGGGGCATACCGAGCTAATCTAGAAAATGTCGCTTCATAATCTGCTACAGATAAGCTACGTTGTTTTAATGTCGCGAACTCCATGGCCTTCTTATCGCGGATTCTTTCTGAGAAATACTTCTCATTAAAATGTTCTAAGAACTCGTCCCATGTAATTTGTTCCTTAGGTAAGATCGCTTCGACGGATACCCACCATGCTCGGGCATCCTTTTCTAGTTGATAGGTCCCTAATAGTACCTTCTCTTCATCGATGCATTGCATTACTTTAAAGGTTCTCTCTACTTCTTGCACCCAATTCTCCGCTTCATCTGGGTCAGTAGATCCACTAAACTTCGGGGGATTCATCTTTTGGAATTTTTGATGCAAATCCCCGACTTCATGCCGTGCTCCACCTTGCGTAACTTGTTGCAAGGCTTGTGTTAATCCTTGGACAGTGTGTTGCATTTCGCGCCATTCAGCTCTCTCGACGGCCATTTGCGAGATTCAGCCTGAAATCATTGTTACATGGTTTAATTATTTTTCCTTGGTATTTGTTTCTTGATAACTTATTCTTTTTAAAACTTAACCCGTGTTTCTACCCAATCTTATCGGGAAAGTTTAAATTTCTAACCATGTTCATATCAAGGGAAACATAAGTTTTAAGAATCCTAGGTTTTATGTAACCTAGGCTCTGATACCACTAAAACTGTCACTCCTCGACGCGAAAATCGAGGGCGCGAGCAGTTACGAGGCACTCGTGTCGATCAGAGCATGTACAAATTAATTCTAAAGATAGAGAGTTAAGATGAAATAGCTAATTTTATTCCATCAAAATGAAGTTTACATCACTAATTCATAAGCCATAAAGGCATGATACAATCTTAAAAAATTTCCAAATACATAATCCTTGTAAAAACACTAATTATCTACATAAATCCTAGGGAAAAGAAAACACTCATTCACTCTTGTCCATTCCCTTGTTAATTTTCATTTCTACAACAATTAACCAAAAACGTAGGGTGAGCAAAAAGCTCAGTAGGATTTTATGTCTCTAGAACCAGGTAATCTTTAAGTATTTAATAATTTAACAATTCGTGTCATGAGATAATTGATCATGAATTTCAAGTAAAAAAATTTGTATAAGGAATTTCCAAGTAATTTCAAGATAACAAGATAATATCAAGATCATGATAGTAGATAAGACGATGATCATTTTCAGAAATATATCAAGAACTTTCATGATGAGACGATGGGTACTATCATTAAGACAATTCAAGAACTTTCATGATGAACTTTTAAGCAATATCAAAGTAGAGCAATCACTTGAACTTTAAACAATATAGAAGTAGAACAATCACTTCTACAAGGATATTTATGATGAATCTTTAAGCAATAACAATATAGAAGTAGAGCAATCACTTCTACCATCACTCAGTAGGATTGGCCAGAGCACTAAAGGGAGATCACGACAATATGACAGCCCCTTATGGAATATCACTATTTGGCTACACACTTAGGGGTTCTCACGACAGTATGATTGCGCCTAACTGTAATAGACCCTGTATTGGTGAATGCCAGCACCTAATCATTATAATACCGATTTATATTTGGACTTTGCCTCGCCCGTGGGATCAGATCAGAACCCCTTTATACACTAGCATTTAAATGTCATTTCATTAGGACCCATAGCCCCTGACATTTTTTTTTCTATATAATTCCACAATATGGCCAAATAATTTTCAAGAACAAGCTCATTTGTAAATAAGTACAGATCTGAAAAAATTGTGATAATTTACAAAGGAGAGTGGAAAACATATTTTAAGCATCATGTTTAACGACATTAAGTCGTAGAATTCAAAAATGAACGGTAAGTAGGAAGAAAATTTAAGATAGTAATTTTATTAGAATTATTTTAAATATCTTTGCATGATCTCAGAATTATAAATATCAGTTTTTAGTAAAGAATGACTTTTAGTAAAGAACATATATACTTATGAATTGAAATCATGAGTTTAGATATTAGCTTTTAATCATACATTAATATGTCATATGATAAGAAAATAGATGTAACATGCTGAAAGTAGTTTTTATACATCAATATGGTAGAAAATACCTTTTTACATTCTGAAATAATTTTCGTACATCACTATGATGGAGAATAGAATTGTTATAGGCTAAAAAGATGTTACTGTCTGTGAACGCGCTATAGCCCAGGGTCGCGTTCATTACAGTGTATAAAAATACAGTATATATATTCAAAATAACATATTTTGATTATCAAAACTTTTCAGGAAAATTTTATGAACGCGCTATAGGTAACTACCGCGTTCTTCAAGAACGTGCTATAGGCAACTAGCGCGTTCAAGAACAGATGTATACATTGAAAAAATTTAAAAAATTAATTGAAATACATAGATTCTATATAAACCATAATAGATATAGACTCCTAATATATATATAAACACTTAAGGTATTATATATATATATATTAGAAAAATTATACTTTTGATTTCTGGTCATCCGGGTTTAAAAGTATGAACGCGCTATACCTGACTAGCGCGTTCATTAAGAACGTGCTATACCAGGCTAGCGCGTTCATGAAGAACGTGCTATACCAGGCTAGCGCGTTCATGATCAGATAAATACTTTATATTATTTTGAAAACTAGATAAAAAGATGAGGTTCCAAGGAATCATACTATATATATATATATATCATCTTATATATATATAGATGCCTTATATACATTTATAAACATACTAGAAGTATTATTTTTTTGATCCCTGATCATCCGGGGTCAAAGGTATGAACGTGCTATAGGAGGCTAGCGCGTTCATGATGAACGTGCTAGGTAGGTATAGCTCGTTCATGAACCGGTATAGATTTTATATTGTTTTGAAAACTAGATAACAATATGGGGTTCCAATGAATCATACTATATACATAACATCTTATATATATATAAGCCTTATATACCTTTAAAAACATACTAGAAATATTATTTTTTTGATCCCTGATCATCCGGGGTCAAAGGTATGAACGTGCTATAGAGGCTAGCGCGTTCATGATGAACGCGCTAGGGACATATAGCGCGATCATGAAAGTGTTTTATATTATTAAATATTTAAATTTGAACATTTTTTGAAAGAGATGGGGTCTGTATGAACGCGCTATATCGGGCTGGCGGGTTAAGAACGCGCTCCTGAAGAGCAGCGCCTTAAGATTCCGAAAACGGAACTGAAATACCCCTTGGTAAAATGATCATAACTTACTCATTTCTCAATGAAATTTAACAAATGAGCTATCAATGGAAAGAGGGCAGAAAAATGAACAAGATAGCATGCATTGATTTAAGTTTATCCTGAGAGACACCTACCTTTTTTCAGATCTAAAGATTATCCCCAAATATAAAGAAAACCCTTGATCTTCCAAATCCTCCTTCAAATCTCCACGAATCTTTGCAACAGCATAGACTTAACTTCCAGGGATGGTTTGAGGGTCTAATGGGGTTCTATTTATAGCCAAAACTTGGCCAAATGTGTCAATGATCTTTGCCTAATTCCACCAAACCCATTAAGTCTGAATTAGAAGAAAAATATCATTTCTCTTCTTAATCTAGCCCATCTTAGGTGTGAAAATAATGTAATTTCGGCTTGTCCAAGGTGGGCTGTTAGGTAAGGGTTGATTTTTGAGTCAATCTTCTAGAAATTGGGTTATTATTATCCTTTTCAAAAGAAATTTAACATGTGTTACGAATTTAAGGTCTAATTATCCTTTATTAATCCTTTAACCACTAATCTAGCCCATTATGGATTATCCAATGGGCCAATTATGATCCTAGTCTATTACATGGACTTTTATTGAACTTTCTATGATTTATCCAAGGGTTAAAGCATTTATTTTTCACTTTACCTTAAGTAAATTCAATAATCCACTTTATTTCACTAAATAAATATGTAAATTAATCATTTCATGAAAAATTTAATTGTATAATTTATTTTAAAAAATTTATTTCTCATTTTAAATTATCGTGTTTCTACATCCTCCCCCACTTAAAAGAATTTGGTCCCTAAATTCACATGATTTTCTTTCCGTAATAGTAAGGTAAAATTATCATATCCAAACTATGCATTCTAACTAGATCATTTTCATAACATGCTAAGTGCTAAGATCACCATTTCTAAACTATGCCATCATAGACGAGATAGGTTTATAAGGTTACCTTCCAATGCTTGCGACGCTCCTTTCTTTAAGAGTGGACAACGAGCAATTTTATGATCCATGCTTCCGCAATGGATACACTTCCCAAGTTTATACCAACATTCATCTGGGTTGTGCCTTCCTTTCTTACAATGCTCACATTTTTCCTTGACTGGAACAATTTGTTGATCATTATTCCGAGGCTTCTTGTCCTTACAGAAATCGTTACCTCCATTTAACCTCTTCTTGTCACTCGCGGGTTCCTTACTTTTGGATCCATCGACTAACTCTTTCTTGGCGACTTTCCCTTTGATTCGCTCCACCATATTCATAGCATCTTCTAGAATTTGTGCTTTCCTAACCATTTCCGTATAAGTTTAAATCTCCAATGGAGCCAATCGAGGAATGAGTTCCACCCTTAATCCGTTCATAAATCTTCTTGCTCTCATTTTCTCCGTACAAACTAGGTGTGGGGCATACCGAGCTAATCTAGAAAATGTCGCTTCATAATCTGCTACAGATAAGCTACGTTGTTTTAATGTCGTGAACTCCATGGCCTTCTTATCGTGGATTCTTTCCGAGAAATACTTCTCATTAAAATGTTCTAAGAACTCGTCCCATGTAATTTGTTCATTAGGTAAGATCGCTTCGACGGATACCCACCATGCTCGGGCATCCTTTTCTAGTTGATAGGTCCCTAATAGTACCTTCTCTTCATCGGTGCATTGCATTATTTTAAAGGTTCTCTCTACTTCTTGCACCCAATTCTCCGCTTCATCTGGGTCAGTAGATCCACTAAACTTCGGGGGATTCATCTTTTGGAATTTCTGATGCAAATCCCCGGCTTCATGCCATGCTCCACCTTGCGCAACTTGTTGCAAGGCTTGTGTTAATCCTTTGACAGTGTGTTGCATTTCAACGCCATTGAGCTCTCTCGGCGGCCATTTGCGAGATTCAGCCTGAAATCATTGTTACAGGGTTTAATTATTTTTCCTTGGTATTTGTTTCTTGATAATTTATTCTTTTTAAAACTTAACCCGTGTTTCTACCCAATCTTATCAGGAAAGTTTAAATTTCTAACCAAGTTCATATCAAGGGAAATATAAGTTTTAAGAATCCTAGGTTTTATGTAACCTAGGCTCTGATACCACTAAAACTGTCACGCCCCAACGCGGAAAATCGAGGGCGCGAGCAGTTACGAGGCACTCGTGTCGATCAGAGCATGTACAAATTAATTCTAAAGATAGAGAGTTAAGATGAAATTGCTAATTTTATTCCTTCAAAATGAAGTTTACATCACTAATTCATAAGCCATAAAGGCATGATACAATCTTCCAAAATTTCTAAATACATAATCCTTGTAAAAACACTAATTATCTACATAAATCCTAGGGAAAAGAAAACACTCATTCACTCTTGTCCATTCCCTTGTTCATTTTCATTTCTTACAACAATTAACCAAAAACGTAGGGTGAGCAAAAAGCTCAGTAGGATTTTATATCTCTAAAACCAGGCAATCTTTAAGTATTTAACAATTTAACAATTCGTGTCATGAAGTAATTGAGGATGAATTTCAAGTAAAAAAATTTGTAAAAGGAATTTCCAAGTAATTTCAAGATAACAAGATAATGTCAAGATCACGATAGTAGACAAGACGATGATCATTTTCAGAAATATATCAAGAACTTTCATGATGAGACAATGGGTACTATCATTAAGACAATTCAAGAACTTTGACGATGAACTTTTAAGCAATATTGAAGTAGAGCAATCACTTGAACTTTAAACAATATAGAAGTAGAACAATCACTTCTACAAGGATATTTATGATGAATCTTTAAGCAATAACAATATAGAAGTAGAGCAATCACTTCTACCAACACTCAGTAGGATTGGCCAAAGCACTAAAGGGAGATCACGACGATATGACAGCCCCTTATGGAATATCACTATTTGGCTACACACTTAGGGGTTCTCACGACAGTATGATTGCCCCTAACTGTAATAGACCCTGTATTGGTGAATGCCAGCACCTGATCATTGTAATACCGGTTTATATTTGGACTTTGCCTCGCCCATGGGATCAGATCAGAACCCCTTTATACACTAGCATTTAAATGTCATTTCATTGGGACCCATAGCCCCTGACATTTTTTTTCTATATAATTCCACAATATGGCCAAAGAATTTTCAAGAACAAACTCATTTGTAAACAAGTACAGATCTGGCAAAAATTGTGATAATTTACAAAGGAGAGTGGAAAACGCATTTTAAGCATCATGTTTAACGACATTAAGTCGTAGAATTCAAAAATGAACGGTAAGTAGGAAGAAAATTTAAGATAGTAATTTTATTAGAATTATTTTAAATATCTTTGCATGATCTCAGAATTATAAACATCAATTTTTAGTAAAGAACGACTTTTAGTAAAGAACATATATACTTATGAATTGAAATCATGAGTTTAGATATTAGCTTTTAATCATACATTAATATGTCATATGATAAGAAAATAGATGTAACATGCTGAAAGTAGTTTTTATACATCAATATGATAGAAAATACATTTTTACATTCTGAAATAATTTTCGTACATCACTATGATGGAGAATAGAATTGTTATAGGCTAAAAAGATGTTACTGTCTGTGAACGCGCTATAGCCTAGGGTCACGTTCATTACAGTGTATAAAAATACAATATATATATTCAAAATAACATATTTTGATTATCAAAAATTTTCGAGAAAATTTTATGAACGCGCTATAGGTAACTAGCACGTTCTTCAAGAACGTGCTATAGGCGACTAGCGCGTTCAAGAACAGATGTATACATTGAAAAAATTTGAAAACTTAATTGAAATACATAGATTCTGTATAAACCATAATAGATATAGACTCTAATATATATATAAACACTTAAGGTATTATATATATATATTAGAAAAATTATACTTTTGATTTCTGGTCATCCGGGTTTAAAAGTATGAACGCGCTATACCTGACTAGCGCGTTCATTAAGAACGTGCTATACCAGGCTAGCGGCGTTCATGAAGAACGTGTTATACCAGGCTAGCACATTCATGATCAGATAAATACTTTATATTATTTTAAAAACTAGATAAAAAGATGAGGTTCCAAGGAATCATACTATATATATATCATCTTATATATATATAGATGCCTTATATACATTTATAAACATACTAGAAGTATTATTTTTTTGATCCCTGATCATCCGGGGTCAAAGATATGAACGTGCTATAGGAGGCTAGCACGTTCATGATGAACGTGCTAGGTAGGTATAGCTCGTTCATGAACAGGTATAGATTTTATATTGTTTTGAAAACTAGATAACAATATGGGGTTCCAATGAATCATACTATATATATAACATCTTATATATATATAAAAACCTTATATACCTTTAAAAACATACTAGAAATATTATTTTTTTGATCCCTGATCATCCGGGGTCAATGGTATGAACGTGCTATAGGAGGCTAGCGCGTTCATGATGAACTCGTTAGGGACATATAGCGAGATCATGAAAGTGTTTTATATTATTAAATATTTAAATTTGAACATTTTTTGAAAGAGATGGGGTCTGTATGAACGCGCTATATCGGGCTGGCGGGTTAAGAACGCGCTCCTGAAGAGCAGCGCCTTAAGATTTCGAAAACGGAACTGAAATACCCCTTGGTAAAATGATCATAACTTATTCATTTCTCAATGGAATTTAACAAATGAGCTATCAATGGAAAGAGGGCAGAAAAATGAACAAGATAGCATGCATTGATTTGAGTTTATCCTGAGAGACACCTACCTTTTGTCAGATCTAAAGATTATCCCCAAATATTAAGAAAACCCTTGATCTTCCAAATCCTCCTTCAAATCTCCACGAATCTTTGCAACAGCATAGACTTAACTTCCAGGGATGGTTTGAGGGTCGAATGGGGTTCTATTTATAGCCAAAACTTGGCCAAATGTGTCAAGATTCTTTGCCTAATTCCACCAAACCCATTAAGTCTGAATTAGAAGAAAAATACCATTTCTCTTCTTAATCTAGCCCATCTTAGGTGTGAAAATAATGTAATTTCGGCTGGTCCAAGGTGGGCTGTTAGGTAAGGGTTGATTTTTGAGTCAATCTTCTAGAAATTAGGTTATTATCATCCTTTTCAAAAGATATTTAACATGTGTTACGAATTTAAGGTCTAATTATCCTTTATTAATCCTTTAACCACTAATCTAGCCCATTATGGATTATCCAATGGGCCAATTATGATCCTAGTCCATTACATGGATTTTTATTGGGCTTTCTATGATTTATCTAAGGGTTAAAGCATTTAATTTTCACTTTACCTTAAGTAAATTCAAGTAAATTCAATAATCCACTTTATTTCACTTAGTAAAAATGTAAATTAATCATTTCATGAAAAATTTAATTGTATAATTTATTAAAAAAATTTATTTCTCATTTTAAATTATCGGGTTTCTACAAGTGTCCTCTGGCTGCTGTTCGGAGCTATCTTGCGCAGTCGGAGAAGAACGGCTCCCCTGGGTGACCACGAACTCAGAACGGGACGGGACCACTGCCGTTGCGAAGAGGACGGAGAGACGCTTCCAATGGTAGCTTTTGAGCCTCCAGAGACGTTTGGACGAAGCCGGAGTCGCCTCTGCAAGTTGCCATTCCTCTGCTGACTCTGAGCTACGAACTGGTCAGCTGGGACCTACTACAAGGCCGGGGTGGAGATGGTGCCAATGGGTGGAGGGGTTGAGGGAAGGGTAGCAGAGGGTGTGGGGAGTCAAGGGGAGGGCTGGGGGCGACCTAAGGCTGGGGGATGGAGGGAATTCTAAATTCAAATGGGTCTTGGGGGATGGGAGATTGTGTGGGGAAGAGGGGAGATTGTGTTGGAATGGCCAAGGATCTTCTAGGTAGAAGCAAAAGTTGGTGGGGATTTGGTGGAGGGGGTTTCCAATACACCTAGGGAAGGGAATGGGGGTGAGGTGGCAGGTGAGGTGGAGGAGAGAGAGGGTAGGTCACAGCCCCCCTTGTAGAGAGAGAGGGAGAGAGAAAGAGAGTGGGGATTCTCTCCCCTAGGGCTTCTTACCCCTATTGGATTCACTCCACTAGAACTATATAATTTGAACTCTCAAATTGAAATTTGGCTTTCATTCATTAATTTGAAATGGGGGGAATGGGGTCCTATATATAGGTAACCCACACTTTACAAAAAGTCCTTGAGTCATGCAATAATGACAAATAACCAAGGGGTAGGGGGCGCCCTTGGGCCTAGCCCAATGAATTGGGCCCAATAGCTTAGTCTAATCAACCTAATGACACTCAATCTTAGGGGAATAAACAAAGACCTAGGGACATGACTCAAATAAAAGGGAAAATACAATGATATGACTCAAATAAAAATTACATAGGACTCAAAATAATTAACTAGACCATGCCGGATGCAACCGGGGCGAGGAGACGAGCCGTGAATGTGGGCACGGGAGGTGATGTCCCCACCATACTCCCGGGGTGCGGGGAACTCGACTATGTCGAGTAAGAGTCCTTCCCTCCTCGGAGGGTGGAGAAGTGATACCACCCACAAGTCTTCTGAAGGAGACCGATCCATCCACCCGACGAGATAGCATTCGTATACCTTGCTCCTGGCGGTAGAGACCTGTTCATCCAATATTCGCTCAATTCACTCACGCTGGGCTCTCTTGGCTAGTGGACTCTTCTCAAGGTTGGGTGCTCTCTCAATGGGGGAAATGGGCTCAATATCCTCACTGGATACCACCGCGGGACCCTTATATGGCACTAGGTCGGCCACATTGAATGTGGGGCCCACTCTATACTCTTCGGGAAGACCTAACTCATAGGCATTAGTGCCAATGCACCTCTGAACCTGGAAGGGACCAGCCCTACGAGGCCTCAATTTGGAGATGGCTCTCGGGGAGAGCCTCTCCGTCCTCACTATCACAAAGTCACCCACGTGGAATTCTTGGTGATGCCTATGGGAGTCAGCCTGCCTTTTATAAGTCTCATTTTCCTTGCTGATGTGCTTGCGAAGATTTTCATGCAATTTTGTGAATGCTGACATTTTAGGGGTGATGGGTGGACCTGGGCAACCAAAAATAGACCAATCATGCTTTGACGTCAAGAAGACTTTGATGGAATGGGGAGGACCGGGGCATCCATAGGTGATCCGGTCATGCATGGGGGTGACAAATGCCGGGGGACCCGGACATCCATGAATACTCCTATCATGCCTACGACCCATGATGAATGAAAAAGGACCATTACACCCGAATATGACCACTCTTGTTTTCTACTTGACATGTGGGTGATGTGAATGAATGGATCCAACATAGTGTTCATGCCAAGTGGTGCGATAAGCCTAGACACATGCATGCTTATCCCAAAGGTGACTTCCATATGCATAGATGTGGGACGACCTTTGAACTTCCATGTGAAAGGGTCGAAGGGATCTAGGAAGGTGGATATGGGGTGGGGCACTTCCTCGATCCCTAGGTGTATATTGCCCAAAGTCATGGCTCCCATAGTGTAACCTGGGTCTAGGATGGGGTGGATTGGATCAATCACGGTGGGTTGAGGTAGGGAAAAGTGGGTGGTGGATAAGGCGGTTGGGTCACTCATGGTGGATTGGGGTAGGAAAAGGTGGGCGGTGAGTAAGGGTGGTGGATCACATAGGGATCTAGGCTCCCATAGGAAGGGGTCAAAGGGGTCATGGAAAGGGTTACCAAGGGAGAGGAGTTCTATGTCCTCAAGGTCCTCAAGTGGTGGTGGTTCATCCACCTTTAGTGAAATAAGTGGGTTGAAGTCTTTGGTGAGTGGGTCGGCCATAAGGGAATGATTTGGCTTTCTTTCCAATATAAGGAACTCCAATTTAAGAATGGAGTCGGGCTCATCGGGTGTGGGAAGGACTATAAGAAGGTCGCTAGTGTAGCAACTAATGGTGCAAATCGAGGTGATGGACCCGACACATAGGTGACGAAAGTCAAGGCTCTTAGGTTGATCGGTTGCCAAGGCCAACACGCTAGTCAGCTCAAGTTGCCACTCTAAGCCCTTAAGAAGATCTTCCCAAGTCTCTACCTCTAAGTAGGATTAGAATGTGGTGCGATAGGAGTTAATGGGTACTAATTGGAAAGGGTGCTCCATGGTTGAGGTTTGTAAGTACAAGGCATGAGGGATGGTTTTTTGCTTGAGCCATTTGATGATGAGTTCTCCCATGGTCACCATCTTTTGGGTGAGATTGAGAGGCTTGGGGGGTATGGGTTTATTTGGATGGGGATGAGTTGATGTCCTTCCTCCTTATTGATATGAGTATGGATTTCTTTAAAGGTGGGGAAAGGCTTTGGGTTGGTGTTCAATCCTGAGGATTCGGTCTTGTGGGCCGTGGTCACCTCATGTTCACTCATGACCTCGTTCATTCTTTGAAGCGGGTTGAGAGGGCATGGTAGTCAGGTACGGGGCTCCGGTGGGCGAGGGAACACAAGGTTGTTGAAACTATAGGCTCCCAGGAGATGTGTGGGATGAACTAGGCAAGTCCGACGCAATGGGTCGAAGGTGGCATTCCGTTCAGCAAGCCATTTTTTCCCTAGGATTAGGCAAGGGCCCTCTAAAGTATCAATTTGACACCATGCTCCATCAAAGTATTTGGTCTTCCCGAACCATTTATGGAATTCAACGAAGACTTGGTTTCCGTTGTGCACAATTTGTCCAGTCGTGGAGAGGGTGGCTACGATATCGGGGGATACCCAATTATCCTCTACTATGTCAATAAAGTCAATTTCTGTGGGGCTCCCATTAGGTAGGTATGCTTGGGATATGATGGTAAGTGGGGCCTTTTGGTCCGTAGACTCAATGTCAAGGGAAGGTGGACAATACATGAGACGGTCCATCGAGGACTCTAATGTAAGTGTGCCCATGGACTAGACTCATAGAGATAAGTCTAAAACTTGCTCTGATATCAATTGATGTGACACACCCTGGGACCAAATTAAACAAGCACAATTTGCAATCAAACGGACCGATATTGGCGGCTACTCTCCCGTCGCTCACCCGAACCTGGGGTAACTCGGCGATACCGAGTGGAGGTTGCGTGGGCTGGGCCCTTGTTGGTAGAGGGCCAGCAAAGCCAAGGTTGGTTCCCCAAGGATATGGCTGGCCCAACTCAATGAGGCCGACAATGTGCCAAGGGCACGGGTTGCACTCTTCACCCTATGGTGATCTTGAAGCAATGGAGCTTAAGGATCGAGCTCTCACTCTCACAGCCAGCGGAGTTTATGAACTAATATTGGGAAAATAAGGACTAAATAGAGCTAAGGTTGGAGCACTTACTCGACCGGTTTGAAGAAACCCATCCCACTCGGAGACGTGGGCGAGCGGGGAAGCGTGGGTTCCCCACACGCCGCGCCGGAGAAGCTTGACCTGCTTAAGTCATTACAACACTACACCCCATGCAAGGGGGGGACCTTGGGGAAGGGGAGTCAATGAATACAACCAAACACTACCTCCCACAGGGAGGGGCTGTAAGCCGGCTAGGCGGGGAGGGGGGGAGAACGCAAATGGAAGCCGAATGGTGGATGACGTCAATTCTGCATGTTCTCTGTGAGTTCAGATAGACTGTCAAAGATGTGGACGCTGTGACCGCTCCTGAATTTTTTTGGGGACTAAACCAGCTGGAAAATCTTCATAGGAGACCCGAGAAGTCGTCCAAATTTTTCTGATTTATCAGGTTGCCAGTGCTGGTTGGAGCAGAGGCACGAACAGGGAAGCAAAGTTCTGGCTCTCTCTGCGTCTGGACCACAACAGCAGGAAGACGAAGTCACCCCGGGCGCTCCTGAGCTTTGAATCGGGCTTGGCCAGAGTCGACGGCTTCGTTGTCGAGTCCTCTTTGAGCAGAGAGTCACGGGGACGCCAGGCGATGTCTGGGTAGACCTTAGCAGCCCAAACAGTACTCGGGTGTCGGGCCAGTCCTGTAGGGGACAGACCAGTACTCCTGAGGAAAAAAATGAGAAAATGCTGCTCCGGAGGCCGAACAAAGTGCTGCTTCTTGGAGATGGAAGGAGACTCGTAGAAGAAGCTCTCGGCCAAGCGGCGCCTCAAGAAGCAGAGGGATTTGGCTGTGGGAGCTTCTGGAAGTGTCCTCTGGCTGCTGTTCAGAGCTATCTTGCGTAGTCGGAGAAGAACGACTCCCCAGGGCGACCACGAACTTAGAATCAAAAGACCTAGGAACATGACTCAAATAAAAGGGAAAATACATCAAATGACTCAAATAGAAAGCTCAAAATGGATAATTGGGCCCACATGGAATGATGCTCAAGCTCAAACAACTCTGGAGTATGAAGATGACCCGAGCCAGAGGGAGTCGTGGGTGATGCCTTCATCAAATCCCTTGGGCTGCAAAGAGCTCGACTCCGTCGAGTAGGGGTTCATCCTGCTGTGGTACTGCTCGAGAAGGTCGGGATCCAACTGCTAGAGGTCTTCCCGACTCACCCACGAATCTTCCGAAGGAGGCCGATCCTTCCATCTGACGAGATAGCGCTCGTATACCTTGCTCCTGGTGGTAGTGACTTGTTCATCCAATATTCGCTCAACTCGCTCACGCTGGACTCTCTTGGCTGGTGGACTCTTCTCATGGGTGGGTGCTCTCTCAATGGGGGGAATGGGCTCAATATCATCACTGGGTACCACCGTTGGACCATTATATGGCCCTAGGTCGGCCACGTTGAATGTGGGGCTCACTTCATACTCCTCGGGGATATCTAACTCATAGGCATTAGGGTCAATGCGCCTCAGAACCTCGAAGGGACTAGCCCCACGAGACCTCAATTTCAAGATGGCTCCTGGGGAGAGCCTCTCCATTCTCACCATCACAAAGTCACCCACGTGGAATTCTTGATGACGTCGATGAGAGTCGGCCTACCTTTTATAAGTCTCATTCTTCTTGCTAATGTGCTTGCGGATTTCTTCATGCAATTCTCTAATGTGTTGGGCAAATGACTAAGCTGAAATAGACACTCTAGCATGCTAGGGAAGGGGAATGAGATCTGAAGGTTTCCTTGGCTTATACCCCATGTACAGCCTCAAATGGGCTCATCCCTATGGATTTGTTGACAGAGTTATTGTATGCAAACTCAGCCTGAGGTAGAATGAGATCCCAATTCCCTGGACGATCCTCAACTAGACACCTAAGGAGGTTCCCTAGACTCTGATTGACAACATCGGTTTGGCCATCAGTTTGAGGGTGGTAGGCCATGGAGAATTTAAGGAGGGTACCCATCAAGTGCCAAAAGGTCTTCCAAAAGTAGCTGGTGAACTTGACATCCCTATCGGAGACTATGGTCTTGGGTAGGCCATGGAGGCGAACAACCTCATCAAAGAACAATCGGGCCGCACGGGAGGCATCGGAGGTTTTGGAGCATGGTCTGAAGTGGGCCATCTTAGAGAATCGGTCAACTACCACAAAGATCGAATCATGTTTCCTTTGAGTCCTGGGTAGGCCTAACACAAAGTCCATGCTTAAGTCTTGCCATGGGCGGTCGAGGATGGGGAGAGGGGTATAAAGGTCGGTGTTTTGCTTCACATGTTTGGCCGAAGCACATGTGCGGCATTGACCCTGTAGCAACTCTGGTAAATTAAAAGACTAGAAAGTTTAAATAAATCAAAACCAATAATTTAAACAAAGCCCGGACCCTGTACACAACCCTTGACATCCTAATGACCTTACCGTTGTATTGTAATAAATTTAAGAATAACATGTTATTTTTAAGTAGGCATTTAATGCATAATATAATTTTATTTGAATTAAGAATCAATAAATCTCCAAGAAATCATCAATTTGTATTTTATTAATAATTTAGAAAATTTAATATTTCACATTTATTACATTATAATTTTATTAGAAGGAAGAAGTATATATTGATAAGATTTAAATGTATTAAGGAAAATTAAAAGAGAAAAGAGTGGGCATATGTGCTATTTTAGTCCTTTGAGAGTGTTATGGCAAAAGGGGGAAATGTGAATAGCGCCCACGTGAAGGTCAAAGGCGCTATATCCAAATAGGTGAATAGTGTCACTTTTTGATTTAAAATAATTTTTAAAAACTAATTAAATGGAAAAATAAAAAAATGGAAAATTCATACCCATAAAATTTCATAACTAGACCTCATCAAATAAAAAGGATAAAAATCCTCAAACATTTGCAACATTTAAAATTAACGTGAAAGGGTTTGATAGCACCCGAATCAAGGGCGTGATTTCTTAAGAAACACCTAAACGATGGACGTGACTTAGTAAAAACGTGGCTTTAGCATGGACGCGACTTTCCTTAAAGTTAAATAAGGAAACTAACAGCCGTATTTCGCTCGAACTGGGAAGTAATAGTGTTTCCGATGGGGGAATTCAAATACTAGTAGGATTCTTACTAAGAATACTATTCCCAACCAAACTCTAAACTCCCAGTGGGTTTCCCAACACTATAAATACCCCCTTGATAACCCTCTGTTACTCTGCTACCTTAAACCCCCACGTTAGTGCTTCTTTCTCAGCAACCTTAGCTTCGTGCAAACCACAAACCGAAGCTACTGTTGTTCTCCTAAGATCAAGCTTGGCCATCCCTTCTTCCTCTTCCAAACTTCTGCTAACGGGAGGAGAGAACAACGGATTGGCTGTTGCTGCTATATTATTTCTAATTACAGGCAAGAAAAAGCCTCTGCAAGCTTCTTCTCCATCCTGTTGATTGTGCCAGAAGGAGCATTCTTACAATAATTGCTATTGCTGCTACGTTTCTTATTAAGCTAAGGATCTCTTCTCCTGCTACAATCATCAAGGAGAATATTCTAAGTCCGCTGCTTGCATATAAGGAAGGGCCTTGCAACTCTTTTGTTCTTGTTGCTGCCATATCTCCAAAAACCTTATTCCATTCAGTTCTTCAATTCTTTCATTTAAACACCATCAACTCGAGATAGGTTTTCTCAAGTCTTAGCAAAATTCATAAGTATATAAAGTTCATACATGTATATAATCTTTTTTTACCATGTTTCACCATGTTTTATAGCTTGCTGTTTTGATTTCAGAATTTACAGTGAAATAGCGACCTAGGCTTGGGCGCTATTCTTAAGGCGCGACCGAATAGCAGTCGCTACTTTCATGATTAATTATTAAATTGGCATGTTTTAAATTTAATAACTTGAAATATGGACATCTAATCAATTACATGCGTGCATTGCTAGATTCTTGGTATTTTTCTCTATCTATTCATATTCTTGTCCTTAGAAAATTATTTGAATTGGAAAAAATGACACTGTTCATGCCTTTTATACTCTGAATTGAACAGCGACCATCATCCAGTCGCTATATCTAATCAAGCGCCCAAGGTCTGGACGCTAATTTCTGAAACGTGGCTGTGCCATGGGCACTATTTGATCCAGAACATAATGATGTATTGAAAGGCTATACAAATTCCAGGTTTTGTTTACGTTAAAACTGGAAATGGAATTTAAAGGACACGGCTGGGTCACAGGCGCGTTTCGTTAATATAGTGGCTACACCCCAGTCGCTATTTAAGAAATAGCGACCAGTACCCAGGCACCATTTGCTGAGATATATGTTTCCGTCGATTTCGATGGGTTACATATTAGGCACTATATTCCATACCGTGAGTATAGTCCAGCATTTCTCGGAGATTCATCGATTACCCTATACTTTCTCGATGACATACGAGCCCTTCGTTGGACATTCCATTCCTTCGAACCGGTGAGTTAGTCATAGAGACCTCTGTAAGTCTCCTCGAAGCCTTGGATTCCCTCAAGGCCGATTGAGCTGGTTGTACCCTTAAAACCCATGAAATTATTTAATTACCATGTCACTCTAAAGAAACATGGTATACCGGCCCTCGTGACATGCTATGTGGATGTCATGAGAATATTCTTGAACTAATAAATGGGGAACCACACCATTAATACTCCTTAAGAATTATGTGACATACTTGTGGACACTAATTCGATCTACCTTATCATGTACAAGAACGAGCGACCATATCTATATGAGCGCTTGTTCTTAATGTGATGGCACCCATCTAGGGAGCCGATTCCACCTAGTTTTATTGTTAATCATGATTATACCGTTATTATCATCTTTATACATCATGTTCAATCCTTGAAATTCTATTCCATATGATCTACCTTAAAATTTCTACAAGCTTAGTTCCTTTGGAATTCTATATTGGCTATAACTATAGTGGATGTTGAAAATACACGATCAATGCCTGCGCATATAGGGCCCGATCTGGTCCTGGGAGGAGCACCCGAAAGTACTAGTACCCATGGGAGTTGTAATGATCACGGTGTGGCATTGCACCGAAGTACTTGTCGTTCTCGATGACATTCCACAATCTCATGCTTGACTTGACATGACATGACTTGCGTGACCCAGAAAGGGTATTTATTGTTACTTGCTTGAACAGGATAGCTAATTCTCGACATGACATGCTAAAAGTACTTGCTTGAATATCTTGATAATTAATGACATGTATTCTTGAAAGACATGCTAGTTCACTCAACTGTCTCTTGATTAATATACATTCTCTATCTTGACATACACTCTTTTTTGTCGATTTACGCAAACATGCATAGCTATACTGCATTCATGTAACTTGTAATCTACTTAAAGCTAGCTAGCACTTGAGATATAATTCCTACTGAGCGTTCGCTCATTCAGTGTTTTCACCTATTTTTCAGGTAAGTCCGATGGCGAGACTCAATCGGATGGGGAAGGTCAAGAGTGAAGAGATGAGAGCTACTCCATCTATCAATGCGTCAATTAGTCCTGTCCTTTTATATTCTTGAGTCAATCATTGTACTTTTCCTTTATTGAGTCTTAGCACTTTCATTAAGTGAATTGTAATAGAAGTACTTCGAAGTTGTGATTGAATAAAGGATTGGGTTATCTTTACTTTTACGCACTCTGTCTTTGTGTCGAATACACTAACGCTCTGATTGACATGATCGATATAAACTCGTCACGCACTACGGGTTCCTTCCACGCTCGGGGCGTGACAGACCCACAATCTTGGCCACGTCTCTCTTGAGACTTGGCCAAAAGAACTGACCCTCAACTAGAGCAATGGTCTTATGAACCCCAAAATTTCCAGCTAGCCCCCCGCATGTAACTCCCAAACCAAGAAATCACAGAGTGAGGTCCGTGGTATGCAAATCTTTGGCCCCTTGAAGAGGAACCCATCCTCCAAGATGAAGCCCTCATGTTCTTTGCTAGAATGGGTGGTCAATGTGGTATAGATGTGCCCAAAGTCAGGGCAGCCAGGGTACTCATCCTTGAGCCTCTCAAATCCAGTAACCTCCACTTGGATAGTGGACAACAAAGAGACCCTCCTACTAAGAGCATCCGTCACTCGGTTCTCACTTCCCGCCTTATGTTTGATGACAAAGGTGTAGGATTGGATGTACTCAACCCAGCGGGCATGTCGGGCATTCAACTTTTGTTGGGAGTTGAGGTATTTGAGGGCCTTATGATCGGAAAAGATGACAAATTCTTTGGACAACAAATAGTGCCTCCAATGTCAGAGGGATTGAACCATGGCATAGAACTCTTTGTCATAAGTAGAGTACCGTGTCCTAGCATCACATAGCTTCTCACTGAAGAAGGTCACTGGGTGACCCTCTTGACTAAGGATCCCTCCTATTCCTATCCCGGATGCATCACATGTGACTTCAAAGACCTTAGAGAAATCGGGTAGGCATAGGATCGGGGCTTAGGTCATCTTATCCTTAAGCTCTTGGAAGGCTTTGGAGGCTAGTTTGGTCCATACAAAAGTCCCCTTTTTGAGGCAATCGGTGATAGGGGCGGTGATGGTGCTAAATCCCCGAATAAACCTCCTATTGAATGTGGCCAACCCATGGAAACTTCGGACCTCATGAAGTATGTGGGGTTCCGGCCAATCTAGAATAGCTTGGACCTTCTCGGGGTCCATGGAGACACCTTTGGTAGACACCACAAATCCTAGGAAGGTGATGGATGTGGTCATGAAGTGACACTTGCCTAGGTTGGCAAATAGACTCTCATGTCGAAGGACGGTGTAAACTTGCCTAAGGTGGTCAAGGTGGGCCTCTTGGGATTGACTATATATGAGGATGTCATCAAAGTAAACCACTAGAAAGTCCCCAATGAAAGGCATAAGGACCTCCGTCATGAGACGCATGAAAGTGATTGGGGCATTTGAGAGCCCAAAAGGCATGACCAACCATTCATACAAGCCATGCTTAGTCTTGAAGGCCCTTTTCCACTCATCTCTGGGCCTAATCCTAACTTGGTGATAGCCACTCTTAAGGTCAATTTTGGAGAAAATAGTAGCTCCAGCTAGCATGTCAAGCATGTCATCAAGTCTAGGGATGGAGAACCTATACTTGACGGTGATCTTATTAATGGCCCGACTATCCACACACATCCGCCATGATCCATCCTTCTTGGGAGTGAGAAGGGCTGGTACGGCACATGGGCTTTTGCTAATGCGGATGAAGCCCTTCCTAATGAGTTCCTCTATTTGCCTCTGGAGTTCGGCATGTTCCGTGGGATTGAGGCGGTAATGAGGAAGGTTGGGAAGGGTGGCTCCTGGAACTAGATCAATTGCGTGTTGCACATCACGCATGGGAGGGAGTTGGTCCGGGATCTTCTCCGGGAACACATCATGAAACTCTTCTAGGAGGTGCCGGACTTCTATGGGTTGGGGGTTGGAGGGGGTGGGCTCTCCTAGACAAATGACTACCGCACATAGAGGTGTCCCTTGAGCTATCTCCTCCTCAAGCTCTCTTTTGGTGATGAGGTGAAGACCCTTGGTCATTCCCAAAGTCTTATCTTGGTTGGGGTTTTGGGAGAGAGGTTGGGTCGGTGGGGTAGAGTTCCCCATGACTTGAGATGTGGTGGAGTGTTGACCTTGAGAGGGTGGGCTTTTCTTAGGCAAGATACGTGGTGGGGAGGAATTAAGACGGATGCTCTTTCCCTCATGCTCAAAGGTGCATGTGTTGGTCTTACCCAAAATAGTGGCATCCACATCATAAAGCCACGGTCTCCTTAGTAGGATGCTACCCACTTTCATGGGGATAACATCACACCATATTTGGCCATGGTAGGAAGAGAAGGTGAGGGGCACAAGGCAGCGAGTGTTGACTGGGATGGAATTGTTGTTGATCCAAGAGACCCGGTATGGGCTAGGGTGGGGAGTAATGGTAAGCCCAAGGTGCTTAACGGTGTTGGGGGACATGGCATTGACACAACTCCCATTATCTAAGATGACTTTTCTGACATGACCCGCTATCTTAACAATGGTGTGGAAGATTGAAGTTCGTCGCCAGTCTTCCTCTTGGGGTTTGGTGAGGGTGCATCTAATCACTCCTAGATGGGAGTCGGTAGATGGAATGGTGTAGTCTAGATCTGACTCATGGTATTGGGCCTCATACTCTTCTTCCCAATCTAGTGAGGCTTCATGGACCTCAACCACACTCTCAAGTTCTCCTTGGGGTGGGGGAGCTTCTTCCTCAATAAGTAAGCTAGATAATCTTTTGGATGGGCATTGCCCCGCAAAGTGGCCAAACCCTTGGCACCTATAGCATTGTTGACGGCCACTACCCGGGGTGTTCCCTCCTACACTTGGACCCTTGGAATTCTCTTCCCTCCGTGGAGAAAGATGGCTAGGGGCGGTCTTGGTTGGTGTGATGGTGGGAAGGGGATTGTAGGGCCGCATTGGGGCATTTCCACTTGGACTAGGGGCCTTCATGGGGGGGCGGGTTGGTTCGGGGTCCCATGCCTTTGGGATTAGCCGGTCGGAGAGGAGAAAACCTAGGGATCCTAGAGAATCTTTCAACATCCCGAGCTACTTGGTAGGCTTATTCAAGGTTGGCAACATCTCTCATACAAAGCTCTCTCTTGATGTGGTTTTGGAGCCCATTCCTAAAGCGGGACAAGGTGACGGCCGTAGCTTTGCGTACTCCACACTTTAAAAGATAGGAGTCAAATTTCTCAGTGTATTCAACCATGGTCTTCCCCTCTTGGGTGAGGCTTTCCCACTCATCTAAGAGCATTTGGTGGTAGGATGTGGGTAGGTACTTTTTTCTAAGTTGATCCTTCATGCCTTGCCAAGTGTCAATGGGCTCTTCCTACCTAATCCTTGTTAATCTCTCTTGATTTAGCCAATAAGTCTTGGCTAGTTTGGTGAGGTGCATTTTGGCCAATCTCACTTTCCGTTGGTCAGACATGGGGTACCAATCAAAGTATTGGTCCATGGTGGTCTCCCATTCTAAGTAGACACTTGGTTCATGGGAACCGTCAAAGTTCGGGGCTTCTACCTTGATCATCCCTAAGAGAGGGCAGTCCAGGTCTTCCTGTGGATGCCTTTCATTATATTGGTGGTGGCGAGGCCTCTCATAGTCATAGTAGGGGTCAGCATTCAAATCCTCCCTATCAATTTCAGCATGTGGAGGGCGGGCTCTTGGTCCATTGTTCCTTGGGTGGAACTCATTCCTATTAATTTTAGCATGTGGAGGGTGGGCTCTTGGTCCATTGTTCCTTGGGTGGAACTCATGCTCTTCTAGCCGAGCAAGCCGAGTGGAAAGGGACTCTAGTTGGGCAAGGATGGTTGCAAGGGTAGCATCCACTCGGTCCATTTGGCCTTGGGGTTCCTCCCTATGATGATGTAAGAATTATATTATAGGGCGAGCTGACAAATGAACGGTGGCCTCGGGTTGCTGCACCACGACATTCAATATCTACGGAACCCAGAAGGTTATCCACTTCTAGAGAGGCTGGGGGGAGTTCATCATTTAGAGAGGTGAAATGATATTGTCATATGTACATTTATATGCTGTATTTCATTGCTAATTGATTATATTATCCTTTCAATTGTGTATCCTTCGGTAGCATCCAAACAACCATCTCAGTCTGCTGCGCTACAACGTCAGCATCTAAGGCACCTAGTCAGTCATCTCAGGTATACGTATAGAATTACACAGTACAAAGTAACTTGAACTTCTTATCTAACAAAGCGTCCACTTCTCAGGCATCCAGAGGGACACAACATGCACCAGATAAGCCGCCGCCTGCTCCACAAAAGAAAAAATAATCATGGACCATATTATTCAAGAGCAAAAAGGAAACGCAACCACCATTAAATTCGATAAATATTGCAGACTTGGAGACATTAGATTTCAATGTAGATGATGACACTCCCGAGCCATCTATTGAGCCCCGCATCAATGGGAGTCATGACTCCAATGAGGACAGTACACCGATAGGGTCTTCATCCCATAGTCGTGGCGGTTCGCAAGGTGGTCAACGGAGTGGTCGTGGGGATACTAGTGTTGGTGGCAGAGAGTATCGCAGTGGTCAAGGCAGAGGTCATCGTGGCCGTGAACGTGCTGCATGGACAGAGGAGCAGCACTTCACACATGTCACGCAAGATGAGAACCACAGTGCTCCACCGGTAGGGACAAGGCGGGCTGCTGATCATTGGGATCCCTACTATGGAAGTTCTGTTACCGACAGTACCAGCTATCAAGGCATGCTGTCTGATTTTGAGAGGATGAGCACACATGACTCTCAAGGATCTGAGAGTGACTATGGACGGCCATGGCAGCAGCAGCCGATGTATCATGGCGATTCTGAGAGCAGTAGTTTTTTCTTCCCATCGTATCCATATCCTCATGCCCATGCTTCAATGCCGCAATATACCGAAGAATACGATCATCCCTTAGCTACGCCACCGCCGATCGTGTACTCACAAGGTTCGCAATAGTATGAATACTATGTACACATGTACTGGGAGAACTATGCTAGTTCGATGCCTTATGCAGACTATTTGTCCTATTTGCGGAGCACGTATAATGTGAGATTGTTTGGAGATGGGATGTGGCCAAGTTTGAGCCCATATGATTAGGAGTATGTATCATTTGTTTATATTTATCAGCACCGATAAATTAATCGTAATTTTCTTCATATCTTAAGTTTTGCACTTATCATTCAAGTTACTAATGTAAAATTTTACAACATTTACAGGTCATCATGGATGGACGACGTCACCCTACGTGGGAGTATGGTTACACTATTGAGGGTGATCGACATGTGCACTGTAGATACTGTGGACATCGCGTCACCGGCATACACAGATTTGCAGAGCACCTTGTGGGAGTGGGACGTGATTGCTGTGCATGCTCCTTAGTTCCAGAAGATGTCCGAGATTACTTTCGAACACAGTTACGGGAGAGATATGTTTCTCGTAGCAGAGCCGGGGCATCTTCTTCTACGTCTAGGGTACCCCCACCACTAGCATCGGGCAGAGCAGGATCTTCCTCCACGTCTAGAGTTCGAGCAGCACCAGCACCAGTCGCACCAGTAGCAAATGATAGACTTGAATGTATAGATGTAGTTAGGGATTTTTTTAGAGATTTTCATGTACCCTCCACCGCTGCACATAACCCAGCCTTTGTGTAGATGGTTACATATTTTAAGACTCACCCACATGTATCTCCATCCACTAGGATAGAGTTAGATTATACAGGTCATCAGTCTCATGTATCAGATTCTGATTGGGACTTGGGATTCATAGATGAGCCAGATGAGTGAGTTTTGACATTTTATGCTTTATGAGTGGAGTTCCACAATGTAATTATTATGTCTATGTTTGCTTTAACATATTATGGGATCTTTTTTTATCTCTTCAAATAATGGTGCGGACACTCGAGCAAGTGAGAAGCACGATATGCCAAGCCACCGGTACCGTACGCGGAGCACCACCCGAGCCACTTCGGCGTCCATCTAGCTCGGCGACAGTCTAGAGACTCCCCCTTGAGTCTCGACATTTATCATATTTATTTGGACTTTATTTGTGTGTCATGTGTGTTTATTTAGTTTTATTCGGTTTGTAATTCGTATTGTAATAGGGGTTTATGTGTAAAATGGGACCACCTGGGTCCCACGGGCCCCCCACCCCTCCTCTCATTGATCCACCTCACCCCTAGGGCCCATGTGGGGTCAGTCAACATTCCAATTGTGGGCTTCTAGAAGAGTGGGCCAAGTGGGGGACAAGTGGACTTAAATGTCAAGGTTGGCCACCAACCTTAACCACATAGTCAAGGGGGCGCCCCCCTCCATTTAGAACAAATTAAGTAATTTTATTATTTTGGTCCAACACACATGGGGAATTAAAATGTGAACTTCCCTTTGTACCCCCCCAAATCTAGATCTAGGGTTGTTTTGAGTCTTTTGGCATTTCATATAAATCTCTTGTATTTCTCATTTTTGATGGAATTAATGAAAACAAATTGTGAGAATTTCTTTGGAGCAGCCTGGTGCGCCCCCTTCTCCCTCTCCCCTCTCTTCTTCTTGCAACTGGGAAGGCTATATTCTGAGGTGGGAAGCCTCACATATCAGTTCCGGTGATCGCCGCCGCCGCCATCGTGCCGCCATCGCACCACCACGGTTATCATCGAGGTTCTGTCTTCATCCAACAGCAGCCTCTTCCACGAATTTTCACACTCAGCTCCGAGATCTACTTGAGCTCAAATTTTCAGGGCGTGCTCCAGAGGTTTTCCCCACGTTCTAAAAAAATTGGTTTCGTCTCTAGTCTCCGATTTCCATTTTTACATTTTTGTCCATCTTTTCCTTCCAGTTCTGCCAAGTTTCTATCTACAGTGACAGCAACCCTGAGTTTCCCATCTCCGGACCACCTTTTGATTTTTTCTGGAACCCCCAAAATTACTGGAGGTTCTACCCTCCATCCCCTCCACCCCAGAATTTTTGTGGAATTTATACAAGCCTCCACCTATTTTCCAAAATTCACTTTCAGATCCCACTACAGTTCTATCTACCTCTATCCAGATCCGACCACCCACCAGTCCAAAATACCTTTCCCCATCCAAACCTCAACAAAACCCTTCACAAAAAATATTTCCGTTTTCCTCTCTCTCCCCTCTACAATCTTCATGAAGAGCTCGAGGTCTGAATCTGAGGTATACCCCACGGTCAAAGGTAGTTCTCAGGAAACTTCCCTGCTGCCCTGAGATTTCGGGCACTGTCCAATAGCAACTTCAAAAATAGATTAAGGCTAGATCCATGCAGATCCAGTTTGTTTCTTTGGCCCTAGGTTGGAGTACTTCAAAATATCTTTCCAACGATACCTTCTGTGTCTCGATCCGACATCAGAATTGATCGCAGCAGCCGATCTCGCCTGATCGCGCGCCTGAAAACAGAAGCAACCAGTCCGTGGGCAGCCACTCCAAAGCTTTGAGATCGGAGCCGATCGGCCTCCGACTGGCGTCCCCGCCCGACCGCCTTCCAGGGAGGCGCGCCACCAGGGGTCTCCACCACAGCAGGACCCACGCCAGTAGACTCGGAGGATAGAGCCGTCCGTGGGTCCCACGGACACGTAGATCACGCCGTCCGGACAACACCAAAATGCGGGTTCAGCACCGCCGGAGCGACATCAAGATGCTGCCCGTCAACCCAATTGTCGCGACTCCGGGCCCCACATGTAACCTGTTACCTCCCTGCGTGGAGTGGGTCAAAATTATTGTATTGCTGTAAAAGTGTTTAACCAGGAGTCCGTGATTGGCCGAGGTTGTCTTCCCTACGCCGGGAGCGTGGAGGTAACGATCGTAACCTCTTGGCATTCATTTGCTAGTTTAGTATATGATCTTAGGCCACTGCCGAGTGCGATAGGAACTAGCCCGTGAGTCCATGTCACCGCCGTGAGTGTGAGAGTGACCCGTCCCGTGGCTCGATCCGAGCACGGAAGTTGAGTCGGACTAACCTTAACTCTGCCGGTTCTTCAACCACGCACGATCCGCGTTTCCCTCGCTTGGGACGATGAGTGAGCTTGCGTTTCTGTTAGCGACGTATAGCCCATAGGAACTCCTAGTGTCGGGCCGAAGTCTCTCCAATTTGTGTGTTGCTGGTCGCAACCGCATTTAGAGTCCCTGGTCCGCATCACTTAGAGTCGGTCCCCATGTCCTTCCCGCATCAGTTTGGTATCAGAGCAAGCCAAGTCTAGGGTAGTCTGTGCATAAGTCTTGCATGCATCATGGTCTAAGTCGAGTCTAGGATCATCATTATTTTCAAAACAAAAAAAAAGTGTTTTAAAATTGCATTTCATCCCGATAATCTGGTATCTTAAAAGGTGTTCTCTGAACGTTAGGCTATGCCTATTGGGAAGGCCGCACACTTGCGCGAGTGATCTTCGGATCGATTAACTCCGCCACGTACCGGATATTAGTTTAGGTCTAGGTGCATTAGTCAGTGTTTGCATTAGTCTGTGTCTCCTAGTCCGTGTGTCTTTGCATGCCCACCCGTCGAGGTACCCAATACTCGCCACCACCACCTATGGCGGATTCCCGAGCCCGTAGCTCTGATGAGTCCTCGACGGCCGAGATGTTCCGAGCCACTATGGAACGTCTTGACACGCGTATGGATGGCCTCAGTACGTGTCTAGATTGAGTAGGGACGCGTCTAGAAGGGCGGATGAAAGCCCTCGAGGATCGGGCCGAAGCTTCGGACCAATCCATCCAGGGTCTTGTTGGGAGGATAGCCATCCTTAAGAGGGCCCCAGCGGCGGCGCAACCCGCGTCGACCAATGATCAACAAGAGCCGGCTCAGCAACCTGCTGCACCAAGGGCTCAGGCAGTGGATGGTGGGAGGCAACAGGTGCATGTGGTGGATGACTATGCATCTGACAATGAGCAAGGGGGTTACGGTCGTCGGAATCAACGACGGAATCGTGATGACGATGATGATGACCGCATTCTTAGGGGCGTGCGTGCGGACCCTCCCACTTTTAGCGGGTCCTTGGACCCTAGGGTGTATTTAGATTGGGAGGCCGGTATGGACCGGTACTTCGAGTGGTTTGAGATGACAGACCACCGAAGAGTCCGATACGCGAAGATGAAGCTGAAAGGGCAGGCCCAAACTTATTGGACCAATGTGGAGAGCCTGCTCAATTAGCGACGTCAACCCCTGATCGGTACTTGGGATGACATGAAAATCAAGCTGAGGGAGAAATACCTTCCTACCTCATATCGCCAACGTCTCATAGACAAATGGCAAATCATCTCCCAAGGGAACCGATCTGTGACTGAGTACACCGCTGAGTTTGACGAGTATTGCTTACGGTGTGGAGTTACGGAGAAGAGCACCATGACCATATCACACTTCCGAAGAGGTCTGCGGCCCAACTATCAATATGAACTCTTTCGCCGCAACGTGACCACTTTGGAGCAGGCGTATCAGGTTGCTCTCAAATTTGAGCAATTTGAGGCCGAGTTGTCTCCCCATCGGTTGGGCTCTTTCCCCCTTCGTAGTGTCGAGCCTCGCGGCTCTTCTGGAACATATCCAAGGGCCCCCGTGGCTCGACCTCAGGAGCCCGCTCGCTCGGGCCTTTCGCTCCTAGGCCTCGCCCACCACCCCCGAGGGACCTTCCTCGTCCCCAACATCTTACTACACCCACAGTCCGTCCACCGGCACCCGCACCTCCTGCCCGTCCTTTGTTGCCTTCACCTTCTATCCGTCGGGAGGATAAAGGGAAAGGACCCATGATTGGGAAGCCTAGTGGATCTCGACAGCAGTGTTATCGCTGTAATGGGTTTGGCCATTTTGCCAACCAGTGTCCCACCCGCCAGTCTCTTGTCATTGGGGACACACAGGCTGAGGATACCACCCCTATGGACCTCGAGTTAGTCAGCTATGAAGCAGATCAGGAGCTAGCTGACGAGTACTATGAGGCCGAAGGTAATGGCCAGGATGCCCAGCATCCGGACGATACCCACTTGGCGGTCGTCAGGTGTATTCTCACCCAGCAATAGGCCAGTTATGACTGGCGATGGACCACTATCTTTCATACATTCTGTAGGCTGGGTAAGCAAGTTTGTAAGGTGATCATTGATAGTGGGAGTTGCATCAATGCAATCTCCACGGGCACTATCTCCATTCTTGGTCTTACACCCGTGGATCATCCTTGCCCCTATCGAGTATCATGGGTGGATTCCACTTCCATTCCGATCAGGCTGCGGTGTCTGGTCCCACTACAGTTCCGTGCCTACCGTGACGAGATCTGGTGTGATGTCCTCCCCATGGAGGTGGGCAACATTATTCTTGGTAGGCCATGGTTATTTGATCGGGATGCCACACTTCATGGCCGGTCGAACACCTGTACCTTCGACCATGCTGGCTAACGGATTACCCTCCAACCCTCTCAGCCCAAGAAGCCTTCAGTCAGGGGTCCTACTGGCCCAAGTACTCCGGAGCCTTCCATCCCCGGGCCCAGTACCCCATCCCGGTCTATGACCGTTACATCTGGCCCAGGCGAGCCCACGACTAGGAGGTTGATGATGATTAGCTCCCGGGAAATGGAGTGGGAGGCTAGTCGGGGCTGCCCTGTATTTGCTATTACGGTCCGAGAGGTGGAGCCGAAGTCCGAGGGTGAACTCCCACCCAATGTTATTCCTATTCTACAGGAGTTCGCTGATATTTTTCCCGAGGAGCTTCCCGAGGGGCTCCCACCCATGCGGGATATTCAGCACGCTATCGACCTGATTCCGGGCTCCTCATTGCCCAATCTTCCTCATTATCGCATGAGTCCCATGGAACATGCCGAGCTAAAACGGTAGGTCGATGAGTTGATGCAGAGAGGGTCTATTCGGGACAGCATGAGTCCATGTGTTATTCCCGCATTACTCGCCCCAAAGGAGGATGGCACGTGGAGAATGTGCATTGATAGTCATACCATCAACAAAATCACCGTGAAGTACAGGTTCCCTATTCCTCGCTTAGATGATATGCTAGACATGATGGCCGGTGCCACTATCTTCTCGAAGATTGATCTTAAGAGTGGCTACCATCATGTGAGGATTAGGCCAGGTGATGAGTGGAAGACCGCATTCAAGACCAAGGATGGTCTCTATGAGTGGTTGGTTATGCCCTTTGGGTTGACCAATGTCCCTAGCACCTTCATGTGACTCATGACACAGGTCCTTCGACCTTTCATTGGAGTCTTTGTGGTCGTGTACTTTGATGATATTCTTATCTATAGTCGCACCACGGGGGATCACTTAGACCACCTTCGGCAGGTCTGTCTACTTCTTAGGCGAGAACAGCTATATGCGAACCCACAGAAGTGTGCCTTCATGACACCTCAACTTACCTTCTTGGGTTTTATTGTGTCTAGTACTGGGGTCTCCGCCGATCCAGAGAAGGTCCGGGCCATTGTTGAGTGGCCGGAACCCCGTACGGTCCATGATGTCTGCAGCTTCCATGGCCTTGCGATGTTCTATCGTCGCTTCATCCGCAGATTTAGCTCCGTCACCGCCCCGATCACGGATTGTATCCGGAAGGGCACATTTGTGTGGACGAAGCCGCAGCTGCTGCCTTCAAGGACATCAAGGAGCGCATGACCCAGACACATGTCCTTCGATTGCCAGATTTTTTGAAGGTGTTTGAGGTCTCTTGTGATGCGTCGGGTGTGGGAATTGGAGGAGTCTTGACTCAGAGACCCACCCGATCACATATTTCAGCGAGAAGCTGAATGACGTGAAACTACGATATTCCACTTATGACAAAGAATTATACATAGTTGTTCAGGCTCTTAGGCATTGAAGGCATTATCTCTTACATCAGGAGTTTGTCTTATACTCCGATCACGAGGCTTTGAGGTACCTCCATTCCCAAAAGAAGCTTAATTCGCGTCACAGTCGTTGGGTTGAGTATCTCCAGCAGTTCACCTTTGTGCTTAAACATAAGGTTGGAGTGGAGAACAAGGTGGCCGATGCCTTGAGTCGGCGAGCGTGTTTGCTTACCACCATGAGTGCTGAGGTCATAGGGTTAGAGAAGATGAGAGAGGCCTATGTTGACTGTCTTGACTTCGGTCAGATTTATACCACTCTCCAGGCCGGACCCTTGAGAGACCTTGATGATTATGTGCTTCAGGAGGGTTACCTCTTTCGAGGAGGTAGGCTTTGTGTTCCCCGAACTTCGGTTCGAGACTTCTTAGTCTGGGAGCTACATGCGGGAGGTCTAGCCAGCCACTTTGGTCGGAACAAGACTATTGAGGCGGTTGAGCATAGATTTTTTTGGCCGAGCTTGAAGCGCGATGTTGCTCACATTGTGGCTCAGTGCCGTACATGTGCTACGGCCAAGATGAAGAAGCAAAGCTCGGGCCTCTATATGCCTCTTCCCGTGCCTGATGCCCCGTGGCAAGATATTAGCATGGATTTTGTCTTGGGATTGCCACGTACCTCCAGGAAGCATGATTCAGTCTATGTAGTTGTTGATCGATTCTCGAAGATGGCCTTGTTCATTCCTTGCTCGAAGACTTCGGATGCTTCGAGGGTAGCCCACCTTTTCCTTACTCATGTGGTGTGCAAGTTCGGGTTGCCTCGTACCATAGTGTCTGACCGTGATGTTAGATTCACTAGTTATTTTTGGAAGACATTGTGGCATATGTTGGGTACTCATCTCAAGTTTTCCACTACATATCATCCCCAGACAGATGGTCAGACCGAGGTGGTCAATAGGAGTCTGGGTGACCTTTTGAGGTGTCTTGTCAGGGACCGTTTAGGGGATTGGGATCTCATATTATCATTGGCAGAATTTTCATATAATGACTCGGTTAATAGGTCTACCGGTATGAGTCCATTCGAGATTGTCACAGGTCGTAGGCCTAGGAAACCAGTGGATCTTGTCCCCATGCCCATCCATGCACGAGTGTCGGAGTCTGCCGAGTCGTTTGCTAGGCATGTTAGGAGTTTGCATGATGACATCCGTCGTCACATTGAGGCCAGCAATGCACGGTACAAAGAGCTAGCCGATGCCCACCGACACCACCGAGAGTTCCAAGAGGGTGAATATGTCATGATCAGGGTAAGACATGAACGGTTTCCCTCTGGAACCGTTAAGAAATTGCAAGCTCGCAGAGCCGGTCTATTTAGAGTGTTGAAACGCGTTGGATCCATTGCGTATGTTGTGGACCTGCTCGAGGAATATGGTATAAGCTCTACTTTCAATGTATCGGATCTAGTTGCATATAAGGACCCAGCGGTGATCCCTAGTGAGCCTTTCAAGCCATCCCCTCCTATTGAGAGTGATCACACACCTGAGTGTCCACCTCCGCCCCTTTTCCACGGCAGAGAGAGCATATAGATCATATACTGGATGAGCAGGTGACAGTTACCAGGAGTGGATCCTACCCGCGCTACCTAGTGCGAGGGAGAGGGCGTCCCGCCACCGAGGATACATGGATCACCCATGGAGAGTTGCAGCGGATTGATCCGGATGTATTGGAGCGATACCACAGTGATGCAGACCCTTACTTGACAGGGTCGAGTTTCTCCCACCCGGGGAGAATTGGTGCGGACACCCGAGCAAGTGAGAAGCACGATACGCCAAGCCACCGGTACCGTACGCGGAGCACCACCCGAGCCACTTCGGCATCCATCTGGCTCGGAGACAGTCTGGAGACTCCCCCTTGAGTCTCGACATTTATCATATTTATTTGGACTTTATTTGTGTGTCATGTGTGTTTATTTAGTTTTATTCTGTTTGTAATTCGTATTGTAATAGGGGTTTATGTGTAAAATGGGACCACCTGGGTCCCACGGGCCCCCCACCCCTCCTCCCATTGATCCACCTCACCCCTAGGGCCCATGTGGGGTCAGTCAACATTCCAATTGTGGGCTTCTAGAAGAGTGGGCCAAGTGGGGGACAAGTGGACTTAAATGTCAAGGTTGGCCACCAACCTTAACCACATAGTCAAGGGGGCGCCCCCCTCCATTTAGAACAAATTAAGTAATTTTATTATTTTGGTCCAACACACATGGGGAATTAAAATGTGAACTTCTCTTTGTACCCCCCCCCCAAATCTAGATCTAGGGTTATTTTGAGTCTTTTGGCATTTCATATAAATCTCTTGTATTTCTCATTTTTGATGGAATTAATGAAAACAAATTGTGAGAATTTCTTTGGAGTAGCCTGGTTCACCCCCTTCTCCCTCTCCCCTCTATTCTTCTTGCAGTTGGGAAGGCTATATTATGAGGTGGGAAGCCTCACATATCAGTTCCGGTGATCGCCGCCGCCGCCATCGTGCCGCCATCGCACCACCACGGTTGTCGTCGGGGTTCTGTCTTCATCCAAAAGCAGCCTCTTCCATGAATTTTAACTCTCAGCTCCGAGATCTTCTTGAGCTCAAATTTTCAGGGCGTGTTCCAGAGGTTTCGTCCACATTCGAAAAAAATTGGTTTGGTCTCTAGTCTCCGATTTCCATTTTTACATTTTCGTCCATCTTTTCCTTCGAGTTCTGGCAGGTTTCTATCTACAGTGATAGCAACCCTGAATTTCCCATCTCCGGACCACCTTTTGATTTTTTCTGGAACCCCCAAAATTACTGGAGGTTCTACCCACTATCCTCTCCACCACAGAATTTTTGTGTAATTTTCACAGGCCTCCACCTACTTTCCAAAATTCACTTTCAGATCCTACTATAGTTCTATCTACCTCTGTCCAGATCCGACCACCCACCAGTCTAAAATACCTTTCCCCATCCAAACCTCAACAAAACCCTTCACAAAAAATATTGCCGTTTTCCTCTCTCTTCCCTCTACAATCCTCATGAAGAGCTCGAGATCTGAATCTGAGGTTTATCCCACGGTCAAAGGCAGTTCTCAGGAAACTTCCCTGCTGTCCTGAGATTTCGACATTGTCCAACAGCAACTTCAAAAATATATTAAGGCTATATATGTGCAGATCCAGTTTGTTTCTCTGGCCCTAGGTTGGAGTACTTCGAAAGATCTTTCCAACGATACCTTATGTGCCTTGATCCAACATCAGGATTGATCATAGCAGCCGATCTCGCCGGATCGCGGGCCTAAAAATAGAAGCAACCAGTCCGTGGGCAGCCACTCCAAAGCTTGGAGATCGGAGCCGATCGGCCTCCGACCGGCGTCCCCGCCCGACCGCCTTCCAGGGAGGCGCACCACCAGGGGTCTCCACCACAACGGGACCCACCCCAGCAGACCTGGAGAACAGAGTCATCCGTGGGTCCCACGGACCCGTAGATCGTGCCGTCCAGACAACACCAAAACGCGGGTTCGGCACCGCCGGAGCGACATCAAGATGCTGCCCGTCAACCCAATTGTCGCGACTCCCGGGCCCCACATGTGACCTGTTACCTCCCTGCGTGGAGTGGGTCAAAATTATTGTATTGCTGTAAAAGTGTTTAACCGGGAGTCCGTGATGGCCGGCGTTGTCTTCCCCACGCCGGGAGCGTGGAGGTAACGGTCGTAACTTCTTGGCATTCATTTGCTAGTTTAGTATATGATCTTAGGCCGCTGTTGAGTGCGATAGGAACTAGCCCGTGAGTCCATGTCACCGCTGTGAGTGTGAGAGTGACCCGTCCCGTGGCTCGATCCGAGCACGGAAGTTGAGTCGGACTACCCTTAACTCTACCGGTTCTTCAACCGCGCACGATCCACGTTTCCCTCGCTTGGGACGACGAGTGAGCTTGCGTTTCTGTTAGCGACGTATAGCCCATAGGAACTCCTAGTGTCGGGCCGAAGTCTCTCCAATTTGTGTGTTGCTGGTCGCATCCGCATTTAGAGTCTTGGTCCGCATCAGTTAGAGTCGGTCCCCGTGTCCTTCCCGCATCAAATAAGATATTTAATTAAGAGGTGTAATATGTTGTTTTTATATAATTAATTATATGTAATTTAGTTTGGATCTATGATCATAAAAAAATAACTCGAGGGACCGGGATCTATGTAATTTAGTATGGATCTATGATCATTAAAATTGTAATTTAGTATGTAATTATATGTAATTTAGTATGGATCTACATTCTAATATTTTTAAATGTATATATCATTTACAATTTAAATAAAATTTTATTAAAATTTTATTTTTTAAAAATAAAATTTAAAAATTTAAAAAATTAAAAAATCGCGTCATCTTCGTCTACGAGAGCGGACCGGGTCGCTGTGCGTCCCGCCCGACCCGACTCATCTCGGGCCATGACTGGGACCGGCGGGTCGATCGGGACGGCAAACCCTGCCCGATATATGTATGGCATTTCCTTTGCTCTTTCTTTCTTTTCTTGAAAACAACTCGATGGGTATTGGAGATTGGAATGGGAGAAAAGTGTGAAGTTTTTCAAGGGGTTCTATAAAAAGGTGAACTCTTTGTTCACATTTGGACTAAGAAGAGCTTAATGGGGGTTTACATGGTATTGGCCTACTCTCTCTCTCCTGCACCTTTTGGAATGGAGCCCAAAAATTAGGAAAATTTCCAATTTTATCCAGCTTTTTATGAAAGTCCAACCCATCCAAGGAAGGATGCGTTTGGACTAGATCGGCTTAGTTCAGCAGATTCGCTCGGATTTGAGCCAGATCGATTTAAGTCTGACTCGACCATCCCGATTCTCATCGGCGATCAGCTGGATCGGCCAAGAACCAGCTCATGGCTTAAAAGGGGAAAAATGAAGAAGAAGAAGAAGAAGAAGAAGAAGAAGAAGAAGAGGAAGAAGAAGGAGGGTGAAAAAATGAGCTATCTGCTTTTGCGGCTCTGCCGTTGCCATTGCCCAGTGTATCTGCCGCTACAAACTCCAGTGCTGCAGCCGCCTCCTCCTCCACCGTAGTCTCCCTCCTTTCTGCCTCCTCCTTCGTTGTTGTCTCCATTGTATCCTACACAATAAAGAATTGGGAGAGGCAATGTATGGGGTTTCCTACCAAATTTGCTCAAAACCCGTAAAAATAAACTTTATAACTTTAAACCATTAAAAAAAGTAAATAATGGCTTGTTCAGGATTACTCAGAGCTGAGGCTCGGATTTCTTGATCTGGCCGATCTGGATTGGGTTTTGGGCCTCCAATCCAAGCCCAATACTCAAGTCCTTCCTTAACCCGACGTCCGAAGTGTATTTTAACACCCTGAAAGATGGTGCTGGCCTTCCCTCTCCTGAAATGGACCTGATGCATCCGAGATTATAAAATCAGAAAAATGCTTAATTTTATAGGGTTTTTTTTATAAAAATTCAACCTCGATTGGGTGGATTTCAGCACCCTAAAAAGGTGGTGTTGTTCTTCGTCTCTCTCCACAAAACACCCCGATGGCTACTGGATATTAGAAGAGAGACAAGTGTTGATTTTTTCTGGGGGTTCTATGAAAATTACCAACCATTGTTCATACTTGATCAGAAACAGGCTGATAGCCCTTTCTTCTGCGGCCTGCTATCTCTCTCTCTCTCTTCTAAATTGGACCCTCTAGGTTCAGGAGCTTAAAATTTAAGAATAACACAATTTATTAAGGGATTTTATATAAAAATCCAACCCCTATTGGGTGTATTTCAGCACCCGAAAAAGGTAACACTGACTTTCTTCTCTGTCCTGGAAACAACCCGACAGGTCTTGGGCAATGGAGGAAAGGCTACCTCCAATTTTGTTGGGGATTTCTTTTATTAAAATCATAGTTGTCAAGGCGACAAGGCAACCAAGACGAGTTTGGGGTCCTCGCCTAAGCGATGCTTAGGCGTCAAGTTCATAAACAAATGTGATCATTAATATATATGTAATTTTCTATATAAAAGATAATCATGATCATTACAAATATAGATAACAACAATAGTATGGACAAAAATATAAAAGATAATCATGATCATTACAAATATAGAAAATGGGGTGCAAAAACCCATTTTTTTGTCAAGGTGGGGTGGCCAAAATACTTTTTGACTCCTCTCCTACCTTTTTCCTTTTTCTTTTCTTCTTTTTTTTTCTCAAAACACGGACCGGGTTGGGGGGACCCAGCGGGGCCACTTGACCCCGCGGGCGGACCCAGCGGGGTCAAGTTTTTATTTTTGTCCATACTACTGTTGTTATCTATATTTGTAATGATCATGATTATCTTTTATATAGAAAATTACATATATATTAATGGTCACATTTGTTTATGAACTTGACGCCTAAGCATCGCTTAGGCGAGGACCCCAAGCTCGCCTTGGTCGCCTTTTCGCCTTGACAACTATGATTTTAATAAAAGAAACCCCCCAACAAAATTGGAGGTTGCCTTTCCTCCATTGCCCAAGACCCGTCGGGTTGTTTCCAGGACAGAGAAGAAAGTTAGTGTTGCCTTTTTCGGGTGCTGAAATCCACCTAATAGGGGTTGGATTTTTATATAAAATCCCTTAATAAATTGTGTTATTCTTAAATTTTAAGCTCCTGAACCTATAGGGTCCAAGTTATAAGAGAGAGAGAGAGAGAGAGAGAGAGAGAGAGAGAGAGCAGGCCGCAGGAGAAAGGGCTATCAGCCTGTTTCTGATCAAGTATGAACAATGGTTGGTAGTTTTCATAGAACCCCCAGAAAAAATCAACACTTGTCTCTCTTCTAATATCCAGTAGCCATCAGGGTGTGGTACTTCGACAGGTTTGCATGCATGTTTTTCCTCCCAATTTCCATTGTTTCGACACCGTTTGTGGTTGTGAGTTGTCGGGCCAATGGACCCTAAATCACGAAGATACTCCGCAATTCGACGGTGTTGATGCTACACCATATTTCTGTCGGTTATTTCATAATAAAATTCTTGAAATATTTCAAAAAAAAATTAGGTACAACAAATGCCCCCCACGGGATGTCCGTCACGGCCGGAGGCGAGGGCGGATGGCCCATGCCCTTTAAAGGGGGATATTATCATACGTCCTTTGCATAGATGTTGTACTTTTTTGGAACTGCATTCAATGATTATATTGCTATTCCAGAATGTTTTGGCCTGACGCTCCTCTTCTATTTTTCTTTTCTCTGTGCTTCTAGGCATGCCTCGCAACAGCGGAGATGGGAGTTGGCCAAGGAGGTCGAGGGCCAGGGGTGCTGATGAGTGCCGGGTCGAGCGCACCGACCGGCATATGCCGCCTTTCCCTCCCTGCATCATTGATGATAATGATTTCAACCGGTTGGATTTTGGCTACTTGTGGGTCGCTGAGGGCCTGACTGAGAGTGCTGGGGAGACGGAAGGTCTCGTAGACGTGTCTCGGATCACGAGGCGGGATGAGCTTTACACATATGATCGCTCGGGGGGCTATCCACGCCACTACCCTTTGGACCGTCACCTCTACCGTTTCCTTCGGAGCTTTGCACCGATCCGCATGGAGGATGATGATCCCTCACTTCCCGAGGAGAGGCACCGCCTTGAGAGGGCCATATTAGCAGGGAGAGACAGCATGCAGGGGCTATGTTCTTTGACTTATCCGAGTTAACCGGAGGGCTTCACCCGGCAAAGACAGTACCCGGATCAGCAAAGTCTGGGCTCTTTTTAGCGGCACGAGAGCCTTACTGTACAGGCTGCACCACTGTCTCCTGCAGTTTGGCACATGCATGCGCAGTACAAGACCATGGATCAGGTTGTAGATGGTCTTTTCTTGACACCCACCGGGGCGAGTTTCGAACAGGAGGAGTATGCCCATGACTGCATGATCGAGAGGGTTATATCATTGAAGACCCCCAGTTGGTATGGGAAGTGGTTTATTATCCCGTCTCATAGTTATCACCGGGGCATGACAGAGTGGCTCAGGGGCGTTCTGACTGTCTACCGGTCGGTGTTGGATAGGGTGGGGATCCGTCATGCAGTGATGACGACCTTATATTCCTACCCCTGCCACACAGGCCTGCTGCAGGCTTTAGTAGAGAGGTTCAACCGCCGGTGGAACACTTTTGTCACGGCTGGAGGAGAGACCTCTCTGGACCTCTGGGCTTTCTAGAGGATTTCAGGTCTCCTGATCTGTGGGAGGCCATACGAGGAGCTGTCACTAGATGATCTGCACCTTAGCTCCACTGATGGAGCCGGGCGGTATACCCTGCCGTACTGCTTCAGATTCTTGATGAAGACTTGGAGGGATTTGGCCCGAGTTGGCACAGACCGGACCCCTTGCACACCCCGGATGACTTTGAATGTGTGGGTGAGCCATTTTTACAGTGGCCCTTTCTACTTTCAGGAGGAGTTTGCACAGTCCGGTACCACCTGGGAGGAATGTAGGGAAGTCAGAGTAGACGTTCCTCCTCACCCACGCTACTTGCCTGCACTGACATAGGGGTGGAATTCGAGGAAGCTACCTCCCATTACATATTTGGCATATTACTTGACCTACTGGTTGGCCAGTTTTGTGGTTCCCCATCGGGAGGAGGGGCTTTTGAGACCGGAGGTGATATAACAGGCCTGTTTGCTTGCCTGTGGATAGAGACTCGCCATCGCACCAACAGCCTTGGCGAATATTTTCCATTCGCTTGGGGCCTTGTCTTTCCATTCATCACCATGAGAGAAGAGCATTGTGCTGCCCGCTCATTATTTGAGTGCCTGGTCAGGGCTGTTGTTTCCAGAGCTATCCTAGAGGGCTCCAGTGGCGCCACTGATTTTCTGGTTCATAGAGCAGTCATCACAGTACTCAGTGATCCAGCTTGTAGGGTCCCGGCATCCCTTGTCCTTCGTTCCAATGAGGAGAGGCGAGGGCCTAGCCTTTGACTACTTCTCCTACCTTTACCGCCCTTATGTTGGGCAAGAGGGAGATGTTGTTGTTAGCAGAGTTTCTACACATGCTATACTCTCCCCTCAGGGCTTGGCAGAGTGGGTTGTCAGCATTCGCCCCAGTGTTCTTGTGTACTGGCGCTCCAGCACGGCGATACTTGAGCCCTATTACCCGCACTAGTAAGCCAAGAACTTCAGGTATGATTAGGGCATTCCTTCAGGTGCAGAGTTCCCTTTGGCCCTCCGACTATACAAGTACAGGGATGCGCATTTAGTAGTAGCAGCCTGGCATGACTTCCTCTATCGTGAGGTGAGACAGGGGTACCCTGTCCCAGAGCATGAGTGTAGAGGCCATTTCGATATCCATTTTGCTCGCTGGTGGTTCAAAGCCAGCAATATCTTTTGAGAGCATCACGACGCCATCCGAACAGCTGAGGAGCAGCGCTTGAGTAGGGAGGATCTACCTCCTTTGCTAGTGGACCCAGCCTTCATCAGGTCTCATTTTTTAGGAGCCGCCTGGGTTGTGAGCGACATCGAGGAGCAGTGGCGAGAGAAAGGCCAGACGGTCCCGGTAGACAGAAGCCAATATAATGGGGCCTTGAAGCCCTTAAAGAGCAAGCCAACAGCAGTCTCTAGAGTTTCTTCTTCGTCCACCTCAGGAGTAGCCCCAGGCCATTCGAAGGCCTACTCTTGGTGGGAGGACTTGCATGCATCTTGTGGGGTGAGGAGGAAGTCCCAGCTGTCCCAGCCGATACCTGATGGAGCGCTCGGAGGTAGCACCTTTGCAGAGTGAAGGGCCCACGTGATTAATGCCGTGGGCTGTGCAGGTCAGCTGGAGTATCTTTCTGGCCTTGAGATGACGACGACTCCTCTTGCCATTTTTGACATTGTAAAGGCGGCCGCACAGGTCCTCCGAGTGAAGCACGAGTAGATAATCTTGAAACCCATAAAACCAATAGAGGCTACAGGTAATTATCTCCTTCACTGGCTTTCAATGTGCATATATGCCTTCATATTTTAGAACATGTATTTTTCACATTCCTTTGATAACTGCAGGTGGGGCTGCTAGGGTAGCTAGCGTCAGGCCATTGGAGGGTCCTCCCGATACTGAGATTGGGAGGGATACTACCGCCCCGAAGAGACCTCGCACTGAGGATCCTGGAGAGGGGGCCATGAGGTCTTCATCCCATCCTAGGCTCGAGGAAGGATCCCCCATGATTGAGGTTGTCTCCAGTAAGTAACACACCCAGATACTTGCCGACTTTAAGCATACATGCAGTGTCATAAACACATTTTTGCCTAGCTGAATGCCGCTCCCCCGGAAGCTAGGGCCGATGCGAGCTTCTCTCCTCCTCCAGGGAACACTTCTGCAGGCGAAGACATGCCTCTAAACGAGTCTGCGTCGAATGTTAATTTCAGCTTTGAAGAGCTGATCTCTCCCACAAATGATTATACACTGGTGACGGCGAACTCTCCCTCGCCAATCACCGTGGGAGCTATGGGTGGTCAGTCCTCAGGTAACATACCCAACCTTGTCTCTTCATTGATACATGAAGAACTGGAGATCAATAATTCTTTAGTGTTGCATCTTGGCTATGCAGGAGCTTCTGATGCTGTTCCACTTGGCCTGACAGCGGGAGATGATGTCGGCTCTTCTTCTGGGGCCGGATCCACTTCTGGGAGTGGGTCCACTTCTGGGAGTGGGAGTTTTGTAGCTTCCGACCCTCTTCCTAAAAGGATCTCAAGTTCTAATTCGAGTGCTGAGACCTCGAGCTCTTCTCCAGGTGAGAGTGACTCTCGGGAAGAGGGAGAGTTGGAGGATGCTGGCGGTGAGTGTAGCTGCATTTTTGCCTTTCTCACCCGACCCCTTCTTATAAAAATTTGCTTGACTTATATGGTCTATCATTGTACAGGAGTTGACTTGACCGGCTCGATGGAGGAGTTCTCACAGCTTATGGAGTCTGGGTCATTTGTGGATCTCCTGAATAGTTGTGATGCCATCAAAGCTACAAAGGCCGTGGGGGCGGCGGGTGTTGACACCATGGCACTGAGAGACCCTCTGCCAGGTCCTTCCCCTGATGTGGCGATTGGCGAGGACAGCACGGCTGATCCTTCAGGTAAGAAATCTGCGAACTTGCGTCGCCTATCTTTATTGTCCCCTTGCTGAGTTGATTAACACATGTCGCATTGGCTATGTATATAGCAGCAGGCCAGGCTACCAAGGACGACATGTTGCAACCCAATGGGGCTATTCTGGGAGGGGAAGTTCCCCGGGGCTCGCCAGAGGGCCAAAGCAGTTTCGGGGACAATGCCCCACTAGTGGACACCCAGTTTATAGGTATTTCTTGCACCTGCCAATGAATAGCCCAGCTTGAGTCTACACTTTGTTTATGGTATTAACCATTTCCTCATATTTTCCTTGTAGATGCTCCTTCCATAGAACCGACAGTTGAGGTCCCTATGACAGAGGAGTTTCCAGACGAAGCAAGGTTAATCTCTGTGGATGAGCCTTCTTGCTCCCAAGAGGTCTTCAATGCGGAGCCCACCCCTCCTAGCATAGCTAAGGAAGGAGATGTTGTTGAAATAGGTAATCTACAGTTCTTTGGAGCTCAACAACAACTATATGCCATTCCATAAACATGCAATTACATGCTGTTACTTGGATTGCAAGGAGTCGGGCTACAGAGGCATCATTGAGTGGACCATCGTTAGCTTCTACGAGCACTCCCACCTTAGCTGTCGGGAAGGAGTATACTTCTGCAGTTGCTTGTACACTCGAGGCAACTTCAGGTATATCACAATTGCGTACTAATCACGGCTTGTCGTGCCTATCCTCTTGATTAAGAACAAGCACTTACTCCACTTTTCTTCGATTGTAGCCCCATTGAGGGAGGTTCCATAGGTGCTCCCAGACTTTCCTGCCCTTGGGGTTGAGTGTCCTGACACCCCTCAGCTCGGGGTAGTGCTAGCCGACGCCGATACGGCCGGACGGCTTCTCCAGGGCCTTGAGCAGCTGATCAGGGTAGATCCCTTGCCGACTGTGGAGACTTTGAGGAGCAGCCTCGAGACATTTACCCGAGGTTATCATATGATGGGTCTCCCTCAGGATGCGTGGACCGCCAGGCTGACTGTCACGTCCTGAGCGCGGAAGGAACCCTGAGATGCATGACGAGTTTATATCGATCATGTCAATCAGAGCGTTAGTGTATTCAACACATAGACAGAGTGCGCAAAAGTAAAGATAACCCAATCCTTTATTCAATCACAACCTCAAAAGTACTTCTATTACAATTCACTTAATGAAAGTGCTAAGACCCAAATAAAAGGAAAAGTGCAATGGTTGACTTAAGAAATTTGAAAGATAGGACTAGTAGACACTTGGATAGACGGAGAGCTCTAATCTCTTCACTCTTGACCTTCCCCATCCAATTGAGTCTCACCATCGGACTTACCTGAAAAATAAGGAAAATCACTAGGTGAGCGAATGCTCAGTAGGAATTATATAGTAATATCATGATTTATGATGGTTTGGGCTACGTGATCTTGAGATAACCTACCTTGGTGATGATCTGGATGATGGAACGTGAAGAATATATATGAAGACTGATCACAACCGATACTCTGTTTCAACCAGAGCAATCGCAGGAGGAAGAAGATGATGAATATAGTGGCTTCCCTTCTTCTCGTCTGTTAATAGAATGAAGAAGAGGAAGACGCTCCCCCCCCTCTTCTCGTTGCAGTCACCAGCAAAAGAGGAAGAATTCTTCCTCACGCAGGAGGAAGAAACGGACGCAGGGTGTTGATATGAAGAACTTGTATAAGAGCAACGCCTCTTACTTCCTAAACGTAGACAACTGCAGCTCTTGTCCGTGGAAGACGATAGTAGAAGCAAAGCTTCTACTCCACACTATGATGATAGTAGCAGAAGATGATAGCTTCCAAAGAGCACGGCAGCCTGCAACTGTATCGGAAGAAGAAGAAGAAAGCCAACAGGTTTGGCTTCGACGAAGGGGTATTTATAGGGTTCTGGAGCCCAATAAGGTTAGAATTCGATTAGAACTAAAATTTCCTTGATAGAGTCCTTACTAAACTTGATTATACACGTAGCAAAATCTTAAAACTTACCCCAGATCATATCCTCGTTCGAACATAACACAAACGGAAAGTTTGAAATTGACGCCTCAGGTTGAGGCGTTATTTTTAAATTGACACCCACACATGAAGTCTTCAATTCTTTCCCTTTAATTCTTTCTGGATTTTTATCTTTTTTTCTGGATGTGATCTAGGTGAGAAATTTTAAGGATATTAATTTTCTATTTTTCTCTATTTTTTCATATAATGATTTTTCCAAAATTCATAAGTCGAAAAAATGGCACTATTCATTATTTTGAATTGACGACTTAGTTTAAGTCATCTTTTATGCAATCCACGCCCATTACCATGGCGTCTTTTACCTTTTGGCATTTCTGAAAGAAGTAAAATTATGTTTATACCCTAGAAATCTCTATCTATATATCCTTTCTTATGCTATTTATACTTTTAAATAATTAACGACATTCCCTATGTCGTCCTTTTTAAAATAACGCTTGCAGTAAGAGGCGTCAATTATGTTTGGCAATTTTTCCTTAACCTCTAAAGGACCGTTATTGTATATATGCCCATTCTTTTACCTTTTATATATCTTTAATATATTTAAATCTTATATATATATACTTCTTCTTTCTAATATAGTAAATGTGGAATATTAAATTTTCTAAATTAGTAATAAAATATAAATTGACATTTTCCTCAAGATTTAATGATTCTTAATTCAATTAAAATTATTTTGTGCATCAAATGACTACTTAAAATAACACGTTATTCTTAAATTTATTATAATATAAGGGTAAGGTCTATGAGTCCATTTTGTAAGATTTTTCAGAATGTAAGGGGGTTATGTATAAGGTCTAAGCCTCGTTTAATTATTATATATTTATATATTTTAATTTTATTTGGACTTTCTAGTCCTTTAATTTATTAGAGTTGCTACACCCTCCCTCACTTAAAAGAATTTGGTCCCCAAATTCAATCACATATAAACGTGGAGAGTGTAGAGTACATACCTATTAGAATAAGTCTGGGAATCGTTTCCTCATAGACTCCTCAGTCTCCCATGTGGCTTCGTGTTCTGAACATTTACTCCATTGCACCTTAACCATGGGAATAACTTTATTCCCTAATGTTCGCACCTCGCGATCGAGGATCTTCATGGGCTTTTGCTCATAAGTGAGATCCCTTTGAATCACCAGGTCTCCATGATCAATGATATGTGACGGATCGTGCGCATATTTCTTCAACATTGATATGTGGAATACATTATGAACTTCGGACATTTGAGGAGGTAACGCGAAGCGGTAAGCAACCTCGCCAACTCTTTCTAGTATCTCAAAAGGTCTGATAAACCTTGGTGTAAGCTTGCCCTTAACACCAAATCTCCTTATTCCACGTCTAGGTGATATCTTGAGAAATATGTGATCTCCAACTTGAAATTCGAGATTTCTTCTTCGTGTATCAGCATAAGCCTTCTGTCTAGACTGAGCAACTTGAAGTCTTTCTCTAATCAACTAAATCTTTTCAGTGGTATCCCTTACCATGTCTGGACCTAATAATTATTTTTCGCCAACTTCGTCCCAGCACAAAGGCGATCGGCAACTCCTTCCGTATAACGCTTCGAAAGGTGCCATTTGTATACTTGCTTGGTAGCTGTTGTTGTATGTAAATTCAACCAAAGGCAAGTGATCATGCCAGTTTCCATCAAAATCAATGATGTAAGCTCTGAGCATATCTTTAACTACCTGATTGGTTCTCTCGGTCTGACCATCCGTTTGAGGATGAAAAGCTGTACTAAAGTTAAGTCTCGTCCCTAGCGAATGTTGTAGACCCTTCCAAAAGTGAGAAGTAAAACGGGGGTCTCTGTCAGACACGATTGAGATAGGTACTCCATGTAACCTGACTATCTCCTTAAGGTACAATGCAGCAAGAACATCAACTGACCATCGGCTCTTGATTGGCAAGAAATGTGCTGACTTGGTTAATCGGTCTATGATAACCCATATTCCATCATGTCCCCCTTTTGATTTAAACAGACCCATAATGAAGTCCATACCGATATCCTCCCACTTCCATTTGGGAATATCAAGAGGATGTAGCTTTCCTGTAGGCTTTTGGTGTTCTGCCTTGACTTGTTGACACGTAAGACAACGAGACACAAAGTCTGCTATCTCTCTTTTCATATTGGACCACCAGAAGGTCCTTTTCAAATCTTGGTACATTTTGGTAGACCCTGGATGAATCGTGTAACTCGATCTGTGAGCTTCATCTAAGATTTTCTTCTTTAGCTCTGGACAATTTGGTATACATGTTCTATTCCTGAACATCAATCTTCCATCCGAGGCTATCTTGAAATTAGTTTGTTCTTCTATTTTGTCTTTGATTTCCACTAGTACTGGGTCACTATCTTGAAGTCCTTGTATTTCGGATAGCAAGTCTGACTATATACTCATATGGGATAATGTGACACACCTACTGTCCTTGTCCATGCTTATATTAAGCTTAGAGAATTGTTCTAGCAACTTCCACTCCTAAATCATACAATTGGCTAATAGTGCTCTCGGCTTTCGACTGAGGGCATCGGCTACAGGATTACCCTTTCCAGGATGATATTGTATAGTGAAGTCGAAGTCCTTGAGATATTCTAGCCAACGTCTTTGCCTCATATTTAATTCCTTCTGAGAGAAGAGATACTTAAGACTTTTATGGTCAGAGTATACAATAAACTGCACTCCGTGTAGATAATGTCTCCATATCTTCAGTGCAAACACTACCGCAGCTAATTCTAAGTCATGGACTGGGTAGTTCTCCTCGTGCTTCTTCAATTGGCGAGAAGAGTAGGCTATAACTTTCCCTTGTTGCATTAAAACACATCCGAGGCCAATGCCAGATGCATCGGTGTATACTTCAAATTTTTCTCCATCAACCGGTAGAGCTAAGACCGGGGCAGTAGTTAGGTGATCTTTGAGAGCTTGGAAGCTTCTTTCACATTCCTCACTCCATTCATAACGGATCTCCTTGCGAGTTAGCCTAGTGAGTGGTACGACTATCTTGGAGAAATCCTTAATAAATCGTCGATAATAACCTGCAACACCTAAGAAACTTCGGATCTCGCTAGCATTGGTCGGTCTTTCCCAATTCCTGACAGCTTCAACCTTTGATGGATCTACGGATAAACCGTCCTTTGATATAACATGCCCCAAGAAAGATACTTCTTCTAACCAGAATTCACATTTACTAAGCTTTGCATATAACTGATTCATCCTCAATATCTGTAATGCAATCCTAAATGCTCCTCATGTTCTTCCTTGGTCTTTGAATAGATCAGTATATCATCAATGAAAACCACTATGAATTGATCTAGATGAGGCCTGAATATACTATTCATGAACTGCATAAAGGCAGCATGGGCATTTGTTAGTCCAAAATGTATAACAACAAATTCATAGTGCCCATACCTGCTTCTGAACGCGGTCTTATAAATGTCCTCATCCTTGATCCTTAGTTGGTGATATCCCGACCTGAGATCAATCTTCGAAAAATACTTGGATCCAGATATTTGATCAAATAACTCATCGATTCTCGGCAGTGGATACTTGTTCTTGATAGTGAGATGATTCAACTGTCGATAGTCGATGCATAACCTCATGGATCCATCTTTCTTCTTTACAAATAGCACAGGTGCTCCCCACGGAGAAGTGCTTGGTCTGATAAATCCTTTCTTGAGAAGTTCCATCAATTGCTCCTTCAGTTCTTTGAGTTCGGCAGGGGACATCCTATATGGTGCCTTAGAAACTGGACCAGCACCAGGGACCAAATCGATGGTGAAGGCCACTTCTCTTTGTGGGGGTAATCCAGGCAAATCTTCCGGAAACACGTCCGGAAATTCTTGCACAACTGGGATGTCTTCTAGCTTAGTCTCCTTAGTCTCCTTAATGGTGACAAACACAAGGAAAGATACACATCCTTTCCTTATTAGCTTGCTAGCTCGGAGAGTCGAAATAAGAGGTGACTTGTTCCGACTCTTTGGACCAGTATATGCTAGTTCTGGGAATTCCTTGAAAGTAACATTGCTATTACGGCAATCCACCGTTGCCTGATACATGGATAACCAATCTACTCCTAATATGACATCATATTCCTTTAAATCTAGGCATATTAGGTTGATAGGAAATTTTCTACCCTTTACCAAGACTTCACAATTCTGATAATGATGAGTAATATCGGTTTCGTTTCCGAGAGGAGTAGATAAAACTATTTTTGTCCATTCCGGTTCCATAGGTAATGGATCAGCAAACCTCTTGGAAATAAAAGAATGTGATGCACTCGTATCAAATAAGACATGTGCAGACTTGGAACAAACTTTTAGTGTACCTTCTACCAGTCCGCCTTCGTCTTGATCCGCCTCCTTAATAGCATGGAGACATGCATTCTTGGTCACCGGGCTCTTCCCATCACCGGCTTGATCATTAAGTAGGGGACAGTCAGGAATCCGATGATCACGGCTCCCACAACGGAGACACGCTCCAAGTTTCCTCCAACATTCTTCGGCTTTATGTCCGGCCTTGTCACAGTGTCTACATACCACCTTAGAAGGTGTAGTGGTGATGGAGAAAGGTTTGGTCTTCTTGAACTTTTGCTCTTGGGAGGGAGCACCTCCATTACTTGGCCTCTTCCTGAAATTGGGTTTGAAGGTGCCGGAGCTAGTAACATTCTCCTTCTTGTCTCTCCCACGGATCCTATCAGATAGTTCCGTGGCATCCTCCAGTAACTGAGCTCGGCGTACCATCTCTGAATAGACATGTATGTCCATCGGGGCCAGTTGTGTGATAAACTGGGGCCTGAGCCCATTTAGAAACCTTCTAGCTTTCATCTTCTCGGTACTAATTAGATGTTTTGCATATCGGGATAACCTTGAGAATTGTGCCTCATACTCGGCCACCGATAATGATCGTTGCTTCAGTGCGGCGAACTCGGCGGCCTTCTTCTCCTGGACTCGGTCCGAAAAATATTTATTGTTGAAATGTTCAACAAACTCCTCCCAAGTAGCTTGTCCTTGATCTAACGTGGCTTCTACCGACTCCCACCAACAGCGGGCGTCCCTTTCCAATTGAAATGTTGCTAACAGGACCTTCTCTTGGTCCGTGCATTGCATAACCCGAAAGATACGTTCGGTCTCCCGGATCCAGTGCTCGGCGCCATCCGGATCAGTGGATCGCATGAACTTAGGAGGGTTCATGTTCTTGAAGCTTTAGTGGAGATTTCCTGCCCCACGATGTGCACCTCCTTGTGCCACTTGTTAAAGGGCCTGGGTCATGCCTTGCAGAGTGCGTTGCATGTTGCGCCACTAGGCACGTTCGGCAGCCATTGTCCTAAAATTACGATAACTATATTAATACGTGATTAGGTTAAAAAAAGTCTTGACTCTAAGTTAACTTTACCCTTGGTTCTACCCAATCTCACCGGTTAAAGGTTTATACCTATCCTTGGACTTGGGTTCCCTAGGAATTGAATATCCTAGGCTCTGATACCACAAAAACTATCACGCCCCGAGCGCGGAAGGAACCCAGAGATGCGTGACGAGTTTATATCGATCATGTCAATCAGAGCGTTAGTGTATTCAACACATAGACAGAGTGCACAAAAGTATAGATAACCCAATCCTTTATTCAATCACAACCTCAAAAGTACTTCTATTACAATTCACTTAATGAAAGTGCTAAGACCCAAATAAAAGAAAAAGTACAATGGTTGACTTAAGAAATTTGAAAGATAGAACTAGTAGACACTTGGATAGACGGAGAGCTCTAATCTCTTCACTCTTGACCTTCCCCATCCGATTGAGTCTCATCATCGGACTTACCTGAAAAATAAGGAAAATCACTAGGTGAGCGAACGCTCAGTAGGAATTATATAGTAATATCATGATTTATGATGGTTTGGGCTACGTGATCTTGAGATAACCTACCTTCGTGATGATCTGGATGATGGAACGTGAAGAATATATATGAAGACTGATCACAACCGATACTCTATTTCAACCAGAGCAATCGCAGGAGGAAGAAGATGATGAATATAGTGGCTTCCCTTCTTCTCGTCTGTTAACAGAATGAAGAAGAGGAAGACGCTCCCCCCCCTCTTCTCGTTGCAGTCACCAGCAAAAGAGGAAGAAGTCTTCCTCACGCAGGAGGAAGAAACGGACGCAGGGTGTCGATATGAAGAACTTGTATAAGAGCAACGGCTCTTACTTCCTAAACGTAGGAACACAACTACAGCTCTTGTCCGTGGAAGACGATAGTAGAAGCAAAGCTTCTACTCCACACTATGATGATAGTAGCAGAAGATGATAGCTTCCAAAGAGCACGGCAGCCTGCAACTGTATCAGAAGAAGAAGAAGAAAGCCAACATGTTTGGCTTCGACGGAGGGGTATTTATAGGGTTCTAGAGCCCAATAAGGTTAGAATTCGATTACAACTAAAATTTCCTTGATAGAGTCCTTACTAAACTTGATTATACACGTAGCAAAATCTTAAAACTTACCCCAGATCATATCCTCGTTCGAACATAACACAAACGGAAAGTTTGAAATTGACGCCTCAGGTTGAGGCGTTATTTTTAAATTGACGCCCACACATGAAGTCTTCAATTCTTTCTCTTTAATTCTTTCTGGATTTTTATCTTTTTTTCTGGATGTGATCTAGGTGAGAAATTTTAAGGGTATTAATTTTCCATTTTTCTCTATTTTTCCATATAATGATTTTTCTAAAATTCTTTAGTCGAAAAAATGATACTATTCATTATTTTGAATTGACGACTTAGTTTAAGTCATCTTTTATGCAATCCACGCCCATTACCATGGCGTCTTTTACCTTTTGGCATTTCTGAAAGAAGTAAAATTGTGTTTATTCCCTAGAAATCTCTATCTATATATCCTTTCTTATGCTATTTATACTTTTAAATAATTAACGACATTCCCTATGTCGTCCTTTTTAAAATAACGCTTGCAGTAAGAGGGGTCAATTGTGTTTGACAATTTTTCCTTAACCTCTAAAGGACCGTTATTGTATATATGCCCATTCTTTTACCTTTTATATATCTTTAATGTATTTAAATCTTATATATATATACTTCTTCCTTCTAATATAGTAAATGTGGAATATTAAAATTTCTAAATTAGTAATAAAATATAAATTGACATTTTCCTCAAGATTTAATGATTCTTAATTCAATTAAAATTATTTTGTGCATCAAATGACTACTTAATAACACGTTATTCTTAAATTTATTATAATATAAGGGTAAGGTCTATGAGGCCATTTTGTAAGACTTTTCAGAATGTAAGGGGGTTATGTACAAGGTCTAAGCCTCGTTTAATTATTATATATTTATATATTTTAATTTTATTTGGACTTTCTAGTCCTTTAATTTACTAGGGTTGCTACACTGACAGCTTTGTGGAGCGAGTTCGCCCAGCTTCATATTACGCAAGACCAGAGACAGAGGACCCAGCTATAGATCTAGTAGGAGGAAGAGTAGCTTCACATGCTTCGAACCACTCAAGCTGAGCTCGGTGTCGAGCCTGCTTGCGAGCGTAGCAAGAGAGCTTCTATCTGAGTAGAGGAGCTACAGAGGGAGCTTCAGGAGAGTTGGCATGCAGTAGTGCACAGGCTGAGATAGAGGCTCTCTGCCGTAGACTAAAGGGGCTCCAGGAGGAGGCTGTTCAGAGGGGGGCCCACCTTGTCGACCTGAGGAGGAGCGAGTGTGGTGCCTGATGGGCTGTGATACTGATGCGGGACGGACACGGGAGACCGACTCTATTTGATGCGGACCTCGGACTCTAGATGGAGATGCAACCAGCAACACACAAATTGGAGATACTTCGGCCCGACACTATGAGTTCCTATGGGCTATATGTCGCTAACAGAAACGCAAGCTCACTCGTCGTCCCAAGCGAGGGAAACGCGGATCGTGCACGGTTGAGGAACCGGCAGAGTTTAAGGGTAGTAGACTCACTTCCGGACTCGGATCGAGTCACAGGACGGGTCACTCTCACACTCACAGCGGTGACATGGACTCACGGGCTAGTTCCTATCGCACTCGGCAGTGGCATATGACCGTATACTAGCTAAGCAAGTAAATGCCAAGAAGTTGCGATCGTTACCTCCACACTCCCGGCGTGGGGAAGACAACCCCGGCCAATCTCGGACTCCCGGTTAACAATTATTACAGCAGTACAATAATGTGACCCACTCCACGCAGGGAGGTAAAAGGTCACATGTGGGGCCCGGGAATCACGACAATTGGGTTGACGGGCAGCATCTTGATGGTGCCTGGCAGTGCCGAACACGCGTTTGTGGTGCTGTCCGGACGGCTCGATCTACGGGTCCGTGGGGCCCACGGACCGCTCCAACCTCCGGCTCTGGTGGAGTGGGGCCCGCTATGATGGGGACCCCTGGTGGCGCGCTTCCCTGGACGGCGGTCGGCCGGAAGTACCGGTCGGAGGCCGATCGGCTCCGATCGCCAAGTTGTGGAATTGCTGTCCAGGGACTGAAGCTTCTATTTTTTAGCGCACGCTCCGGCGAGATCAGACGCTGCGACCAATCCTGATGTCGGATCGAAGCACAGAAGGTACCGCTGGAAAGCTCTCTCAAAGTCCTTCAATCTAGACTCATAGAGATGAACTGGATCTGCACGAATCTAGCCTTAAGCTATTTTTAAAGTTTCTGCTGCACAGTACCCGAACTCTCAGAATAGCAGAGCATTTTCCTGAGAACTGCCTTTGACCGTAAACCAAACCTCCGATTCAGACGTCGACCTCTTCATGAAGGTTATGGAGGGAAGAGAGAGGAAAACGGCAATAGGTCTTGTGAAGGGATTGGTGGAGGCCTCGATTTGATATGGATTTTATAGTGACTGGTGGTCGGATCTAGACACTGGCTGACAGAACTGTAGATGGATCTGAAGATGATTTTTAGAAAATAGGTGGAGGCCTTTATAAATTCCACGAAATATTGAGGATGGAGAGGGAGGTGGACAGAACTCCCAGTAAATTTGGGAGCTCAAAATCAAAAGGTGGGTCAGAGATAGGAAACTTAGGGTGGCTATGGATCTGGACTGAAAACAGACAGATCTGGAAGAAACAGGTGGATGAAAATGTAAAAATATGAAATGGAATCTAGATGACCAACCAATTTTTGTGGAACGTAGGGAACACCTCTGGAACACACCCTAAAAATACCAGCTCAAGGAGACGTCGGGGTGGAGAGCAGAAATTTGTGGAAGGCACCTCTGTCCTGGATGGACAGAACACCGGCAGCAACTGTGGTGGAGCGATGGCGGCACGTGGCGGCGGCGGCGATCACCGGAACTGATAGGGGAGGCTTCAAACCTCCAGAATACAGCCTTCCCAGCTACAAAGGGGGGAGAGGAGAGAGAGAGAAGGGGGCGGCCAAGGCCTTGCTCCAAGATTTTCTTCCAATTGAATGCATTAATTCCTTATACGTGCATGGCTGGCCTTTGATTGGGACACACTTAATGCAAACCATATGCATCAAAGAAAACAAACTAGAGAGACAAACAGACACACACATGACCTTAGACAAACCTATGGTTATGCAGACCATGCATATGCAATGGTGGACTAGAACACCCGAATGTGTGCCATGCATACACTAGATGCACCCAAAGGTAGGTAGGATTATGGACTCCTAGACACCCAAAAAGACACCATGCACGCAAGGACTTCCTATCAGATGTGAGAGTGGGTGGGCTAAGAGGTTCATCACCACTACATGTAGGTAAGGCATGCCATGCTTCCCAATAATCGGCCAGCCATGCATGTATAGGGAATTAGCTGATACATGCTACATGTCCATGAGTTCAAAAGGGAGAGTACGTCATGATCAGGGTCATACCTGAACGGTTTCCTCTTGGGGGCCGTAAAGCAACTCTAGACCCGCGATACCCGCCCTTCCCGAGTCACGAAACAAGTGGGTTCGAATGCGTACGTTATTGAACTATCGGATGACTATGGTGTCAGTTTGACGTTCCATGTTTCTGATCTGGTAGCATATCGGAACCCGCGGTGATCCCTAGTGAGTTTCGGGCTTTATTCTTCTAATGTGAGTGACACACAACCGAGAGTCCACCTCTTCCAGCCTCAACGCAAGCATATAGATTTTATACTTGATGAGCAGGTGATCATCACAAGGAATAGAGCCTACCAACACCTCTTAGTGCGTTGGCTAGGATGCCCCACGATGAATAACGCCTTAATCACATGCGGAGAGCTCAAGCCTCGGGACCCATACTCGACGGGGTCGAGTTCCTCCCACCCGGGGAGAATTGGTGCGGACACCGGAGTGAGCGAATAGCACGCGTCGACGAACCGACGGGTCCATACGCGGAGCACCAATCGGACTACTTCGGCTGTCCTTTGAAATGGAGGCAATTTGGCTTAAGTTTGCACACTTTTTGCATTAAAATTGGGCTTGTAATAGTCATTGTATTTGTGTTTTCATATTGGGCTGGTTGTAAGGCTCTTAAAGGGCCATCTTGGTTAAGCCCCTTTAGAATTCATTAAGAAGGAGTGGCCTTGGACCATTATGATGGAACCATAAGCTATGGAAGGCCCAATTGGGCTTCCTTCCTTCATGGGCTATCTAGGATGGAAAGGTCTTAAGCCATCCATGGTTGATTGGGCTTGGGTTGGCCAAGGACCCAACTTGGCCCAATGTTGGCCCAAGAAGGGGGCGTCCCCTATTTTGGTTGTATTAGGCTGAATTTTATTTTGTTTTCTTTTCTTCCCCTCCCCATTTACCACATGGACTTGGAAATGGCTGCTGGTCCAAAAGGAATGGCTTCCACCTACCCCCTTTACTTGAATTTCAAAGGTAGGTAAGTCCCATGTCCCCTTGTCTCCCCCTCTCTCCCATCAATGTCAAAGGGGCGCACCTCTCTCCCCCTCCCCTTGTTCCATCGAAGCTCCCCTCCCCCTCCCCCTTGCCAATTCCTATATAAACATGTGTATAGTGTAAGGGAAGAAGCTAATGAAGATTTATTGAGTGAAAGTTTCAATTAGAGAGTGATTCTCTTGTTTCCCCCTTGGGTGTGATACCCTGTTCAGTCCAGTGACGGGACATACTTTGGGCGTGTGACTCACCCCCATATCTCCCCCATCCCCTTATCATCTGCTTCCACCAAAATTATCCTTGATACCTCTACGAGTCAGAAAGATTTCAGAGGTGGTTTCACGTCGATCGGAGTTCGGGATCGCCGGTGGCAATTTTTATCGTGACGGCGTGCAGATTTGCCCCAGCCTGCTGCCCAGATCTGAAGTTTCCAGATTACGAATTTCCTTAGATCGCCTCTCAAGTCTTCTAGAGCTGATTCTTAGAGTGATCGTAGGATTTTGAGTCCTCTTCGCGTTTCCACTGATCTTGTCTCGATCAGAGATCTTTACTGATCGTGGCGACGATTCTCGTGGGATCGCGCGAGCTGATCTGAGCAGGTCCGGCTTAGATCCAGAGTCGACTTTCAGAGTCTTCCCCACCTCCCCCGGTCAAGATCCGTGCAAGATCTTTGGAGTACTTCTTCCTCTGGACGTCACCAACGATCTCCCACAAACGGCGCCTCGATCCGACATCGGCAACTAATTTTCCCTTATTTAATCGTGTTTCTGTGCAGTTCTAGGTGCACAGAACTAGAAGCCGATTGTAACTGCTGCTGCGCCCAGATCTGAAAACATATGCTCCCGCCCTTCAGAGGGGACAAACTACGTTCTGTCGCCGACGTTCTCCAACAAACGGCGCTCCGATCCGCCTTCAGATCTTGGCGTACCGGCCTCCGCAAGCTTGCTTCGCAGGGTGACCAGCGTGGACAGAACCGGGTCGGCTTCCCATCGGCGTACCCGAGCGGCTCCGACTCGCGCCCCTCGCCTCCTGCGAGTGTGGCCCGTCAACCTGGGTTCCAGCAATCCCAAAATTGGCATTTGTAGCCCTATACCTCCCTGTGTGGAGTGGGCATCAAGTTCTGAAATTGTAATTTTAACCGTTGTGTGTATTGGGGTTGTTTGGATTCGGCCGGGAATTCTTCCCCACGCCTAGTCGTGGAGGTAGGCGCTTCATTCCACCATCACATTGCTGGTTTAATATATTTTCTATCATGCTGCATTTGTGAGAATAGGGCCGTTAGCTAGCTACAAATTACCGTGAATGTGAGTTGAGAGTGCCCGTTCCTTAGATCTAGTCGAGCACCGAGCTCGAACTGGATACCCCTAGGCGATGGTGGTTCCTTAACCGCTGCGATCCCCACGTTTCCCTCACAAGGGACGATCGTCGGGCTACCTAGTGTTGCTGTTGAGAGACGTCTCCACCCAGAGAATGCCACGGTGGTCAGCCGCCCGGCTTGCCTTTAGCGTGTTAGTGCTGGCCGCATATTGAGTCCGTCGTACGTCTTAGCCCCGTCGTCATCCGTCCCACATCAGATACCCTCTTGTACATAAGGCCCTCGCGCCCCATTGTTTTTTTTGAGTTACCCCTGAGGGCTTGTCTCGGGCTCCATTGACTAGATTAATAAATAAAGGACATAACTTAGCAGTCTTTGCTTCTATCCTCTTGCATGTATGCTCCTTTCTTATTTTTTTCTTTTTTTTGATCACTTTACCAGCCCTACAGCCCTTTCGGGTTTTCGCCAGGACTGGCCCCCTTTAACTTTTTCTAGTGCGCCCTTGCGGGTTTTCACACCGAGGGGTACCCATTTTTACCTAAGACACCCTTTCGGGTTTTCACCTTAGCCGGGTTAAAGCCTTTTTGCCCTTGATTGCTCCCCTAATGAAAACAATCAAGTCCGCCGGGGCCATAATATTTTCAACCCCATTTTTTTTTGAATACCTATGGTGCCAAAAGGCAGAGAGGGTGTGGCACTCCCGGAGGGACATGTGTGCTACACTGGTTGGACAAGTGGGTGGACTTGATGACCCTAGTGGGATGTGCTTAGTCAAATCCAAAGACCGATAAGTCAAATGGGTTGGCAACCTGAAGAGGGCATGCGTAGGCTGAGCCCGGTTGGGACAGCAAATAAGTAGGTTTAACAGTCTGAAAGGGACATGTGGGTCAAACCTAGAAGCTGATAGACGAGATGGGTTGGCAGCCCAAAACGGACATATGTAGGCCAGGCCCGGTAGGATGAAAGAAAGGATTTGACATCCCAGGTGGGACGTATGAATCAAATCCGTAAGTGGTGGGGGCACCAGTGCTAGCCGCCGATACCGGACGCGCAGCACGCCGACATCCTTGTGGTTGGGTGATAGTATGGAGCCTCCATCAGAGTTTTGATATTTTTCTGTATTTGTTTTGAGTGTATTACTGTGTATTTATATTTTTTTAGCTTTATTATGGGTCAAGATGTAAAATGGGCTAAAACTCATGTAAGGGGTTGTTGCGCCGGTTTTTATGCCGATGACCGGGGTGAAGGAAGGGATACAACGGGGAAGGAAGACACGGGAGTTTGATATATCTCGGGTATCCTCCTTACGGTTGCATACCTCTCACGGCAGTATCGGGCACTCTCCTTTTACGGAAAGTCGAAAAGGGTCGAATGGCACAGAAATGTCAGGGTAAGGGTTGACCAGATAGGGTGCAGGCGTGCCAGTCGATTTCTCGACAATCACCGATGGAACCAAGGGTTGACTGGGGAAGCGCCACCCGGGCGCAGCACGTGGGCTCGGGTGATCGGGCAACACGTGGAGAGAAGGGGCTCCACGGGTGCGAGTGCATAGGCATTGTGGGAATCGTGTACTGGACGTCTTTCCCCACTGGCCATAAGAAACCGGTGTTTATTTACATCGGAATGAATCCGAACACCTTCGTTCCATGCTGAAGAGAAGCCTGTATATATGCCTGAAGCCGTGTAGAGGGTCGCAGGGCATTCTGCAGCTGTGGGTGCGCTTTCGACTGAGTGGTGTTTACTGGGCTTAGGATGTTGGGCACTTATGCCGAACGGTGTAGGTAGGAAGCTGGGGGCCCGAATGCGGGCCCTTGTATTTCACTAGCTTTATGATGGGCCACATGGGCTTTACAAATGGGCCTAGGTGGCCAAAGTACAACTGACGCAAGCCGCGGGACAACTCCGACACGTGGGTCGGTCCCCGGGTCATTGCGTAATAGAGCGGATATCCGCATGTTTTACAGAAACTCTTTATAAAGGGATCGATGTGGGTCTGACTGCCTTGGTGACCGGGGCGGACGTGGACTGGCGCCTGGTGGAGGTCAGACACGGCTCGAGGTGAGCGATTGGATCTGGGTCTAAGACGGCGAGTGTCATCACGCTGAGGAGTCGAGGTCGGCCCCGGGACTATGGTTCCTAGGCCAGAGGTCCGACTAGACTCGAGCTGTTAATCTGAGTAGCCAACGGCCGGCTGGGGGGTGAGTGGTAGGCACACGATTACGTGTTGGAGTTAGATGCGGCATCATGGAGTGCGTTTCGTCACCGTAAGTTGGCGTACACGGGCGGACCCGGGATGCGGGTGTACTTGCCGTTGACATAGTCACCTTACATGCGACGAGGATGGACTTAGTGTAAGACGGCTAAACACCACGTGAGGGAAGTACATGTGACATACCCTCGGCGTGTGTGAGTCGACTAGCAAGCCAACCGCGCGCGCACTTGTCTTCTCACATTCCCGACCCTTGCCGAAAGCCTCGGAAGTCCGAGGGTGCGGCGATTAGGTCGGGGGTGTCCGTTCGGGAGTCTTCCTTGTGTTGTTCTTTCCTGGTCCTTTTGTTTTTTGCCCCTCGAGCTTCTAAGGAGGGAATTTATAGGAATTTGAAGGGGTGGGGGGTGGGGTTTAGGCGGACCAAGTTGAGGGTTCAACTTGGTACGGGTAAACCCCCTAAACAGTATTGTTTTTATTATATTTTTTGAATTTTTTTTGTTTGTGTAACGGAGTGGGGAGATGGGGTTTAGGCAGACTAGCCCAAGGGGCTGGTCTGGTCCGCCTAAACCCCTCCTCCAAGGGGGGTTTAGGCGGACCAGCCCCATGGGCTGGTATGGTCCGTCTAAACCCCTCTTCGCATGGGTTTTTTTCTTATTAAAAAATCTTTTTTTTTTTGGTTTTGATGGGGTGTAGGCGGACCAGCCTGGGGGTCCAGGCTGGTCCGCCTAAACCCCTCCCCAGGGGAGTTTGGGCAGACCAAGGTGGCCCATTTTTTAATTTAAAAAATCTTCTTTTTATTATGCAGGGGTTTAGGCGGACTGGGTTGGAGAGAGAGGGGGTGGCCCCACCTCTATAAAATTAGATTTTTTGGTTAATATTTGTCCTAATTTGGCTAATAGAAAGAGGATAAAGGATACTAGAAGGATACGCTTGTGTGCGCGGACCGAGATGCTTGTTCGTGTGATTCGTCGTAGGCGTTCTTCGTGGCTCCCTCCACGAACGGGTACTGTGAACGGATTGTAGCGCGAACTTTACACCACGAGACCGGAAATTTGCACGAACTGGGGCTGGGAAAGGCCGTCGGGCCTCCGGGCTGGGGAGAGGGAGTGGCCCCCGAGGAGTTTTTTTTAATAAGATAATACCTAGGCAGATCCGAAGATCAGCTAGGCGTTTTCAATATATATAATGCAGAAAGAAGAGGTACATAAGACCATAGCCGAAATAAAATGCCGTACGTAGAGGGACCAGGAACGCAGGCTAAAAGGAACAAAAGATAAAAACCCTTGCATAAGCAGAGGAAGGATACAAGGGCCCGTCGGGCAAACACCCCTGCACTAAGGTAGGAAAAAGACACCAGCCTCCCTCACCCATACAAGGGCTCGTCGGCCCCCGGGGAGTTCCCCTCCCTTGGGAGCGCGGCCCCGCCCTAGGGCGAATGGACCCCAGGCAGGCCGCAACCCCGGGGGATGGCCCTCGGGGGTCTTCTTTCGTCGTTTGTGGACATCCTTTGAGGGACACGGGGTTTCGAGATACTGGGATGGCCTGTGGGGGATGTTGTTCTTCGAGTCATAATAGCCGCTCGCAAGGTGTTCGGGCAAATGCCCGACACACCCCGGGTTGTCGAACGGGCCAAGTAGGTAACTGGGGGGCCTTGGATTTGGCCTTGGGATGAGGGTAGAAGTTCATGGAGGCTGAGAGGAGGCACCTTGGGCTCATGGGCCATGCCTCGTGCTACGTGCCATGTTGTACGGTGGGTTAGTAGGGTAGCCTATGGTTGACCCGAGAGCTAGAGTTAAGTGGCTCATTGCCACGTGTCTGAGGGCCGGGGGTGGCCCCGGCTTGCTGGGGGTCGTTGTAGGACCCAATTAGTGTGCTGGAACCACGGGGTGGCCCGTGGGTTGGTGTAGAAGGGTTGAAACATACGCGCCCACAAGGTGTTCGGAAAAATGCCGAACACAGATGTGTGAGCCGTATACACGTGCTGCGGTCCTCCAAAGCCTGTGGTTGACTTACTTGGGTCTCCATTTGTCCTTGGAGGGTTGAAAGAAGGCATCCCGAGGTAGGCCCCTGGCCTTTTCACTGGGAGCCACGTGCCATGGCTTGTAGTCGGGGTGCCCCCGGGTTGGCCCGGGTGGTCGTGTAGAACGCGGGCAAAGTCCGCAACTTAGGGGTCGGGAGTGGTCCCGATTGATTGCTAATGTCTCCGTATACCTCGGCTAGCGGGTTGGGGCCATTGATCGGGCCCACTGGGTTGTCAGAGGGGCCGGGTAGCCCGTGCCTTGAAGGTGTTCGAGAAAATTCCCGAACTCTTATATCTGGGTATTTTGCTGGGGAAATTGTCTCGGGGTACAACAAATGCCCCCCAGGGGTCGTGCGTCGGAGGCAGAGACGAGGGCGTACGGCCTGTGAACCTCTCCTTTTGAGTTGTTATAGTTGCATTTTGATGCTTCATGTGCTTTTGATTTATTGTATTGTATGTGTTGAATTTCTGGAGCGCTAACCATTTTTGATGTTCTGTCTTGCAGTTATGGCACGATTTGGTAGAGATGAGAGGGTCTTGAGGCGTGTGGTTCGGGAGGAGGACCACTGTGATGCGGGACAGACACGCGACCTGGGACTCTAGCTCGCTGGTGTCCCTAGAGAGGGATGCGTGGGACCGTGCGCGGTTGAGAAACCGACTGTGAGTCGGGTAGTTGGCTCTTCCGTGCCCAGATTGAGTCATGGGACGGGTTCACTCAATCACTCTTGCAGCGGTGATAAAATTGATATAACGAGCTAATAATCCTATCACATGCTCTCTAGCAGCGGCATAAAGACATATATACGAAATAGAGCAAAATGCCGAGTAAGGAGCGAACACGATACCTCCACGCGCCGGGCGTGGGGAAGACGACCCCGGCCGAATCCGAGAACCCCAATACACACAAATAATAATCATACAATTTCAGAACCTAATGCCCACTCCACGCAGGGAGGTAAAGGGCTACAAATGCAATTTTGAGGTTGTTGGAATCCGGGTTGACGGGCCGCACTCGCAGGAGGCGAGGGAAGCGAGTCGGGGCCGATCGGGTGAGTCGATTGGAAGCCGACTTGGTTCTGCCCGCGTTGGTCACCCTACGCAGCGAGCTTGCAGAGGCCGGTACGCCAAGATCCGATGCCCGATCAGAGTTTTTTTTTTTGGAGAACCTCGATGACAGGACAAAGCTTCTCTGCTCTGAAGGGCGCGATCAGATCTTACCAGATCTGGGCGCAACAGTAATAGTTCTCAGCCTCTGGTTTAGCGCTCACAGAACTACACATAAAGACAATTAATTACTAGAAAAATGGCTCCCGGTGTCGGAATGAGGCGCCGTTTGTTGCAGATCGTTGGTGACGTCTAGTTGAAGGATCTGACCAAGGGGTTTGGTCTGATTTACAAAGGGGAGGGCGGGGTAGCTCCTGGAAGTCGCCCTTGCTTCTGGGTCAGACCTGCACAGAGTGGTCTGCGCAGTCCCACGAGAATCTCCGCCACGATCAACACAGATCTCGGATCGACACTAAATCAGCGGCAACGCGAAGAGAACTCAAAATCCTACGATCACTTAGAAGATCAGCTCCATAACGATTGGGAGTAGATCTGGAGAAATTCGGAATCAGGAAACTCAGGTTCTGGATAGCAAGCTCCGGTAGATCTGCGCGACTTCACGAGATGAATTGTTGCTGGCGATCTAGAGCTCCGATCGACGTGAAACCAGCGCCAACGTCTTCTTGACTCACAGAAGCACCTCTGGTAATTTTAGCATGACAGGATCTAAACAGGATGAGGTGGAGTGTGACTCGAGATCTGGGGAAAGAATTCTGGATAGGCGGAAGCATCACAGCACACGAACAGACGATAACGGTTGCCTCGGCGTCGCACCTCAGCTTTGGGATTCGCACCCCGGCTAGATCCTGTCGCAGGAACTAGATCTTGAGCATCACACTCAAGGGATAACACAAGAGAATCACTCTCTTCACAATGACATCATGTTTAATGATGTCATTGTAGATGTTTATATCTACCCGCCCCAAACTAACAAATATATGCATGTATGAGCATGAAAGCATGAACAAAGGAAAAGGGCGATGAAGATGAAGAAACCCACCGTGATCACCACCAAGGGTTTCCAGTAGGAAAAATATGCTATAGAGATTGAAACACCTACTACGTACCTTGGAAAAGAGGAAGAGGAACATGGCCCAAAGAGGGACTGCCAAGAAGTGATCACGCGTGGTATGGGGTGCGGGAACTTACGTGGAATCTGACCTCCTCACCTTCCAGCCAGCTAGAAGAAGAGGGCCTCATGTCCTATCTTGCTCTCCGACAAAACAAAGCTCAAAACAAGGGAAAAAGCCCATTAGAACATGAAGTGTAGAATTTGTCCCGAACTGCATAAAACAGTGTGAAAGATTGAGGGAGAACGCACCGAGGGAGGTTTTTAACCCCTGTAAAAGGGTGAAAATAGTTAGTGTGCGTGTTATGATGATGTATGAACAAAAAGATTAAATTAACACGCAGTATAATTGTGGGGAGAAGTGACGTAAAATCGGGAAAAGTGCATGCAGAGTGTAGAAAATAGGAATATGTGATGATTTCAGAAAATATATGACGAAGAACTAGCAATAGGAATAAAGAAAGAAAGCCCTTGAGCATGGAAATTGAAGCTAATACTTCCCTCAACAGGTTGGGGTGAAAGATATGAGTCGGCGTCGCAGCATGGCTTCACCCCGAACTGAGAAAGAGCCCCCCTTCGGACACCGCGAACTGGGTTCTTATTTATAAGGAAGTGCAGAAAACCAAAAAGTTCTCCCACGAATTTAGGGGATAAAGCCAGAGATAAAATGAGTTTGATGGATCAATCTCGAGATAATATCAAGGACAAGAGCCCTTAAGAGATAGAAATCGAATTGGGTGGCTAATCTAGAAGTTATCAGCCCCGAAAGGGACTCCCGGTGTGTAGAAAATAGAGTCCAGCGTAAGCCATACTCTGCCTCAGAGGGTGGCCGCCGAAGGACACAGTTTAGAAAGTGGAGAATATCTTGAAAACTAAGAAGAACTAGCAAAGGGTAAAGAAGAAGAAATTGTAGATCACAAAAAAATGAACAACTTTCATAAAAGGAGCAAGATAAGAAGAAGAGCAGAAGAAGAAGAAATAGGGGGAAGAACATAGGGATATGATGGGTTCGTAGAAACGGCGCAGCGTGCTGGAAAAAAGTAAATAACTTGAAAACTGTGCAGATTTGGCTAATGGCGAAGAAGAAGAAAATCTATGGCTTTAAAAAAGTAATAACGTGTGTAAAAGGCACCCAATGAATAGAGGAATAAAAGAGGAAGAAAAAGGGCCGCGTTCAGGAATCTTCTGCGAAAGGGGCCGAATGCTTGATGGAAGTTGACCTAAATGGGACCTAAGTCGACTTGGAAGGTCGGAAGTCGACCTAAACAGGCCTTAGGTCGACTTGGGATGTTATGAAAGGTCAAAAATGAAGGAAACAACCTTCAGGGCTCAACAGAATCATAATCTCTACGGTCCAAAGGCTAGGGAACAATAAAATGGGCTCGAAATCCATCCACAGAAGGCTCCAAAACAATGGGTAATTCGGGACATCAAGAATGATGAATAAGAGAAATAATGTAACTTGTGGGCTAAAAATGGGTGTCAACAGATGCCCCTCCTTGATGTCTACTTTGCAATGGAGCGAGCGAAAGTGGCGCGGAGGTGAAATAAAAAGGAGATGGAGCGAAAGCGATAGCGATGTGAAAAGGAGATGAAGCAGAGATGAAGCGGAGAGAACTAAAAAGTGGGCATCAAGGCAAAAGACACCCGGCACAACCAACAAGTGACAGGAATTCTCCCGAAAATGCCAAACTAACTACAAGGAATGGACCTGTCTTAGGTGGTGGCGAGAGATCCACCATTTTCCTCAGGCTTCCGGTATTCCCATCTCACATGTTTATAGGGAGGGGAATCAAGTGGCTGTTGCCCTTGCTTCCTACGCCTACTGCGCTCAACGTAATGACACCTATCTCTCTTCCTCACAGCTTCCGAAGACTTGTTTTGGTCCTCTAGTGGCGGATCGGCTGGGGCTTGCTTCCTTCAGATATGTGTAATTGGGTTTTCAGTTGCTATCTTAGCAGCTTTCTTTATGTTTCCTTTCGGGGGTATGCCCCTATGATTTTGTACTCCTTCTACCACTTAATAAAATAAAGGCGCCATTTGGCCTTTTGCGTAAAAAAAAACTACAAGGAATGGATGACACAGATGAGACATGTCTGGAGAACTAAACTAAGGGAGGAAAAGGAAACACGACCAACCTCATCGGGGACACAATCCACGGACAATGAGGGGATCGGAAAGAGCATAGCTGAAAAGTTGAAAAAGGAAAATAATAAGATAAAAAACCAGACAGGAATCACGCTGGCCAACCAGACCGAGCGGGCAAGAGAAAATGATCAAATTTGGAGTGGAATGAGAATCTCTTATCCAAGAGAACTGAAGTGCAATTAACCATTGCTAAGGAGAAATCTTGAGAGAATTATGAGACGTGAGTGCTAAAAAAAATGACATGATGCATGTTGGGCTAAAATAAAGAAATCATCAAAACGAATGCAAAGAAAGAATAAAATAGAAAGTACTCAAGGATACTATTGCTAGACTGAGCAAGACGGGGTCAAGAGTCTTCTTGCAACCATGGCATGCGAGACAGAGTCCATCGTCCCCCACCCGACTCAAACTAATGGCCTATCCAACGATTAACCGTATGCTCTTAGATCATCATCGTTTTTGTTAAAGGGGAACATCAAATCCCAGAATACACGGACAACCAGCCGGTCCTTGAGAGGCTATAATAATGTAGAGAACCATATCATAATGTAATAATGAGCAGGGATAGAGAGCTGTACTTGACTTACCTGCCAAGCGAAATGGCATTTTTTTTAGATTTTTAGATTCTTATGGATTTAAATAAGATAGCTATAGAAAATAAAACTAACCACAATAAACTAAACATAACATAACATAAAAAACATGAACAAAATGATACATAGTGAAAATGAACTGAACAAAACATAACAACCTAACAAACACCACAAGAACTAACAAGACGACGCGACCAGCAATGAGACTATAACGCTGCACCAAACGAGCTCCCGAAGAGGTGATCATGCCCCAAACAAGAAGCGCTAACTCACAATCGTCCCCGGCGAGGGAAACATGATGATCTGCATGGTTGGGAAACCAACTTTGAGTTTTGGGTGGTCGGCTCACTCTCGTGCTCGGAACGAGTCACGGGACGGGTCTCGCACTCACAACTCACAGCGGTGATTAATTTAGCTATCGAGGAAATAAACTAACGCACATGCAGCAGCATCTAGAACGCATACTAAACAAGCAAATACAACAAAGAAGGTGGCAAATGTACCTCCACGCTCGGGGCATGGGGAAGACTTCCCGGCCGAGATCTGGAACTCCTGGTACAGCAATAATTATTAATTGTAGGATTAATTCTATAGCCCACTCCACGCAAGGAGGTAATAGGCGACACGTGGGGTCCGGGAGCAACAATCTCTGGTTGATGGGCAACAGTTGGTGGCGCTCGGGCGGACGCGGTCGACCGGTTCAGCTCGGTTCACTCGGGCCCGCAGGACAGCACGTGGGACCCGCTGTTGGTACGGTGACGTCCGGGGGGGCCTCCTTACTACAGCGACTGGCAGGGCATCTCTGGAGTGTCTCAGGTCGATCCCCGGGAGCGGCGGTCACCGGGGTGGAGTCGGGCGATTTCTTGGGATTTATTTTCCAAGGCTATCCCACAGCTCAGCTTCTGGCCAGATCTGCGTGCTTGGACGAGAACGGCTGGTATGCCCAGCTCCGACGTCGGATAGGGACGTAATAGATATCGTTAGAAAGAGGACTCAAAATCCTACAACATAATGTAATTCCAGATCCGTCCAACGGCTGGATTGGAAATGGGAATGACTGCAAACTGACTGAGCACTTTGTCCGGAAATACAGAACAGGCTGGACAAAACATGAACTGCCTGATCAAGGGATTTGACCGAGGATCCAACGAATGAATTAGGACCTGGGATTTTTATGGTGGGTAGAGGGGAGGCTGACGGTGACGCACATAGTTTTTTTTTGTAATTTTCTGACAACATTTGAGGGGTGAGAAAAATCGGCTACCGGGACCTATCTCGTAGATCTGCACACACGTAAACTTTGAGAAAGAAGAACAGGTGGCTAGGAAAATGGGAAAACGGACTCTGATTGACCTAAAAATTAAATTGGGAATGGTGTATGATGGGGGAAACCTACCCTCCAAATTTCATCACGATCCAATGGTCGGATCTTCCGTACTAGCCCTTTCACCGGGCTGCTATCCTGTAACTCCGAATTTAGGGGCAGCAGGATGGAACCGGCTTATGGTGGCTCAACGGTGGCACAAATGGCGACGGCGGCGGTGATGAACGATCACAGCCGATAGAGGAAAAGGGGAAGAGGAAGAAATTTGAGGGAGATAGAAGATTTAGGCTCAGATCTGAAGAAGATTGGAGGAAGAAGAGGGAAGAACACTAAGAACACAAGAGAGCGAGAGAGAGAGGGGTGCGCCCAAATCACTATGCATCAATTTAATTCTTCATTAATTTCTTCCAAATACAATAAGAGACTATATATAATCAAAACTTGGACCTAGGACAAATGACCTCTAATACCCTTGGTCAAAGGGGCATAAAAGGGAAGGGAAATATAATAATAAAAACCATTTCCCACATGCGGGACAAGAGAGGGGGAGCCCCCTCCTAAGTCAACCTTGGCAACTCATGGTCCCCTTGACCATGGGCCTTCATATTGGGCCCTCTTTGAATGGAGGCCCAATTGGGCTCCTAAAAGTCTTGAGGCCCATTTGGAAAATTGGGCCCCTGTTGTACCCAGACAATTTCCCCAGCAAAATACCCAGATATAAGAGTTCGGGAATTTCCTCGAACACCTTCAAGGCACGAGCTACCCGACCCCTCCGACAACGCAGTGGGCCCGATCAATGGCCCCAACCTGCTAGCCGAGGTATACTGAGACATTAGCAATCAATCGGGACCACTCCCGACCCCAAAGTTGCGGACTTTGCCCGCGCTCTATACGACCACCCGGGCCAACCCGGGGGCACCCCAACTACAAGCCACAGCACGTGGCACCCAGTGAAAAGGCCAGGGGCCTACCTCGAGATGCCTTCTTTCAACCATTCAAGGTCAAAGGGAGACCCAAGTAAGTCAACCACAGGCTTTGGAGGCCCACAGTAGGTGTATACGGCTCACACATGTGTGTTCGGCATTTTTCCGAACACCTTGTGGGCGCGTATGTTTCAACCCTTCTACACCAACCCACAGGCCACCCCGTGGTCCCAGCACACTAATTGGGTCCTACAGCGACCCCCCAGCAAGCCGGGGCCATCCCCGACCCTCAGACACGTGGCAATGAGCCACTTAACTCTAGCTCTCGGGCCAACCTGAGGCTACCCTGCCAACCCGCCGTACAAAATGGCACGTAGCACGAGGCACGGCCCATGAGCCCAAGGTGCCTCCTCTCAGCCTCCATGAACTTCTACCCTCAGCCCAAGGCCAAATCCAAGGCCCCCCTGTCACCTACTTGGCCCGTTCGACAACCTGGGGTGTGTCGGGCATTTGCCCGAACACCTTGCGAGCGGCAATTACGACTCGAAGAACAACAGCCCCCACGGGCCATCCCAGTATCCCGAAACCCCGTGTCCCTCAAAGGATGTCCACAAACGACGAAAGAAGACCCCCGGGGCCATCCCCTGGGGTTGCGGCCTGCTTGGGGTCCATTCGTGTCACGCCCCGAGAGCGGAAGATACCCGGAGACGCGTGACGAGTTTATATCAATCATGTCAATCAGAGTAGTAGTGTATTCGACACAAAGACAGAGTGCGCAAATATAAAGATAACCCAATCCATTAATTCCTTTAATAAGAATATATCTATTACAAACCCTTGCAAATACTAGACTCAATAAAATAAAATACAACGCTTAACTCAACAAAAATAGAGAAAAGACAGGACTAAATTGATGCTTGAGTAGCTCTAACTCTTTCACTCTTGACTATCCCCTTCAGATTGAGTTCCCTCATCGTCGGACTTACCTGAAACGTAGGGAAACACTGAGTGAGCGAACGCTCAGTAGGAAATTATACCTCAAGAACTAGCAATGGGTTTAAGTAATTACATCTTTCATGAATGCACTATAGCTATGCATGCTCGCATAAAACGACAAGATAGAGAGAGTGTATAATAATAAGATGGCAAGAAGAACTAGTCATGAACTTTCAAGAACTTATATCAAAAGATATCAAGATATTCAAGCAAGTAAACTTATCATGTTATGTTGGAATTTGGCTATTTTGTTTCAAGTCAAGCAAGTATGCAATTACCCTTTCTCGGGCCACGCAAGTCATGTAATATCAAGTCAAGTACAAGTACAAGATTTGTGAAATGTTCAATCAAGCTAGTCATGCACTTCGGTATAATGCCAATACCGTGATCAATCAACTCCCATGGGCACAAGTACTTTCGGGTGCTCCTCCCAGGACCAGATCGGGCCCTATATGCGCAGGCATTAATCATGTATTTTAACATCCACTTTTGTGTATATCCAATATGGAATTTCAAGAATAAAGCTTGTAGATACGTAGGATAACTTGGATAGAATAGAGTCCAAAAATATGACACTTGACATAGAATGACGATAATAACGGTACAATCATGATTATCGATAAAACTAGGTGAAATTGGTTCCCTAGCTTGGGTACCATGACAAACAAGTATGGACACTCTTTATATAAAATTGAGGTCCACATGAACAGCATATCAATGGAAAGACGTCCTCATTCTTAATATAGAATTGAGGTCCACATGAACAGCACATCAATGGCAAGACGTCCTCATTCTTAATATAGAACTGAGGTCCACAAGAACATCATGTTGAATATAGAATTGGGGTTTACAAGAACAGCATCAAAGGGCATGATAACCTCATCCCATTAAGAAAATTCTCATGATACACACTTTCCATAACATGAGGGCCGGTATACCATGTTTCTATAGAGTGACATGGTAAAATAGTGTAATGGGTTTTTATGGTACAACTAGCTCAGTCGGCCTTGAGGGAATCCAAGGCTCGAGGAGTCTTATGGAGGTCTCTATGACTAACTCGCTAGTCCAAAGGAACGGAATGTCCAATGGAGAGCTTGTATATCAATGAGAATTAGTGGGTAAACGATAAATCATCATGAAACGTGGGACTATACTCACGGAACGGAATATAGTGCCGATTACATATATATATATATATATATATATATATATATATATATATATATATATATATATAACCCTTCGGTGACAGTAATCAGTGTAAAACAGTAATACATAAAATAGCGACTTAAGCTAAGTTATTAATTATCCAATTAACGCCTTACTCAGGGGCGTTTATTCACAATTTGACGACGTATACATTAGCCGTCCCTTCAATATTTCTATTTTGTAGAAAATCAATATTCTAGAATTTTTACAAAAACGCGCCCTTGACAGGGGCATTACTTGTCAACTAGCGCCCTGGTCTGGGGCGTCAGTTCAATAAGAGACGACCTAGACAAGGTCGTGAATTCAAGAATTTATCAATTTTTATAAAATTTCAGGAAAGAGGGTACATGATCATGACAGGAAAAATAGCAGGATTTCACAGGTATACTCATACAATATATTAGGTTCATGGTTACATAGATATTAAATTTTATACGTGGGTATTTGTTAATTACATGTAATTGATGACTTATGGGCATGGCGTCAAAATAATAATTAGCGCCCTAGTGTGGGTCACTTATTTAAATTAGCGTCCTTGTCAAGGGCGTTTCTTTTTAAAATTACATGGAAAAACATCTGAAACCATAATCAAACTATATGCATGTATAACAGAAAGTATTACTAGCAACTGGAGTTGGTTTGGGCTACGTTCTTGAGAAAACCTACCTGGTTTAGAGGAAGATACGTAAAAGATGTGAAGAGATGATACTCTGTTTACAACAGAGTTTCCTGATCGTCGGAAGAAGAAAACAAGATGAAGAACTTCTAGTCCTTCAACTATATGAGAGTTTCTTCACGTTGCAGGCAACCTGCAGAGGAAGCAGGAAAGACGAACGATCATTATCTTCCTTAAACCGTGACTGAAGGAAAAGAAGAACACTACCTGTTCTTCGTGTACGGCAGCAGCAGACGAACGCCAAAATAGCGATCAGGGCTTGATTAGGGAGTATATTTATAGGATTTTGGGGATCCTAATAGGGTTAGAGTTGTATTGGAAGTAATACTTCCATGATAGAGTCCTTACCGTATTCCACCTTCGACGTAGTTATCCAGAACTTGCCCTGGATAAACTCCTGGGTCGAACGAAACTCGAACTGAATTAACATCTTAAGTGAGGGCGTCGAATTTAAATTGACGCCTTGTCTAGCATCGTTACTTATGTAAACGCGCCCATGTAGAGGGCGTTTCATTTCTTTTCCTTAATTTTTATTTTTCCCGTCGTTTGAAATTTGACGCCCTATTGTCTAGGCGTCCCTTTTAAATTAACGCCTTATCCAGAGGCGTTTCCTTTTGAATCAGCGCCTTGATAAAAGGCGTTATTTCTTCTTGATTAATGATTTACCCATTTAGACTCTTTGTCATCTATTTACTTATCTTTTATTTTAATTTAATTTATTTAAAAATCTTGTTTTTATCAGGGTTGCTACACCCTCCCCCAATTAAAGGAATCTATTTACTTCACCCCTGCTGCCAAGGCCAGATAGGAGGCCGAGTCCACTGGTTCTGACAACAAGCCAGCGGACAAGCCGCTGTTCCCTCCTTCTCGGAGTGCATGAAGACACCTTTCTCCTTCAAGAAGGAACATACGAAGATGCTTTTCGACCTCTGCATGGCCCAGAAGATTGTCGAGCTGCCTGAAATCCACAAGCCAGACGAGGCTCTAAAGACCGACGATCCTAGCTATTGCCTGTATCACTGCATGCTGGGTCACTCAATTGAAGATTGCTATGTCTTCAAGACTCAGGCGCAGAAGTTGATCCGAGATGGCCTTGTTAAAATGAAGAGTGGTCTCGTCGATCCCCCGTAACCACATACGTGGACCAGGCCAGCTAAGGCAGCACGCGTGATTTACCACTCAGCCAATGTCATCCACATGATGGCCGCATTTTCTCTCTCTGATGACGAGTCAGAGGAGCCTAGCACGAGTCGAAGGGGACGTTCAATCTAGTATCCGGGGTGGAGGCCCCGGCATGATCACAAACCTCTCTCCTTCCCCAGGGAGCGAACCCAGCGACTCTTCGATATCCTCATCGAGAATGGGCAGATCATGCCCCGCGACTCGCCTACACCCATTGGGATCGTAGTCACCCCCAGTATTGCCCCTTCCACGCTAGGATCTGCCACCCGATCGAGTCTTATGAGGAAGTTCAACACCTCATCCAGGAACAGATCTAATGGGAGCAGATCGATGCGGAAGGGAATTCCATGTCACTTGTCAGGCTTCGACAAGCTATCGAAGAAACCCTGAGCACTGCCAAGAATGCTCTTCGACAAGCTGTTGAAGAAACCCTGAGCATTGCCAGGAATGCACCAGAGTGGCCAGACTCCCCTCGAGAAAATGGGCACGGGTTGCCTTATCATCATCCTCCAGAATGACTTGAGTTCCGGACTGACAACCGACAAGCACTCGAGCGATTACAGAGGCGTAGAGAGCGGGACGCCAGTCAAGAGAAGGAGCCGACCAACTTCTCGATCAACGTTATCCATTCCCCTGCTCCTCCGGCCCTTGTGGGCCCCCAGACGTTAGTAGCTAGCCAGCCAACCCCAGCCACTTCGGCCGTGCGGTGGCGGTCCTGGCGGGAGCTAAAGTCTCTCCCTTTCCCTGAAGAAGACACCGCCAGGCTCCTCCGGGTCCTTCTCGGCCAAGAGGACGTTCTAGTGGGCGAGACGACGAAGGGCTCTTCGGCTTTCTCTCGTCATCCCCCCGTCCTATCTCCGTCTCCGGCAGCTGTGGATAGGAAGGGAAAGCAAAAGCAGGTTGAGGCCCCGCCTCAGCCTCGTCACATCTCCTCAGCGGACGAGCCATCGGATCCTCTCCGCCTACCAGCTAACATAATTCGAAGTACAAAGAAGACATCTTCAGAGTCTTCAGCGGCTTCGATGCAAGCGGCGGGCCCACCGCCACGCAACTCAGCCAGTCTACAGAGTCGGGGTAACTACTAAGAGTAACAACACCCCGTGACGCCTTTGGTCGTTGCTAGGCCCAGCCCTCAGCGTGATCACAAAGGCAAAGCTAAGGAGCAGGACAACAAGTGTATCTCTCGGTCTGCTTCTCAACAAAAGCTGTCGCCACCGCGGCTAAGGCATCAAACCGCGCATACGTCTTCGGACGCCAGCACCAGTCAACTGATTCCTCGAAAGTTGTCGCCACCGTGGGTAAGGCACCAAACTGCACACACGTCTTCGGACGCCAGTCCCAGTATACTGGCATACCAGGAATTGCCGCTCGAGGTAATCGAGCAAGCGATCAACGCCACCTTCCAGGTACAACAAGCGGAAGGCGCCTAGATCGAAATTCAGGCGAAGAAGAGCCACCGACCTCGCCCTACAAAGGCACCAGCTCAGAGATATCCTCATGAGGATTTTATCAACTTTGGCTCTAGCACCTCTCCCTCCTACTCCCTTGGAGACCGCTATCGCCAAGAGACAAGAGAAAAATAGGAGGAAGAACCTCAGAAGACGGCTCAAGAAACATGCCGAAGAAGCGGCTGCTCTACAGTCACCAGCCAAGCCAACACCTCTCCAAAGGCTCCAGTGGCTCATTGATGACCTGGAGGAATACGTTCCTCCTCGTCCTACCGGAGCTCTCCCACTCGGCAGTTATATCCCGTGGGAAGAAATTCAGAAACGAGCCCGCCTCAGAAATTGGGTCCAAGAGATGATCCAAAAGCTCGAGAATGGCAAAAGACTCGTGATCCCGGATGAGCTCTCTTTGTGCTTTAAAGACAAGGAGATCACCACAGAGCAGCTAGAAGAAATGCTTCGGTGCTGCACCTGCAACATGGTGGCCATCCCACCTCCTGACAATATCAACGCTTCTCGGCGAGGCGAGCCAGTAGCCTCCCGGACAAGATAAAGAACCATTGCCCCTCTTAGTATACAGCCAGCTCCAGAACACACAGGCCACGGCCGAGGTCGTGGCCAGGGACGTGGCAGAGGCCGTGGGAGAACTCCTGAGTTACCCCCTCTCTCCGTCCACCTTCGATCCGGAACGAATCATCATCTTTCGAGGAGAGGAACCGGCTCCCATTCTGGAAGTAGAAATTCGGAGGGGACCCGATATCTTTGATCCTTCCGACATAGACGAGGCTACTGCTAGCCTCCAAGCCCCTACACCAGTACCGGCTTCTTCAGCAGAGCAAGCGGGACCGTCTGGCAAGGACGAGCCAGCCCGCCAGTTACCCCCAGAAGAGCCATCATTGGCTTCCCTGTTCCAGGAGCCCACTGGTGATCAAATTCAGTCTGATCCCGGTGGTAAGGACAAGGCAGTGCAACTTCCCGACAGGGAACAACACGGCAGCTCACAGAAGGCTCAGCCCGACATACTACCCTCTTTGGAGGTGATAATTTAAACAACCAAGTATTCCCTGGTATTAAACAATGTGAGAACACATATCAACCATATTCTACCAAGATTCACAAAAGCCCTTCCATTTACATTTTGGGCCACAAAGACCACAATAAGAATATGCATGAACATGTAAGTGAGTATAGGCTAGCTTAAAGAGTTTTATGTGGAAGGCTCAACCAAAACTCACTATTATGACTTTTGACATCACTTGAAAAATATACATGGAATGCATTCATGAACAATACACGAGACCTTTTGAATCTTCATTCCATTAGGCCATTCTCCACAATTTTCAAGATACGTATTACACACAGCCACCCAACTAAGGATTGAAATGAAAAACCATGCATCCAAGCAAATCTATGAGACTAGCAAGCCATGCAACCTAACATATTGAAAATGCATGAAACACATTCTCAAAGCAGCAAATCCTCAAATGAAGATGTGATCATTTAGACATGCATATAAGCGATACATGTGAGCATCAAAAAACCCAATTTCACCAAGATTCACATGAGTTAGCTTAATCAACTTTCAAGCACACACTAAGCACATTCACTTGAATTACCAATCAAACGACCATGAGTCCATATAATGAGTAAGCATCATTAAAATCACATTCATCAAATTTCAAGTTAATATGTTGAGCCTATTTCAAGCCCAAAAACCTCATGAGGAAAAATGTATGAAAATACCCAACCACGACTTTGAAAACCTATTTGATGAGATGCATAAAACATAGAAGTGAGTAGTGAAGAGGGGTAATCCCGCGCTACTCCTGAGCCGTGAGACCCCGGAGGAATCTTTGATCACTGTCACCATACATGTATAATCTGCAAGATGGGAAATAGGTCAGAGGTGCCCAGGGATGGAACCTCGGGGAAAACCCTCTGATGCCTAAGTCAGCAAATGTGATAGAGCACAGATGCGAAGAGAGGTGGTAGGAGAAAGAAAGGGCGCGAGATTCTTCTCCACCAAGGGGTGTGGTGGCTTTCTCTCAGGATGCTTGCTTACCATTTCGGACGGTCTCCTTGGGATTTATATAGCAGTCCATTTAACGTAAGAGTCCAGGGAGCCGAGGGGATTCCGAGGAGGTTACGTCTGTGTCGTGGGCTCTTAATAGCACGAGGACTCCTGCTCTCCCTTATCCCTTGGGACTCCATGCTCCCGGAGGATGGGTAACGGATGCGTAAATGTGCTTCCGACGGTCGGTTCACGCTCGGGGCACCTGTGAGAGTCCCTCCGAGTGATGGAGGCATAGCTCGGACAGGGCGTGATGGCCCCTTGTAAGGGCTTTCCTGATGGACCTGTCGCTCGGACTTCCGGACCCGGGGGTCGCCTAGGAAGTGCTGGTCTGAGAGGGTTTTTGGCCTTGGAGTAAGTGGGGCCAGAACGGGGCTGTCACTTTGGGGAGCTGGGCCTAGTTTGGTCAGATTGGACCTAGTTGGGCTGTGCTCTTGGGTGGTAGATTTTCCCCCTCTCCACTTGTCCCCCTCCTACTCTCGAGCCAAGATTGGGCTCAGACAAGTAGCAGTTATGGGGATGGTGCAGGTGGCTCGATTTGGGTGGAGAACTATCTCCGACAGGGGCCACTTAATGCGGCTGTCCTAGGTGTACGCTCGTAATGATGACTCGTTTGAGTCGATGCAAGGGGCCTCCATTTAGGGGTTCGAAACGTCGCGCCATTTCTCGCCAAGCTTATAGGGAGATAAATATTGTGCGCGTTTGCATTCCAAACCACCTTCGTTTAGGGTTTTATCTCTTCATCGCACTTGTATTCTGGAAGGGCTCATGCGTCGTGAGGGTGATCAGGAAGAACAGTGACTTGCGGAGGCCTTTGCACAGCTTGCAGAGATTACGACGGCGGCGATTCATGAGCTCCCACCTTCTCTAGAGCTGTTTGATTCGGAGCTCTTTTCCTCCTCTTCCTGATCCTCTCATTCTTCCATGGCAGATCAGCGTCCCGTATCCGAGGTGCAGGAAGCCGAACGGGGCGCAGGGAGTTTGGTGCCGCAGCCTGAACACCCCATGTGCAGCGAGTTGGGCGAGGTCGAAGTGAAGAGGATGGAAAAGAGTTATGGGCTTCCGTGGAAGTTTTTTTTCTCTCCGTCGTAGCCTCACGAATCTAGCTTGTCCTATCGTTCGGGCCTCTTCTGTGCTTTCCTCTTAGCTTGGAAGTGCGGTTTTTGTCTCCCCCTCCACCCCTTTGTCGTGCGGTTGCTTCAGTTTTACCGATTGGCTCCTGTCTAGTTGGTCTCCAACTCATACACTTTTATCTTTTCTTTCATCTTTCTCTGCCGTTCGTGTGGGCTTCACATTTCGTTGGAGCTTTTCAATTCTTTCTTTGAGTTGAAGGAGCAGACCCACGCAGATAAGGGCTTCTTCTTTCTTCAGGCGTGGAGGGGGAGGAGCTGTGAGTCCCTTTCTGCCCAAGATTCTTTTCACAAAGGGTGGAAGACCCAATTTTTTTTGGGTGGGTTCATCCGTAGATGTCGCCCCCTGGGATTTCCCAACGGCGGTCAATTTCCATCCGTCTATCCCTCTGAGGCAGGCGGCGATTTCTTAGGAGCTGGAGGAGGAGATCAGGATTCTCCAGGAGAATCACCGGTTGACCGCCGAGTTGATGACTGCGACAAACATCGAGGTTTATCTTTCCCGCGCAGTGCCGCCTCAAGGTAAGAACCCTAAGGCTCTGCGTCTTTGCTTCCGAGTCGGGTAGGTAGGCCTCTTTTTGACGATTTGGCTTCTGTTGTTCAGATTCAAGGCAAACAAATGACGAGGAGGAACAGTCGTTGGAGCAGGAGATCGCCGGTCTGGAGGAGGCGCCTACTCCGAGTGAACCCCGAACATCTAGGGGCCCTTCTGGTGCCCGAGATAGGGGCAAGCAGGTGGTTCAAGGAGATGCCCTCGAGCGTCGTGGGGCCAAATGCAAGGACTCTGAGGAGCAACTGCTGCTGCCCTCAATGAAGGCTATGACCATTGAGAAGAAGTGATTAAAGAAGGCGGGGGTCATTCACCCAGCTAAGAAGCAGGTTCGACCGGCCGAGGAGCCTTCAACCGAGGAGGTCTGTCGCCCAAATCCCTCAACCATCGAGCCAGAAACAGCTGCTACTAGGAGGGGAGCTGCTACCGAGCCTGCCAGACTGCGGATAGAGGCGATAGCCTCCGAATCTCCGGTCGAGGCTGGTGGGGAGCAGGGCGAGGTGACCTTCTAACTCGTGCCGAGTGAAGTCATCCCGAAGATTGGGGTGCTCGGGGGGGGGGGGGGATGCTCCAGCCCTGGGCCTTCCAGAAAGGACTATCCCCTCTCCGACTGGTGCTTCCACAGTTCAGGCTTCTCTATATCAACGGTGCTGATCTTTGGTGCCTTCGCTGAATCGGGAAGAAATCTGGCGCGGTCCTCCCTCTTTACTCTTCGAGAGGGTTATGGAGGGTGGTTTGATCATGGTACAGCTAGGGGTCGAGATAATTGATTTCTTCGCTCTGCTGGACAGTGAAGAGAGGTCCCTCTCCCGGGTTCGCGCTGAGTCTGATCAGAGGATCAGCCAGTTGACTTTCGATCTTGAGGTCTCACGGCAAGAGGTGACTTCGTTTCGAGCTCAATTTCAATCGAGCCAAGAGGAGGCTCGAACTCTGGCCGAGCAGCTGGCCCAGGCTCGCTATACGGTCGACCTGAAAGGTAGACTCCTGGAAGAGGAGCATCAGTCTCAGGTCGAGCGTCACGAGCATTGGAGGGCCGAGCGAGAGGAGCTCAACAACCAGGTCTGAGGGCTTGAGCGGGCGCAGGGGGAAGCCGAGGTCACGTGGACCGAGGTTGAGGTGAAGTTGTCTGAGACTGAGATGAAGTTGCTCGAGTCCGAGCGGAGGATAGCCAAGCTTGAGAAGGAAGTGGAGTGAGCCAGGGCGGAGGCGATTGATTGATATAGAAGCTTGGAGGGTTATCGCGCAGTTCTCGAGAAGGCCACCTTCTCGTATTACGAGCATGGCTACCGTCGGGGACTGCGGAAGGGATTCGCCCAAGGCTTCCATCACGCGGTCATTGAGGCCCGGCAGTAGGTGACCAACGAGCTTGTCTTTCCTTTTGGGCAACGCTACAACTCGGACGCGGATGCCACTGATTCTCCTTCTTCGTCATCGAGTGAAGGGGGGAGCAAGACTACCTCTGCTTCAACAGATGGATCGCTAGCTTCGATCACCTCTAGAGGGTGCGTGGTCAAGGCAGTTCCCACACAGGTGGGGTCAGCGTCTAGACCGGCCGTCGCCGAGGATATCGGGCCAGATCTTCTGGTGCTGAGGATCCTTCAACCGCAGAGCCTCAAGAAGGACTGCGGGCCTCTCGGAGTCCCCCCATCTCCATAGATTAGGAGAAAAAATGGACTCAATGTGCCACTTCTTTTTTGTTCTTTTTTGTTGCCATGTAAGGCTTGCCCTTTCCATATATAATGACAGTAATATTTAGCATTGAGTTGACTGTTTCTTATCACTTTTGGCGTGATTTGACCACCGTATCTGTAGTTACTAAAATGGTAGGGATTTTATTTGTGGATATCTCGCGTGCAGCGACTGTCGTGGTACTAGCGCCTTTCCGATTTTCCATGCTTTGAATGACTTGCCACTTCGCGTGTCCCTATAGAAGGGCTATTGAGGGAAACATAGTAACTTCCCCTAGGGAAGGGTTCCTACCTTTCACGTTCTTTCGAGGGGAGAATTAATTAAGGTGAGGGTTCCCCTTTCGGCCTATAAAAGGTCCCGAAGGGCACCTCCATCTCCCTTCAACGCTTAAGGCTTTTCTCGCAGTTCTTCTTCTTTCTCCCTTCTCGCGAAGCATTTGTGCTGTTGAATTGTCAGCGAGGCATGGAGGGCGACTCGGAAGATGATGACCCTAGCGGCCGCCGAGGTGTTCCTGCTACTTCGGAGTGGAAGAAGGGACAGTGATGGGCGGGCGGCGTGCAAGAAGGGACAGCGCGTAGCAGCGCGCCCGTTCTCGACCGCTGGACCGCCGCCACTATCTTACGAGGAAGGTAGAAGCAGAACGAGGCTCGAGGAAATAGGGCGTTCGGCACGGCGGCCTCGTCTTGCTCCTTCCTCACCTTTGCCCACTTCTCGCTCGTCTTCTATCCCCGCCGCCCTTCTCATCTCTTCGAGGGGGTGTTCGGTCTTTCTCCCTCTTCTACTCTTCCACCAACTTCCTCCCTCTTGTTTCACTCTTTGGAGGATATCCTTGCTCGCACAATTTGGAGGTGCTGGCTCTTTGTTCCTTCCAAAGAGTTTGTAGAGGAGGCCTTCACTTGTATTCCTTCCTCTTTTTCCTCTGGTACCTTTCCTTTGAGTTTCCCGAGCAAGCAGGGTCAGCCACCCCGTTACCTGAGCCAGTTTCCACACCGGGTGGAGTTAGTGGCTCGGTTATGGGGTGCTTGCCCCGTCCGCGTCGAGTATTCAGCTCGTGTTGTAGTACCAGTGGATGTAGTATTTTTATTTTGATATGTACTGCATTGGCTGTGGCCTATCTGATGTAGGAAAAACATTAATGAAAGGAAAATTATCGCCATTTGTAGCTTACATGCTGGAGGAAAGCTCAAAAATAGAACTTTCGTAATGTTGTTGCGTTCTATGTCTGAGGAATAGGCATTCCTTCCATGGCAGACAATCGATACGCCCCTTTCCCGAGCGTCTCGACCACTCGATAGGGGCCTTCCCAATTATGGGCCAGCTTCCCCACCGCCTCCAATGGTCGAGAGGCTTCGGCTTTCCTTAGGACTAAGTCTCCTATGCGGAAGTTCCTGTCTCCGACTTTGGCATTGTAGTATCGGGCGAGGCACCACTGATATTCTGTGGCTCGGATGCTCACAGCCTCTCTTATCTCGCTTGCCATATCAAGGTTCTCTAGCAGTTTCTGCTCATTTGCCTCGGGCGAGAAATTGATGACTCAGAGAGATGGGCTACCGACTTCCAAAGGAATCACGGCGTCCGTGCCGTACACCAACTGAAAAGGTGTATCATCGGTGGCGATTCTTGGAGTGGTTCGGTGTGACCATAGTACGCTTGGCAATTCCTCGAGCCAACTACCCTTGGCCATACCGAGTCTAGCCTTAATGCCCTTTAATATAGTTTTGTTGGCATTTTCGACCAGCCCGTTAGCCTAGGGGTGGGCTATCGAAGTGAAGTGGTTGCGAATGTGTAGGTTAGCACATCTGTCTCGAAAGTAACGAGAGTCGAATTGCTGACTGTTATCGCTCACAATCACTCGGGGGATACCGAAGCGACAGATGATTGACTTCCAAACGAAGCTCCATACGATCGACTCAGTGATCCAGGTGGTAGCTTCAGCTTCGAACAACTTGGTAAATCAGTCGATGGTGACTATGACGAACTTTTTCTGGGTCTGGGCCATTGGGAATGGTCCCAGGATGTCGATCCCCCACCGAGCAAAGGGGTATGGCTCGGTAAGCATGACGAGTCCTGAGGCGGGCTGGTGGACCAGATGATCGAAGCGCTGGCACCGGTCGCACTTTTGTACATAGGTCAAGTAGTCATGCTGGAGAGTGGGCAACCAGTAGCTTTGTCACAGCAAGATCTTGGCGAGCAATCTTCCTCCGTGGTGCGCACTGCAGACACCTTCGTGGACCTCTTGAATCGCTCGACAAGCTTCCTCGGTGTCGAGGCACTTGAGGAGGGGTCCGGAAAAAGACCGTCGGTACAAGGCTTCGTCTAAGATGTTGTAGCACCGAGCTTGATACTTTAGTCTCCGTGCCTCTTAAGGATCGGAGGGCTCTTGAGAATCTCAGAGCTAGGAGATATATGGGGTCCGCCAGTCACTTGTTGACGCTTGATCAACGGTCATGAGCTCCGCTTCTATATTTGGATGCTCTAGATCTTCAAGGAGGACCGATCGGGTACCTTCCGGGCGTATAGAGGAGGCCAACCGAGAGAGGGCATCCGCCTGGGGTTTTCTTCCCAAGCTATCTGGATGACCTGAAAGCTCTCGAATAGTGGGGCTATCTCCTTTACCAATTGAAGGTATTTGATCATCGGTGTCTCCCAAACATCATAATCATCGCTGACTTGGCTAGCGACTAGCTGGGAGTCAGTATGGGTTCTGACTCGTTCGGCTCTCAATCATCGTGCCATCCTGGCTCCCGAGATAAGAGCCTCGTACTCGGAGATGTTGTTGGATGTCGAGAAGTTGAACTTCAGGGCATATTGTTGTTCTGCTCCTTTTGGGGATCGGAGAAGAACGCCGGTGCCGCTGACGGCCTAGTTCGAGGATCCGTCGACGAAAAGATCCCAGGTGGGCCCGAGCATCAGTGGAAAGCATGGACTTCCTCGGTCGGGACAATGCCCTCTGCGATGAAGTCCGCGAGATGGCCGAGCGGGGGTGATAAGAGATATCGTAAGTCCCGAGCATTATGGCCCACTTGTCGAGGTAACCCGAAGCTTCAAGGTGAGCAAGGATCCTCTTCAGGGGCTCATTGGTCAATATGACGATGGAGTGCCCTTGTGAGTAGGGCCGGAGGCGCTTGGCAGATGTTACCAACACTAGCACGAGTTTCTCAGTTACGGGGTACCACCGTTCGGCCTCGTTGAGCACCTTGCTGGTGTAATACACCGGCCTCTGCACTCCTACATCGTCTCGAACCAGGACAGAGCTCACTATAGAAAGGGTCGACGAGAGGTAGAGGTGTAATGGTTCACCCAGAATTGGTTTTGATAACACCAGGGGCGAAGCCAGAAACTCCTTCAGTTCTGCGAAAGCCTTCTGACATTCCTCATCCTAGGCGGACGTGGCGGATGCCATTTTAGGCCCTCTCAATAATTTAAAGAAGGGCAGACATCGTTCGGCCGCTCGAGACAAGAAACGGTTGAGCGCAGCGATTCGTCCTGTCAGGCTCTAGACATCCTTGACGCAGGTGGGCGGCCGCGTGTTCAAGATGGCCTGAACTTTGTCGGGGTTGGCCTCGATCCCGTGCTAAGTAACTAGGAAACCCAGGAATTTCCCAGATCGAACTCCGAAGGCACATTTAGCTGGGTTAAGCTTCATGTTGTATCTTAGGAGGGTGTCGAAGGTCTCTGCTAGGTCGGTGAAGTGGTCCTCGGCCTTGGGTGTCTTGATGAGCTTGTCATGAACGTAGGCTTCGATGTTCCGACCGATTTGTCCTTTGAAGATGAGTTTGATCAGTTGCTGGTACGTTGCTCCGGTGTTCTTTAACCCGAAGGGCATTCGGGTGTAGCAGTAGATGCCGAAGTTGGTGATGAAGGTGGTCTTCTCGACATCTGCTGGGTCCATTCGGATCTGATGGTAGCCGGAGTAGGCATCTAGAAAGCTGAGCAGCTCGTTACTAGAGGTCGAGTCGACTAGTTGGTTGCTGCTTGGTAATGGGTAACAATCTTTCAGAGTGGCTTTGTTGAGGTCGGTGAAGTCCAAGAACATTCGCCATTTGCCAGAGGCTTTTGGTACCAAGACGACATTGGCGAGCCATGTCGGGTAAAGGACCGGTCGAAATAGGCCAATTTTCTTTCCCTTGATAATCTGTTCTTTGATGATCGCTACCTCTCTGGGGCATGCCTTCTTTTGCATTGTTGGACAGGTTTCAACGACGGGTCGAGGTTGAGCTTATGTACTACCATTTCCCTAGGAATCCCGGGAAGGTGCTCATCAGACCAGGCGAAGACTTGAGTGTACTCCGAAAGGAAATTTTTATATTGCTCTCTTACATCGGGTGATAAATTAGCCCCAATCCTTACTCCTAGGACTGGGTCGTCCCTGAGGAAGACTGTCAGTAATTCGCCACTAGGCTCGGATGCTGCCGGTCCATCCTCGGTTCCCTCGGCCCCTTTCTTTTTCCCTTCTGGCTTTACGGCTTCAACCGAGATTATGTAGCACCTCCTAGCTATTGCCTGGTTACCCCGGACTTCCCCGATGCCATTTTTGGTGGGAAATTTCATTTTTTGGTGATAGGTGGAGGGAACTGCTTTCGTTCTACTGAGGATACCTCGACCGAAGATGGCATTATAGGCCGACATCCCCTTAATCACAATGAAATCCATCATAATTGTAACGGTCTTAGGAGGGGTGCTGATGGTAACTGGCAGGCTGAGGGCTCCCTCGGGGTAGGTTGCCTGGCCATTGAACCCACCAAGGCGGGTTCGAATCGGGCGGAGCTTGGACGATTCACATCCATCTTAAGAAAACACTCGTACGAGAGTATATCAGGGGCGCTACCATTGTCGACCAATATTCGGTCTACGTTACAATGGTTTATAGTAGCCGATACTACAAGAGCATCATCGTGCGGCGTGGATAATCCTTCTGGGTCTTGGTCAGAGAACATCAAAGCCTGTTGTTCGCTCGCCGACGGGACTTTGGGGGGTTCGGAGGCCCTGCTTGCCCGCTCAGTGTGACGCTTCCTTCCTAGGCTACTGTCTCCTCCTGATGCTGCGCCGCCAGAAATGACATTGACGTGGACCCCATGTGGGAAATTGTCAATCTCTTATGGAATGCCACGGTCCTCCTTTTGGTGCTCGGACACGTACCAAGATATGTCTTCCTGGCAAACGAGACGCTCGATCTCGTCCTTGAGTTGGTGACATTCTTCGGTGTGGTGCCTGTGGTCATTGTGGAACTGGCAATGCTTGCGGCGGTTGCAGCATTTGGCCTTCATAGGCTCAGGTTGGAGGAGAAGGTCCGAGCCCTTGATGTCTTCGTATATCTCATAGACGGGGGCGGAGAGGGGAGTGTACCACTCATATTTCCGAGGGGGCTCCCTCAGCTCCCCGTCCTGATTTCGCCATTTTCCTTGGCCCGAGCCTTGCTCGGATGGTCGCTTCTTGTCCCCCTCCCGACCTGAGCCCGTCGGACCGTGACAAGCACTGGGGACTTCCTCGCACTCTGTGTGGGGCAGGGCCAGGGTCACCAGATCGGCGAGCGAGGTGGGGGGATGGAGGACCAGCTCTCGTCGGAGGTTCTCATCGCGGGTGCCTCCGGTTAGCGCAGTGATGGCTGAGGCAACGTCCAACTGTGGGATGCGCAGGGCCTCCGATTTGAATCGGTTAATATAAGCCCGAAGCTTTTCCCCTTGCACCTGCTTTAGTGCCAACAACCCCGCTACCGACCTTGGAGGGCCGCTGCCGACGAAGCTTTCCTTGAATGCTCGCCCGAATTGTCTAAAGTCAGGAATGCTACTGGGGGCGAGTGCTCAGAACCAGGCCTGAGCGCCTTGCACCAAGGTGGTCACGAACGCTTGGCACTTGACAGCGTCGGAGGCCCCGTACAGGGTCATCAGGGTGTCGAAGTTGTCGTAGTGGTCGGCCGGGTCTCCCTGGTCGTCGTGTGACTTGAAGGTCGGCAGTGAGATTATGGGGGAGATCTCGGCCTTAAAGATATGGTCGGAGAATGGAGATTGCTCCTCATCTTCCTTGGAGGAAGTTTTCTGCAGGGCGCGGAGGGCACGCTCTTGTTCCGTGAATCGTTGCTCAAAGTCCTGCAACTGGTGGGACAGCTCCGGTTGCAGCTAAACCGAGGGGCTGTGAGGGCGTCCCTGTAGGCTGCCACGTCGTCCCTCGGGGGGATCCGTTTCTAGGAACTACCGTTGTGTCCTGATTCCTTCTCTCCTCAGGGTGGAGGAGGCTTCTTATTCTGGAGGAGGGGCGTGTGAAGGTCGTCCCGACCGATTACGTATGACCCGTCGCCCTCAGAGGGTGAAGCGGCCTCCGACAGTTTGTTGGGAAGCTCCACCACGGGGGGGCTCTCCCTGGGAAGTTGTGACTTCTCTTCCCTAGCCGCCTGGGTCCTCATCAGTTTGACGAGGATGTCCAGTTTTACGTTGAGGGTTTGGAGAGCGTCAGAATTCCCATTGGGGGATTGCACCCCTGCGGGCGGTGGAGGCGGCTCATTGGCCTGATTGTTGTCGTTGAAGGGGAGGTTTTCCACGGGGTTGGGAGGCACAGGTCCTCCATCTGTCACCACGGTCTTTACCTTGTCGTCGGCGGTTCTCCTACCGAAATTTATTCGCACCATGATGGCTCTTTGCTTGTTTCCCACAGACGGCGCCAGATGAAGAGGGGTAATCTCATGCTACTCCTGAGTCATGAGATCTTGGAGGAATATTTGGTCACGGTCACCACGCGTATATAATCTGCAAGAGGGGAAATAGGTCAGAGGTGCCCAGGGATGGAACCCCGGGGAAAACCGTCCGATGCCTAAGTCAACAAATGTGATAGAGCACGGATGCGAAGAAAGGTGGTAGGAGAAAGAAAGGGCGCGAGATTCTTCTCCACCAAGGGGTGTGGTGGTTTTCTCTCAGGATGCTTGCTTACCTTTTCGGAGGGTCTCCTTGGGATTTATATAACAGTCCGTTTAATGTAAGAGTCTAGGGAGCCGAGGGGATTCCGAGGAGGTTACGTTCGTGTCGTGGGCTCTTAATAGCACGAGGACTCCTGCTCTCTCTTATCCCTTGGGGTTCCCTGCTCCCGGAGGATGCGTAACGGATGCTTAAATGTGCTTCCGATGGTCGGTTCAAGCTCGGGGCGCCTGTTGAGAGTCCCTCCGAGTGATGGAGGCATAACTCAGACAAGGCGCGCTGGGCCCTTGTAGGGGCTTTCTTGATCGACCTGTCGCTCGGACTTCCGGACCCGGGGGTCACCTAGGAAGTGCTGGTCCGAGAGGGTTTTTGGGCTTGGAGTAAGTGGGCCCAGAACAGGGCTGTCACTTTGGGGAGCTGGGCCTAGTTTGGTCAGATTGGACCTAGTTAGGCCGTGCTCTTGGGCGATAGATTTTCCCCCTCTCCAAGTAGGTCAACTCTCTTTTTGAAAAGGAACTTCATTGATGGACTCCTTTGAGTTCCAAGCATGAACCATAGATTTTGATCATGCGAATCAAGATATTCAAAGCAAGAGTTCTTTAATCAACAAGCATTCGTTTGACTTCCAAATGTCAACATTGAAGTCATCCTTTAACTCATCAATCAAGATGCATACAAGTTGCTCAATAAAACACACACACAAGCACAATCATTTTGTTATCATTAAAATCAAACACCAAACATCAACTAGGGGATGCACCAATGTCCCCCTTTTTGATGATGATAAAATGATGTGTGCGAGAGTTCCAAGAGATAGAGTAGAAACATTTTAATGAATCATTATGAGAATGAAAGATAAGGCATTCAATCATTTCTCCCCCAAAGCTACTCTCTTTCATTAAGCACAGAATCATAAGGCATTGAACATTGAGCACACAAGCATTGAGCAAGCAGGAAGCATTGAGCACACAACCAACATTCTCCCTCTTTTTGTCATCTACAAAAAGACAACTGACAGTGGAGTTATTAGAATTGATATGAACATGTGAGGCTTGAAGATATGATACCAATTCTTATGCCAAATGTTACTAATTGCTGGCCCACTGATATGATACCAAATGTTATTCAAATTGCTGGAAGATTGTGCAACATGAAGTGTTCAAAACGATGCATTATATGCATGATATGCAGAAAATGCCAAATTTGACTTTTATCTTCCAAATGCTACGTATATGCACTATGTTCATGCTGAAAATGCCAAATTTTTAACTATGTACATCATGAGCTTCAATATTCAAATGCAAAGATTATACTTGGAATTAGATCAAAGAGGGGAAGACATGTACATGCAAGCACACAAGCACAATCGTCATGCATACAAATATTACTTATAGTAACTCCCCCTAACTGCGGCACGAGTTAAGAAAAAGCATGTGATTCATTTTCAATATGTAAGACATGAAGCATAACTAAAAGAGTTTTGCATACACAACAAGAAGTACTACATAAACCATGAGTGTAGGAAAATTCATAGTATACATTCATCACAAAGATATCCATATGTGAAATGTGATGCATGAACAATGAGCTTCGAAATATATTGATATTCAGATTTTCTAAAGAACACTAGAAGGTAATCTCCTCTCTACACTTTCACTTTAGATTATCGACTTTCGGTAGCTTCACACAACCCTTTTTTTATTCTTTTAATGGACTTCACCATTCGGCGCGAGTTTCCTCATAAGTATCAATCGAGATTCCCGGCTACTTGGATTAGTCACACATTTTTATTTTTCTTGTGGATCTTTTAGTTTCACTGTTCGGCGTGAATTTCCTCATTTGTCTCAATGGAGATTCCATGCTCTAGGTTCGACATTCCACATTTGATCATTGTGGGGTAGGTAGCTTTTTCCTCACGATTACTCTTTAATGTCCATGTAGAGATTCAAGTTCCCTTTAAAGTGTTGGAAGGAATTTCTCAAATCCTTATCAATGAAAGTCATTAAGTTCATTTTGTGCAAGAGTGTCTGAGTAATGTTTTGTTTTGCATGTATAAAATTAATTTGACAAGACACAGCTATGACTCCCCTTAAATGTATGCACGATCAGAAATGAATCCTCCCCCTTAGTGTATGACATATATCACAAATGAATAAAATCACTGCATTATTATTTAGGAAGGAGGTGAAGCCTTAGAAAAGTCAAGAGATAGTTTCATAAGCCAAATACATACATGCATACAAGGATTCATGGAAACATTCATGCAAGCACTCATGATTCAAGATATGTAATTATCATGAAATATATGCATATGCCCTATATGCATGAATATGTAATATGCATCTTTTTGCCATTTTGTATACCCGTAAATCATGACATTCAAGCATAAATAAGTCAAAGTATGCATGAAACTCAAATTCACAATGCATGGGAGTTTGTGAATGATATGCAAAGATGCCAATGCGATCTTTTTATGTAGATTTTTAATTTTTGTGCATTCTTGAATATTCAAGCAAGCATGAAACCAATGAATTCAGAAGATGAATTTTTCATTGAATCTTGAACTGATCATGAACATTTTATTTCAGATTTTATCATGAAGAACCATTTTCCTTAGAACCCAAATGTTCAACCATGATCATTCAAAGATAATATTGCATGAGACATAAGCTTCAATTTGAACATGATATGCCCTTCATATGTGAATATGTAAAATGCATTTTGATGCACATAATCAAGTGTCCAACAAATTTCACACAGAATTTGGAAAATGAGCAACATAAGTGTTTAAACATCTATTAACAAGAAGCGATTTTTGAACATGTCAAACAACTTATCAATTTTGCAAAGCAATCACACATGGTCATCATTCAATACCAATTGATATATTAGAGAACAAGCAGTTCTACTCTTCAAAATTTTTTGCCTTCTTGAAAAAAGAGAGCTTTTCAAATTTAATTTGAAAGATATGCAAAATAAAGGTAAATTGATTTCATTTAAAATATATGAATCCTCATAAGCCAATCAAATTGAAATTTTGAATATTGGTACAAGGTGGAGGTCTTGATCCGAAGATCCAACTCACACATAGTGAGTTTTCTGACAGACTTAATCTATCATTTCACATATCACCATTTGATATACCAAATATTCATTCAATGAAAACATGTATGGCTTGTGAAGAGATCAGAATATGAAATGAGAAGCATAGCAGGATCATAAGTAAAAATATCAAAACTATCAAGTTTGACAATAAAAGAAGCAAAGTTGAGATTTTACCATTCGAGTGTGCCTTGTTCCTTTCTATTGAAACATCTTTCATTCTTTATTTACCTCAAGGCACATTTCTATCAAAACCAACTCATTCAACACATTTAGGCACCCAAGTCATTTTGGGTCCCCATGAATTTTTAGCATTATCACCAAAAGACTTCTTCCACATTTTCATTGCTTCCATATCATCATTCTTCATGATCCTGCAATCCTCAATGACATGTCCACGGTTTTCATAATAAAAGCATTGAGGAGAAGCAGTTCTAGAAAAAGATTCCCTTTCATGAGCAAAGGAGTTTTTAGAAGTATTCCATCTTCTATTTTCAATAGACCTAAATTTAGGAAAACTAAACCTAGCATTCATTCTAGAAGCATGAAAATCATGATTTTTCAAGAACCAACATTCTTTCATAACATGACCGTATTTCTCACAATGAAAATAACAAGGAGATGTGGGTCTACGGAATGATTTTCCATTGTTTGCATGAGTTTTTGCAAATAAGTTTTTCTTATAGGATGCAAACCTTTGAGCATGAAAGACATCTTCATTTCTGAATTTTCTTTGGGAACCAAATTTAACATTCATGGCACGATAATCATCATTTTATTTCACAAAGTAATTATCCATCACATGGCCAAGTTTGTGACAATAGAAGCAAGAAACATTTCTTTTTCTCTTGAAAGCATGTTTATCTTTGCATGCATTTTCATCATCCATTTTCATGATAACACAATCATTCATTTCATGGCCATGCATGCCAGAATAAAAGCATTCAATATTTAATTTGATTTTTCTCCCACCTTGAACTTTTTGAAATCTATTTTGTACTGTGGCCTTTGTGTTGAAAATTTTATTTTTCCTAAACTCATTTTCAGAAGTTTTCATTTGAGAAGTGGGAGGAGGAGCTTTATAAGTACTTGGAATATCAGATGCATGAACAAAAGAGGTTTTCATTTTGTGTTCAAAAGATTTTTTGTTGATCGGGGTGTATCCAAGACCTTCTTTTTCAAAATTCACTTTAACACCCAACGCCTTATCCAAATTCATCATTTAACATTTGTACCTCTTCTTACAGAGCAGAGATATGCATTTCAGCACTTGTGATTTCTTCTTCGCGTGTAGACACTTTATCATTTAATAAGTAATTCATAGATTTGAAAATTTCATTTTCTTACATGATTTATTTGTTTTCAGCATTTAAAGAGTTTAATTTCTCTATTAGTTTCTAAAGAACATTTTCAGTTTCAACATGCTTTGAACTCTTTTCAAGCAATCGTTCATTCTTACATTTAAACAAAGAAATCTCTTTTTCATATTTTTTAAAACTTTTCAATCTATCTTCAAGCAAGAAAATTTGAATTAGCATGCCACTATTGTTTGTTTTAAGCTCTTCATTTTCATTCATGATGGTTTTGTTGTCAATTTCACTATCAAGAAACTTTTCAAACATTTTCTCATCGTCAGACAAGGAAGCTAGCTTGTTCTTAAGACATACTTCATTCTTCTCAAGTATGAAAATTTTAGACAGCAAGAGTTTATTTTATTCACTCAAATCATGACAATCATTTTCAGAATTCAAAGATCCATCAGATTTTTCAACCAAGGTGTGTTCTTTACGCATGTCAAAAATTTCTTTATCAAACTCATTTATTCTAGATTCCATATCATCATTTTATCTTTCTAAACATTCATTTCTGATTTCAAAGCTTCATTTTTCTTTTTCAATATTTGACAATTTTCACAAGAAGGATTTGCATGCATAATGTCTTTAATTTTTGATTCAAGCGATTTGCACCTTACACATGGAACAACTATACTCAGAATTTCTATAAGTTTGTTTCTTAGTTTCTTATTTTCTGATTTAAATTCTTTACATCTTTCATGCATTTCAATATATGTCAATTGCCATTCCTCAATAGAAGGTTCTTCAGAATCAGAACTTACTTCACCTTCGCTTTCTCCCTCTGAGCTTTCTTTGCTTTCTTTTTCAGTGGCCTTTAAACTTGAACCAACTTGCGAAATCTTTTCGTTGGCTTCATACTTTGCCAGTTGATCCCATAAATCTCTGACTGACCTGCAAGAGAAAATTCGGGAAAGAACATGAGGCTCTATGCTATTCCTTATAACACTCAAGGCTCGAAGATTGATTTCATTTTTCTTCACATGCTTGTCATTCCATTCTCTATCATTTGATGGAAGTTTATGTGGACCATCACATATGACTTTTCAGATTTCATATTCATTAAAACCAAGATATGCACACATGTTATTTCTCCAAGAAATGTAGTTATTTCCATTATAACGAGAAGGAAGAGTAAAGCTACACATGTTGCATAATGAAACTCGCCGAGGGATCTCTCTATAGGTCATGAGACCACAAGAAAATAGAGTCGTGGCTCTGATACCAATTGTTGATCTCGGGGTAGGCGAGCAGACAAGAAGAGGGGTTGAATTGTTCCCCACGCGATATGGCAAATTTAAAAACTTACTCAGCGGAATTAACAACTTTGATGAGAATGAAGAAATAAACTAATAAAGTAATTCAAGTTCACTCAATATCTCCGATCTCACACGATCGTCTTAACGGATAAGCAAAGAACACATAATCACACAATGCAAACCATAAGACACAAAGGTTTTTAAGGTGGTTCGGGACCACGACGGGCTCCCTACGTCCACCCCTTACCAAATCGGTAAGGCTTCACTCGGGGATAAATCCCCAACACGGAGGCGACGCTCCAAACACGCAGGACGACGCCTGCACACACATACGGGGATAAATCGCCACGAGGAGAACTCTCCTCACGCTATAGACACAGTAGCATGGGGACGAACCCCAAACGCTCTGGATCGTAAATCTAGCAGTAACACACACACACACACACACGCTGCAACAAACGCAACACCGTACTCACACGACCGTAAGCATACGGTCACACACACACAGAATATCATTTCAGAAATAAACACAAAACCCACAAATGGATACAATAGACCCCAAATGATCTCTCAAGACTAAAGCAAGGAGAATATAGCAAGTGTAAAGGTTCCCCCTTTCTAAACTATTCAGCCCTTCTTCAGTTGTAGACGGATGATGGAGATTTTGGCATCTTCTCGACCCTCTCCTCAAGCCGCTCTCTTTTTCCTTCTTCCATGAGCTCCAAAATCTCCTTGAAGTAGATGAAATCCACCTTGACTTGAGCTCTTCCTTCCTTTCTCCCTTTCTTCACCTACAAGATAGAAACAATGAGCACATAAGGGTTTCTTTTACCAAATTCATAGGTCACAAGAGAGTATATATAAGAGACATGACAAGACCCATATACCCTACACAAAACCCATGGAAAACCCCTCTAAGATATGTATAATAACCCTCGGGGAAAAGGGGTAACAATAGGATCCATTTGGATAGAGTTTAGATGGTTTTTGGATCCACGCTTTTGAGTTTTCTCCGTATTCGGTAGAGCTAAAGTTAGGGCCGGTCGACCAAAATCTGCTTCATTCCTAGATTGCAGAAGTTCAGTCCGAAGTGTTTAGGCCCCTTTGCTATGAGTTCAACCTGCATGAATAAAACATGTGAAATGGTTAGTTGATAATTTAAACAACCAAGTATTCCTTAGTATTAACAAATGTGAGAACATATCAACCATATTCATCCAAGATTCACAAAAGCCCTTCCGTTTGCATTTTAGGTCACAAAGACCACAATAAGAATATGCATGAACATGTAAGTGAGTATAGGCTAGCTTAAAGAGTTTTATGTGAAAGGCTCAACCAAAACTCACTATTATGACTTTTGACATCACTTGAAAAATATACATGGAATGCATTCATGAACAATACACGAGACCTTTTGAATCTTCATTCCATAAAGGCCATTCTCCATAATTTTCAAGATGCATATTACACACATCCACCCAACTAAGGATTGAAATGAAAAACCATGCATCCAAGCAAATCTATGAGGCTAGCAAGCCATGCAACCTAACATATTGAAAATGCATGAAACACATTCTCAAACCATCAAATCCTCAAATAAAGATGTGATCATTTAGACATGCATATAAGCGATACATGTGAGCATCATAAAACCCAATTTCACCAAGATTCACATGAGTTAGCTTAATCAACTTTCAAGCATACACTAAGAACATTCACTTGAATTGCCAATCAAACGACAATGAGTCCATATAATGAGTAAGCATCATTAAAATCACATTTATCAAATTTCAAGTTAATAGGTTGAGCATATTTCAAGCCCGAAAATCTCATGAAGAAAAATGCATGAAAATACCCAACCACGACTTTGAAAACATATTTTATGAGATGCATAAAACATAGAAGTGAGTAGGTCAACTCCCTTTTTGAAAAGGAACTTCATTGATGGACTCCTTTGAGTTCCAAGCATGAACTATGGGTTTTGATCCTGCAAATCAAGATATTCAAAGCATGAGTTCTTTAATCAACAAGCATTCGTTTGACTTCCAAATGTCAACATTGAAGTCATCCTTTAACTCATCAACCAAGATGCATACAAGTTGCTTAATGAAACACACACACAAGCACAATCGTTTTGTTATCATTAAAACCAAACACCAAACATCAACTAGGGGATGCAACATTGGCCATTCGTGGAGCGGGGCATGGACATTGTGGGACCATTCCCGCCATCATCTCAGGGCCACAAGTTCATACTGGCCGCCACTGTTTACTTCTCTAGATGGGCAGAATCCGTTCCTCTACGGGAAGTTACAGGGGAAGTAGTTGCCCGCTTTGTAAGGCACTACATCATATACAGATTCGGCACCCCTAGCCGGATTATATCTAATAATGGCATGCCATTCAAGAACAAGATGCTTATGCTTTGGCGGTTAAGTTTCATATCGACTGGAGGACGTCATCGGTCTATAATCCCCAGGCCAATGGATTGGCCGAAGCCTTTAACAAGACCCTCTGTAAGCTAATGTCCAAGATAGTGGGTGGCCGTAAACGGGATTGGGGAGAAAAGGTTAACGAAGTCCTATGGGCCTATTGGACTATTTATAAAATCCCTACGGGATGTTCCCCATTCTCTTTGGTCTATGGAGCCGAAGCAGTGATCCCCGTGGAGATCGAGCTGGCATCCTATCGAGTTGTCATGCACGCTAGATTGCCAGGCCAGGACCAATCTGAAATAGAAAGAAGGCTTGAGGAGTTGTCCAACCTTGAAAGTGAAAGACTCAAAGCCTATAAACACTTTCAAGTGTATCAAGCCCGCATGATACATGCCTATGATAAGCTGGTCAAGCAAAGAGCATTCAAGAAAGGTGACCTCATCATGATCAAAGAAAAGGAGGTTCTAGATGAAAGATCTAGCGACAAACTCCTGCCCAATTGGTGAGGACCTTACATCCTCCAGAAGGTCTATGAAGGGGGGGCCTATATGGTCGTCGACCATAAGGGAAATAATCCCTTCCCTCCTCTCAAAGGCAAGCACATGAAGCTCTACCATTCGCCACTGCAAGAGTTTCTACAGTAGTCCTCATAGGACATACCTCTCCCCAGTGAAGGTTCAAGTTTAAAAAAAATGGGGTTAAAAATATTGATATCTCGGCGGACTTAGTCAACCTTCAAGGGTTGGCTAAAGGCAAAAAGGCCATAGACCCAGCTGGGGTGAAAACTCGAAAGGGCGTCTGAGGCAAAAATGGGCAACCCCTCGATGTGAAATCCCGCAAGGGCGCATCGAAAAAAACTAAAGGGGGCCAGTCTCGTATTGAGTCTCTCTGAGTGATTTTGATGATAACAAAACCCCGTACGGCAAACAGTTTGATACCATTCATTAGTGAAGAAGTAAGAGCTCATTTAGGCTCTCAAAGCCATTTTCATCCCAAGCTAATTGCTCAAATTTATCTTGATTCAAGATGCCAAGATTAAGTCAAACCAAACTCAAATTGAATGGATCATATTGCAAACACAAAGTATTTAGTGTATGGACATGATTCATGGACTAAACCTTGTTATTTTGCAGGATTCCAGAGTTCGGCCGACCAACTTGATTGGTCCGGTCGACCTAACCTCCCAGCACTCAGAACTTTGTAAACTTACAGAGCTCGGTCAACCGCCAGCCTAGGATCGGTCGATCGATTCTCCCAGCGCTGAAAGTTACAAATTCTGTCACAGTTAGGTCGACCGCCCTACCTACCCCAATCGACCGAACCCTTCGAAGCCACTAGTTTTGACTTTATTTTCTTCACAAGTTAAAAGCATCTAGATATGATTTTTTAATCCCAAAAGTCTCCAGACATGCCTGAAATTGTGGATCTGTGTCTGGCATGTCCCTTGACCATTCAAGTGTTATAAAAACATCTCTTAGGGCCAAGAAACCCTAATGACACAAGGGGATCAAAGGAGAAAAAGGGCTGCAGGAAGAACTCCGTGAATAGAGTTTTGTCCAAGCATTCTTCATCAAATCACAAGCATTTGAAGATCATCCTGAAGCCATTAAAGTGGAAATCAAGCTGAGAAGTAAGCTTCATCAAAGATCTTCTTCGTTCACTAAGGGGGAGCTTAAATTTAAAGGTTTCATTTATGTTTCTACTTCTATTTTCAATTGAGCTTCAAGTGTGTGTTCTTGTAATCTCTAAACATCCGTGTGTGTGGATCTACCCAGATCCGTGTGTGTGTGTGGCTTTCCTTTTTCATTTCTGTGTGATTCGGTGCTTGTGCACCTTCGTGGGAGTTCCGAACTCTTCACGAGTGTATGTGTGTGTTTTGATCTTGTAATCCTTTACAAGATAGTGTGTGAATCCGCATAGTTTGTGAGGGGTGGACGTAGGTTGCCACTGTTGCATCCGAACCACCTAAAAATTGATGTCTTTTCTATGGTTTGATCTTTTTCTCCTACCCCTGTTCTGTGCTAGCACATACTATATCACTCTCTTGCGTTTTCCATTCAGATCTAGCATAATTTGTCATTTCTACATTAGATCTTTTGTATATCAAAAGGTAGGTTCGGATTGACAAGGCCATTCTTGTCAGGAAGATAATACCTTGCGTGAGTAGAATCTTTAGATTTATATCTCCACCATAGTACCAAGGATCTGCTGTGTGTGATAGGTTTTGATAGATCTATTTGTTATTTCATCAGATCTAAGTCTCTAAAAGGGTGTATCATCATATCTGTTTAATTCTGGTTAAAGTTTTCTAAAATTTGTAATCACCCAATTCACCCCCCTCTTGGGTGTCATTGATCGTAGGACTTCAATTGGTATCTGAGCTAAGGCTCTATCCTTCACATCTAACGATTTAGAGTTCGATCCAGATCAATGGCCAACAAGGGGATGATACCTGAGGGTCACTCCATCAATCGTCTTCTATTCTTTGATGGCTCGAATTACGCCTACTGGAAAAACAGAATGCATATTTTTCTAAGGGGTCAAGAGTACGAGGTCTGGAGGGTTGTGGACAAGGGTCCTTATGACCTTCCTGATGATGAGGATAAATGGACACTTGAAGAAATTAAGAAATCCACTGTTAATTTTAATGCAATGAATATCATGCAATGTGCCATTCATCCTAGTGAATTCTCTCGTGTTTCCATGTGCATCAGCCAAAGAAATGTGCGACAAGCTACGACTTACTTATGAAGGAACCTCTGAGGACAAGGAGACCAAAGCCAATATGTTGGTTAGAGACTACGAGCTGTTTAAAATGAAACCTGAAGAGACGATCTCAGAAATCTTCGCGAGATTAACAGAGATTACCAATGGTCTCAAAGGCCTTGGGAAGGAGTACACAAACTCTGAACTTGTAAGGAAGGTATTGAGATCCCTTCCACCTGCGTGGCACACAAAAGCCACGGTTCTTGAAGATTCAAAGAACATATCCATACTTTCCTTGGACGAGCTCATAGGGTCACTCATGACCTATGAGATAAACATGAAGAGAACTGCTGAGGAGGAAACAGAGAAGAAGAAAATGGTGGCCTTGAAAGCCCACCAACCTAATGATGACTCCCAAGAAGAGGAGTCTACCGAAGAAAGTGATGAGGAAGAGAACTTGGCCATGTGGACACGCCAAGTGAAGAAATTCCTAAGAAGAAAAAGAAATTTTCAAGGAAACTTCAAAAGGGGGCAAAGAAGGCTAGCCCAGACTAAGGGGGAGCCAAGCAAGCCAAATACCGTTATATGCTATGAGTGCAAGAAGCCCGGGCACATGAGAGGAGAGTGCCCAGAATTGAAGAGAAAGTTCAAGAAGGACAAGTTCAAAAAGCCCAAAGCTATGGTCGCAACATGGAGAGATAAAGAGGACGAGCAGTCCGAAGAGGAGATAGAACAGCTTGTTGAAAGCCTGTGTCTCATGGCACATGAAGACGATTCACCTGAGGTAAACTCTGATCCTGATTCTATTTCAAATGAGCAATGGGAATCTGAATATGAAAAACTGTATAACAAATATAGGAAAACTAGATCAGAGAATAAATCCCTCAAAAAGAAACTTGAAGATTTAACACATGAGGACTCTTCTGTTAAGTTTGAAAAACTCGAACAAGAATGGTTTGAATTAACATAAGAAAAAGAAAGCTCGCTTCAAATAATTTCAGATATTGAGAAAACCAAAGAGGAATTGATATGTAAAATGTCTAAAATTGAAAAAGTTTCTGAAAATTAAAAAATGAAAAAGAAGTTCTAACATCCTCAATTTCAGAACTTGAGGATAAAAATGTGAATTTGAATAAGGAGGTGACTGACTTGCAGTTCACTCTTTCCAGATTTGTTAAAGGGAAACAAAACCTAGACAATATGTTGGGAGTTAAAGTTAACTTCTGAAAAGAAGGATTGTGGTACATTCCTCAGAACAAAAAATCATTTGAGCATAAGTTTACTACATCTTATGTGCATGAAAACGAAAATGATTGTGCATCATGCTAACACACTAAGCCAATACATGTTCAATCTAAACCACACAAATATCAAAGAAGATTTTTAAATGTCAATTGCTTTCATTGTGGTAGATTTGGTTATGTTATTGCTAATTGTTAGTTCAAACAAAACACACAAAGAAATCATGCTGCTTGGACCAGGAAAAGATATATGCAGAATTGGACTAACTCTCATGGACCCAAATTAGTTTGGGTACCAAATCAATAGGATGAGAATGTTGTTTCTTGCAGATATGCCTTGAAGCCTGGGGGAGTAAATAGTACCTAGATAGCGGTTGCTCAAGGCGTATGACAGGAGACAAGAAGGTGTTCTCTACTCTGCAAGATAAGGACGGAGGCTCGGTTGCCTTTGGTGGAAAGGACAAAGGTAAAGTAATTGGAATTGACAACATAGGTAATAATTCTGAAATCCTGATTGAAAATATACTTTTGGTAAAGGGTTTGAATCATAATCTTTTGAGCATAAGCCAATTGTGCGACAAAGGTTTTAAAATTATTTTTGATGACACTCACTGCCTTGTCATGAATAAAAGCACTAGTGAAAGCAGGTTCATCGGTAAAAGGAATAACAATGTATATATTATTGATCTTGATGATGTTTCCGGTGATGATGTTTGCTTGGTAGCAAACAACCTTGATAATGCATGGCTATGGCACCGAAGACTAGGTCATGCTAGTTTTGGAGTAATCTCCAAATTATCTAGACATGACTTGGTGAATGGTTTGCCAAAGTTAAAATATGAAAGTGATAAAATCTGTGAGACTTGCACAAAAGGCAAGCAAACTCGCATCTCTTTCACAAATAAGAACATTGTTTCTACCGCTCGGCCTTTAGAACTGCTACACCTTGATCTTTTTGGTCCGACTAGGACATCCAACCTAGGAGGAAAATCTTATGGATTTGTGATTATTGATGATTACTCTAGATTCGCATGGGTATTATTTCTAGCCAATAAAAGTGATGCCTTGATGGAGTTTCAAGTATTTTACAGGAAAATCCAGAATGATAAAGGATACCTTATCACTACAATTCAAAGCGATCATGGTGGTGAGTTTAAAAATCATGAATTCAGCAGCTTTTGCAAGGAGAAGGGATACACACATATCTTCTCAACACCAAGGATGCCTCAACAAAATGGAGTAGTTGAGAGAAAAAATAGAACCTTGATAGATATGACATGGACCGTGTTAAGTGAGAACTCCCTACCAAAATACTTTTGGGCTGAGGCGGTAAGGACAACATGTTACATCATCAACAGGGCAATGGTAAGACTCATTTTGAAGAAAACTCCGTATGAGCTCTACAAGGGTAAGAAACCAAACATTTCCTATCTAAAACCCTTTGGGTGCCCATGCTTCATCCTGAACAATGGTAAGTCTAACCTAGGTAAGTTTGATGAAAAGAGTGACAAAGAAATCTTCCTAGGTTATGCATTAAATTCTAGAGCTTACAGATTATTTAATAAAAGGACTTTCGTTGTTGAAGAAAGTCCTCATGTTATTTTTGATAAATCTGAATCAAAACTGACCAATCAATCTATTCCAATCTTGGATGCAGATGAGGCTCCTAGAAATCCAACTAATGCTGGAGCATCTAAAGCTAAGGATGAACCAACAGAGGGAACCTCTGCTAGGATGAAAATGATGAAGATCCTTCAATTGAAACACTTCAAGAACAACCAGTGGTGACAGACAATGGCTCGAACTATAAGAAGGCTGGGGAGGAGCTGATGAGGAGCAAACGACACATTTTTTGGACCCCCTGTGCAGCACACTATGTAGATCTGATGCTGAAGGAGATTGGTCAGCTTCGTGTAGTCAAATCTGTGGTCGAGGTGGCATAAAAAGGCACGAAATATATCTACAACCACACACTTGTATTGGCATGGATGAGAGAGTATTGTGGCGGCGAACTATTGAGGCCTGGCATCACACGATTTGCCACCAACTACATCGCATTGCAGAGCCTTCTAAAGCACAAGTATGGGTTGAAGCAAATGTTTAGGGGTGAGACTTGGCTGAGTTCCTCTTTTGCTGCTTCACGTGAAGGAGGGGAGGTCGAGGGGATTGTCAACACCAGTAACTTTTGGGATAGAGTGAAGATATTAGTATCATTGATAGAGCCACTATATGAGGTATTGAGATGCGTGGATGGGGATAGAGTACCAACCATGGGGTTGGTGTACATCAAAATTGAAGCTGCAAAGCGGAAGGTTCTTGCAACGTCCAAGAAATATGGACCCACCATCTTAGAGATTGTGGAAGACAGATGGGACAGGCAAATGAGCCCCGATCTTCACATGGCAGGTAAACATTTACATTCTCTAACAATAAATGAGCTGCCATCTTCAGCTGATACAAAAATTTTGGACTGTCTTGTGATTGCATCGTACTACCTACACCCGGCCTTTCAATATGCTCAAGGCCTCGCTTATGACGATACTTTGATAGAATCCGTCAACATTGTGGTAGACCGATTGTCTTGCAGGACAATAAATGCTGCTGATACTTTGAATGAGGTATACTTGGATATTTTGCCATTACGAATATGAAATGAATTATGCACTTATTATTTTCAATAATGCAGATGAAAACATTTAGAGAGGCAATCGGTTCATTTGTGAAACCTAATGTTGTGGCCAGCCGTGTCAGACTCGATGCAGGTAATGTATCTTTACAATGCACATTGTATAGCTCGACAAGTAATTATTACATCTAATTATTATATTGTGCGTCATCTGCCGTAATCACAGCTGAGTGGTGGCTAAATTATGGCACAAGTGCACCGACATTAAGGAAGATCGCAATGAGAGTTCTATCACAAACATCCTCATTGAGTGGGTGTGAGCGGAATTGGTCGACATTCTCCTTCTTACATACTAAGTTGAGGAATAGGCTAACACATCGAAGGCTGGACAAAATGGTGTATGTTCATTACAACATGAAGCTAAAGGTTCGGCATGTGCAGATGGATGCAAGGAGAGGAGAGGGAGATTATGAATCAACAGATTCTGTGTACTTGCGAGACGATGATGACCCTATAGTTTCATGGGTTGCAAGAGCCACAACTGAGCGTGATGAGATAGAACTTGACGAGGAGGGCGAAGAACCAGGCGAGACACCATGACCTAATACTTTTCTCACCGCAGTTGTGTAGTAGGCACTAGGGGAGGGAGGTGACATCGATGTGCAGACGGTTGGAGACGAGTCAACAACGGAACGTGATGAGGAAGTTAATTTGGATGAAGACCTCATCATTGGGGGTGGAGAAGCATCATATGCGTATGATGATACAGCATGGGAGCGATTGATGCAACCTCCAGCAAATCCACGTCCACCGCCAGCTCAGGTGAAATAATATATACAAATCGAATCTTGCCATTGATGAAGGAGCGTAGGCATATATCTATGTAGAAGTGTGTGTTACAAACCTAACACTTTATCTCATGTTTGAACCTCTGCATGAGGCTTTAGGGTTTATGTCCAAATAGGAAGGTCGACTGTGGATATAGCAGCAAGGGGTTGCATGGGAAAGCGTACACTTATTAGGAGTGATTTCATGGGAAACGTCTATCCCAGTAGGATTCTAAAACCCCACTAGGAATTCCTCCACTATAAGAACCATGCCCCATCGAACGAGCTCTGGCTACTGCTACTACATCATTATCTTCTGCTGCCATACGAGAAGGAGGATAATTGCATCCGGCTTCTTCCTCTTGTTGTCACTATGAAGAAGTGCTACTTCTTCTCCTTCGACTTTGTTCGACTGCTGCTGCACGAAGGAGCAAGCCTCCTGCTGTTGTTGTTATTGCTGTGGTTGATATTCTTCTTCCACAATCAAGTGTTGTGCCTTCTTCATCTGGCCACCAAGCGTGAAGAGGAAGCCTGCAGTGCTATTGTTGCCGTCTCCTTTTATTGTAGTTGATGTTGCTGCTACTTCTTCCTTCCCTTCTACGTTGGCCGTCTGCTGCTGCAGAACTCTTATTATCTTCTCGTTCGTCGTCCAAACCAAACCACAAAAGGTAGGTGTTCTCAAGTTACGAAGCCCAACCTGTTAATCACAGTAATTTCATGCATATAGGTCATATAGCATGATACCATGATTTCTGTTTCAGTGCCTGTAGTTTTTATTGCATTTTTGTAAATAGCAACCATGACCTGGGCGCCTATTCAATAAACGCCTACACAAACAGTTGCTAATTCCTTAATGCAATTAAATAAATACGACTTGTTAAAATTTAATAACTAAGTAACCTTATGTTAAAATTAATGCATGAACATATTTTTAGATTCTGATATTTTCCTCTACCTGTTCATGTCTTCACTTTCCTATTTTGATAAACTGAAAATACCATGTGTCTGTGATTGTACGTGCCCGATGTGTAGTATCAGACAAATAATGGACGATAGATACATAGTCGCTATTTAAATAATGAACGCCCTCACGCAAGGGCGCCAATTTGTAAATAACCAGCAAAAGTAGAATATATTAACAATTGTGAATTCACGACCGAGATCCGGGCGTCATTTAAAGAATGAACGCCACTGTACACAGTCGCTATTTGAAATCATAGATATTAATTTCTGGAAAAATATTAGAAATAACGTCCTTATACAGTGTCGTTAATTTCCATTATATTCATGAAAATTCTGATTGAACGACCTTTCAGAAGGTTGCTATTTCATTAAATAGCAACTTTTGTACAGGCGCACATTTCCTGTCTCACAGTTTTATCACGTTTTCTGGCCCATATCGCGGGTCTATTGACACTCTCATCTCACATCCATAGATGGAGTCTTTTTTTTCATTTCTATCGATTATACACTAACTCTCGGTGATGTTTGAACCCTCCGCGGGATATTCCTTCCCTAGGACTGGTGATTTCATCATAGAGACCTCCGTAAGTCTACGCTAGCCTTCGATTCCCTCAAGGCAGCCGAGCAGGTTGTACCTTAAAAACTCATGACACCGTCTCTTGTCACGTCACTCTGAAGAAACGTGATGCTTGAGCCCTCATAGAGCGTTGTTTCTATCCTCTTTGAGAAGTCTGTTCTCTGTCAGTAATTGGCGACACGGACCTGGGCGCCAGAAGGAATTGGCGACTTGTCCAGTGCAGTTATTTCCCTGATATAGCGACCTGAGTCTGGGTGCTATTTCATCAAACCTGTACCATTCACAGGAATGGGCGACCACGCGTGTGAGCGCTATTTGTATAATTGGTGGCGACTGTGTGGGCGCCATTTACCCAGTTTTCATGCCATGTCTCGATTTTCATGAGGATTTTTTTTAAGAGAAGGGAGACAGGTATTGCAACCGATCGAGTGCACCTATCCCCAGAGGAGGTAAGTGAACCCACTCCCCCAAGCAATACCTGCATCCAAGGATTTTATTAATAGTGGAAGTAACAACTACAATATCTATGGGGAATACCCCTTAGATACAATGAATGAATATGAATCAAAAAGGATGTAAAGAATACCCACCCCTCAGACAGCTAAAATCTAAAGGATGGCAGGCCCAAACTGTCCATGAAAGCTACCTCCCTAGGCTCCTGGGGAAGGGCATCCCGTGAATGAAAAATCAAATTCCTACCTACAAAACCAGCATAATTAGCAAGGGCATCCGCGACCCGGTTGCCCTCTCTGATGATATGGAAGATATTGGGAGACCTAACATGCAGCTTATTCATAATCCTGTGCCACCATAAAAGGATCTTCCAAGATGGACAGACTCTACTGGTAATAGCCTGAACCATCACTGCAGAATCAGAGAAAATCGTTGAGATGAGAATACCATTAGTAGCTACTAATTTCAGCCCGTCATGGAGAGCTCTAGTTTCAGTAATGAGGCTGTTACCCATCCCATTGAAGTGGACAAAACCAAGAAAGAAAGACCCAGTGCTATCGCAGATGCACCCACCGCCACTACAAAGGCCTAGGTTTCCTTTTGAAGCACCATCAATGTGGAGACTAAAACCATTCAGAGCTAGGGATCTAAAGACCATGACAGGCCACTTTTGCAAGGTTATCGGTGCGAAGTGAAAGTCCCAAAGAATCACCTCCTCCCCCGAGAGAGGGCCTTAGGAAAGGTGAGCTTAGTAAGAGTCGCCTGGATCATATAGCATATATGCTTTTGACTCAAGGACATGTTCCATCTCTTTCCTTCAAACCGAGCCGCACATCGGCCCTTCCAGAGTTCCCAGACCCCCAGGAGCATTGCATAAAGGCTAATGTATTGGAATGCCGATCTCATGTTGGAAGCAGATAAAACATTCCAGCATCTACTGGCAATATGGCTAGATAGGTAAATGTTATTGATAAGCAGCGGACGCAGCCAATCCCACATAGCCTTACCCATGTCACTGGCAATGAATAGGTGATCTAAATCCTCTTGAGCCGGGTGAAGGCAGCAGACACATTTAGAGGGCATGGGGATGCCACAATCGCCAATTCGGCTATCAACAGGGACGGCCCAATGCAGCAGGCGCCAAACAAACAAAGCAGCCTGAGGGGAAAAGGAAGAGTGCTAAAGGTTGCTGAAGGGTTTTCTGCCATTCCCATTATGCCGCATGGAGAGGTATACATATTTAACAGAAAAGGAACCAGAGGAGTAGGGCATCCAGATACAGGTATCCGCCGTATCGGTGAGGTTTGGATGAATGTAGCTGTGACAGATAGGTAATATGTCCCATATCCAGTGAGAGTGATTTAATAAAATCTCCCGAATAGAGCAGAAGGGAAGCGGTTCAACAGATGGAAAGAAAACAGCCAGCGGACGATCACCAATCCACAAATCCCGCAAGAAATCCACAGTCCTACTGTCCCCTATAATCCACCTTGAGTTTGAGATAATCAACTGTTTGGCCTTATAGAATATGTTCTCAGTCATGCCTGTGGGAAAAGGGGTGATAATATCCGACAGATGCTTCTTTAAGAAGCGACGCCGAGCATACTCAGACCAAAGTGACGCGCCATGCATAATGTGCCATAATTGTTTAGCAACCAACGCCACTTGCATATCATCAAACCGACGGACCCCAAGACCTCCGTCAAGTAGTGATTTTTGAATATTATCCCAGGAGATCCATTGTCATTTCCTGAGTTCCAGGTTGCCACCCTAGAACAAATTAGCGCAGAGCCTATCAAGAAAACCCATAATAGCCTTGGGAATACAAAGGGGTGACGCCAGGTAAACCGGGTGGCTGCGAATGACAGAGCGGATGAGAACTGTGCGCCCAGCTTGAGATAGGAATTTGGTCTGCCAACCCAAAAGCCTCACAGTCACCTTGTCAATGAGAAACTTATAATCTACCACTAACAACCGGCCCTGTTTAAGCGGAACTCCCAAGTATTTCATGTGATGCACTGGATTTTTCATATCCTTGTTCGTGAGTCCCGGATCTGGTTTCTCGGAGTGTCCGACTCCGTTGTGTCCGAAATTTCATTTCGGACATCTTTCGTGTACGGATCGGCGCGATCCGGAGTTGTTTCGGAGGCCCGGAAGCATTCCACGGCTTTTCTGCGTGTGTTTTCTCATTCTCGGTGTGTGTTTCGGTAATTCCTTCGGAACCTCGTTGCGGGTGAACCGGGTCGTTCACCTAGGCGAGTGTGGTACCATTGCGATCGGTGTGTTCCGAGGATCGCGAAAATGTGATTTTCCTATTTTTGGTATTTTTTGGATTTTCTGGACTTTCCTATATATATAACCTTTTTCTCTCTCTCCCCTCTCATTTCTCTCTTCTCTCCCTCTCTCTTCTCACGCTCTCTCCTCTCTCCCTCTCTCTTCGGCGGCCGACGGGGTGGAGCGTGGGCGAGGTGGGGACGGCGCGGGTGAGGCACGGGCAAGGATGGGTGAGGATCGAGGCGGTGGAGGCGCAGTGAAGCACGACCATGGGTTCGTGGAACGGCGAGGCTTCAACGGCATTTTTTCGTGGATCGACGTCCACGGTGCATCGAATCTTCGGTGGAGGTAGGGGGATGGACCCTCAACACGCGTACTTCATTTCCCACGAGTTTTGTAGGCCGTGGAGAGCCGAGCGGGCTTGTTTGGGCATTTTGGGGAAAATACATGCTTTTGGGTGTGTGAGCCGAATCTTGTGTTTTGATTGTGTTTTTGGGGTTTAAATGGGTCCTGTCGGTGCTAGAGAGGTTGGGGAATATTTTCCCTTTTGTTTCCCCTTCACCTGGGGGTGAATGGGGCGTGGAATGGATTTCCCGCCGTTTTCCCGTTCTTCCGGGCGCGGACTGAGAACACGGTAGTCTCAGGTAGCGCGTTCTTGAGGGTCGCGCCGCCCCGATGGGGTGCGTTCATCGGAGAAGATGAACAGTAAGGTGGTTCCTATCGTGCTATAGGGTCCTAGCACGTTCTGTCTTGTCACGCTAGGTGACCCCAGCGCGATCTGTCCTGGTCGCGCTATAGGTCTATAGCGCGATCTGTCTTGTCACGCTACTAGTGTATTGCGCGTTCTGTCCTGAACGCGCTATGCGAGGGTAGCGCGATCTTGTGGTGACTAGTCCGGCCGCCCAGGGCGGGCAGTCTACGGCTGATCGTGCTCCCCTTGGGCCGTGTGTGTCCTAGACACCCCGTGGAGTTCCATGACCGTATCTTTGGGTGTATGGAGGTCCCATTTATCTCGATTAACGTGCCCGTGAGTTTAAGGGTCCGGGTGACCTTCTAGTGTTCTAATTATGTTGCATTGGTCTCCGATCGACCCGGTTGTGACCCAGTGGTCAACCTTTGGCCTCGTGAGTGTCCCAGACACCCCGTGGGTTTCATGACCTTGTTTTTGGGTGTCTGGAGGTACCGTGTTACCTCGATAAGTGTGCCAATGGGCTTAGCGTGTCCGGGTGACCCCAGGTGTTCCGGGCTAATGTGTTCTTGCTAGATTGAGTCACCGTGTATCGGTGTGAGTGCGGTGAGGTTCCCCCGCAAGTCGTTGCTTCTCTGGAAGGTGGCTTCCCAGTGGGCCAAGCGTGTGGCCTTGGATGGTGAGTCCAGTCTCCCAGCCTGGAGCTAGAGTTTTCTTAAGTTCCCTCCTCGAGGGATGGGTCTCGACAATTGTGAACTGCCCCGTGAGTTATCGCATTGTGGTTTTGGACCTAGGGATTAGGCCAGATTGACGGCTCAGTGCTGTCGTGTGCAACGGTCTTGACCCTGAGTCTTGTGACTCAAAGGCCGTTGGGTTTTGTAGGTCTCGTGGACCATCTAGAGTCTGGTGGCGTCGTGCCACCTATTACTTCGTGTTACTCGCAATGAGTGCGTGCGTGGTTTTCAGTGTCCACGTTCTGTGACACGTCCACTAGTCGTAGCCTTCTTACGGCACGCGTGTGCTGACCCACCTGGGAGTGGTGGAGCGGCTGACCCGAGAGAGATGGTGAGTAGGCTGGTTACCGTAGGGCCCCCACGTACAGCCGAGTCCGGGCGTAGGGGAAATTACCAGCTAGAGGACAGGCCTAGGGCGTATGGTCTGAGTGTGCACATGAGGTTGGGGGCGTCGGACGGCGCCGGTAGGCGCGACCTCAACTAGTCCTTGTTCTGTGGTACTGGTTACTGAGTGTGTCTAAGTCTCCGCCTGCGACATCGTAGCTAGACACTCGTGACGCGGTGTAAGACGTCAGAGGATGCATCCAATCGTTCTCCTAGTGGGTGGTGCTCCTGTCACGTGACGTGAGTGGTCCTGTACTGGGTTCTGTTTCAGTCCGTGAGACGGTACTTCGTGAGTGGTTTCGGGAGTGTTCCCGGAGTCGAGGTCTGGGGTTTCCGGTGAGCATCACCGAGGGCCTTTCCCCAGACAGCGTTGTGTTCACGATGGTGACGTCGTGACCGTGCTCCCTGACCGTGTGGTTCTGGCTCGGGTCCTTTTTGTGAGGGCAGGCCTCCGCTACGGAGGTATCGTGGCATTTTCCTAGTGGCGTGGTTAGGGCGGTTCGTGTTTGGTGGTCCCCGATCGTGGAATCGGATGGTCGGGTGTGTGGCTTGGTTGTCCCCCGACGGGAGACTTGGTCGTGTTTTCTGGTACAGTCGGAGTAGCTGTAGAGCCGAGGTTTTACCAGGCACCGTTGTTACTTTCTTGCTTTCCTAGTTACTACTTTTTGTGCCGCCGTTGTTCTCAGTGGGGGTTCCGTGGGATCCCTACTGGGCCAGTGACAGGAGGCTCACCCCTGCGTTTCAGGTGCGGTGGTTCTTCCTCGAGGTTCGAGGGTGTAGTACGGAGGTTCTTAATTGCCAGCTTGTCGGGCCGAGTGTTCACTTGGCATGTGGTACGTTTTACTGCTTTAGACTATACTTTCTGTTGGACTGGACTCTGTTGTAGTTGTTCATTTATTTCTGTTAATTGTTGATTTATCCTGCCTTATTTCCTATTTCTTTGTAACTCCACACTCCTTTTTAGCCCTTTCGAGCCCTCCCGGCTCGTGGGCGGCGGTTCGAGTCTTGGGTTATCGGGCCTTCCCGGTAACCGGATTCTCGGGTCGTTACAGTTGGTATCAGAGCGTGGTTGTGGACGTACATGGAAATTCGAGATATTGCAGCGATCAGAGTCCGTAAGGTCCAGTATAGTCGACAGCTGGCATAGGGTTTCGTGCATATTTTTCGCTTTGTTTCTCGCTTGAGAGCTTGAGTGCGCTGTGCGGCGCAGTGAAGCTGGTTGCTGTCCGTGGCTTTCGTGCCGGCATGGGATCTTAAGGTCGAGGTCGAGAGCTTTCTCCCTCGGGTGGTGGCCCCAGTCGTGCTGCGTTGGGCAAGGGTTGCCGGCGGGTGTGTTGTTGTGGTGCTGCATTCGAGGAATTTGCAGCGAGGTCAGGTGGCTGGTGAGGACTGTTCGTCATTAAGTGGCCGTGGGTGTGCTTTGAGGGAGCTGTTGTCGAGTTTGGCCACTCCAGTCTGAGGATTGCCCAGCCCCTGCGGTGTTAAGGTTGTGGTTTTAGGTGTTGGAGCGGGTGCTCTGGTCAAGAATTGTGCTCGAGTGAGCGGAAGGTTTTCTGTTGAGTTGCTGATTTGTCGAGCCCGATGTCCTTGTCGTGCTCTGTGGCATTAGAAATGACGTGTTGGTCTCGATTATTCTTGCAGATTCTGAGGTAGGATTAGGCTGTGGTGTCCCAGTAAGTTCTCGCTCCTGCGCTTCTGCGTGCGAATGGGTTGTGTTCGCCCAGGATTTGGCTCGAGATGTGAAGGTTCCGCGGTGAGTTTGGGGACTCGAGGATGAGCGTTGGCGGTTGTCGGTTATGGCTCGTGTTGCGGCTCTTGACGTGGCGTGTTGCAGTTTGGGGAAGTGCAACGGTGGTGCATCGAGAGATGTTGTGATCGTGGTCCGATGGGACACTTGGTAAGTGTTGTCGGAGGAGCTGACCTGATGGAAGTGATAGTTTTCTTGGTGCTGGAAGTGTTATTCCCAGCATGCGTGATGCTCGAGGTCAGGTCGAGTGTGGAGTTTTCCTTCCATTGGTCGGAGGTGTAATTGGTTTATCCTTTGGTTGGAGAGATTGCATTTGGCCAAGGTTCATTGTCTTGCATTATGCGTTCGGATTGGTTGGCCTTTGTGTGCCATGAAATCCGTGCAAGCCGTGTTCCGTGTTTTTGGCAAGGTGGTTGCCTATGAGAAGCGTTGCCCGTTCCCTGATGTGTAAGGGTGTTGGCGCTGTTCCAGAAGGATGAGTGCCGGCTGGGCGGTGTTTTTGAGATTTACGGTTGGTGTTGTGATTGCCGATGTGCGGAGGATCGGAGTATGCAGGGTTGCATATGGTTGTCGGGATGGTGGATCCCGAGTTGTCGATGTAGTGGCTGTGCGTATGGATCAGAGTGTGTGGATCGTAGCGTTGGTTGCTGCGAGTGGATTTCTGAGGAAGGGTAGAGCAGCGGAGGGTTGGTTCATCGATATGCGTTGTCTCCGACGGTGTGAGACATGTTGTTGCCATGCCGTTGCTTGAGATCTTGTCGTTCATGGCACTGGCAGGTGGGGAGTTGGGGAAATATGTTGGTGAGGTTGCCGCATGAGTACCCTATTCTTGCGTTGGAGGTTGCATTCGCGGATGAGATGGTGTTTTGGAGAAGTGTGTCGTGGATTGTAAGAGGTTGTGTGTCCCGTGGCGCTGTCATAAGAGCGGGAGTCGGGATTGGCAGGCGTCCTCTTGGATTAATTGAGATGGAGGTTTCGATGGGATAGGATTCGATGCAACAGGACGGTGGTCGATGCCTGTGTATGGAGGTCTCTGATGAGACGTTGACGTGGGATATTGATCATCAGTCTGCGGCCAGCAAGGGAGGATTCCCCATAACTCTGAGTCGAGTGACGTGAAGACCGAGGGGAGATGGAGTCTTTGGGTCCCGCCGTGCTCCCCTGAAGGGTAGAGTTGGGTCGGAGATCCATCTGGATGTGGTGGTGGTCTGTGCGAGAGTCAACGGATGGCTTGCCGAGGTTTGGAATGTTCCCTTCGGATCTGGTGGAGGACTAGGAAAGAAGGAAGAACCTGAGCAAGCGGAGGTTTCCCGTTGGCGAATGTCTGGTGACCAGTGGATGGTCTTTCACAGACAGAAGATGCTGGTTGTAGGGGCTCGAGGATGGAGAGAGCCGCGTGCCAGTGAGGCCTTTTGGTGGCCGTTTCTGAGGTATGTTTTCCCCAGATGGGATCTGAGCTTTGTCGAAGTTTGAGTTCTGACAGAGTTGGTCCCGTGCTATTGTGGCGTTCGGCTTGCCGAGTGTGGAGTGGTCCTCGGCGTGGAGCCGACAAATTTGTGGTGGTCAGCTGGCAGAGAAGCTGGTGTTAGGTTGGTCTACCGAGCGTGGGTGATGACCGGTGGATTGGTCCTTGTGGCGCGGATTGTGTTCCCTCGATGGGCGAGAGGGGGGCAGCGATGTCGTGAGTTGTTTCCGTTGTGTCTGAGGTGATACCAGACTTGCGCCTTTGTATTATGCCTGCTCTGGTGACCGATGTGTGTGTGGTGTGCGGAGCGTGGCGTCGTTCATGATTATGGTCTGGTCGTATCCCTCATGATCGGTGCTTTTGCGAGAATCAAGGTTTTTCTATGTTGGGGCCCTGACAGCGTTGTCAGTTGGTGGAGACATTCTTCCCCTGCAACTTGGTGTAAGTCCTGAATTTTGAGGATGAAATTTCTTTAAGGGGGGAGGGCTGTGATGCCCTGGATTTTTTGGATCCTTGTTCGTGAGTCTCGGATCTGGTTTCTCGGAGTGTCCAACTCCGTTGTGTCCAAAATTTCATTTCGGACATCTTTCGTGTTCGGATCGGCGGGATCCAGAGTTGTTTCGGAGGCCCGGAAGCGTTCCGTGGCTTTTCCGCATGTGTTTTCCGATTCCCGGTGTGTGTTTCGGTAATTCTTTCGGAACCTCGTTGCGGGTGAACCAGGCCGTTCACCTAGGCGAGTGTGGTACCGTTGCAATCGGTGCGTTCCGAGGATCGCGGAAATGTGATTTTCCTATTTTTGAAATTTTTTGGATTTTCCAGACTTTCCTATATATATAACCTTTTTCTCTCTCTCCCCTCTCATTTCTCTCTTCTCTCCCTCTCTCTTCTCACACTCTCTCCTCTCTCCCTCTCTCTCCGGCGGCCGACGGGGTGGAGCGTGGGCGAGGTGGGGACGGCGCGGGTGAGGCACGGGCGAGGATGGGTGAGGATCGAGGCGGTGGAGGCGCGATGAAGCTCGGCCGTGGGTTCGTGGAACAGCGAGGCTTCAACGGCATTTTCATCGTGGATCGGCGTCCACGGTGCGTCGAATCTTCGGTAGAGGTAGGGAGATGGACCCTCAACCCGCGTACTTCATTTCCCGCGAGTTTTGTAGGCCGTGGTGAGCCGAGCGGACTTGTTTGAGTGTTTTGGGGAAAATGCATGCTTTTGGGTGTGTGAGCCGAATCTTGTGTTTTGATTGTGTTTTTGGGGTTTAAATGGGTCCTCTCAGTGCTAGAGAGGTTGGGAAATGTTTTCCCTTTTGTTTCCCCTTCACCTGGGGGTGAATGGGGCGTGGAATGGATTTCCCGCCATTTTCCCGTTCTTCCAGGCACGGACTGAGAACGCGCTAGTCTCAGTTAGCGCGTTCTTGAGGGTTGCGCCGCCCCGATGGGGCGCGTTCATCAGAGAAGATGAATAGTAAGGCGGTTCCTACCACGCTATAGGGTCCTAGCGCGTTCTGTCTTGTCGTGCTAGGTGACCCTAGCGCGATCTATCCTGGTCGCGCTATAGGTCTATAGCGCGATCTGTCTTGTCGCGCTACTAGTGTATAGCGCGTTCTATCCTTAACGCGCTATGCGAGGGTAGCGCGATCTTGTGGTGACCAGTCGGGCCGCCTAGGGGGGTCAGTCTACGGCTGATCGTGCTCTCCTTCGGCCGTGTGTGTCCCGGACACCCCGTGGAGTTCCGTGACCGTGTCTTTGGGTGTCCGGAGGTCCCATTTATCTCGATTAACGTGCCCATGAGTTTAAGGGTCCGGGTGACCTTCTAGCGTTCTGATTATGTTGCATTGGTCTCCGATCGACCCGGTTGTGACCCAGTGGTTGACCTTTGGCCTCGTGAGTGTCCCAGATAGTGGGTTTCGTGACCGTGTTTTTGGGTGTTTGGAGGTACCGTGTTACCTCGATAAGCATGCACGTGGGCTTGGCGGGTCCGGGTGACCCCAGGTGTTCCTGGGTTCCATGTTCTTGCTAGATCGAGTCACCGTGTATCGGTGTGAGTGCGGTGAGGTTCCCCCGCAAGTCGTTGCATCTCTGGAAGGTGGCTTCCGAGTGGGCCAAGCGTGTGGCCTTGGACGGTGAGTCCAGTCTCCCAGCCTGGAGCTGGAGTTTTCTTAAGTTCCCTCCTCGAGGGATGGGTCTCGACAGTTGTAAACTGCCCCGTGAGTTATCGCATTGTGGTTTTGGACCTAGGGATTAGGCCAGATTGATGGCTCAGTGCTGTCGTGTGCAACGGTCTTGACCCCGAGTCTTGTGACTCAAAGGCTGTTGGGTTTTGTAGGTCTCGTGGACCATCTAGAGTCTGGTGGCATCGTGCCACCTGTTACTCTGTGTTACTCGCAATGACTGCGTGCGTGGCTTTTAGTGTCTACGTTCTGTGACACGTCCACTAGTCGTAGCCTTCTTACGGCACGCGTGTGCTGACCCACCTGGGAGTGGTGGAGCGGCTGACCTGAGAGAGACGGTGAGTAGGCTGGTTACCGTAGCGCCCCCACGTACAGCCGAGTCCGGGCTTAGGGGGAATTACCAGCTAGAGGACAGGCATAGGGCGTATGGTCTGAGTGTGCACATGAGGTTGGGGGCGTCGGACGGCGCCGACAGGCGCGACCCCAACTAGTCCTTGTTCTGTGGTACTGGTTACTGAGTGTGTCTTAGTCTCCTCCTGGGGCGTCATAGCTAGACACTCGTGACGCGGTGTAAGACGTCAGGGGACGCATCCGGTCGTTCTCCTAGTGGGTGGTGCTCCTGTCACGTGAGGTGAGTGGTCGTGTACTGGGTTCTGTTCCGTCCGCGAGATGGGACTTCGTGAGTGGTTTCGCGAGTGTTCCCGGAGTCAAGGTATGGGGTTTCCGGTGAGCGTCATTGAGGGCCTTTCCCCAGACAGCGTTGTGTTCACGACGGTGAGGTCGTGACCGTGTTCCCTGACCGTGTGGTTCTGGCTCGGGTCCTTTTTGTGATGGCAGGCCTGTGCTACGGAGGTATCGTGGCGTTTTCCTAGTGGCGTGGTTAGGGCGGTTTGTGTCTGGTGGTCCCCGATCGTGGAATCGGGTGGTCGGGTGTGTGGCTTGGTTATCCCCCGACGGGAGACTAGGTCATGTTTTCTGGTACAGTAGGAGTAGATGTAGAGCCGAGGTTTTACCGGGCACCGTAGTTACTTTCCTACTTTCATAGTTATTACTTTTTGTGCCGCCGTTGATCTCAGTTGGGGTTCCGCGGGATCCCTACTGGGCTAGTGACAGGAGACTCACCCCTGCATTTCAGGTGCGGCGGTTCTTCCTCGAGGTTCAAGGGTGCAGTATGGAGGTTCTTAGTTGTCAGCTTGCCGAGCCGAGTGTTCACTTGGCATGTGGTACGTTTTACTACTTTAGACAGTACTTTCTGTTGGACTGGACTCTGTTGTAGTTGTTCATTTATTTCTGTTAATTGTTGAATTATCCTGCCTTATTTCCTATTTCTTTGTACCTCCACACTCCTTTTTAGCCCTTCCGAGCCCTCCCGGCTCGTGGGCGGCGGTTCGAGTCTCGGGTTATCAGGCCTTCCCGGTAACCGGATTCTCAGGTCGTTACATTTCATGACGCCAGATTGAGGCCTGTATCTTGTAAGCCGCTGAATCGTGCAAGAGAGAGTCTTAGGGGCCTTAGCTGAGAGCATAAAACAACTCTTCCCAGCATTGATGAGTTGTCCCAAGCAATCTTCATATTGCTTCAGAAAATACTGCAAGGCCTGAATATTCCGTCTAGCCCCGTTCATAAAAATCATGGTGTCATCTGCATAAAGCAAATGGGATATCTGCGGACAACCCCTTAGCCCTTTGAAACATTGAATGCGACCCAAATCAAAAAGATTATGCAGACCCCTGCTCAATACCTCCGATGCGAGGATAAATAGGTAAGGAGCTAGCGGATCTCCTTGACGAATGCCTCTGGAGGACTTAAAGAACCCCGTAAGTTCACCATTAAAATTGATGGAAAACCCAGAATTGGACAAGAGCATGCCAATATAGGCTATGAATCTGTTGGAGAAGCCAAACTGACGAAGGACCGCCAGAATAAAATCCCACTCCATTCTGTCATAGGCTTTAGCCATATCCAGCTTCAAGATAATGTTGTGCCCATACACTTTCCTATTAATATCCTTCATCAATTGAGAGGAGAGGGCTATATTATCTATAATGTATCTGCCCTTGACAAAAGTTCCTTGCCCCTTGGAGGCAATCGAAGACAAAAGAGGGACCAATCTCATACAGAGAAGTCTAGAAATAATCTTGTAAACAAAATTGCACAAACTGATTAGTCGATGGTCATTAAAAGAGTGAGGTTCAAGCACTTTTGGAACCAGCGTGATAATAAAGGAGGAGATGCCTCGTGGCTAAGGAAAACCTGCAAAGAAATCCTGCACCGTAGCCACCACATCATGGCCAACATAATCCCAACAGGTAGTAAAAAACACCCCAGTGTACCCATCCAGCCCAGGCGCACTCCCGCCATCCAGCAACCAGACTACCTCCTTAATCTCCTGAGCACTTGGCATGCCACACAGAGTATGGTTCTTGTTAAAATAATAATTTGAATGTGCTAGACTTCTCTAGAAGCATGAAGAAAACTCCAAAACATTCTGGAAGAAAGATGGAGGCATAGAAGGTTCTAGAATGCCATTAAAAAGAGAGAACTCCAGAAACACTTATCTAGAGAGAAGATGAGAGAAGAATGCTCTAGAATGACAGTGCCTAAGAAGTATCTAGAAAGAGCTCCATACCTCTTATGGAGTCTATAAATACCACTACCTAGGCACCCTTGTGGGCATCCAAGAAGAGAGATCGAAGAGATCCAAGTAGAAGTAGAAGTGAGCTAAAGAGCCTCACTCCATTCCATCAACCTTCCAAGTCTTTTACCAAGCCTTTCCATCTTCCATCTCCCCTTCTACATTGTACAAGATCTTTTGTACTTGTACTATTTCTTCAATAAAATTATTGCTTTCTTCACCTTTTGTGCCCATCTCACTTCCGCTGCTCCAACAAATTTGGTATCAGAGCCATAGCCTCCATTCCCTCAAGTTCCAATCATGGCGGCACCTAGCACAACTCTTTTCAACTATTCTCAAAATCTTATCCCCATTTTTGATGGAGAGAATTGTGATTTTTAGAGTCTCCAAATGAAGACTCTTTTCATCTCTCAAGATCTCTGGGAGCTCGTTGAAGGCGGATACGAGGTTCCAGAGGACGGGGCAACTCTCGCATCGTGGACGTCGGCAAAGCAAAAGGAGTACAAAGAAAATAAGAAGAAAGATGCGAAGGCATTATTATTCATCCAATAAGGGGTAAGCAAATCTATCTTTCCCCATATTATGACGTCTGCAACCTCGAAAGATGCTTGGGATCTTCTAAAGCAAGAATTTCAAGGGTCATCAAAGGTAATCTCCATCAAGTTACAATCATTATGGAGAGAGTTTGATAATATTATGATGAAAGAAAATGAAACTGTTCAAGTATTTTTTACTCGAGTTGCCGGCATCATAAATCAAATTAGAAGCTATGGGAATAAAATAGAAGAGAAGAAAATAGTTGAGAAAGTATTGAGAAGTCTTCCATTCAAGTTTGATCATATTGTTGCTGCTATTGAAGAATCCAAAGATCTATCAAAATTTTCTATGCACGAACTAATGGGTTCTCTGGAGGCGCATGAGCAAAGAATGAATAGATTTTCTCATCAGACTATGGAGCAAGCATTTCAGTCAAAGGTATCATTATCTGACAAAAGAGAGGAGTCAAAGAAGGATAATATGGAAGGCTATTCTTCACAACAACAGTTCGGAAAAGGCAATTCAAGGCAGAAGAAGTTCATGAAACAAGGTCAGGACAGAGGAAGATGATATGAGAAAAATTATCCAAAAGGTACGTCTACCTCCCAATGTCGAATTTGCAAAAAGCTTGGACATGTTATAGAAGATTGCAGATTTAAATGCATCAAATGTAAAAACGCTAATCACTCCCAAAGAGACTGTTATTATCAGCAAAAAAATGAAGCTAATTATTCGGAGATGGATCAACTATTTTACTCTTGCTTTACCAGTCATTCAAATTCTAGCGATATATGGTATTTGGATAGTGGCTGTAGCAATCATACGACAGGAAATAAAAGCAGCTTTGTCAAATTAGATGAAGAGATACATTCTCAAGTGAAGCTTGGAGATGGCAAGCTACATGAAGTAAAAGGCAAGGGAGTGATAGCGGTGCATACAAAGGGAGGTAAGACGAAGTTTATCACAGATGTTCTTTATGTTCCTGGCCTAGCTCAAAATTTATTAAGTGTTGGACAGTTGATGCAAAAGGGTTATTCAGCCAATTTCAGAAAAGATGAATGCATCATTATAGAAGACAAAAGTGAAAAGTTAGTGGCAAAATTCAAGATGGCTCCCAACAAAGTCTTTCCGCTAAAAATGCCACTAGAAAATATGGCTCTAAAAATTGAAGGAGAAGATAACTCTCTCATATGGCATAAGAGATTTGGCCATTTGAATTATAGAAGCCTCATATTACTAAAGAAGAAGAGAATGGTCATTGGATTGCCATATCTTAAAGAAGAAGAAAACAAAATTTGTGAAGGATGCATCTATGGAAAGATGCACAGATTACCCTTCACTAAAACATCATGGAGAGCTAAAGAGCCATTACAATTGGTACATGCTGACATTTGTGGTCCAACAAAAACTGCCCCACTTAATGGTTCACGATATTTTCTACTGTTTGTGGATGATTATAGCCGAATGATGTGGATATACTTTCTGAAGAAAAAATCAGAGGCATTTACAATGTTCTTACGATTTAAAGCATTTGTCGAGAAACAAAGTGGCAAAAAGCTCAAGGTTTTAAGGACAGATCGTGGAGGAGAGTTTACTTCTAAAGAATTTCAAGAATATTGCAGGAACGAAGGAATAAAGAAGGAGCTAACAGCAAGATATACACCTCAGCAAAATGGAGTAGCCGAGCGAAAGAACAGGACAATAGTAGAGATGGCTCGGAGCATGCTAAAAGGTATGAATCTTCCTAATAGTTTTTGGGCTGAGGCTGTACATACTGCAGTTTACATTTTAAACAGGTCTCCAACAAAAGCAGTTCCAAACAAAACACCATATGAGACCTAGTTTAAGAGAAAGGCCAAGGTAAGTCATTTTAGAATCTTTGGATGCATTGCATATGGCCATATTCCTTCACAAGTTAGAGAAGAAAAATTTGATAAGAAAGGAGAAAAATATATATTCATTGGATATAGTGAGGAATCAAAGGCATATAGATTGCTTGAGCCTAAGACAAATAAATTGGTTATTTCTAGAGATGTGATATTTGATGAAACATCATCATGGAAATGGGAAGAAGAAGAAGAAAAACAAGTACCAAAAATTATAGAAGAAAAAGAATTAGTAGCTCCTTCTCCTCCACAAAGTCCAAGAGAGCAAGGCGAGTCAAGTAATGACTCAAACACACCACGACAAAAGGAACGCTCTCTCAAAGAAATATATGAAAAAAGTAATGTTGCTTATTTCTGCTATGAACCACAAAGATATGAGGAGGCAGTTAAAGATGAGAAATGGATAAGGGCCATGGATGAAGAAATGAATATGATTGAGAAAAATCACACATGGGAGCTAGTTGAGCAGTCGAAAGATAAAGAAGTTATTTCATACTCGATAGATGACCGAAAGAGTACTTCTGGATATTTATTTTATCTTGGAACAAAGCTTATTTCATGGTCATCTAAGAAGCAACAAACAATCGCTCTATCATCAGCAGAAGCCGAATATATATCTGCTACAAGTGCCGCATGCGAAGCTGTCTGGTTAAGAAGAATATTATCACAGCTTCAACAAAATCAAGAAGAACCAACTACTATACTTTGTGATAATATGTCAGCCATCGCTATGACAAAGAATCCAGTCTTTCATGCACGGACGAAGCATATCGAGCTGCGACATCACTATATCCGAGATTTGGTCGAAAAAGAAGAAATCATTCTGAAGTTTATAAAGACAGAAGAGCAAGTCGCCGACATCTTCACGAAGCCTTTGGCCACCGACAAGTTTATACACTTTAGAAGGAGTATGCACATTACAAATTAAGAGGGGGTGTTAAAATAATAATTTGAATGTGCTAGACTTCTCTAGAAGCATGAAGAAAACTCCAAAACATTCTGGAAGAAAGATGGAGGCATAGAAGGTTCTAGAATGCCATTAAAAAGAGAGAACTCCAGAAACACTTATCTAGAGAGAAGATGAGAGAAGAATGCTCTAGAATGACAGTGCCTAAGAAGTATCTAGAAAGAGCTCCATACCTCTTATGGAGTCTATAAATACCACTACCTAGGCACCCTTGTGGGCATCCAAGAAGAGAGATCGAAGAGATCCAAGTAGAAGTAGAAGTGAGCTAAAGAGCCTCACTCCATTCCATCAACCTTCCAAGTCTTTTACCAAGCCTTTCCATCTTCCATCTCCTCTTCTACATTGTACAAGATCTTTTGTACTTGTACTATTTCTTCAATAAAATTATTGCTTTCTTCACCTTTTGTGCCCATCTCACTTCCGCTGCTCCAACAAATTTGGTATCAGAGCCATAGCCTCCATTCCCTCAAGTTCCAATCATGGCGGCACCTAGCACAACTCTTTTCAACTATTCTCAAAATCTTATCCCCATTTTTGATGGAGAGAATTATGATTTTAGAGTCTCCAAATGAAGACTCTTTTCATCTCTCAAGATCTCTGGGAGCTCGTTGAAGGCGGATACGAGGTTCCAGAGGACGGGGCAACTCTCGCATCGTGGACGTCGGCAAAGCAAAAGGAGTACAAAGAAAATAAGAAGAAAGATGCGAAGGCATTATTATTCATCCAACAAGGGGTAAGCAAATCTATCTTTCCCCATATTATGACGTCTGCAACCTCGAAAGATGCTTGGGATCTTCTAAAGCAAGAATTTCAAGGGTCATCAAAGGTAATCTCCATCAAGTTACAATCATTATGGAGAGAGTTTGATAATATTATGATGAAAGAAAATGAAACTGTTCAAGTATTTTTTACTCGAGTTGCCGACATCATAAATCAAATTAGAAGCTATGGGGATAAAATAGAAGAGAAGAAAATAGTTGAGAAAGTATTGAGAAGTCTTCCATTCAAGTTTGATCATATTGTTGCTGCTATTGAAGAATCCAAAGATCTATCAAAATTTTCTATGCACGAACTAATGGGTTCTCTGGAGGCGCATGAGCAAAGAATGAATAGATTTTCTCATCAGACTATGGAGCAAGCATTTCAGTCAAAGGTATCATTATCTGACAAAAGAGAGGAGTCAAAGAAGGATAATATGGAAGGCTATTCTTCACAACAACAGTTCGGAAAAGGCAATTCAAGGCAGAAGAAGTTCATGAAACAAGGTCAGGACAGAGGAAGAAGATATGAGAAAAATTATCCAAAAGGTACGTCTACCTCCCAATGTCGAATTTGCAAAAAGCTTGGACATGTTATAGAAGATTGCAGATTTAAATGCATCAAATGTAAAAACGCTAATCACTCCCAAAGAGACTGTTATTATCAGCAAAAAAATGAAGCTAATTATTCAGAGATGGATCAACTATTTTACTCTTGCTTTACCAGTCATTCAAATTCTAGCGATATATGGTATTTGGATAGTGGCTGTAGCAATCATACGACAGGAAATAAAAGCAGCTTTGTCAAATTAGATGAAGAGATACATTCTCAAGTGAAGCTTGGAGATGGCAAGCTACATGAAGTAAAAGGCAAGGGAGTGATAGCGGTGCATACAAAGGGAGGTAAGACGAAGTTTATCACAGATGTTCTTTATGTTCTTGGCCTAGCTCAAAATTTATTAAGTGTTGGACAGTTGATGCAAAAGGGTTATTCAGCCAATTTCAGAAAAGATGAATGCATCATTATAGAAGACAAAAGTGAAAAGTTAGTGGCAAAATTCAAGATGGCTCCCAACAAAGTCTTTCTGCTAAAAATGCCACTAGAAAATATGGCTCTAAAAATTGAAGGAGAAGATAGCTCTCTCATATGGCATAAGAGATTTGGCCATTTAAATTATAGAAGCCTCATATTACTAAAGAAGAAGAGAATAGTCATTGGATTGCCATATCTTAAAGAAGAAGAAAACAAAATTTGTGAAGGATGCATCTATGGAAAGATGCACAGATTGCCCTTCACTAAAACATCATGGAGAGCTAAAGAGCCATTACAATTGGTACATGCTGACATTTGTGGTCCAACAAAAACTGCCCCACTTAATGGTTCACGATATTTTCTACTGTTTGTGGATGATTATAGCTGAATGATGTGGATATACTTTCTGAAGAAAAAATCAGAGGCATTTACAATGTTCTTACGATTTAAAGCATTTGTCGAGAAACAAAGTGGCAAAAAGCTCAAGGTTTTAAGGACAGATCGTGGAGGAGAGTTTACTTCTAAAGAATTTCAAGAATATTGCAGGAACGAAGGAATAAAGAAGGAGCTAACAGCAAGATATACACCTCAGCAAAATGGAGTAGCCGAGCGAAAGAACAGGACAATAGTAGAGATGGCTCGGAGCATGCTAAAAGGTATGAATCTTCCTAATAGTTTTTGGGCTGAGGCTGTACATACTGCAGTTTACATTTTAAACAGGTCTCCAACAAAAGCAGTTCCAAACAAAACACCATATGAGACCTGGTTTAAGAGAAAGGCCAAGGTAAGTCATTTTAGAATCTTTGGATGCATTGCATATGGCCATATTCCTTCACAAGTTAGAGAAGAAAAATTTGATAAGAAAGGAGAAAAATATATATTCATTGGATATAGTGAGGAATCAAAGGCATATAGATTGCTTGAGCCTAAGATAAATAAATTAGTTATTTCTAGAGATGTGATATTTGATGAAACATCATCATGGAAATGGGAAGAAGAAGAAGAAAAACAAGTACCAAAAATTATAGAAGAAAAAGAATTAGTAGCTCCTTCTCCTCCACAAAGTCCAAGAGAGCAAGGCGAGTCAAGTAATGACTCAAACACACCACGACAAAAGGAACGCTCTCTCAAAGAAATATATGAAAAAAGTAATGTTGCTTATTTCTGCTATGAACCACAAAGATATGAGGAGGCAGTTAAAGATGAGAAATGGATAAGGGCCATGGATGAAGAAATGAATATGATTGAGAAAAATCACACATGGGAGCTAGTTGAGCAGTCGAAAGATAAAGAAGTTATTTCATGCTCGATAGATGACCGAAAGAGTACTTCTGGATATTTATTTTATCTTGGAACAAAGCTTATTTCATGGTCATCTAAGAAGCAACAAACAATCGCTCTATCATCAGCAGAAGCCGAATATATATCTGCTACAAGTGCCGCATGCGAAGCTGTCTGGTTAAGAAGAATATTATCACAGCTTCAACAAAATCAAGAAGAACCAACTACTATACTTTGTGATAATATGTCAGCCATCGCTATGACAAAGAATCCAGTCTTTCATGCACGGACGAAGCATATCGAGCTGCGACATCACTATATCCGAGATTTGGTCGAAAAAGAAGAAATCATTCTGAAGTTTATAAAGACAGAAGAGCAAGTCGCCGACATCTTCACGAAGCCTTTGGCCACCGACAAGTTTATACACTTTAGAAGGAGTATGCACATTACAAATTAAGAGGGGGTGTTAAAATAATAATTTGAATGTGCTAGACTTCTCTAGAAGCATGAAGAAAACTCCAAAACATTCTGGAAGAAAGATGGAGGCATAGAAGGTTCTAGAATGCCATTAAAAAGAGAGAACTCCAGAAACACTTATCTAGAGAGAAGATGAGAGAAGAATGCTCTAGAATGACAGTGCCTAAGAAGTATCTAGAAAGAGCTCCATACCTCTTATGGAGTCTATAAATACCACTACCTAGGCACCCTTGTGGGCATCCAAGAAGAGAGATCGAAGAGATCCAAGTAGAAGTAGAAGTGAGCTAAAGAGCCTCACTCCATTCCATCAACCTTCCAAGTCTTTTACCAAGTCTTTCCATCTTCCATCTCCCCTTCTACATTGTACAAGATCTTTTGTACTTGTACTATTTCTTCAATAAAATTATTGCTTTCTTCACCTTTTGTGCCCATCTCACTTCCGCTGCTCCAACAGTTCTGCTCCTCGGACACCAAATGTGGAATACACTCCAGAAGGTCCTCGTTCAAGGTGTGTGCTTCAAAGGTGAGAATGCCTTGAAAATGCCTTTGAGCAAGCTCACGAAGCACATCCCGGTCCGAACACCAATCGCCATCTGCCCCCACCTTGAGCCGGTGGATACAGCTTCTCCTCTTATGGTGTTTAGCCCAAGCATGGTAGAAAGCAGTGTTTCTGTCGCCACTGTCGATCCATTCAACCCGGCTCTTCTGATGCCAAAAAATCTCCTCTGCCTTCAGAGCCTGGCGTAATTTCCCATTAGCTTCGTGCAGAGCACTACGGTGCTTAGGAGAGGGCTCAATGTCAAATGCCTGTTGAGCACACTGCACCAGGTCCTCCTTCTCCCTGACCTGTTGGGTAATATCACCAAAGATCTCTTTGTTCCACATACGCAACACAGCCTTGAGATGTTTAAGTTTAACCTGAATACGGGTGAGGCCATTGGGGTGATTAACGTGGCAGGACTCCCAAGTCTTTCTAACCACCTCCTGAAAATCTTGGTGTGAAGTCCACATTTTCTAGAGGATAAAACGGCCAATCCCACGGCCTTCCGGCGGGGGCAGAGAGGAAGAGCGGAGCGTGATCTGAAGGGCCACGCAGGAGGTGTTGCACCTGAGTGTTCAGAAATTTATCAAGCCAGAGACTGTTATAAAGGAATCTATCCAACCTCGCATGAATGGTGGCAAACCCCATTCGATTATTGGACCAGGAAGAAACCTGACCAGAGTAACCTGCATCACAAAGCCCAATGTTAATAAGGAAAGCCTAGAAATCCTCCATTCCTTGCATATTTGGGCCTGCACCCCCAATCTTTTCACCAGCATTGAGCACACAATTGAAATCGCCCCCAAGCAGCCAGGGCGCATTAATACCGGCCGCAAAATCCGATAGCTGACAGAAGAGTTCACGTCGACGAAGACGGTTGCAGGCAGCATAGATCGCAGTAAAATAAAAGGCAAAAGAAGCCCCTTCCTTGACGCCAACCGTGATGAACTGATCCGACGACTCAACCAGCTCAAGAAGAAGACAGGAGTGCCAGAGAAGCCAAATTCTCGGATTATCACTGTTTCCCACAGTCCATCTATCCATTTTAATTAATCTCCCAACCTTATCTATCTTAGTAATATCAAGCATGGGCTCAGACAGAGCTACAACCACAGGCTTATGTTTGATAACCAAACGCTTGAGATAGCGCCGAGACGCAAAGTTACCCACACCCCGAATATTCCAGACAAGAAGATTGTCCATCAACATTCAGACTGGGGGAAGGATTTCATGGACCTAGCACGCGACCGTGTAATGATACCTCCCTCACAATTTATTGAAGGTTTGAAGGAGTTTATTATCTGCTCAAGATTGCACTGGGGCATTAGCACATTGTCCAAAATAAAATTGTCGTCCATATCGTGCGCTCTGATACCCCTTGGAGAGCTGAGCAAGTTACAATGAGTTCTTCTAACCTCTTCATTAACGTGGTTAGCGAGACACTCCTGGGGAACTGGTCCCTCATGTACAGGGCCATGCAGTTCATGCACGCTCAAGAGAGGCTCAGAGGCCTTCTCCCCAACTTCCTAAGGGGCCAGAAGGGGCTCCACTGCCTCTCAAACTGGGCATCCGTGTTCCGCTCTTCCAAGCGCTCCGATTGCAACGCAGCATCAGGAAAAACACTTTCCACCAACCCATCCTTTTGAAGAGCCAAACCCAAATACATATCTGCAGGAAGAGCCTCAGATTCGGCTGGATGCCATCGAGACTCATCCTCCGCTCTAACGTCGTCCTCACCCACCGTATCGCCAGTATCAGACACTAGCCGCTCAAAAGCATTGGAAACAAGAACAATAGTTATCGCCTGCGTCTTAGGAGAAGAACCTAAATAGTTTTTTTGTTGCACCACCCGCCATTCCTTCAATTTCTCCTGTGGATCCACCACGTTCACATCATCACGGCCCCTCACAGGCAAACTAGCAGGTTTCGAATCCTCCTTGAACTTCTTCTTGCAGACCCCTTCTAGATGACCAATCCGACGACAAAACTGACAGATCGTAGGGACTTTATGAAAATTAACTTTTTGCCAGAAACCTTCCTCACCACAGCCAATCCAAATACCTTCAGGATGCGGCTTGGACACATCTACGTCAACACAAACAAGAGCTTCCGCTGTTTGAGTCCAGGCTAACGTAGCATCATGGATCCGAAGAACGGTGCCAATGTTGCCAGCAATAGCTTTCAAATAGTCTTCATTAAATAGATTAACCGGCAAGCCAGGGAAGCCTACCCAAGTAGGAAGTAGCATGGGATCCGCTGAGAAATCAAAATCCTTAGTCCAATGAAAAAACTGAAACAGGAACCCCTTCAGGTACAGATTTTTACGAACCAGAACCTTCAAGAAATCTTCTTCTTCAATGAATCGCATGAGGACATGGCGAGGATTTAAGATGCTGACAATAAAACCACCCTTTAAAGCCAACCGATGCGCAAGGCAACTTTTAAGGATGGGTATAGCAGGTCTACCATATTAGCACTTAGCCACGATGGTCATCTGCAACGGGGCTTCCGATCGATGAATCTCCTCCCGAGTGAAGAACACTACTGGACGACCATCGTCCGTGAAAGCAGGCGCCTTCCACTCTATAGGAACCTCGATAGCCTCAAAGACGCAGAAAGAGCTTGAGCAAAAGACTTCTTCGATGATGGGTCCCCCTACCCGTCCATCGTCTACCCACACAACCGGCGTGATCGCCGGGGATGCCCCTCCCCCCCACGCGAGGGAGGTGCACCGCCAGGCAGTCCGCACGCCGCCAAACCCTATCACCGCCAAACCCTATCACCACATTATTTTATAACCATTCAATTCACTAAGAACAAATCGTGAGGATTAATGATGTGTCATACTTGTTCAAAGTTCAGCCCTTGAACTCTTTCATTCGTGAAATCTACCTTATCATCCTACAATGGTTATTCCGTTGGAACTCTATATTGGCTATAACTATAGTGGATGTCTAAAATATACATGACTCAATGCTTGTGCATATAAGGCCCGATCTGGTCCTAGGAGGAGAATCCGAAATTACTTGTGCCTATGGGAGCTATATTGATCACGGTGTGGCATTGCACCGAAGTGTATGACTAGCTAGATTTGACATTCCACGACTCGTACTTGACTTGACTTGACTTGGCATGACTTGCGTGGCCCGGAATGGGTATTACTTGCTTGATATTATGATAGCCAATTCACGTGACATGACTTGATATGTTTACATGCTTGACTACCTTGATACATTCTATATGAATATCTTGAAATTAATCTTGCTAGTTCGTTAACTCTTGACACTATACTTTCTCTTGTCATCGTCATGCGTACATGCATAGTTATACTTCCATTCATGTAACATGTAATTATTTAAAGTAAGCTTGTACTTGTGATATAATTCCTACTAAGCATTCGCTCACCCTAGTGTTTCCCATATTTTTCAAGTAATTCCGATGACGAAGATCACTCGGAAGGGAATGGACATGAGTGAAGAGCATAGAGTCACCTGACTATCAAAGCGTCTATCCAAACGTGTCTTTTTTCTACTTTCTTGAGTCAATCATTGTAATTTTATTTTATTGAATCAAGGTTGTCTTTTAGTACTCTTTTATTAGAATTATGTAGTAGAATTACCTTGATGGTCATTATAAATAAAGGATTTGGTTTATCTCTATTTTTGCGCGCTCTGTCTGTGTGTCAAATACACTTATACTCTGATTGACATGATTGATATAACTCGTCATGCGTACCGGGTTCCTTCCGCGCTCGGGGCGTGACAATGTATGACAATGCCAAGTTTGAAATCATGCAGCGTTGGCACATAGAGATGACTAATCTCATGCTCGAGATGAAGTGGCAGATGAGTGCAAATGCTCAAAGACCTCCAACACCGAGGTATAAACAAGACCCCCGATGAGAGCAACGACCGAGTAATCCCGCGATAATCAACCGGCAGATAGTTGTGTTGAGTACGGACTGAATAGATCTAGAGGGGGGGTGAATAGATCTTTCCCCCTTTTTCAGATTTAATATCTATTGGCTAAGTGAGTTGCAGGTGATTAACGAATTACAGAATTGATATTGATATCAGTGAAGAAAACAAACACATAGAAAAGCACACACACACATAAGCAAACCACAAGATAGGATTTTTAAGGTGGTTCAGTCTCTTCCCGAGACTTACATCCACCCCTTGCTTAACTCAAGCAAGGCTTCACTAATGAGAACCTCTGATCTCAATCAAAACACAAGACACCGCTGTCACACAGCTTGTTCCTGCTGACACACAGCTTGTACCAGCTGACACACAGCTTGAATCCGCTGCCTCACAGCTTGACACTTGGTGTAAGGATGAATAGAAATGATGTGAATGTGGGATGATGCAACAGGACTGAATATGGACTTTTGTAACAAAGTAAAGAATTCAGCCTGGGACTTAATCACATAAATAACAAGACTAGACTCCCTGTAGAGCTTCCAATCGGATGCCTTCAGCTGCTTTGTTGCTGGAGGTCGCACAGCTTGAAGCCCAGTCTTTCTTCTGCAGCAAATGAGAATGCCTTCAGTCTTCTGCAGATATCTGATTGATGGTGAGCTACTTCGTCCTGTGATGTAGGTGTGTTTCTTAGCTTCGGTTCTATGCTCCCTCTGTGTGCTTGCCTTCGCGATCCGTGGCCTTCTACTTTTATGCAGATTCTTTTCCAAGTCTGAAGCTTTTCCCGCTCAAAATTCAGATCGCGCATCAATCTGCTAAAAAGCAGGGAGAAGGTTAAATCCGATCACTACAATAAGTTTGACCACTTCTAAGCACGATTCTCTCCTTGATTCCCGTGCGGAATCTCATCATTTGAACTGTCCAACAACCTGCAACAACAATCTGCAGGTTGTAAGGAACCAAAACGGAATTCGGTTACAGTTCGGTTCTGGACGCTATAACGCCCGTGGTCGACCATGACACTGTCCCTGGTCGACAACAAGCAGTGCCCTGATGGCGGTTCCATTCTGGCTGACACTCGCGTCCCCCGTGGTCGACCACAGCCTTGTCGCTGGTCGACAAGGGGCGAATTACAGATGGCCGTCAGTTCTGTCTGATGTTCTGGCTGTTCTGTGGTCGACCAGAAGTGGGGCTTTGGTCGACAGCCAAGGCACATGCAGAAGACGGATGACTTGAAACGTTTCTGGCTGGGTTCGTTGGTCGACCATAACCACTTCCCTGGTCGACAAGCGGCCTTTGACACTTCTTCTGATTTGTTGATTCCACTTGGATTTCAGTGGACCTGAAATTACTTAACTTATCAGAAATAAATTGAACTATCAGATTTATATTGAGTTGATCAGAAACATTGTTTGTCATCATCAAATAGTCATGAGTCCAATACTTTGAAGGAACAATCAAACCACTTGTATTTATTATGAAACAATATAGAACTTGATTAATCAAACATATCCTATTGTCATCATCAAAACCAAGGGATGCACAACATTCTCCCCCTTTTTGATGATGACAACCATGAGTCATTGTGACAAACAACAGACTATAAACTTCATTTGATATTGCATTCAAGGCTATCATAGCACAGATTTCATTCAGACAATTCGTTTGATGTGCCTTTCAAAAACTATAGCACTACTTACATGAGAGACTCAAAAAAAATTAAGACACTAAGGACACGTAGACAAAGTAAACTTGACAATCTAGACTCACATCTAGACACACAACTAGACACACAATGACACATAAAGTCCTATCTCCCCCTTTGTCAACAGCAAAAAGAAGATCATTTGAACAATCCCTCTGAGGAGGATGAGGAGGTCTCTGGCTTCACGTTCTCTGCCATGCGATCCAGCTTGTCAACAATGTGGGCATAAGAGAGCCTGAGCTTCTGGATCTCGGAGATAGTAGCATTGTGATACTTTTCATTCTGCTTGGTGGTGAACTCTATGCGGTTTCCCATTTCTTCTGACACTTGACCTAAGGTGCCAACTAGTCTGTTGAACCGAGAACTAGCATGGTCAGTGTATTCCTTTTGCTTGATGAACCTGGCCTCCATCTGTTGTTCCAGCCTTTGGACTTTCTGCTCCAGGCGCCCGGTGGCAGCATTCATATTCTCTTGAAAGGAATGGAATTGGGTGGTGAGAGAGGACAACTGAGATGCTATCTGGAGAAGCACTCCGTGAGACTCAGTGTTGGATGTGAAGGATGGTGGTGGAGCAAAAGTAGAAGGAGTGGAGGTAGGTGGAACTTGGGTAGGTGGAACAGAATGAGATGGAACTTGGGTAGGTGGAACAGAAGTAGATTGAGCATGAGTGGCAGCAATGCCTGGATGCCAGGGCACTATAGAAAGGGAAGCTGAAGGATGGGCAGTAGTGGTGGTAGTAGGGGTAGCTTGAGACACCACAGGTGGAGGTGTGACAGTAGGACTAACTTGTATAGGTGTATGTGGTGGAGAAGAGGGTGGCAATGGAGCCGTGGATTTGCCCTTGGATGGTAGAGTGCGCTGAATTTGGTCTCCTACCTTCTTAAACCCCAAAAATGTGGTCACGAAGTGAAAGTTGTAGATGTGCCATTTGGAAATTACAATGCGCGGAGCATGGGGAAATGGTATTTTTGCTGCTTCCAGAATGGCAGATATGTGGGCAGCAAATGGAAGAGAATTCTGGGGATAATGTAGGATGTTTTGGAAGGTGTTTAGGAGGAGCGTGATGAGGCGAATGGGTTGACAAGTGATGAGGCCATGGAGCAAAAATAGATGGAGGCGACTTACTTGATCTCTGGCGCCTCCTCTTGGTTGGATAATGGTGGTAAGAATGTGATGAAGCAATCTATGAAGAGGAGGGAAGGTGTTGGCATTCAGATACTTAGGGAGAACCTCAGGAGCTGGCTGGCCAGTGACGACGGTGTATGCAGCTCGGAAGTCAAAATCCTCAGGATTGAAGACGGCGCCATGTCTGGGAATCTTCAACGCTTTGTGGAGCAGTTTGACGTCGAGGCGGATGACGATGCCGTGAACTACGGTGTAGACCTGACCATCCACTATTTGCAAGTTGTGGTAGAATTTTTGCACAAGCTGAGGCGAATACTGAGTATGTGCCGAGACAAACGCTGTCCACTCTTGAGCTTCAAAAATTGGCAGTAGTTCTGGGAACATCTCCATCAGCTTCTCATCAGAGAAATCAACAATCCTTGGTGGCAGAACGGTCCGTGGCTTGAGAACTCCTGACACTGGATGGACGATGGGTTCTTCTGAAGCTGGTACCTTCCTGCCTGAGTCAGCCGCCTCAGCCGTGGTCGACTTTTGAGGGGCCGATGGCGGACCCTGCGCAGCCCTTGGCTTGGAACGCTTGGACGGCGTCGAGGATTCAGCAGGGGCCTTCTCTCGTGTTCTCTTGGTAGACCGCGGAGCGTGCTTTGGAGACATGGTGGAGGGATGCGAGAGAAAAGCGAGAGAGAACGGGAGAGGAAGAATGCGAATGAAGTACAGGGCGGCGGATGAGAAAAAATAGGGACCCAGCCGTGGCAATTTATAGGATAGGGCAGTAGGGCTGGGTCTTAAAAGAACTGGGACAGTGAACCATCACGATGCAGAAAACGAGCGGTCAGGATTTAATCAGCATTACTCAACTTTTTGGAAGGTATTAAAGTGTACGCCCTTTCTTTAACAGAACACTTATGGAACCTTTCCACCCTTATGCAAAGACCACCTTGTGACCAAATAGAGTGGGTATAGTGGTTCAATGAATTTGAAAGTATTGCACCAATAAATTGACTCCCCATATCCAATTTCTTTCACATGGCTCCTTGAACTTATAATATATTTCAAGAGATAATTGGACTAACTATGCTAGCTGAAGAGTGTTTTTAAACTTGTATTTGCATGCTATGCTTTAGGTCAACCATTTTCTCTGCCTTTGTGATGCTTTAAATTTTTCTTTTTGAATCATTTGAGAGCTGTGGTCAGGTTGATCACATGCTTTTCTACACGAGGAGACACGCTTTGTACACGCCAGAAACCCCGGCTACTTAGCATGCCTAACCATTCCACAAATGACTGGGACACACCTTTTATCCGTGAGGATATACGTTTATCAGACGCCAATATCCCCAGTTACTCAGTATGCCCAATCAATATCAGCAGAGTTAGATTGGATCTTCATGACACACTGGTCTCCCATCTATTTTTCAGCTAATTTTTTTTTTCTTTGAGATGGAGAACAGTAGTTTCTCAGACCTCAATCCATTGCTCTACCATGAAGGCAGAATTATGGCGTATTCCATGTACATACATGTTAAATTTAAGTTTATTTTTACTGTTCAGCACAAACACAGGTAGAGAAACAGTCTCATTACTAAAAATCATAAGTCCTCAAAATCTTGTGACAGAGTCATAGTTATGGTTTGAATTTATTGCAGTAGTACAGTTCAAATTCTCATTACTACACTCAACCTCTACTCTTAATGATTACCTTGGTGATTTTATTGAAGGATATGGTTAGGTTTTTCAATGTTTTATCAAGGAATGAGTTTACACTTTTTCTCCCCCTCAATTTATGAGTCCTTGCTGAAGATAAAAAATGTTGGCCATGAAGAGATATAGAGACACAAGGGATGGGAAGTATGGATAAGGATGAATGAGTGAAGAAACTGAGCACAAAAGTTCACTTAGATCAGAGGATTTCCTAGCAGAGCCAGTAGCCTTTTTAGATCCATTTTCCCTTGTTCAGATCCTCTGTCGACCATAGAGTTGCCTTTGGTCGACCTCTGTGCTGTCACAGAACCAACTATTTCCTGTCCTGATGCCTTGGTCGACCAGCGCCTTGCCTGTGGTCGACAACTGCGAAGTCACAGAACCAACTATTTCCTGTCCTGATGCCTTGGTCGACCAGCGCCTTGTCTGTGGTCGACCACAAGAGATGAGCCGTAGAGAACCAGTATTCTGTAGAACTTGCTGAAGTAGCACCCGACACTAGACTTCCAAACTCAAAAACTTGACCAGTACTAGAGACCTAGTTGACATAACTTAGACAGAAATGACAGAATCTATGCAGTGTACACATGAATATGATTATTTCAAGAATTTTCAGGAGAAATTCTACAAATTCCTAACTCCCTTCTTAGAGTTGAAAATCTGTCATTGTTAAGGGGTTTTGTGAAAATGTCTGCCAGTTGTTTTTCAGTTTCTACAAAATGAAGCATGAAATTTCCTTTGGAGACCTCATCTCTTAGAAAGTGATGACGGATCTCAATGTGTTTTGTCCTAGAGTGTTGAATGGGGTTTTTAGACAAATTAATAGCACTAGTGTTGTCACAGAAAATAGGTGCACATCCAAGATCTACATTGTAGTCTTGGAGTTGATGTTTTATCCACAAAACCTGTGTACCACAGCTCCCTACTGCGACATACTCAGCCTCAGCAGTGGAGAGTGCCACAGAATGCTGTTTTTTAGAAGCCCATGATATTAAACATCCACCTAATATTTGACAATAACCACTAGTACTCTTCCTATCAATTTTGCAACCAGCATAATCAGCATCTGAATATGAAATCAAATCTAGTTTGCAGTAAGTAGGATACCATAAACCCAATTCTTGGGTGCCGGCAATGTATCGAAGGATACGCTTGACAGCCCCTAAATGTGATTCTCTAGGGCTAGACTGATATCTAGCACACATGCATACACTAAACTGAATATCTGGCCTTGAAGCAGTTAAATATAGCAGGGACCCGATCATACCTCTGTATTTCTTGGCATCTACCATGTTACCTTTTACATCAGCTTCCAATGTTGCATTTGTACCCATGGGTGACTCAATTGGTTTGCAGCTTTCCATGCCAAACTTTTTCAGCATCTCCTTTATGTACTTGGATTTATTTATGAAGTATCCTTCTCTACATTGTACGATCTGCAATCCAAGAAAAAACTGTAAATCACCCATTAAACTCATTTCAAACTCATTGGTCATTAAGTTTGCAAATTCAGTACATAAAGAAGCTTCGGTAGATCCAAACACAATATCATCCACATAGATTTGTACAATTAGTATATGCTTACCTTGGGTCTTGGAAAACAATGTTTGATCAATTTTACCTCTTATGTATCCCTTCTTGGTGAGGAAAGAGCTCAACCTTTCATACCAAGCCCGTGGAGCCTGCTTTAATCCATACAAAGCTTTATGCAATTTGAAAACATGATTAGCAAGTTCATCATTTTCAAAACCAGGGGGTTGTTCCACATAGACTTCTTCTTTTATTATTCCATTTAGAAATGCACTTTTTACATCCATTTGTTGTAGTTTGATTCCATGAGATGCTGCAAAGGCTAACAATATCCTGATGGCTTCTAATCTAGCAACTGGAGCATATGATTCTTCAAAATCAACCCCAAATTCCTGGTTGTACCCTTTAGCCACCAGCCGAGCCTTGTTTCTCATTACAACCCCTTCTTCACTTAGCTTGTTTTTATAGACCCATTTGGTTCCAATCACGGGGTGAGATGAAGGTCTAGGGACAAGACTCCACACCTGATTTCTTTCAAATTGATTTAGTTCTTCATGCATAGCATTTATCCATGAGTCATCTTTTAATGCTTCCTCTACTGATTTGGGCTCTATTTGGGACACAAGTGCAAGTTGATCTAGTTCATTGATTTCTTTTAATTGAGATCTAGTCTTCCTAGGATCATGAATTCCACCAATAATGTTTTCTATGGGATGATCTCTAAGAAGTCTTAAGTTTTCAAGATTGTTACCTGAGTTGACCTCTCCTTCGGTTTGATCATTGGAATTACCTTGATTGCTTTCTTGATTCTGTGCTTCTTCATTCTCCATCTGTTCTTCTTTGTCATTCAGAAATTCTCCATCTTCTTCTTCCTTGCAAACCTGTTCATTTTTGCCAAAATCATTGATTTCATCAAATGAAATATGAGGGGATTCTTCAACAACTTGATCTTTGGTGTTAAAGACCCTATAGGCTCTTGATCGGTCCGAATAGCCCAAGAATATTCCTGGATCACTCTTCCGTTCAAATTTGTCCAAGGCCCTTTTATCATTGTTATGGATAAAGCATTTTGACCCGAAAATTCTAAAATGAGCTAGGGATGGTTTCTTACCTTTGAACATTTCATATGGTGTATTTTCACTAGTCGGTCTTACCATTGCTCGGTTTACAATGTAACATGCTGTGTTGACTGCCTCTGCCCAAAATCTCCTTGGAAGTTTAGCTTCAACCAGCATGGTTCTAGCCATCTCGACAAGAGTGCGGTTCCTTCTCTCCACAACTCCATTTTGTTCTGGAGTCCTTGGTGAGGAAAATCTGTGGGTTATGCCCTTGTTTCTGCAGAATAAGTCAAAGTCAGAATTTTTAAACTCTCCCCCATGGTCAGATATGATTGTACACACTTTGAACTTGCCATCCTGCTTCATTCTTTTGTAGAATTCCTGAAACTCAGAAAAAACATCACTTTTATGAGATAGAAATATTACCCATGTGAATCTAGAGAAATCATCAACTAGTACATAACCGTACCTCTTACCACTAAGACTAGCAGTTCTTGTTGGGCCAAAAAGGTCCATGTGCACAAGTTCTAGTGGTCTAGAAGATTGACTTTCAGTTCTACCTTTGAATGATTTTCTTGTTTGCTTACCTTGGGTACATGATTCACATACTTTGACATTTTGAGCAAACGAAATTTCAGGCAAACCAAGAACCATCTTATTCTTCACAAGTTTATGCAACACCCTATAGCTAACATGCCCTAGCCTTCGGTGCCACAGCCAGGTCAGGTCCTCTTTCTTGGCGGTTAGGCACAGGTTGGAGTGGGCTGGATCATCCAAGTCTATTATGTAGACATTGTTTACTCTCTGGCCCATAAACTTGACTGTTTCTGAATTTGGTTCAATAATCTTGCAGATCTTGGAGTCAAATATTACTTTATGGCCTTTGTCGCAAAGCTGACTGATGCTCAGCAAATTATATTCCAGTCCATCTACCAGCAGTACATTTTCAATACAGTTAGAGGAGTTCTTACCTATTTTACCTGTCCCAATGATCTTACCTTTGTTATTTCCTCCAAAGGTCACATAGCCTCCATCTTTTGAGCTTAATTGGAAGAACTTGGTCTTGTCTCCCGTCATGTGTCTTGAGCAACCACTATCTAAGTACCACTTATTGTGCATGGCTGCCAGACATTCCTGCATCATGAATTACACAGAAATTTTTGGACCCCAATGATACCCGGGTCCAAGATACCTTGTAAAATTATGAAATTGCTGTAACAATCCTTTGGGAACCCAGATTTTGTTAGAGCATTTTAATTTTTCGTTTCTGAACTTGTTCAGATTGGGTGGCTTTTGTTCTAATGTTTCTTTAATCTGAATCCACCTTTTTGATTTCCAATTTTCATTTTGTTTCACCTGAGAAAATCTGTGGTTTCTGTTTGCGTGTCTGGTCATGGTCGACATCTGGTGTGTCTGTGGTCGACCATCGCTTTTCCAGAAGCTAGCGCTTGTTCTGGCAGTTCCTCTGGTCGACATCTGGTATGCCTGTGGTCGACCACTGCTTCTCCAGACGCCAGCGCCTGTTCTGGCAGATCCTCTGGTCGACAGAGGAGGGGTCGGTTGTCGACCAGCCTGTCTCCAGACACCTTGTTTTTCAGATTTATGTCTTTTAACTTGATTTAGTGCTTGGTTTGTTTGGTTATTTCTGTGAATTTGAGTTTCTTGTCTATTTTTTTTAAGCTTATGTTGATTGACTGTTTTCTCTTTAATGTTTCTCTCTTCCTTGGTGACATTATTCCTTTTGGAGGAGCATTCAGCTACATCCTCTTGTTTGTTTTGATATAGATTGATTAGGGGCCCTTTTCCTTTTGAGTCAGCAGTCCCAGTTATGGTTTTTGTTTGGAATTCCTTTTTAGCCGTAGGATTGTATCCTAACCCTTCTTTTTGAAAGTTTACTTTTATTCCCAAGACAGCATTTAAGTTTTCTTGACCTTTAGTCATTTTTTCCAAGGTTTCCTGTTTGTTTTTCAGTTCACTCTGGATTCTTTCTATTTCTTCCAGAAGTTTACAGTTTTCCTCCTTGAGTGAGTTGTTTCTTTCTTGAGTTTCCTTAGTTTGTTGTTCACTTTCTTGAGTCTTTAATTTTACCTCATCAATTGTGTTTTTCAGTGACTCATTTTCTTCTAACAGCCCTTTGACAGTTTCTTCATCTGTCTCGTATCGTTTCAGCTTATTTTTCAAGGTGGTGATTTCTAATTCTAGTTCAGTTCTGTTGACAAATGGGATGCTGTCATTGTTGACCTGATTAAGTTTTTTCTTCAAACTCTTATTTTCCTTTCTAATTCTTTCATATGCATCAAGTAAGTCTGAGTAGACTTCTTCCCAATCTGAGCTAGAAAAATCTTGAAAAGGGGAGGTTACCTCAAGATCGTTGCTGTCTCCTTTGGCCATTAAACATGTGTTTCCTTCTTCTTCTTCGGAGGTTGTTTCCTCTTCGCTGCTTTCCTCTTCCTCGCTCCATGTGCTTATCATTGCCTTTGGTTTCTTGCCTTTCCACTTGTAGCTTGATTTCTTAGGAGCCTCTGGACATTCTGCCTTCACGTGTCCTGGCTTCCTGCAGTTGTAGCAAACAAGCTTGTTAGATGAAGCTTTGTTTTTGTCAAACTTAAACCGGGATGATTTCCTTACCGTGCCCTTAGGATTTTTAAATCCCTTACCTTCCTTCCGTAGGAACCTTCTGAACTTTCTTGTTAACATGGCTAGTTCGCCAGTTTCATCACCTGTGCTAGATGAGTTATCAGTGTCAGATAATTCAGAGGTGCCTACTTTAGTTTTCAGGGCGAGCTGCTTCTTTTTCTTGCCCTCATCTTCCTTTCTCTTTAGGTTGACCTCATATGCCATTAGGGAACCTACCAGTTCATCCACAGTCATAGTTGTGAGGTTCTTTGAGTCCTCAATTACTGTGGCCTTGGTATGCCACATAGGAGTGAGGGATCTTAGGATCTTCCTTACTAATTCCTGTTCCTTGTAGGTTTTCCCTAGACTTTTTAAACTATTCGTTAATTGCACTAGTCTAGCATACATTTCAGAAATATTTTCGTCAGTTTTCATTCTAAACATTTCATATTCTGAAACTAGCATATTTGCTTTTGACTCCCTTACCTCTGAAGTACCTTCATAGATTACTACTAGTCGATCCCACATTTCCTTGGCCGTTGCACATTGTGAAACTCGTGAGAACTCCGTGGGGTGTAGTGCGCATTGCATTACATTCATGGCTCCCCAGTTGATGGTTGATTTTCTGACTTGTTCTCTGGTCCAGGTATCCTCATCATCGGGCAGCTCGTAGGGTCCTCGGCTTACTACTCTCCACATCTCATGATCTTGTGCTCTCAAGAACACCTGCATACGATTTTTCCAGTATGAGAAATCATTTCCATCGAAATATGGTGGTCTAGTTACTGAGTGTCCCTCAGCCATTAAACTTCTAGAGTTCAGTCCGGCAGGCCTCTCCTGGTTGTTAGACCACATTTTTGGAGAGTCTGGCTCTGATACCACGTGTTGAGTACGGACTGAATAGATCTAGAGGGGGGGTGAATAGATCTTTCCCCCTTTTTCAGATTTAATATCTATTGGCTAAGTGAGTTGCAGGTGATTAACGAATTACAGAATTGATATTGATATCAGTGAAGAAAACAAACACATAGAAAAGCACACACACACATAAGCAAACCACAAGATAGGATTTTTAAGGTGGTTCAGTCTCTTCCCGAGACTTACATCCACCCCTTGCTTAACTCAAGCAAGGCTTCACTAATGAGAACCTCTGATCTCAATCAAAACACAAGACACCGCTGTCACACAGCTTGTTCCTGCTGACACACAGCTTGTACCAGCTGACACACAGCTTGAATCCGCTGCCTCACAGCTTGACACTTGGTGTAAGGATGAATAGAAATGATGTGAAGGTGGGATGATGCAACAGGACTGAATATGGACTTTTGTAACAAAGTAAAGAATTCAGCCTGGGACTTAATCACATAAATAACAAGACTAGACTCCCTGTAGAGCTTCCAATCGGATGCCTTCAGCTGCTTTGTTGCTGGAGGTCGCACAGCTTGAAGCCCAGTCTTTCTTCTGCAGCAAATGAGAATGCCTTCAGTCTTCTGCAGATATCTGATTGATGGTGAGCTACTTCGTCCTGTGATGTAGGTGTGTTTCTTAGCTTCGGTTCTATGCTCCCTCTGTGTGCTTGCCTTCGCGATCCGTGGCCTTCTACTTTTATGCAGATTCTTTTCCAAGTCTGAAGCTTTTCCCGCTCAAAATTCAGATCGCGCATCAATCTGCTAAAAAGCAGGGAGAAGGTTAAATCCGATCACTACAATAAGTTTGACCACTTCTAAGCACGATTCTCTCCTTGATTCCCGTGCGGAATCTCATCATTTGAACTGTCCAACAACCTGCAACAACAATCTGCAGGTTGTAAGGAACCAAAACGGAATTCGGTTACAGTTCGGTTCTGGACGCTATAACGCCCGTGGTCGACCATGACACTGTCCCTGGTCGACAACAAGCAGTGTCCTGATGGCGGTTCCATTCTGGCTGACACTCGCGTCCCCCGTGGTCGACCACAGCCTTGTCGCTGGTCGACAAGGGGCGAATTACAGATGGCCGTCAGTTCTGTCTGATGTTCTGGCTGTTCTGTGGTCGACCAGAAGTGGGGCTTTGGTCGACAGCCAAGGCACATGCAGAAGACGGATGACTTGAAACGTTTCTGGCTGGGTTCGTTGGTCGACCATAACCACTTCCCTGGTCGACAAGCGGCCTTTGACACTTCTTCTGATTTGTTGATTCCACTTGGATTTCAGTGGACCTGAAATTACTTAACTTATCAGAAATAAATTGAACTATCAGATTTATATTGAGTTGATCAGAAACATTGTTTGTCATCATCAAATAGTCATGAGTCCAATACTTTGAAGGAACAATCAAACCACTTGTATTTATTATGAAACAATATAGAACTTGATTAATCAAACATATCCTATTGTCATCATCAAAACCAAGGGATGCACAACAAGTTGCACCCTACAATGTAGCTATTGAAGTAGGGACCAAGCCACTTCATGCTCCACCCAATGTCTAGTCTTCCCGGACTCCGATGCCCGAAGACGTCATTGCATGCCTAAAGGTGAATGATAAAGAAAATAGTTGAAAACAAGTTCGCCCAACGCGACGAGGGCATCGCCACTGTTGACATATACAGTGTACCATATCTGATCCATTATCAATTTAAGAAGGTTCTGCCGGACTGCCCAAAGGCACCAAAGCTGTAGAAGTTTAACAGGCAGGGGTCCCCGCATGAACACCTGGCCTATTACATAACAGCCATGGGTGACTTGGCACTCGAGGAGTCATATCTTCTCTACTATTTCGTGACCTCTCTCACAGGCAGTGCCTTCCAATAGTACTCAAGACAGAAGCCCAACTTTGAGGTCGACTGGGCTGATCTACAGAATAAGTTTATCGATTGTTTCCAAGCGGCCGAAAGGAAGGCCTCCCTTGCAGAGCTGTGCTCACTCAAGCAAAAAGAAGGGGAGACTGTATTGGACTTCATCAAGCATTAGAGAGACTTCAGCATGAGATGCGACAACCCTCCGTCCCAAGAAGATGCAATAACAATATGTCGAAGGGGCTTATCAACAGAGGTCAGCGAAAAGCTCTTGGGGCAAATATCAAAGGTTTCGACCAACTAAATTCGAACGTCATCGAAATAGAAATATTCTTCGCCGATAACCCAACATTCACCCCCTCAAAGGGTAAGGCTCCCAAGGAGCGTAGTGCCACAGGGAAGGAGGCAAATGCCGTCGATTTCTCTCCCATAAATGTTTTCGTCGAAGCGGGAACCCCAAGTAACTCCGGGAGGAAGTCCGAAGGGAAGGCATATGTGAAATTATCTGATCGTATGAATACTCCCTATTCCTTCAAGAATAAGCATATCAAAAGACTCTTCAATCTTTGCCTTAAGAATAAGCTAATATCTCTGCCAGATCCCAAGAAGCCATAGGACGTAAATAAATATGATGACCCCAATTATTGCGTATATCATCGCATATTAGGTAATACTATTAAGAACTATTATGTTTTCAAGGATGAAGTGAAGAAGATGATCCAAAACCACGTCATCACAATGAAAAGCTCTTTGGTGGATTCCCCATAGCGCCATGAGACCAACTCAGTCGGCCAATGTAATCCACCATTCAATCAATGGGAACCATATGGCGTCAACCTTCACATTCCTCGAACCGGAGACAGAAGAAGCTCGCCTCCAACCAAACCAAACCCACTGTGTGGTATCCAGGCTGGAGGTCCTCCCATTAATGCTCCTTTCCAAAAGAGAATATTAAAAAGATATTCGACCGCCTATTCAAGGAAGGCCAGATCATGGTGCATGTCTCACCGGCAACTTACAAAGAGGTCGAGAAAAGACATCCTCATTATTGATAATACCACGTTACGATATCCCATCCAACAATTAAATGCAAAGTTCAAGACAACATCGAAATCCTCATCCAAAGAGGGGAGATTGATGTTCACGGGGGTAGTATAACAAGGAGAAACCTCTGTCAGGCTGCCGAACAAGTTCTAAATAAAGTCTGTCCTACATAAATGATGAAAAAAGAAGATTTGGTCCCCTGTCACCAGCAAGGGATAACACCTCAAAATGAATCCTCGGTGCCCCGGGAAAGGGATCCACTAATGTTCTCAGTCAACGTCGTGCATGCATTGACTTCTCACGCACCTGCCGACCCAGAAACACAGGAGGCTGGTCCAAGCTTGGGTCAACACACAACGTGGTGCCCTGAGTGGCAACCGTGGCAAGACTTAAAGTATTTGCGCTTTCCAAAGGAGCAAAACGCATAGGCTACTCGAGATTCTTCTGAGCGGGAAAGAAATATTGGTGTGCGATCCTCCACAACGTCACCTTAAAGCAAATTGCAGAAGCCCAAGTCAGGACTTGCCTGTCTCACATGTTACCAAAGAGGACCAGGAGGCCCAAAAAGAAGTCCAAGATTCCCCTCAACTAGGAGGAGAGAGTTCTCGCCCAAGTCAAAAAGGCAAGTCTCAGCAAGAAAATCTCAAGTTAAGTGTCGAACAAAGTCTAAAAGGCAAGCCTCAATAGGAGAACCTCAAAGATAATACTCGGCAAAGTCGAAAGGGTCAAACCCAGCCAGGGGATATTATGCTACACTTCAGGCAAAGCCAAAAAGACCAGTTCTATGAAGAAAGCCTCAAGCTACATGTGGAGCAAGGCCAAAAGAACGATCTTCAACCAAAAAACCCCAAGCCAATCTCCAACTCAAGTCAAAAGGACAAAGTCAAGCCTGACCTCCCCGAGCTAAGTCTCACACCAAGATAAGAGCTGGCAAGCATGGAGCCCCATGTGGCTTCAACATCCCAAGATTTTGGCCTTTACCTAGCTGAATTTCAAGAATTGCCACCCGAAATAGTCAGTCAAACAATTAATGCCACATTCCGAGTGCATGAAAAAAAGGCCGATTGGGTCAATGTGACCCCGAAAAAGTATGATCACCCCAAACTCCCTAAAATAAAAGCTAGGTTCAATAGCTCCAATGCTGGGGGCATTTCCTAGCCTCCTGCAAAAATGGACGTTCCTTCTCCCATTGAATTAGCACGAGCTAAAAAGCAAGAGAAGAATAGAAAGATGAATTTAAAGAGAAGAATGAAGTAACAAGCCAAACAGGCTGCTACTATGGAAGCCTGCAAGGAGCTAACTCCTCTGCAAAAGCTATAAAAAGTTAATTGATGAGCTTGAGGAGTACGCTTCTTCTACACCAACGAAAGTTGTTCCCCTTGATAAATGTATTCCGTGGGAAGAATTGGAGCGAAAGACGCGGCTCAAGAATTGGCTCCGCCAAATGTACAGGTGAGCATAGGAGGGAGAGTAGCTTCCTATCCCAGAGGAGCGTTCCATCTTCTATAAAGATGAAGAACTCACTACAGAGAAGTTAGAAGAAATGTTGAAGAACTTCTGGTGCAATATGGTGTCAATTCCTCCGCCAGAAAGTCTACAGATGCCAAGCGAAAATAGTGCCACTACCCCGGCGGTTGGGGATAGGATCGCTATGGCCACCTACCGCTGACGTAACGCAGAACTCAGAAATCACGGTCGCGACAGAGGTCGTGGTCTAGGGTGAGTAAGGCACCCGACATCCTCTAATGGGGAGAGTTCTAATTCGACACACCCCCAAAGAGTGATCGTCCTCCGAGGAGAAGAGCCAGGTCCCATTCTTGAAGTTCAAGTGCGGGCTGACACCTTCTTCTTCGACCCGTCAGATGAGGAGGATCTAGGAAAGTCAACCCCACAAAAAAAACATGCTGACCCAACTCAGATTCAAGTTGGAGTTAATACCTTCTTCTTTGAGCCATCAGACAAGAAAGATGAACCGATAAAGCCTGCCCCACAAGAAAAGCCAGCTGATCCAACTTAAGTAGGTCACTCCAACAAGGACAATGTTGAACTATCTCTTCTTGAGGAAGATTCCCTAGCTCTATTATTCCAAGAAGAACCAAACGATTAAGGGAAAGTTGAGTCAAGTAAAAAGTCTGAACATCAACCTAAGCCTCTCTTAAAGATGATCCCTCCGCTGGATAAACCCTGTGCATGGGCCGATCGTAAGATTATCTAGCATATGAAGCGATTACCAACTAATGTTACCATATGGCAATCCATTGCCTAAAGTAAAGAGCTGAGGGAAGCCCTCGTGAAGATACTTTAGGAGCCATAGGCCTATGAGGCTCAGGTGTCTAAACTCCGGGCTCAAGAATATGAAGCTTTCGCAGTGACTGTCACATTCACGGACAAAGACATGCTACTATCTTCCCCTTGCCACAATTGCCCTCTATACATGCAAGGGAAGATAAATGGCCATAAACTGAATCAGATTCTGGTAGACCCTGGGGCATCCGTCAATATAGTGCCTCTTAAGACTTTCAAGTCTTTATTTCTCATGCCCTATTTGCAAAGGGTTAACGACGTCAGAATCTCAGGATTCAACTAGAATTCAAAAGATGCATTGGCCAAAGTAAAAGTGGCAGTGACTATGGACAATTTTGTCACGAAGGCCATATTCCACATTGTCGACGCTAACACGTCACATAAAGCCCTGCTCGGGAGACCCTGGCTGCATGAAAATTGGGTCATTCCTTCAACTCTTCTCCAATGCATTAAGTACACAAAAGGTGGAGAGCAGCACACGGTCTTTGCTGACTGAGCCCCATTCTAGCCAAATGAATGTAATTTGACAGACACTCAGCCATATTTCGGGGAACCCACCGTCGAGCCTCCCATCAGGGTCAAGGACAAAGGAAAGCAAAAGGTCCCTAAAGAAGAAGATGAAGATGAAGAAGAGCTCTTCATAGTGTACGAGGACCTCACCAAGCTACATCGACTGAATATACAAGCCAACACTGCCAATGCCAAGCCAGCTCGACTAGAAAGGCGAGAGATTAATTTCGAAGCCAACCTCATTAGTCGAGCAATTGACAAAAGCATCTCCCTACCTTCGACATGCATGCAACTCTTGTTTTAAAGGGAAGATCACAAAGTGGAGCAATTAAAGACATTTATCGTCACATACCAAAGAAAAGGGAAAAAGAAGAGCAATAAGGATGTTAAGCCCATCATCTTTTACAAGGGAGATTTAGTACCTCAAGGTCCTGCTGACAATGACTTTGGTTGGAGCGAGGTGCCCAAAAATGCCCCCGAACTCGTCCAGGAAATGGACGCATGCCCGAATATATTAAAGAAATATGCCAAAAGTAAAACATCTCGCAAATACAAGAAACTTCCCGACGCGACTAGTTTCACCAAGTTTGTTACCCCTCGCAAGTCAGGGGGCAACCTCCCTTCTCCAAGAAAGATAAAATAGGGATGGACTATGACCCAAAGATAGACTTCAAAGTCTATTATGCTGTCAACACCATAGGGTTGTCACCCTCTGCCAGCAACTCAAACCTCGGCCAGGAGACAAGCGCCTGCATAACTGAATATCAAAGGGAATTGGCATTTGAAAGCCACAATGGTCAAGTACAGTTGCATGTTATTGGCAACTTGGGGCGCCATAACGCCAGCGTCACCGGTCCTGATGATGAAGAAGATTTTATCATATTATAGCCTACCTTGCAAGAACTTGAAGATGTTGGGCAAGTGGCTCTAGGCCAATTGGCAGGACTCGACCTTGGGGAGCCAGATGACACCACGCCAATCATCACTAGTGCCCCATTAAATGAACAGCAGGAAGAACCAACCATTACTTTGGAGGGTTTGAAGTGGGAAAACCAAGCACTGAAATCCCTTGTGCAAGAATTATTGCGGGAGCGGGATGTCCTGCTTAGGCATCTTGCGCCTTCATCAAACTACCAAACCAACTTAGGATCCCCAATAAATGTCAACTCTCCAACAATTTTGGTTAAAACGTCAGCTGGTGGGGCCAGATCCACTAAGGTCCATCACGCCATCAAGAAAAGGGCAAGTGACATGGATTTCTCCCCTATGGATATTCATTCCCAGGGAAGAATTGGCTCAAGTAGGGCTTATGAAGATGCCAAGGGAAAGTCTCATGTTATAACACTGGCACAGTAGATGGAGACACCATACTCCTCGATCAAGGTGCATACCGAGCTATTGTTTGAATTTTACATGACAGGGGACCTTATAACACTGTTAGAGCCTCAGAAGTTGACCAAGGAAAGTAGGGTCAAAGAAACCAATTTTTGTCGATATCACTGAATGTCGGGAGACTCCACAGAAGACTGCTATGTCTTCAAGGACAAAGTTGAAGACTTAATACAATCAGGGATCATCCAAATTAAGAATCATCGGGTGTCTCCCTTGCAACCTCATCAGTGGGATCGACCAAAGTCCTCGGCTAAACAAATCTTTGCTTTGGCCACGTCTGCATTGCTCAAGTTTGTGGCAAAGGAAGCACTCCGAGGATAGCTTCCTTTCTCCAAAAGAGATGCAAGAAGGCTTGCCCATGGCCAGGAAGCAGACTTTAAAGTTTACTATTCCATCAACACCGTAGGATTGTCACCCTCCTCTGGTATGTAAAATTCTGACAAGGAACCTAGTGACTCCACAAATGAACACCAAAATGAAGTGGCACTTGAAGACCAGGATGAGAGGTCTCGGTTGTCCATTATCAACAATCAAAAATACTATGACGTTCACGTCGCTAGGACTGACAACGATGAGAATTTCATCGATCTGCAACCAGTGCCACGGGAACTTGAAGATAGCGGACACGCAACTGTAGATGAATTAGTTGAGCTCAACCTTAGGGATGCTGACGAGCCACAACCAATTTTCATTAGTGCCCTCCTTAATGAGGAAGAAAGGCAGGCATACAAATAACTCCTATTGGAGTACAAAGATTGCTTTGCCTGGACCTCCAAAAAAATGCCCGGGTTGGAACCCTCTATGGCAGAGCATGAATTGGCAATACTCCCCACGGCAATGCCCCATGAGCTCGAGCTCAAAGTGAATGCCGAAGTTCACAAGCTCCTAGAGATGGACTTCATAGAGCCCTACATTTATCCAATTTGGCTCGCCAATATAGGCCCCCTCGAAGAAGAATGGCCAAGTCTTAGTCTTCATTGACTACAAGGACTTTAGTTAAATAAGGCCTGCCCGAAGGATGATTTTCATGTCCCAATCACTGAAACCATGGTCGATATGACTACCAGACATGAAGTTTTATCCTTCATAGACGGATCGTCAGGTTAGAACCAGATCCACATGGCCATCAAAGACAAGGAGCACACGGCCTTCTGATCCCTCAAAGGGATCTTCAATTACAAAAGGATGCCATTCGGCTTGAAGAACGTTGGCGCCACATACCAAAGGGCAATGACTAAATTTTTTGATGAAATACTTCACGACTTGGTCGAATGATATGTTGATGACCTAGTCGTTAAAATCCGAAGTCATGAAGATCACTTGGCTGACTTGCGTCGGGTTTTCGAAAGACTGATAATTTCAACTCAAGATGAACCCAATGAAATGCTCTTTTGGCTTTTCAAGCGGCAAGTTTCTCAGCTTCAGCGTCAAATATCTGAGAATAGAAATAGACCCCAATAAAATCAAGACAATTCGAGAGTTGCCACCTCTCAGAAATACAACGGAATTAAGGTCTCTCTAGGGACCAGGCTAGTTTACATCAAGTGCTTCATATCCAACCTCTCAGGAAGATGCACACCTTTTGGGAAATTGATGAAAAAGGACGCACCGTTCATATGGGACCAGCAGTGCCAGAATGCATTTGAACAAATTAAAGAGTATCTCCTGACTCCCCCAGTATTGGGAGTATCGGTCAAAGGAAAGCCACTGATACTCTACATTACTGCCATGACCTGCTAGCACAAATAAATGAAGGGGGCAAGGAACAACTGCTATACTATCTCAGTATGAAGCTGGTTGGCCCCGAGCATCGCTATTCCCCAATGGAGAAAGTATGCTTGGCGCTGGTGTTCACCGTGAAGAAATCGAGGCATTATCTTCTATCTCACCCGGTGAAGCTAATCTCAAAGTACGACCCGCTCAAGTTTCTCTTCAAACAACTTGTACTGTCAGGGGGACTAAGAAAATGAGCGCTACTCCTTATGGAGTTTGACATAACCTTTGTCCCACAAACACCAATCAAAGGGTAAGGAATGGCGAAATTTTTGGTAGCACACCCAGTCTCGGCAGATTCTCCACTCAACATTGGACTTCCTGATGAAGAAACCCTCCTGCCTCACCCAGGAGCAGAAGACCAAGTTGAAGATGTCTCACCACGAAAAGAAGAGGACACCCTCGCAATTGACCTACCATGCTGGGAGCTCTACTATGATGGCGCATCTCGAACAGTCAAGAAGCCTAATGGCATAACAAGCCTCACATCAAGGGTAGGTATTGTCTTCGTGACTCTTCGAGGAGGAATCTTATACAATTCCTTCGCACTAGTGAAGCCCTAACAAACAATGAAGCAGAATACAAAGAATTAATTGACGGGCTCCAATTAGCTCTGGAAATAGACATCAAATGCATCAAAGTCTATGGAGACTCGCAGCTCATTATATGGCAAGTCATAGGTGACTATGATGTCCACAAGCAGGAATTAATTCCTTACTATGCCACTATGATGAGGCTTAAAGAGAAATTCTACCTATTTGAAATAGGCCATGTCCTAGCTAGGTTGGCTTCCGCCATAAAACTTCCACCCGAAAGAGAATTGGGCATAATCGTCAGACATAGAAAGCTTATGCCAAGTGTCTTGGACGAGAAAGCCGCCCCTACAACTACTAAGGTCAACGTAATGGAAGAAGCCGATCTGACCGAGGAAGAGGTGTTGTGCATCCCTTGGTTTTGATGATGACAATAGGATATGTTTGATTAATCAAGTTCTATCTTGTTTCATAACAAATACAAGTGGTTTGATTGTTCCTTCAAAGTATTGGACTCATGACTATTTGATGATGACAAACAATGTTTCTGATCAACTCAATATAAATCTGATAGTTCAATTTACTTCTGATAAGTTAAGTAATTTCAGGTCCACTGAAATCCAAGTGGAATCAACAAATCAGAAGAAGTGTCAAAGGCCGCTTGTCGACCAGGGAAGAGGTTATGGTCGACCAACGAACTCAACCAGAAAAGCATCAGATCATCTGTCTTCTGGAAGCACCTTGGCTGTCGACCAAAGCCCCGCCTCTGGTCGACCACAGAAAAGATAGAAGCAACAGACAGAACTGCTGGCCATCTGGAAACTGCCCCCTGTCGACCAGCGACCAGGCTGTGGTCGACCAACGGGCGACGTGAGTTTCAGCCAGAAGAACCGGCCGTCTGGGGACTGCCCATTGTCGACCAGCGACAGGGTCATGGTCGACCACGGGTTTATATATCGTCCAAAACCGAACTCTAACCGAATTCTGTTTTGGTTCCTTAAAACCTGCAGATGGTTGTTGCAGGTTGTTGGGCTGCTCAGGAGATAAGATTCTGCACGGGAATCAAGGAAACAATCTTGCTTAGAAGTGGTCAAACTCGTTCTAACGATTGGATTTAAACCGATCCCTGTTTTCTAGCAGATTGGCGCTCGATCTGAAAATTGAGCGGGAAGAGTTTTACTCTTGATAAAAGGGCTGTATGAAAAACGAAAAGAACACACATCACGAATAAGGGAGCAGTGAGAGAGCACGAAATAGAAGCCAAGGAAGATATACACAGAAGAGGGAAAAGGAGCTCTCCACCAATCAAAAATCTGCAGAAAGGTTAAAGGCAATCTCGTTGCTGCAGAAGGAAGACTTAGCTCAAGACTGTGCGATCTCCAGCAGCAGAACAATCGAAGGCAACTGACTGGAAGATCAACAGGGAGTCTAGGCTTCTTCATAAGCGTGATCAAGTCCCAGGCTGAACACCTATTCTTCTACACACGCCAATATTCAGTCCTGTCTTTCATCACCTGTTCTTATCATCTTTTCATTTCTGATTACAATTATTGTCAAGCTGTGAGGCAGCAGAGTCAAGCTGTGTGTCAGCAGGTACAAGCTGTGTGTCAGCTGTGTTTTGATTGAGATCAGAGATTCTCATAGTGAAGCCTTGCTTGAGTTAAGCAAGGGGTGGATGTAAGTCTCAGGAAGAGACTGAACCACCTTAAAAATCCTCTCTTGTGGTGTGCTTGTGTGTGTTTGATTTCCTATACGTATGCTTGCATCTTTACTATCCGCATTAGTTCTATAATTCATTAATTACCAGTAGCTCATCTGGTCGATAGTTAGTAAATTATCAAAAAGGGGGAAAGATCTATTCACCCCCCCTCTAGATCTATTCAGTCCGTATCCAACACGTGGTATCAGAGCAGGTTCTCCAAAAATGTGGTCTAACAACCAGGAGAGACCGGGCGGACTGAACTCTAAAAGCCTCATAGCTGAGGGGCACTCTGTAACTAGACCTCCATATTTTGATGGAACTGATTATTCTTATTGGAAAAATCGTATGCAGGTGTTCTTACGTGCGCAAGACCACGAGATGTGGAGGGTAGTGAGCCACGGACCTTTTGAGCTACCGGAAGATGAAGAAACCTGGACCAGAGAACAGGTCAGGAAATCAACTGTCAACTGGGGAGCCATGAACGTGATGCAGTGCTCACTACACCCCACAGAATTCTCAAGAGTTTCCCAATGCGCAACAGCCAAAGAAATGTGGGATCGTCTAAAGGTAATCTACGAAGGTACTTCCGAGGTAAGAGAGACAAAAGCGAATATGCTAGTCTCAGAATATGAGATGTTTAGGATGAAAAATGATGAAAGTATTTCTGAGATGTATGCCAGATTAGTACAATGGACTAATGGCTTGAAGAGCTTAGGGAAGACATACAAAGAGCAGGAATTAGTGAGGAAGATTTTAAGGTCTCTCACATCGATGTGGCATACCAAGGCCACAGTCATTGAGGACTCAAAGGATCTCACAACAATGACAGTGGATGAGTTAGTAGGATCCCTGATGGCCTATGAGGTCAATCTGAAGAGAAAGGAAGATGAGGGCAAGAAAAAGAAGCAACTTGCCCTAAAGACTAAGACAAGCACCTCTGAGGTGTCTGACAATGATGACTCATCTAGCTCAGGTGAAGAATCTGGTGAGCTAGCCATGCTTACAAGAAAATTTAAAAAATTCCTGCGGAAGGAAGGTAAAGGATTCAGAAATCCAAAGGGCATGGTAAGGAAGTCATCCCAGTTTAAATCTGATAAACATAAGGCTCCTTCTAACAAACTCATTTGCTACAATTGCAGGCAGCCTGGACATATGAAGGCTGAATGTCCAGAAGCTCCTAAGAAATCAAGCTTCAAGTGGAAAGGCAAGAAACCCAAGGCGATGATTAGCACTTGGAGTGAGGAGGAAGAGAGCAGTGAAGAGGAAACAACTTCCGAGGAAGAAGAAGGAAAGCTCTGTCTGATGGCCAAGGGAGACAACAGTGATCTTGAGGTAAGTTCCCCATTTCAAGACTTCTCTAGTTCGGATTGGGAAGCAGTATATTCAGAATTGCTTGATACTTATGAAAGAATAAGAAAGGAAAATAAACATTTGAAGAAGAAGATCAGTCAACTGAATAAAGACAGCAATTCAATGGATAACAAAACTGAACTAGAAATGGAAATCAAGTCACTGAAAAACAAGCTGAATCAAATGGACTTAGATGAAGAAAACCACAAGAAAATGTCCGAAGAGAATGAAATGCTAAAAAACGACATTGATGAGTTAAAACTAAAGACTCAAGAATATGAACAGGAAACTAAGTTAAGTCAAGAAAGAAACAATTCACTCAAGGAAGAAAACAACCAACTCCTAAGAGAAATAGAAAGAATTAAGAGTGACCTGAAAAACAAACAGGAGACCTTGGAAAAAATGACTCAAGGTCAAGAAAACTTAAATGCTGTCTTGGGAATAAAAGTAAACGTTCAAAAAGAAGGGTTAGGATACAATCCTACGGCTAAAAAGGAATTCCAAATAAAAACCGTAACTGGGATTGCTGACTCAAAAGGAAAAAGGCCCCTGATTAATCTATACCAAGATAAACAAGAGGATGTAGCTGAATGCTCCTCCAAAAGGAACAATGTCACCAAGGAAGAGAGAAATTTTAAAGAGAAAACAGTCAATCAATATAAGATTCAAAATAATAAACAAGAAACCCAAATTCACAGAAATCACCAAACAAACCAAGGACTAAACCAAGTTAAAAGACATAAATCTGGAAAACAAGATGTCTGGAGACAGGCTGGTCGACAACAGACCCTTCATCTGTCGACCAGAGGATCTGCCAGAACAGGCGCTGGTTACTGGAGAAGCAGTGGTCGACCACAGGTACACCAGATGTCGACCAGAGGTGCTGCCAGAACAGACGCTGAGTTCTGGAGACGCGATGGTCGACCACAGACATACCAAAAGTCGACCATGGCCAGACAAGCAAACAGAAATCACAGGTTTTCTCGGGTAAAACAAAATGAAAACTTGAATACACAAAGGTGGACTCAGATTAAAGAAGCTTTAGAACAAAAGCAACCCAATCTGAACAAGTTCAGAAATAAAAATTTACACTGCTCTAACAGAATCTGGGTTCCCAAAGGATTACTGCAGCAATTTCATAATTTCACAAGCTATCTTGGACCCGGGTACCATTGGGGTCCAAAAGTTTCTGTGTAACTTGTGATGCAGGTGTGTCTGGCAGCTATACACAACAAGTGGTACTTAGATAGTGGCTGCTCAAGACATATGACAGGGGATAAGGCAAAATTCTCCGAGCTAAACTCAAAAGATGGAGGACATGTGACATTTGGAGGAAATAACAAAGGCAAGATCATTGGGAAAGGTAAGGTAGGTAAGACATCTACAAATTGCATTGAAGATGTACTGCTAGTGGATGGCCTGGAATATAATCTTCTAAGCATCAGTCAGCTATGCGACAAAGGGCATCAAGTAGTCTTTGATTCTAAGATCTGTAAAATTCTTGAACCAAATTCGGGTAAAGTTAAGTTTATGGGCAAGAGAGTAAATAATGTCTACATGATAGACTTGGATGATCCAGCCCACTCCAACTTGTGCCTCACCGCCAAGAAGGAGGACCTGACTTGGTTGTGGCACCGAAGGCTAGGGCATGTTAGCTACAGGGTGCTGCACAAATTGGTTAAGAATAAAATGGTTTCTGGTTTACCTGAAATTTCGTTTGCTCAAAATGTCAAAGTATGTGAATCATGTACCCAAGGTAAGCAAACAAGAAAATCATTCAAAGGTAGAACTGAAAGTCAATCTTCTAGACCACTAGAACTTGTGCACATGGACCTTTTTGGCCCAACAAGAACTGCTAGTCTTAGTGGTAAGAGGTACGGTTATGTACTAGTTGATGATTTCTCTAGATTCACATGGGTAATGTTTTTATCACATAAAAACGATGCCTTTCATGAATTTCAGGATTTTTACAGAAGAATGAAGCAGGATGGTAAGTCCAAAGTGTGTTCAATAATATCTGATCATGGGGGAGAATTTGAAAATTCAGAGTTTGATGAATTCTGCAGGAACAAAGGAATAAATCACAGGTTCTCCTCACCAAGGACGCCAGAGCAAAATGGAGTGGTGGAAAGAAGGAATCGCACACTTGTTGAAATGGCCAGAACCCTGTTAGTTGAAGCCAATCTTCCAAGAAGATTTTGGGCTGAGGCGGTCAATACAGCATGTTATATTGTAAACAGGGCAATGGTAAGACCATCTAGTGCGAAAACTCCATATGAGGTGTTCAAAGGTAAGAAGCCATCTCTAGCTCATTTTAGGATCTTCGGTGTAAGGTGTTTTATTCATAACAATGACAAGAGATCATTGGACAAATTTGAACCAAAGAGTGACCCAGGAATCTTCTTGGGATACTCTGACCGATCAAGAGCCTATAGAGTCTACAACACCAAAGATCAGCTAGTTGAAGAATCCCCACATATCACATTTGATGAAAATAATGACTTTGACAAAACTGGACAGGTAGGCAAAGATGAAGATGGGGAATTTCTGGAAGGCAAAGAGGAACCAATGGAGACTGAAGCAGAACCAAAGCAAGGTGATTCCAATGATCAACCCGAAGGAGAGATCATCCCAGGTAACAATTCTGAAAATCTGAGATTTCTCAGAGATCATCCTCTAGATAACATCATTGGAGGAATTAATGAACCGAGGAAAACTAGATCTCAGCTTAAAACAGTTGATGAATTAGATCAGCTAGCCCTTGTATCTCAAGTTGAGCCTAAAAATGTAGAGGAAGCTTTAAGAGATGAATCTTGGATAAATGCCATGCATGAAGAATTAAATCAATTTGAAAGAAATCAGGTTTGGAAACTTGTTCCCAGACCCTCATCTCATCCTGTTATTGGAACCAAATGGGTTTATAAAAATAAGCTTAATGAAGAAGGAGTTGTTATGAGGAACAAGGCTCGGTTGGTGGCTAAGGGGTATAACCAAGAATTTGGAGTTGATTTTGAAGAATCATATGCTCCAGTTGCAAGGTTAGAAGCCATTAGAATATTGTTAGCATTTGCGGCGTCCCATGGAATTAAATTGCAGCAAATGGATGTAAAAAGTGCCTTTCTAAATGGCTTTGTAAAGGAAGAAGTCTTTGTGGAACAACCCCCTGGTTTTGAAAATGATGATTTTCCTAATCATGTCTTTAAACTGCATAAGGCTTTGTATGGTTTAAAGCAGGCTCCTAGGGCATGGTACGACAGACTGAGTTCATTCCTCACCAAAAAGGGCTACACAAGAGGTAAAATTGATCAAACATTATTCTCCAAGACCCAAGGTAAGAATATACTAATTGTGCAAATCTATGTGGATGATATTGTGTTTGGATCCACTGAAGCTTCATTATGTACTGAATTTGCAAATCTAATGACCAATGAGTTTGAAATGAGTTTAATGGGTGATTTACAGTTCTTTCTTGGATTGCAGATTCTACAATGTAGAGAAGGCTACTTCATAAATCAATCCAAGTACATAAAGGAGATGCTGAAAAAGTTTGGCATGGAGAGCTGCAAACCAATAGAGTCACCCATGGGGACAAATGCAACATTGGAGGCTGATGTAAAAGGTAACATAGTAGATGCCAAGAAATACAGAGGTATGATCGGATCCCTACTATATTTAACTGCCTCTAGGCCAGACATTCAGTTCAGTGTATGCATGTGTGCTAGATATCAATCTAGCCCTAGAGATTCACATTTAGGGGCTGTCAAGCGTATCTTTCGTTACCTTGCCGGTACCCAAGAATTGGGTTTATGGTATCCTACTTATTGCAAACTAGATTTAATTTCATATTCAGATGCTGATTATGCTGGTTGCAAAATTGATAGGAAGAGTACTAGTGGTTATTGTCAAATATTAGGTGGATGTTTAATATCATGGGCTTCTAAAAAACAGCATTCTGTGGCACTCTCCACTGCTGAGGCTGAGTATGTCGCAGTAGGGAGCTGTGGTACACAGGTTTTGTGGATAAAACATCAACTTCAAGACTACAATGTAGATCTTGGATGTGCACCTATTTTCTGTGACAACACTAGTGCTATTAATTTGTCTAAAAACCCCATTCAACACTCTAGGACAAAACACATTGAGATCCGTCATCACTTTCTAAGAGATGAGGTCTCCAAAGGAAATTTCATGCTTCATTTTGTAGAAACTGAAAAACAACTGGCAGACATTTTCACAAAACCCCTTAACAATGACAGATTTTCAACTCTAAGAAGGGAGTTAGGAATTTGTAGAATTTCCTCTGAAAATTCCTGAAATAATAATATTCTTGGGTTCACTGTACAGTCTTTGTCTCTTCTGTTCTTCGTTGTGTCAACTAGGTCTTAAGTACTAGATAAGTCCTGATTTTGGAGGTTATAGTGTCGGGTGCTATTTCAACAAGCTCTGAGGAACTCTGGTTTATCTACGGATTACTTCCCATGGTCAACCACAGACAAGGCGCTGGTCGACCAAGGCATCAGGACAGGAAATAGTTAGCTCTGGGAATTCGCAGCTGTCGACCACAGGCGATCCAATGGTCGACAACAGTTTGTCAGAACGCAGTCTTCTCAACAGGCAGGTTCTGTGACAACACAGAGGTCGACCACAGGCCACTCCATGGTCGACAAAGGACCTGAAAAAGGGAAATTAGATCTAGTCAGGCTGCTGGCTTTGGTGGGAAATCTTCTGAACTTTTTGGACTCTGAGCTCAGTTTTGCTTTACTCACTCATCCTCATTCACTTCCCATTCCTTGTGTCTCAATATCTCTTTGTGGTCAACTTATTGTTTTCTATCTTCAGCAAGGACTCACAAATTGAGGGGGAGTAAAAAGTGTAAACTCATTCCTTAATAAATCATTGAACAACCTAACCATATCTTACAAGAAAATCACCAAAGTCATCAATGAGAGTAAAGGTTAAGTGTAGTAATGAGAATTTGACCTGTACTACTGCAATAAATTCAAACCATAACTATGACTCTGACTCAAGACTATTGAGAACTTATGTTTTTAGTAATGAGACTATTTCTCTATCTGTGTCTGTGTTGGACAGTGAAAATAAACGCAGCTATAGCATGAATGTATATGGAATACGCCATAATTCTGCCTTCTTGGTAGAGCAATGGACTGAGTTCTGAGAAACTACTGTTCTCTATCACAAAGCAAAATTGGCTGAAAAATTAAGTGGGAGACATGTATGTCATGAAGACTCAATCTACCTCTGCCACTCTCAAAATTATTAATTGGGCATCCTGAGTAACTGGGGATATTGGCGTCTGATAAACGTATATCCTCACGGATAAAAAGTGTGTCCCAGTTAAAAGTGGAATGGTTAGGCATGCTAAGTAGCCGGGGTTTCTGGCGTGTAAAAAGCGTGTCTCCTCGTGTGGAAAAGCATGTGATAAACCTGACCACAGCTCTTAAATATTTCAAAACGAAAAGGCAACAAAAATGGTTGACCTAATGCACTATATGCAAATAAAAGCATAAAACACTGTTCAGCTTGTTCAGCTAGTACAATTATCTCATGAACCATATTATAAGTTTAAGGAGCCGTGAGTAAGAAAGTGGATATGGGGAGTCAATTTATTGGGGCAATACTTTCAAATTCTTTGAACCACAAGACCCACTCGAATTTGTCACAAGGTGGTCTTTGAGAAAGGGAGGAAAGGTTACTTAAATGTCTTATTAAAGAAAGGGGGTACACTTCATCTTCCCAAAATATGAGTTATGCTGATTAATCGTGACCGCTCGTTCTTTGCATCGCGATGGTTCACTGCCCTAAAAATTAAGGGCCAGCCCTAATGCCCTACCCTATAAATTGTCTCGGCTGGGTCCCTGAAATTCTCCCATCCGCAGCTCTAGCCCTCTCCCAACTTCATCTTCTCCAGATTTCTTTTCTCGCCTCTCTCTCGCCTCTATCTCGCTTCCCTTCACAATGTCTCCCAAGCGCGCTCTACTTTCCTCTAAGCGTAGAAGAGATCAGGCCCCTGCCGCAGCTTCGATGCCGTCCAAGCGATCCAAGTCGCGGGCCGCGCAGGGTTCGCCATCGGCCCCTCACAGGTCGACCACGGCTGATGCACCTGGTCCAGGCAGACAATCAGCAGCTTCAGAGGAACCCGCAGTGCATCCCGTTTCTGGAGCTCTCAAGCCACGGACAGTTCTGCAACCAAGGATCGTCGATTTCTCCGATGACAAGCTGATGGAGATGTTCCCAGATCTACTGCCAATTTTTGAAGCTCAAGAGTGGACTACGTTCGTTTCAGTGCACAATTCGTACTCGCCCCAGCTTGTGCAAGAATTCTACCACAACCTGCAAGTTGTGGGCAGTCAGCTCTACACCGTAGTTCAAGGGAAAGTCATCAGACTCGACGTCAAGCTTCTCCACATGACGCTGAAGACTCCCAGAATTGGAGCTGTTTTCAACCATGAGGACTTCGACCTCCGAGAAGCACATGCAGTGGTCACTGGCAAGCCAGCCACTGAGGTCCTTCCCAAGTACCTCAATGCTAATACCTTCCCTCCTCTTCATCGTTTGCTTCACCACATCATCACCACCATCATCCAACCTCGAGGAGGCGCCAGAGATCAAGTGAGTCGCCTCCATCTGTTTATACTCCATGGCCTCATCACTCGCCAGCCTATTCGCCTAACCACACTCCTTTTGAATTCCCTCAGAAGCATCCTACATTATCCCCTGAATTCTCTTCCTTTTGCTGCCCATATCACTTCCATTCTGAAAGCAGCCAACATACCTTCTCCTCACAGCCCAAGCATTGTCATTCCCAAATGGCACGTCTACAATTTTCACTTCGTGACCACATTCTTGGGATTTAAGAAGGTCGGAGACCATGTTCAGCGCACTCTTCCTTCCAAGGGCAAAGCAAAGGATCCAGTGCCACCCTCTTCTCCACCTCATTCACCTATACAGGTTAGCCCTGCTGTCACACCGTCACCAATGGTGCCTCAAGCTACACCTACTACCACCACTGCTGCCCATCCACCATCGTCCCTTTCACTAGTGCTCTGGCAGCCAGGCACTGCTGCCCCTCCAGCTCAATCCCCATCTGTTCCAACTACCCAAGCTCCATCCCATTCTGCTCAACCCACACAAGTACCACCTACCTCTCCTCCCTCTACTTCTGCTCCACCACCAGCATTTACCTCCCACCCTGACTCTCATGGCGTGCTCCTCCAGATGGCATCTCAGTTATCTTCTCTCACCACCCAACTCCAATCATTTCAAGAGAATGTCAATGCTGCCACTGGACGCTTGGAGCAGAAAGTCCAACGGCTGGAACAACAGATGGAGGCCAGGTTCATCAAGCAGAAGGAACACTCTGACCAGGCTAGTTCTCGGTTCAACAGACTAGTAAGGACCCTCGGTGAAGTGTCCGATCAGATGGGAATCCGTATCGAGCTCACAACCCAACAGAATGAGAAGTATCACAAGGATACTATCTCAGAGATCCAGAAGCTCAGGCTCTCCTATGCCCACATTGTTGACAAGCTGGATCGCATGGAAGAGAACGTGAAGCCAGAGACCTCCTCATCCTCCTCAGAAGGATTGTTTAAATGATCCACTTTTTGCTGTTGACAAAGGGGGAGAGAGAAGCTTATGTGTCATTGTGTGCCTAGATGTGTGTCTAGATAGATGTGTGTCTAGATGTCAAGTTTACTTTGTCTACGTGTCCTCAGTGTCTTTATCCTTTTTTGAGTCTCTCATGTAATTAGTGCTTTTGTTTTTTGAAAGACACATCAAACGAATTGTCTGAATGAAATATGTGCTATGATAGCCTTGCATGCAATATCAAATGAATTTTATAATCTGTTGTTTGTCACAATGACTCATGGTTGTCATCATCAAAAAGGGGGAGAATGTTGTGCATCCCTTGGTTTTGATGATGACAATAGGATATGTTTGATTAATCAAGTTCTATCTTGTTTCATAACAAATACAAGTGGTTTGATTGTTCCTTCAAAGTATTGGACTCATGACTATTTGATGATGACAAACAATGTTTCTGATCAACTCAATATAAATCTGATAGTTCAATTTACTTCTGATAAGTTAAGTAATTTCAGGTCCACTGAAATCCAAGTGGAATCAACAAATCAGAAGAAGTGTCAAAGGCCGCTTGTCGACCAGGGAAGAGGTTATGGTCGACCAACGAACTCAACCAGAAAAGCATCAGATCATCTGTCTTCTGGAAGCACCTTGGCTGTCGACCAAAGCCCCGCCTCTGGTCGACCACAGAAAAGACAGAAGCAACAGACAGAACTGCTGGCCATCTGGAAACTGCCCCCTGTCGACCAGCGACCAGGCTGTGGTCGACCAACGGGCGACGTGAGTTTCAGCCAGAAGAACCGGCCGTCTGGGGACTGCCCATTGTCGACCAGCGACAGGGTCATGGTCGACCACGGGTTTATATATCGTCCAAAACCGAACTCTAACCGAATTCTGTTTTGGTTCCTTAAAACCTGCAGATGGTTGTTGCAGGTTGTTGGGCTGCTCAGGAGATAAGATTCCGCACGGGAATCAAGGAAACAATCTTGCTTAGAAGTGGTCAAACTCGTTCTAACGATTGGATTTAAACCGATCCCTGTTTTCTAGCAGATTGGCGCTCGATCTGAAAATTGAGCGGGAAGAGTTTTACTCTTGATAAAAGGGCTGTATGAAAAACGAAAAGAACACACATCACGAACAAGGGAGCAGTGAGAGAGCACGAAATAGAAGCCAAGGAAGATATACACAGAAGAGGGAAAAGGAGCTCTCCACCAATCAAAAATCTGCAGAAAGGTTAAAGGCAATCTCGTTGCTGCAGAAGGAAGACTTAGCTCAAGACTGTGCGATCTCCAGCAGCAGAACAATCGAAGGCAACTGACTGGAAGATCAACAGGGAGTCTAGGCTTCTTCATAAGCGTGATCAAGTCCCAGGCTGAACACCTATTCTTCTACACACGCCAATATTCAGTCCTGTCTTTCATCACCTGTTCTTATCATCTTTTCATTTCTGATTACAATTATTGTCAAGCTGTGAGGCAGCAGAGTCAAGCTGTGTGTCAGCAGGTACAAGCTGTGTGTCAGCTGTGTTTTGATTGAGATCAGAGATTCTCATAGTGAAGCCTTGCTTGAGTTAAGCAAGGGGTGGATGTAAGTCTCAGGAAGAGACTGAACCACCTTAAAAATCCTCTCTTGTGGTGTGCTTGTGTGTGTTTGATTTCCTATACGTATGCTTGCATCTTTACTATCCGCATTAGTTCTATAATTCATTAATTACCAGTAGCTCATCTGGTCGATAGTTAGTAAATTATCAAAAGGGGGGAAAGATCTATTCACCCCCCCTCTAGATCTATTCAGTCCGTATCCAACAAGAGGAACAAGATTGACGTCATCAAATTATCAAAATAAAGAATTATTGTCTCCCTCCAGATCGGGCTCAAAGGGTTCAATTGCTGTGAAGGGCAACGTCATATCAACTGATAGGCGATCAATTATACTGGCTTCTCCAAGAAAAAGACAAGTTTGTTCTCCTGCATTGTCTCTCACCAAAGGAAGCCAAAGTGATTATGTGCGAAGTCCACCAGCTCTACGGTGCTCATCAAATCGGGGACAAAATGAAGACTAATATAAAGTTGAAAAGCTTCTATTGGCCCACCATGTATGCAAACTGCAACTAGTATGCCCATACATGTAGCACCCCGGTAGAGCATTAGATAAAATAATGAGAAATTCACAAGAAATTCCATGGAAAATACGGTAAGCAAAATTTTGACCAATTTATAAAAATCTAGAAAAATTATAATCATGTAGAGGACTAAAAATTTAGATAATTTATCTTCTGCAGGAAATCCTAAATAAAATTGTAAGCCGGCTGAATTAAGAGAATTAGGGCTAAATCCACGTTTAACCTCATCGAACCTTATATCACTCAATTTGGACCCAATTCTCGATCAATTGAGCCCAGATCGGACCCAATCGAACGGCCACGATGTGTAGGTCATTTCTCTTCTATTTTCTCATCGAAACCCTAACTCCAAAATTCAATTTTTTAGGCGAGGCGGCGGCGTGACCGGGTCAATGCATGCGCGAATCGTGCGCAACCGAAGTTCGTGGGCTCTATCCTCGCGATTGATCCTTCTAGAGACCAATTAATCCTATAAAACAACCCTTAGCGCCTCCTAGCATCGACGTTTGGTAGCTGCGGCCGGCGAGGTGCGAGGACAAGAGCATTTTCTGGCGATCTTCGAAGGGGTTTCTCTATCGCGGCCGGAGGCGTCGACCCACTTTGTCCTTCTTTTAAGGTAGGTTCTAGTAGAACAAACCCTAAGTAGATTATACCATTGGGTTCGTCTCCAGTCCCTCTTTCTTTTGATACCAAAAGCCCTATAATTTGTTCTGTAGCATGTGAGTATTGGTCGTTTTAGTCGAAGCATGTTAAAACTAGGGTTACCATTGTTATCCTCGATTAAAAGTTAGCTTGACAGGCTTAAAGTTTTAAATTAATCAATCCATGACATGCATCTTTTCATTCTCTTTCTAGTGGTTTGCTTTTGCCCAATTTTTATGCTCTATATCGTGTGAATTTCTTGTTTTAGTTAGCCTCGGTCAGATGTTCGCCGGACATCGGAACGACAAGTAGGACATGGCCTTAATAGGAACCGCTCATCATTGAACGGCCTCACGATAGACCCTTCTATAAGGTAGGCGGTTTGGCTCTAGACCGCTTGAAAACCCTAGCGGCTGTTCGATAGACAGCGTAAGGCATGTAGGGTTTCGGACTTGCATGACCTGAGCGGCCTAGCGATAGACCGCTAGACCCCGTCCAGCGGCTCTAAGTTAGACCGCGTATGTCTCGTTGTTGGTCTATTCCATGTGTTAATTATGTTGATTCTTGTTAAAACTATGCATGTATAGGTCAGAAACCCACACAAGGAACTGGTAAATTATGGAACATATGACCTGATTCTTTATTGTTCATGATTGATATCTCCTTTCCAAAGCATAATTTTCCTTATTATTCTTATCAATTAATGGAACATAAATTTTTATCATGTTCATATTGGAGGATCGATACTAGGTTTGTTTTGACAGTCACTCCACTACGGTGGTGTTGACTGACCAACTTATTCATTTTTCGATGCTTCATTAGCCTCAATTCTTGTAATGGTTGGGACTCACCGTCGGATACTCCTTCCGTCCGACTAGGACCTCTATTATGAGACCTCCGTAAGCCCCCGCAAGCCTGGGATTCCCACTAGGACGCCGGACGGGTTGTACCCCCAAAACCTGAACCTTTGGACTCGATTGAATCGCGTGATTTTGACCAAGCCCGGATTCGGGGCTATCCTGTTATTAGCGGCCCTTCTGGGACCGCTCTGTTACTGCGCGGCCCAGGCCTGGCCGCCTGAGTTTCTGAGCGGTCCCTTTGGAGACCGTGTCCAGCTGGCTTATGCGTCGACCTCAGTCGTGCGTCGACCTGCTGGGTGCACCCACCTCAGTTTGTAAACGTATGTTATTGGACCGTTCTTTGTTAGGCAGCCCAATTAGGACCGTTTTACCCTTGGTTATGGCCTAGGAACCGTCTCATCCTGAGCGGCCTTCCTTTTGACCATTTTATTGGTGGAACGACCCATCTAGGATCGTTTACATCTCTAAACTCTGGGTCTTGTCCCTCCAAGCCCAGTATTGCTTGTAGCGGCCCATGTCAGACCGTTACTTGATTATCAGCCTAAAGCTTGTTTCAGGTGTTTCTTGTATGTTTCGGTGAGCTGAGCCCAGTTGGGCTTAAGTTTCTACTCTTGTTCTTTCCAACCATGAACCTTATGGTTCCTACTCAATTATTGAAATATCTCTTGATCTTAGAAATTAAGTTACATGGCTTGACCTTGAAATTCTTGGCCGACTCCAATGAATGTCTAGATATTACTTGGGATCTTGGATCCACTAAATCAATGCCAACGCATCATAAGGGCCCGATCTGGTCCTGGGAAGAGCGCCCGAAAAGTACTAGTGCCCCGGGGAGTTATAATGACATGGTGAGGCATTGCACTGAGTGCATGACTAGCGTGTGTCTATGACATTCATCCCGTTATTAGATTCCTACCTGGAATTTATCTTGAGATGATATGCTTGTTACATGCTTGACCGGCCAATTCCTGGAAATTGATATATCTATATTCAGTTCATTCTATTAGTTCATTCCTTTTCTTCTTATGATAACTTGTTTTATCATTCTTAGTTCGCATGCATGACAGTTAATTAATTGGCTAATTACTTAAACCTAGCCTGCTATTGCCTACTGAGCGTTCGCTCACCCAGTTTTCCCTCCTTTTTCAGGTAACTCCAGTGATGACTCTTAAACTGATGGGGACGGGCAGGAGTGAAGTCCTTGGAGCGAACCAGCTAAATAGACTTTCAGAGATGTCATTAGATAGTTCGAGTCTGAGAGTTGTAATTTGATTAAGTCGGTCGTTATGTACCTGTGTTAAGTTGGTGGTTATGTGAGAATTTCTTTGATACTTCTAGTGTTGGTGGATATTGACACTCGTTATGTTTAATTAGTTGGAATTTAATGGTTATTTTGGAAAGTATTTCTTCTCTTTGCTATGGTGTGGTGTTGAAGTTATTTTAATCGCTAACGCAAGGCATAACATGTCTGGAAATCAACATATTTTAACTTTCTACTGCTGCGTCCCGATTTTTCACGTCGGGGCGTGACAGTTTGGTGGTATCAGAGCCTAGGTTTTAAGTTCCTAGGTTTATAAGTGACATCCTAGGACCAGTATCTTTGTTAAGGTCTACGGATCTAACTCGATGAGATTGGGTAGAGACTTTGGGTTGAGTAATAGACAAACACTAAAAGATTCTCGCTAGACTAATCTTTTAATTAATTTTCTGATATATGTAGGAGTTCTTTTGATGGCGGCCGAACGTGCGCATGGAGAGATATGCAGCGTACGGTACAAGGCTTGACTCAGGCCCTCCAACAGGTGGCCCAGGGAGGGGCAGCACATCATGGAGCTGGTGACCTCCACCGAAATTTCTGAGGCCTAAATCCTCCGCATTTTGGTGGATCGGCGGATCCCGATGAAGCCGAAAATTGGCTGAAGGAGATAGAGCGGGTTTTTCGAGTGATGCAGTGTAATGACCAAGATCGAGTTCTTTTGGCAACTTTCCTGTTAGAGCGAGATGCACATGCTTGGTGGGAGGATGTAGAAGCAACACTCAAAAATCGGCATGCGTCATGGGACGAATTCAAGGAACATTTCAATAATAAGTTTTTTTCAGATCGTGTTCAGGAGAAGAAGGCGGCGGAGTTCGCTGCTCTGAAACAGAGGAACTTGTCAGTTGCAGAATATGAAGCTCAGTTTGCCAGACTATCCCGATATGCAACACACTTGGTATCCACCGAGAAGATGAAGGTTAAGCATTTTATGAACGGGTTGAAGCTCTATTATATTAACTAGTTAGCACCTTTGGAAATTCAGACTTATGCAGAGATGGTGAGAAAGGCTCAAGTTCTTGAAGATACCTTAGAGATGACTGAGAGGATTCGAGGAAAGAACCCTAAGAAAGAACAAACCGCTAGTTCTGGGAATTTCAAGCCCGGTAATGACAAGAGGAGATCCAACGGCGGGTTTCGTTCGTGGAAAGGTAAGGTGCCAAAAAATGACGATAAAAAGTTTAGCCCGGGTGTACCATCTATGGCCCTTTGCAAGTATTGTGACCACCCAGGTCATAAGATGGAAGAGTATTGGCACAAGCTAGGTGCCTGTTTACGTTACGGAAGCTGGGACCATCGTATACCTGAGTGTCCCCTCTTGTCAGACCAAGCTACTCCGAATAAGCTGCAAGGAGGCCAGAAGCGGCAGGGTAAGCTCCAAGCTCTGTAGGAAACTGAGACTGAAACCATGGAAGAGGGTGGACTTGTTGAAGGTACACTTATTATCTCGGATAAGCCAGCTTATGTTCTATTTGATACCGGAGCAACGCATTCTTTTATTTCTCAGAATTTTACTAAGTCTTTATCTATGAAACCGGTATTAATGAGTTCTCCATTAGAAATTTCAACTCCTATTGGTTCGGGTTCAGCAATCAAACATTATTACCCTTCTAGTAAGGTCCTGATTAATAGGTAGAATATGCAGGCTGATTTGGTTTGTATGGGAATGAAGGATTATGATGTAATCGTAGGAGCAGATTGGTTGGCTAGATATGAGGCTGATGTCCATTGCAGCACTAGCTCTGTGTCTTTTTCTGGACACCCTGAGCTCTCTTTTATTGGGGTTAGGCACTCTAAATCTGTGCCGCTTATTTCGGCCCTCCGAGCTGAGAAGTTATTAAAGAAAGGATGTCAGGCTTTTCTAGCCTTGGTTTCTTTAACCCCTAAGAAGGAGATTGATATTAAGGATATCCCTATCGTCCGGGATTTTTCAGATGTCTTTCCTGAGGATTTTCCAGGACTTTCGCTTGAGAGAGAGGTAGTCTTTTCTATTGATCTAATTCCTGAAGCGTCCCCTGTTTCTAAGGCTCCGTATCATATGTCTCCTGTGGAGTTAAGGGAACTAATGAGGCAATTAATGGAGTTGCTCGAGAAGGGTTTTATTCGCCATAGCACATCCCCGTGGGGAGGCCCCGTGTTGTTCGTATGAAAGAAGGATGGTTCATTGAGACTATGCATTGATTACCGGCAATTGAACCAACTTACTGTCAAGAACAAGTATCCATTGCCGAGAATAGATGAACTGTTCGATCAGATAACGGGAGCATCATATTTTTCTAAAATTGATCTTCAATCAGGATACCATCTGCTACGGATCCAAGGATCAGGATATCTTTAAAACTACTTTCTGTAGCAGGTATGGGCATTTTGAATTTGTAGTAATGCCTTTTGGACTAACGAATGCTCCTGCAACTTTCATGCAGTTGATGAATAGTATGTTCTGGCCCTATCTAGATCAGTGGGTCGTGGTGTTTATAGATGATATTTTGATATACTCTAAGAGTGAAGAGGTGCATGCTGAACACTTGAAGATGGCATTGAGATTATTAAGAGATCATCAATTGTATGCAAAGTTTAGTAAATGTGACTTCTGGATGCAAGAAGTGTCTTTTCAAGGACACATTATCACTAAAGAAGGAATCTCTGTTGACCCCTCGAAGGTAGAAGCAGTAAGAGATTGGGATAGGCCTGCGAATGTTACAGAAGTAAGAAGTTTTCTAGGCTTGGCAGGTTACTATCAGAGATTTATCAAAGATTTTGCCAAGATTGCGGTACCCTTGACCAGATTGACTCGCAAGGAGAATCGGTTTGAGTGTTCGGAAGAATGTGAGCGGAGTTTCCAAACTCTGAAGGATTGTTTAACCACTACCCCTGTTTTAGCTTTACCTTCTAGAGAGGGAGGATTTGAAGTCTATACGGATGCTTCGGGTATTAGCTTGGTGATGCGGGATGAGACACGGACACGACAAGCTCACGATCGTCCCTTAACGAGGGAAGCGTCGGACGTGCACGGTTGAGAAACCGGCTAGAGCTAGGGTGGTCAATTCACACTTTCGTGCCCGGATCGGGTCACGGGACGGTAATGCTCTCTCTCGCAGCAGCGGTGATATAAATATAAAGCGAGCTACGATCCTAGAACATGCTCTCTAGCAGTGGCATAAACAAGTATATATGAAAATAAGCAAATGCCGAGTGTAGGGAGCGAGAATGATACCTCCACGCGCTCGGCGTGGGGAAGACGGACCCGGCCGAAACTCGTACTCCCGGAACAATAATACACAATATTACAGTAATACACGTCGCTGCCCACTCCACGCAGGGAGGTAAAGGGCTACACAATGGGGTCCGAGAGGACCGAATTCGGGTTGACGGGCGGCTTCTCACGTTGATTCGGCAACACCCGAACTAGTGATGGTGGGGCCCACGTGCTGTCCGGAGGGGCCGTGTGGGACCCGGTGGCACCGCTGTAGTGGAGACGCTTGGGGAAGCGTTCCCTGGGCTGGCGGCACACTGGTTCCCCGGCCGGAGGCCAGGCGGCTCCATTCGGCACTGGTCAGAATGGCCGGCCACGGATCTGCTGGTTCTGTTTTCCGGCGCACGCTCCGGCGAGAACGGACGCTGCGATCAGCCCCGACGTCGGAATGCAACGAAACTGGCGCCGTTGGAAAGCTTCTTCGAAGGGATTCAACCCTATGGGATTATAGAAAAATAACAAATCATGTACTTCTGATTGGCGAATTTTGAATGTTGCTGTTGTATAGTGTCTGAACTCTCAGACTAGCAGGGAACTTTCCTGAGAGTTGCCTTTGACCGATATGTGAACGTCCGAATCTGAAGTTATGGTCTTCCGAAAAGTTGTAGGAAATCAAGCTAGGAAACCGGGACTATTTGTTATGAAGGGTTTGGAGGTGACTGTGATTTGTTCTGATTTTTGAACGGGAAGGTGGTCAGATCTGGGAATTAGCTGAAAACACTGTAGCAGAGATAGAACACGAATTTTAAAAAATGGATAGAGGGCGGATCAAAAATCAAGAAACATGGTGGATGTACGGGATGATAAACAGAACGCCCAGTACAATTGGGAGCCCCAACAAAAATCAAAAAGAAGGTCGGAGATGGGAAACTCAGAGCTGCTGTCACTGTAGACAGAGACATGACAGATTTGGGAGTGATTGAAGACCGAAATTGCAAAAATATCAAACCAAGGATTTTCGACCTGAATGTTTTTTTGGATGATGGGATGGAAGATAGGAACACACCATAAAAATTACAAACCACGAAGAGGCCGTGTCTGGTAGCAGGATTTTCGTGAAGACACCTCTGTCCAGCAGGACAAAAAACCGAAGACGGATTCACGGCGGCTCGAAGGCGACACGAACGGCGGCGGCGGCGGCACCAATGAAGATCAGAGGTTGAGAGGGGGAGATAGAAGATTGAAACACTCTAGAATGGGGGGTTTGAGGAGAGGAAACCAGGGGGAGAGGGCTGGGGCGCAAGAGCCTTCTTGGCATTCAACAAAATTTCTGATTTTTCACTAATATTCATATGAAAATACAATCTTTTATATGATTCACATCAAATGCAATGTGAATATGGAAGCGGGGGGCGGCCTATTGACTAGAGGGGGGGGTTGAATGGAAGGTTGAAATGGCAGGTGGCCTACCTTGGACAAAATGAGCCACTTGTCGACCATGTGTCCATATGACCAGCCCACCGTTCTAGATGTCCACCTTAGAAGGTTGACCAGCCCCACAAGGTGACATGGACCAATGGGAGAGGGCTGAGGGCCCCCTTGCTGGTCCTACGGCATAATTGCATAAAAACCCACACAATCCATGGGAATGACTCCTTGGCTTATAAAACCTTACATTTGCGTACATACTTTCCCAAGGATATATACACAAACTAAAAGGACATAAATGCAAAAGAAAAAGTACAGGCTCGGTGTCGATTCCCATCAACTCTCCCCGAGTGAGAGGAACTCGACCCCATCGAGTAGGGGTATGGATGCTCGAGTACTCCGGTGGATCCGTCACCGTGCCAAGTAGCGCGGGTATGCTCCACTCCAAGTGATCGTCACCTGCTCATTCCATATATACTCGATATGCGCGAACTGCTATGGGGTAAAGGTGGACACTCCGGGTGGGGCACTCTTAAAAAGGGAAGGAAGCAGCTCGAAGACTCACTAGGCATCACCGCTGAGTCACTGTAGGTGACTAGATCCGGGTGTAGATATAGAACCGATCCCATACTCATCAAGCGAGTCCACTCGCCTCTTACTCATAAGAGATCGACAATGAGCTTACACAAGACACATGCAGACTCACCATGCACTAACACACATATGCAAACCACACAAATAAGAAACAGACTCATGCATGACTCTAGACAAATCTATGGTTAGTCCGACCCGTACATGGATGACGGCGGGCCAAGACACCCGAATGTGTGCCATGCATGCATTTGACGTAACCGGAGGTTGACATCATGGGGAATCCCTAGACATCCTACGATGCACCAATCATGGACATTGGGCTTGGATGTGGAAAGTCCGAGAGGTGCGGGTGGTTTAGATGGATCGGGGAAACCAAAATTTTCATTACCCCCGAATGAAGGTTCGGACCTATGACTTTGTGGAGGTTGCTTGGCCCGAGTGGAAAGGCTTGATAGTGGACTCCGCGGAGGAAGTGGAGTGAAGATGGCGGCTCGGGAGATTCACTTGTGAGGGGATCAAAAGGGTCGAAGAAGGTATGACCCCGTGAGATGGGTTCCAACATGACATGGTCCCAAGTTTGAAATTCATAATCACCGCCATACATTATGATCGGTGGGACAATGGACATGTGTAGGAAATAAGATTCCTCCCTTGGGCAAAAGGGAACGAAGTCGGACTCGGCCGACATCGGGAGGAGTAGAAGAATCTCCGTGGTGACACACCCCACGGTGCACACGGAGGTAATGGACCCTAAGGCCGGATGGGTGAAGCTAAGACTAGCGGGTTGGTCAAAGCCTCGGGCCAAAAGATGCGTCAACTTCCATTGTGAATCTAATCCCATGACAAGATCGTCTAACGTGTCAACATGGTGACTAGATCGAAATGTGGTATGGAAGGAGTTAACCGGCACTAAAGGGAGGATGGGGTCCATGGATGGAAAGGGAGGTGGGACCAAGCCATCCTTGAGCCAACTAAAAAGTGGCTCGGTGATGTATAGCGTTCCTATAAGAAACACGGGTGGCTCGGGGTGAGACGGTTCCAAGCATAATGGTTCCGAATGTGGAGTGGGCCGCTGGGGTTGAGTGACTGGACATACGAGGGTGATCTTACCAGGTAGGTAAGGTGGGTATAAGGTGCAAGTCCTCTTGCCCCAGTCAAGATTGGCTCTTTGTTCTCCTAACCATGTTTGCCCTAAAATGATGCATGAACCAGCAAGTGTGCCGATCCTGCACCATGCGCCATCGGTGTAGAGAACATAGCCGATCCTCTTATAGAACTCAACACAAGCAAAATCACCATCGCGGACAATCTCGCCTGTCTTGGAGAGACTCCACGATGTCAAGAGAAACCCAATTATCCGACTCCCTATCGGTGAAATGGAGTTCCATTGTGGACCCGTTGGGTAGAGCAACTTTCATAGTGAGAGGGGTAAAACCAAGGGCTCGGTCCATGAGGACATTGACTTTGGCCACAAAGGTTGACCACTCGGATGTATGGTCTTGGAGAACGGCCATGGGTAGCGGACATGTACATGCATACACACGGTGACAAGACACTAGACCGACTATACAAGGTTGGAATGCATGCACACTAAGGACCCTAGACGTAAACCAAGACTCGGTACGTGGCGGAGATAAGTGATCCGAAGATCACTCGCGCAAGTGTGCGGCCTTCCCGATAGGCGTAGCCTAACGTTCGGACAACACCTTTTGATATACCGAGTAAAGGGATGCAAATGCAACCTAGACACTTTTTTTTTTATTTTAAAACAATGATGACCCTAAACACGACTTAGATAATGACTAATGACTAGACGTAAATGACACACTCCTTTTTTTTCTTTGACACCCTAGACTCAAACTCGCTCTGATACCAAATTGATGCGGGACGAGACACGGATACGACAAGCTCGCGATCGTCCCTTAACGAGGGAAGCATCGGAAGTGCACGATTGAGAAATCGGATAGAGCTAGGGTGGTCAATTCACACTTTCGTGCCCGGATCGGGTCACGGGACGGTAATGCTCTCTCTCGCAGCACCGGTGATATAAATATAAAGCGAGCTACGATCCTAGAACATGCTCTCTAGCAGTGGCATAAACAAGTATATATGAAAATAAGCAAATGTCGAGTGTAGGGAGCGAGAACGATACCTCTACGCGCTCGGCGTGGGGAAGACGGACCCGGCCGAAACTCGTACTCCCGGAACAATAATACACAATATTACAGCAATACACGTCACTGCCCACTCCATGCAGGGAGGTAAAGGGCTACACAATGGGGTCCGGGAGGACCAAATTCGGGTTGACGGGCGGCTTCTCGCGTTGATTCGGCAACACCCGAACTAGTGATGGTGGGGCCCACGTGCTGTCCGGAGGGGCCGTGTGGGACCCAGTGGCACCGCTGTAGTAGAGACGCTTGGGGAAGCGTTCCCTAGGCTGGCGGCACGCTGGTTCACCGGCCGGAGGCCAGGCGGCTCTGTTCGGCACAGGTCGGAATGGCCGGCCACGGATCTACCGGTTCTATTTTCCGGCGCGCGCTCTGGCGAGAACGGACGCTGCGATCAGCCCCGACGTCGGAATGCAAGGAAACTGGCGCCGTTGGAAAGCTTCTTCGAAGGGCTTCAACCCTATGGGATTACAGAAAAATAACAAATCATGTACTTCTGATTGGTGAATTTTGAATGTTGATGTTGTACAGTGTCTGAACTCTCAGACTAGCAGGGAACTTTCCTGAGAGTTGCCTTTGACCGATATGTGAACGTCCGAATCTGAAGTTATGGTCTTCCGAAAAGTTGTAGGAAATCAAGCTAGGAAACCGGGACTATTTGTTATGAAGGGTTTGGAGGTGGCTGTGATTTGTTCTGATTTTTGAACGGGAAGGTGGTCAGATCTGGGAATTAGCTGAAAAACACTGTAGCAGAGATAGAACACGAATTTTGAAAAATGGATAGAGGGCGGATCAAAAATCAAGAAACATGGTGGATGTAGGGGATGATAAACAGAACGCCCAGTACAATTGGGAGCCCCAACAAAAATCAAAAAGAAGGTCGGAGATGGGAAACTCAGAGCTGCTGTCACTATAGACAGAGACAGGACAGATCTGGGAGTGATTGAAGACCGAAATTGCAAAAATATCAAACGAAGGATTTTCGACCTGAATTTTTTTTTGGATGATGGGATGGAAGATAAGAACACACCATAAAAATTAAAAATCACGAAGAGGCCGTGGCTGGTAGCATGATTTTCGTGAAGACACCTCTATCCAGTAGGATAGAAAACTGAAGACGGATTCACGGCGGCTCGAAGGCGGCACGAACGGCGGCGGCGGCGGCACCAATGAAGATCAAAGGTTGAAAGGGGGAGATGGAAGATTGAAACACTCTAGAATGGGGGGTTTGAGGAGAGGAAACCAGGGGGAGAGGGCTGGGGCGCAAGAGCTTTCTTGGCATTCAACAAAATTTCTGATTTTTCACTAATATTCATATGAAAATACAATCTTTTATATGATTCACATCAAATGCAATGTGAACCCTTGGATCTAGGGGTGGGGATTGAAGGGCTGGGATTGCATGCCACAAACACAAAAAAATGAATATAATATGCAAGGGGGGGGCCTATTGACTAGAGGGGGGATTGAATGGAAGGTTGAAATGGTAGGTGGCCTACCTTGGACAAAATGAGCCACTTATCTACCATGTGTCCATATGACCAGCCCACCCTTTTAGATGTCCGCCTTGAAAGGTTGACCAGCCCCAGAAGGTGACATGGACCAATGGGAGAGGGCTGAGGGTCCCCTTGCTGGTCCTACGGCATAATTGCATAAAAACTCACACAATCTATGGGAATGACTCCTTGGCTTATAAAGCCTTACATTTGCGTACATACTTTCCCAAGGATATATACACAAACTAAAAGGACATAAATGCAAAAGAAAAAGTACAGGCTCGGTGTCGATTCCCATCAACTCTCCCCGGGTGAGAGGAACTCGACCCCGTCGAGTAGGGGTATGGATGCTCGAGTACTCCGGTGGATCCGTCACCGTGCCAAGTAGCGCGGGTATGCTCCACTCCAAGTGATCATCACCTACTCATTCCATATATACTCGATATGCGTGAACTGCTATGGGGTAAAGGTGGACACTCCGGGTGGGGCACTCTTAAAATGGGAAGGAAGCAGCTCGAAGACTCACTAGGCATCACCGCTGAGTCACTGTAGGTGACTAGATCCGGGTGTAGATATAGAACCGATCCCATACTCATCGAGCGAGTCCACTCGCCTCTTACTCATAAGAGATCGACAACGAGCTTACACAAGACACATGCAGACTCACCATGCACTAACACACATATGCAAACCACACAAATAAGAAACAGACTCATGCATGACTCTAGACAAATCTATGGTTAGTCCGACCCGTACATGGATGACGGCGGGCCAGGACACCCGAATGTGTGCCATGCATGCATTTGACGTAACCAGAGGTTGACATCATGGGGAACCCCTAGACATCCTACGATGCACCAATCATGGACATTGGGCTTGGATGTGGGAAGTCCGGGAGGTGCGGGTGGTTTAGATGGATCGGGGAAACCAAAGTTTTCATTACCCCCGAATGAAGGTTCGGACCTATGACTATGTGGAGGTTGCTTGGCCCGAGTGGAAAAGGCTTGATAGTGAACTCCGCGGAGGAAGTGGGGTGAAGATGGCGGCTCGGGAGATTCACTAGTGAGGGGATCAAAAGGGTCGAAGAAGGTATGACCCCGTGAGATGGGTTCCAACATGACATGGTCCCAAGTTTGAAATTCATAATCACCGCCATACATTATGATCGGTGGGACAATGGACATGTGTAGGAAATAAGATTCCTCCCTTGGGCAAAAGGGAACGAAGTCGGACTCGGCTGACATCGGGAGGAGTAGAAGGATCTCTGTGGTGACACACCCCACGGTGCACACGGAGGTAATGGACCCTAAGGTTGGATGGGTGAAGCTAAGACTAGTGGGTTGGTCAAAGCCTCGGGCCAAAAGATGCATCAACTTTCATTGTGAATCTAATCCCATGACAAGATCGTCTAACGTGTCAACATGGTGACTAGATCGAAATGTGGTATGGAAGGAGTTAACCGGCACTAAAGGGAGGATGGGGTCCATGGATGGAAAGGGAGGTGGGACCAAGCCATCCTTGAGCCAACTAAAAAGTGGCTCGGCGATGTATAGCGTTCCCGTAAGAAACACGGGTGGCTCGGGATGAGACGGCTCCAAGCATAATGGTTCCGAATGTGGAGTGGGCCGCTGGGGTTGAGTGACTGGACATACGAGGGTGATCTTACCAGGTAGGTAAGGTGGGTATAAGGTGCAAGTCCTCTTGCCCCAGTCAAGATTGGCTCTTCGTTCTCCTAACCATGTTTGCCCTAAAATGATGCATGAACCAGCAAGTGTGCCGATCCTGCACCATGCGCCATCGGTGTAGAGAACAGAGCCGATCCTCTTATAGAACTCAACACAAGCAAAATCACCATCGCGGACAATCTCGCCTGTCTTGGAGAGAGACTCCACGATGTCAAGAGAAACCCAATTATCCGACTCCCTATCGATGAAATGGAGTTCCGTTGTGGACCCGTTGGGTAGAGCGACTTTCATAGTGAGAGGGGTAAAACCAAGGTCTCGGTCCATGAGGACATTGACTTTGGCCACAAAGGTTGACCACTCGGATGTATTGTCTTGGGGAACGGCCATGGGTAGCGGACATGTACATGCATACACACGGTGACAAGACACTAGACCGACTATACAAGGTTGGAATGCATGCACACTAAGGACCCTAGACGTAAACCAAGACTCGGTACGTGGCGGAGATAAGTGATCTGAAGATCACTCGCGCAAGTGTGCGACCTTCCCGATAGGCGTAGCCTAACGTTCGGATAACACCTTTTGATATACCGAGTAAAGGGATGCAAATGCAACCTAGACACTTTTTTTTTGTTTTAAATCAATGATGACCCTAAACACGACTTAGATAATGACTAATGACTAGACGTAAATGACACACTCCTTTTTTTTCTTTGACACCCTAGTCTCAAACTCGCTCTGATACCAAATTGATGCGGGACGAGACACGGACACGACAAGCTCACGATCGTCCCTTAACGAGGGAAGCGTCGGATGTGCACAGTTGAGAAACTGGCTAGAGCTAGGGTGGTCAATTCACACTTTCGTGCCGGGATCGGGTCACGGGACGGTAACGCTCTCTCTCGCAGCAGCGGTGATATAAATAAAAAGCTAGCTATGATCCTAGAACATGCTCTCTAGCAGTGGCATAAACAAGTATATATGAAAATAAGCAAATGCCGAGCGTAGGGAGCGAGAACGATACCTCCACGCGCTCGGCGTGGGGAAGACGGACCCGGCCAAAACTCGTACTCCCGGAACAATAATACACAATATTACAGCAATACACGTCGCTGCCCACTCCACGCAGGGAGGTTAAGGGCTACACAATGGGGTCCGGGAGGACCGAATTCGGGTTGACGGGCGGCTTCTCGCGTTGATTCGGCAACACCCGAACTAGTGATGGTGGGGCCCACGTGTTGTCCCGAGGGGCCGTGTGGGACCCAGTGGCACCGCTGTAGTGGAGACGCTTGGGGAAGCGTTCCCTGGGTTGGCGGCACGCTGGTTCGCCGGCCGGAGGCCAGGCGGCTCCGTTCGGCACCGGTCGGTATGACCGGCCACAGATCTGCCGGTTCTATTTTCCGGCGCGCGCTCCTGCGAGAACGGACGCTGCGATCATCCCCGATGTCGGAATGTGACGAAACTAGTGCCGTTGGAAAGCTGCTTCAAAGGGCTCCAACCCTATAGGATTACAGAAAAATAACAAATCCTGTAATTCTAATTGGCGAATTTTGAATGTTGCTGTTGTACAGTGTCTGAACTCTCAGACTAGCAGGGAACTTTCCTGAGAGTTGCCTTTGACCGATATGTGAACGTCCGAATCTGAAGTTATGGTCTTCAAAAAACTTGTAGAAAATCAAGCTAGGAAACCGGGACTATTTGTTATGAAGGGTTTAGAGGTGGCTGTCATTTGTTCTGATTTTTGAACTTGAAGGTGGTCAGATCTGGGAATTGGCTGAAAACACTGTAGCAGAGATAGAACATGAATTTTGAAAAATGGATAGAGCGCGGATCAAAAATCAAAAAAAATGGTGGATGTAGGGGATGATGGACAGAATGCCGAGTAAAATTGGGAGCCCCAACAAAAATTAAAAAGAAGGTCGGAGATGGGAAACTCAGAGCTACTGTCAATGTAGATAGAGACAGGACAGATCTGGGAGTGATTGAAGACCGAAATTGTAAAAATATCAAACGAAGGAATTTCAATGTGAAGTTTTTTGTGGATGATGGGATGGAAGATAGGAACACACCATAAAAATTACAAACCACGAAGACGTCGTGGCTGGTAGCAGGATTTTCGTGAAGACACCTCTATCCAGCAGGACAGAAAATTGAAGACGGATTCACGGCGGCTCGAAGGCGGCACGAACGGCGGCGGCGGCGGCACCAATGAAGATCAAAGGTTGAAAGGGGGAGATGGAAGATTGAAACACTCTAGAATGGGGGGTTTGAGGAGAGGAAACCAGGGGGAGAGGGCTGGGGTGCAAGAGCCTTCTTGGCATTCAACAAAAATTTCTGATTTTTCACTAATATTCATATGAAAATACAATCTTTTATATGATTCACATCAAATGCAATGTGAACCCTTGGATCTAGGGGTGGGGATTGAAGGGCTGGGATTGCATGCCACAAACACAAAAAAATGAATATAATATGCAAGGGGGGGGGCTATTGACTAGAGGGGGGGGGGGTTGAATGGAAGGTTGAAATGGTAGGTGGCCTACCTTGGACAAAATGAGCCACTTGTCTACCATGTGTCCATATGACCAGCCCACCCTTCTAGATATCCACCTTGGAAGGTTGACCAGCCCCACAAGGTGACATGGACCAATGGGAGAGGGCTGAGGGCCCCCTTGCTGGTCCTACGGCATAATTACATAAAAACCCACACAATCCATGGGAATGACTCCTTGGGTTATAAAACCTTACATTTGCGTACATACTTTCCCAAGGATATATACACAAACTAAAAGGACATAAATACAAAAGAAAAAGTACAGGTTCGGTGTCGATTACCATCACTTGGGTTGCGTGCTTATGTAGAATGGCAGGGTGATAGCTTATTCCTCGAGGCAACTGAAGAAGCATGAATAGAATTATCTCATCCATGACTTGGAACTTGCTGCAGTGGTGTTTGCCTTGAAAATTTGGAGGCACTATTTATATGGAGAAGCTTTTACAGTGTTCTCTGATCATAAGAGCCTTAAATACTTATTTTCTTAAAAGGAACTTAACATGAGGCAGAGAATGTGGCTGAAGTATTTGAAGGATTTCGATTTCTCTATCGAGTACCATCCTGGGAAAGGTAATGTGGTGGTAGATGCTTTGAGCCGTAAGCCGATTGCAAGATTGTCAAGTCTCATGTTACACGAATGGAGGCTACTGGAATAATTGGCTAGCTAAGACCTCAATATTAGCAAGGATCGGGTCATGATCGCTCAGTTTCAACTTCGTCCAGAACTACTGATGGAAATCAAGTCCCTAAAAAAAATGATCCTATGTTGGTAGAAATCAAGGAAAGTATGAAGAATAGACCAGATTTTATGTTAGCCGATGACGACAGGTTATTGTTTCGAGGGAGAACATGCGTTCCTGATGTGGCTGAAGTAAAAGGAAAGATCTTAGAAGAAGCCCATAGGTCCAAGTATACTATTTACCATGGAGGTACTAAGATGTACCGAGATCTAAAGAGGACCTTTTGGTGGCCGAGTATGAAAAAGGAAGTGGCAGAATTTGTGAGCAGATGCTTGGTATGTCAGCAAGTCAAGGTTGAACATTTCAGACCCGTAGGGAAGTTAAAGCCGCTCGATATACCACAATGGAAGTGGAAAAGTGTCGGGATGGACTTTATCATGGGTCTACTGAGAACTCGTGGTGGATTTGATGCAATATGGGTCATTATTTATAGACTGACTAAGTCGGCACATTTCTTATCCATTAAGTCTAAATGGACAGTGGATGTTTTGGCTGCCCTATATGTGAAAGAAGTGGTAAGACTGCATGGAGTACCAACAAGCATTGTGTCAGATAGAGACCCCAGGTTTACTTCTCATTTTTGGAGAGGACTGCAAGAGTCATTGGGAACCCGTCTGAGTTTCAGCACTGCCTTTCATCCTTAGACAAATGGACAGATGGAAAGAACTAACCAAATTGTTGAAGATATGCTAAGAGTTTGCATGATTGATTTTGGAGGTAGTTGCATGAGCACTTAGCTTTAATTGAGTTCGCTTACAACAACAGTTACCAGTCCAGTATCCAGATGGCTCCATTCGAGGCCCTTTATGGGAGAAGTTACCGATCATCGTTGTGTTGGGAAGAGATCGGAGAGAAGCAATGGCTGGGACCGGATCTCATTTTGGAATCATCCAAGAACATCCATATTACCCGGGATCGTCTACAAGTGTCACAATCAAGACAGAAAAGTTACGCTGATAGTAGAAGAAGAACCCTGGAGTTTCAGGTAGGAGAGCATGTATTCTTGAAGGTTTCGCCAATGAGAGGAATTCGAAGGTTTGGCATCCATGGCAAAATAAGTCCAAGATATGTTGCCCATTTCGAGATTTTGGAAAGAGTGGGAGAGGTTGCTTACAGATTGGCTTTACCCCCTCAACTATCTGGAGTACACAATGTCTTCCACATATCGATGTTACGGAAATATGTTTATGACCCCACTCACATCATTCAACATGCGAATCTGGAGTTGAAGGAAGATTTGACTCATGAAGAAAGACGCGTCAAGGTTTTGGACCGGAAGGAATAGCAGCTCAGGAATCATTCCATGCCTATGGTTAAGCTTCAGTGGAGCCGACGAGGAACCGAAGAGGCTACTTGGGAGTCCGAAGATGCTATTCGAAAGCAATACCCCGATTTATTCTAATATTAGTAACCTTGCTCCTCATTTTCGATAAGCGCAGTGAATTTGGGGGACCAAATTTTTTAAAGCGGGAGAGGGTGTAGCACCACGGTAGAGCATTAGATAAAATAACGAGAAATTCACAAGAAATTCTAGGGAAAATACGGTAAGCAAAATTTTGACCAATTTATAAAAATCTAGAAAAATTATAATCATGTAGATGACTAAAAATTTAGATAATTTGTTTTCTGTAGGAAATCCTAAATAAAACTGTAAGCCAGCCGAATCGAGAGAATTAGGGCTAAATCCACGTTTAACCTCATCGAACCTTATATCACCCAATTCGGACCCAATTCTCGATCAATTGAGCCCATATCAGACCCAATCGAACGGCCACGATGTGTAGGTCATTTACCCTCTATTTACTCACCGAAACCCTAATTCCAAAATGTTGGGGGTGCAAGACACGGATTCTGAGGGGGGGGGGGTGAATGAATCCCCTTTAAAAAAAAACTATTGTGGAAATAAAATATTGCAACCTAAGCAACTCTCAGTCACCAAACTGGTCAACCAATCAAACTTCTAACTCAACAGACAAGAGCAAAGGTATGCAAGCTCATTGAACAAACCAAATAACGTTGTAGGCCAATAAACGAATCAAGTGAGACAACCATCAACCATATAGCGCTCATTAAACATCCTGCGAAGGGTGGTAGAAGATATGGAGTAGAACGCAAAAGCAAACCACAGAACACCAGGATTTTTTAGGTGGTTCGGCTAGACCTCCAGTCTGCCTACGTCCACCCCTCACTCCAAACCGGAGTGAGGCTTCCCTTGCAAACGCAAGAACAGCAGACTCAGTCTGCAACAGACGCTGCCTAACAGCTTGACAAACCGAGGGAGATAAATCCCTCAAACCAAGCTCTGTAACCCGCAGAAGCTTGGCACCTGGACTTGCAACCCACAAGACCAGAACTGGAGATGAATCTCCCTTCCTCCTCACCGGAGGGGAACTGCTAGTGACACCCCGTCACTAGCAAACCAGAGGTCACGGACCTCTCTTCCTCCACACCAGAGGGAAACCACAAGTAGCACACCACTACTTGCAACCGGAGACTACGTCTCCCGTCTCCTGAGTCCACATGAGGAACCCCGATCCCAAATAAGGAAAACGGAAAGCACTAAGGATATGAAAAGAACCAACGAAAAACAAACAAGAGAAACAAAAATAGATATAGCTCCGAGGAGCACAATGACTGTGGATTTGTTCCACGAGTCAAACCATGAACAGATCTTCAGGATGTACTGGCTGCACACTGTTTCTCCTTCTCACGATTTTCTTCTCTCTCACTCTGGCTCTCAGCTTGTTCTTTACTCGCTGACTACCTCTCTTCTTCTTCTTCTTCTGGCTCTCCTTTCTTTTCTTCTGGCGGCCTCTCTTCCTCCACTACCTTATTCTTCGAAGGGTAATGTAGCTTTATATATGAACAAGGGCTTCGTATGGATCAGGCAACAGAACCCTACTGAAATTCCATTGGTCCACGTGTTAGGGAATAGAATGTTCTTTTCCTTGGATCACGTGCCTTTCATTTGCCCCTTTATCCACGAGCCAGCCTTCTGCCATTTCAGTGATCAGATGCCTCTTCTGTGAACGAGATTGCTCCCTGTAAAAGAAAGGACAGAGTACAATTTATGCCTTGAGTTCTTAAGGAATGCATAGACTATATAGTTAATCGATAAAACATGCACAGACCATCCATTGAAGGAACAGGAAAGTGCACGGACCATGAAATGCGTACATACAAAACATGCACCGACGCTACAGTGAGCCTAAGGCTGAACATGCATTGGTTTGTATAGAGAATTGCACGGACTTCAGGTGCAAAGAAGAGAACGTGCACAGATGTTATCTGCCCAGTGCAACAGTATGCACCGACCTGAAGCACTCACAGCAAAGAATATGCACGGACCAACATGCTTGCGCATGATAAAAATGTGCACCGACTTGACATCTGCACCGACCCTTGCATGCGCAAGGCAAACTATGCACCGACCCATATATGCACTGACCTTCAGATGTAGCACAGTCCTATATGTATGCACCGATGTTGACTGTTCAAACGATAAGGTATGCACCGACTGTTTTACCTATGTTTCAAGCCTTAAGACTAAAAAATGCACCAACCTTGGAACCATGTATGCATAGATCTAACTGAAAGGCGCACCAACCTTCTATACGAGAGACTGAATATGCATGGATAGATGAATGCTCACATAAAAACCTGCACCGACTCTGTAAAGTGCAAACCTGCACTGACTATGTATGCAAGAGGCAAAACTAGCATTGACGTGAACAGTGAATTGCATCGACTCTAGTATGCATGAAGGCAAGACTAGCATCGACTTGTACTCGCAGCAAAAGCTACACCGACTTCGTTGCTACAGTGATTTGCATCGACTTGGTGTGCATGGAGCAAAACGTGCACAGACCTGAGCTATAGTGATTTGCATCGACTATGTGGTGAGACTTATACCTACGTTTAACCAAAAGTTGCACCGACTTGGTGCAAACCAAACCTTGCACCGAGGCAAACCTTGCACTGACCTGAATGTGCTTGAGGGAAGAAATGCACGGACATAAATGATGCATGGACCTAAATACAGTGCTATAGGCAATAGCACTGACTTTGTGTATGTTCAAGACAGAATCTGCACAGACCTAGTCTCTCATAATGCACAACGTGCACAGACGTTGTATTAAGGAGAAAAAACATGCACCGACTCTATAGACTATATACAGAACCAAACATGCACCGACTCTAAAGACATGTGAGTGTATAGGGATGTGCAAATATGCACAGACTATGTTACGCCCATGAGACACAAAATAGCACAGACCTCATATGTTCATGTGAACAGAGTGCAAAAGTGCACAGATCTATGTATGCAAAATATAAAGACTTCCACTAACCTACATTGCACCAACCCTATGACCAAAATGAATGAGAAGGCTCATGAATACAAACTATTTGATAAAATGACTTGTTTCAGTATGAAGGTGCAAGCATTACCTGATCTGTCTGTGCATTGACCTTACCTATCACTGAGTTGACTTTGAATTGGGTTGACTTCCTTTTCATGACCCGTGAGTCATTCTTAAACTTGTTCTGACAGTTTCTCATAATACATCAGGATCATATCATCAATGATATAAATATAAACATAATGAGACATAATATTTGTCATCATCAAAACTCCAGAACCACAGGGGACACAACAATCTCCCCCTTTTTGATGATGGCAATATTATGAGTCATTGCAATAGATTCATCATGATGATTATGAAATATCAGTATGAAATATGAATGTGCATGAACATTCACAATAGAATAGCTCTATCAGAAATGAGCATGTAAAGCACCATGCGTGCAACATCCGACAAGAGTTACAATTGATAATGCAAATGATGACTCAATGACTAACAAAAGTTCTCCCCCTTTGACAACATCAAAAAGAATGGAATGATCATTGACTATTGATAGAGTTATTATGCAAACTGAGTTACTGTCATCTAAAACTCCCCCTGACAAGATACTCTCATGTATGACAGAGCAGGAGGGGTGGAATGAAATGAATGATCATTGAACCACAGGGACATGCAAAAATTCTCCCCCTTAGACGGACAGTGATTGGAACAAAGCACAGGGGTAATTATGGACAGATAAAGCAAGGACATAAAGAAGTCAACAGTTAGGTCTGAAATAGTGGAGTCTAATTTGACAAAGCAAGCATTCAGAATGAATGAGAAAGGTTTTCAATGTGATATCAATTTCATAAATCTGATTAAACAGGTATTTCAGACTCTTCAATTATAGAGATTTATGAATGATCCTTCATTGACTAGTCAGATCAGAATATGTTGTATGCAAGGATTGTTCATACGCTTTCTGTACTCATATCTGAAATCAATTTTCTTAATAAAAGTGAACCACGCTTTCATATTGAAAGTCTTATTTAACCTTCTTCTTTCTTACTCACTCAATTTTAAAGATTCCCTTAAGAGATGCAATCAATAGTATTGAGGTTAAACACATAAGATAAACAGTTGTTTCTGTCAAGGGTTCCAATAGAATTTTTCTTTTGCAAACATTTTCAAATGATACACTAGATCAGCAACAATTTTCATAACAATCTTCATGAGCACTTGAGTTTAGAACACCCTTGTAACTAGAGGATACACGTTGTTTAGACACCAATATCCCCAAGCACTTGGAAGGACTAACTGTCATGCTTCATAAGAACAGAGATAGCATTTACACTTCATGACACACTACAGATCATTTCTTTGATGAGTGAGATGTATTTCTCAGTGTGCATGCCATTGCTCTGCCAGATTTTTCAATCAATTTTTTTTAAGCAGAGTTAACTATGGCACTTCATGACACACCTCAACTCATTTCTTTGATGAGTGAGATGTGTTTCTCAATGACCAAAGACATTGCTCTTTCTAGATTTACCCTTAGACATGTTCCAGATTCTCAGATGTTTAAAAACAATACTTCTTTCATACATATCAGTCAAGGAATATTATGATTTCAGAATTTTCAGAATTCAGAAGAGTTTAAAAGACATAACGTGAAAAAGTTGGTTAAAGTTTATTAAGATTAACTCAGATATTTTCAAGATATGTTCATAAATAAACACAAGACATACATTAAACTTCAACTGACTGAAAATTTCAGACATTCATAGTCCTATATAATAGAAGATTCCTCTTTAAGTTGTTTTTAGATTTATGATCAGGATATGCCCAGAGAAATCTTTCTGAATTTTCAGGGAAGGCCGAAACATTTTAAGGAGCATCCAATTCAACAGATACCAATGGATTGGATGAGTGATAATGGCTGATAATAGTTGAAGCAGGAAGCTGAGATGTGATGCATGGGTCAGTAGTTCAAACAAGATAGGGTCAAGTAACCATTCAAGGTTAGCAGATAAACAATGTTTTCAGACAAGAAGTCCAAGCAATTGACCATTATTGATTTGAAGCTTACAACCTCAGATGTATAACAGTGATAGTCAAGAAGGCAAGAGCAGATAGTTCCAAAGAGATAGTCACTAAACAGAAGATATGAGATAGTGACAACAATCAGTTCATCAATCAAGGTAGTGACATGATTAGCCGAAAGACAATGATACCATCTACTCACAAACCTCAAGGAACAGACCAAGAAGAATGTCGACTCATGATGTCGACACTTCCAATCACAACAAATGAAAAGTGCAGCAGCTTGTGTCAAACATTTAGAGGGTATGAGAATTGATTTAGCATCAGTGAGCTGAGAACAGTACTGGCAGATGATCAAAGTCCAGAAAAGAAATTAAGACAAGTGAGACAAACTCATGACAATGTTTTGCTCCCCCTGAATACATGCACACATCTAATCTTTTTGGAATTTTCAATATGTATGACATGCAATAAAATATGAAACCAGTATATGTATTTAAGAACATGTATGCATATGCTTTGACTTCCCCCTAACTAAATGCATTGAATCATCAAGAATGACCACAAGGATCTAAATATTAGACGTTCAAGTCAGGGAATGTAGTTCTAATTCAGTCCAATCAGATTTTCAATAAATTCTTCAACAGATGAGCAATCTCATTCAGAGGATTTTCAGGCATCATTTATTTCAATGAGAATCTACTCGATAGATGTATATATATATGAGCATTTCATGCACAACACAACATGCAAGCATCAAATTTAGTCAATTCAGTTTTTCAGAAGTGCAATTTTTTGTTATCATCCCAATATTTAGACAGATATTTCAGCATGAGTATTGAAAGACATGAAAATTCACAGTGTGTAAATGATGACAGATATGCATGAACATATCAAACATGATATGCATTTTACGCAAATAAACAGACCTGTGAGCATACGAAAATGGGATTTTACCATAATCAAGTGCCTTGGTTTATTAACCCCCTTTTTATTCTTCAGCTTCCAAGGCACACCTGCAAGACACAGATCTCATTTTGTGTTTCTAGGTATCCAAGACTTCTTGGGTCCTACATTGTTAGTAGCACCTCTAATGGGTGCCTTCCACATCCTTTGGACTTTCACATCATCAAAAATCATTAGAGAATAACTATTCATGGAGTGCCCAACTTGCCCGCAGTAATGACATGAGACAGCAGGTTTTAAATTTCTTTTCTGCACATTAGCATTATCATGGAAATTTTTCTTTTTATTTCTATCAAGCACATTCTTCCTAGCAGGGTATCTAGCATATTTGAAATTCACATTCCTACCCTGGATATGCCAATAGTCCTTGACTGTATGGCCATCCTTTCCATAGTGAGAACAAACAGAAGAGTTTCTCCTATGAGAGCCTAACCAGCACTCAATGGCCCTATGGCCTTGCTTACCACAATTGAAGCACACAACATGCTGGTTCTCATGAGGATTTACATGATGAGAATGAAACTTACCTTTACCTTTAGCTGACCAGCATTCGGAGGCACGATGGCCTGGCTTACCACAATTGAAACATGCAAGAGAATTGTCTTTAAGAACAGATTTATGTCTACCAAAGGCATTTTGTTTTGCAAGAAACTTGACAGATTTAGAATTGACTTTTCTCTTTTGAGCATGCCAACAGTTAGCTATAATGTGACCTCCCTTATCACAATAGGAATAGTAAGTTCTCTTTTTCTTAATAGAATGATATATTTCATGAGAATTGCTAGCATGCTTTGCACTTGCATCTATGTCATCTTATTCCACCAACCTACACTCATGCATCAGATGACCAAATCTATGACAGTAATGGCATGAAGTTTTCTGTTTGTATGCATGTGTATGTGTATGCGTGGATGATTTTTGAACATCATGCAGTGAAGTGGCAGGAACCTTTTGTTCTTTTGTGGACCAGTTGGTTGTATGATTTTCTGAACCGTAAACTGAAGAACAGGTGGGTTCTGAGAAATGTGAGAAGTAGAGCTAGAAACAAAGGATGTCTGAATTTTATTTTCAAAATTCTTTTTATTTAAAGGGTTATAGCCTAACCCCTCCTTCTGAAAGTTGACATTTGTTCTCAATAATTTGTTCAGATTATCTTGCCCACTAATAAATTTAGACAAAGAACTTTTCAAATCCTGAATTTCATTTTCAAGAGATGCAACGTGTATTTCATAACTTGCAATCTCTTGTTCACTGCAATTGACAGCTTCATTCAAAACTTTGTTGGCAATTTGTATTCTTTGATCTCCTTTTTAAACTCATCAACCCTTTTAGATTCGTCTGTAAAGACGGTTTTTCCTTTTTCCAATGTGAGAAGCCTTTCAGACATAGTATTGTTTAGCAGTTTCAATTTTTCAATTTCTTCTTTAAGCTTATCGCTCTGAACTAATTCATTTATTAGAATTTGATCATCTGAATTGGCTTCCTCTCTCCTTTTAAATTCAGAAGTTTCCTTCATATCTTTTTGAAGTTTTTCAATATTTCTTTGCAACTCCCTGTTTACAGATGTAATAGCATCAAATTTCTCAGCAAGTAGGTTCTTCTCTTGTTTGAGTTTCTCACATTTTCCTTCATTCTCAATGAAAGATTTTCTGAGAGACTCATTTTCATATTTGAGTTTGTTCAGTTCTGAGTTAGCAGGTTCAAGATCTTCTAGTGATTTTTTATTTTGAACAGGATCATTAGCACAGAACTGATTATCACTAGCTGAGCTAAGCTTCTCTTCTAGATTAGAGATCTCAATTGCAAGTTCTTGATTTTCAAATTTTAACAATTCAATTTGTTTCTGAAGCATTTGATTATCAGACAAACAAGCATCATGAGATTGTTTCAATTCCATACATTTTTTACAAGAAGACGAATTTGAGCTATTAAACCCAGTACCCTTTTTCAATTTTTTATATTGTTTTCTCAACTTGTCGTGTGACTCTAATAAGTCAACATATGCATTCTCCCAGTCATCTACAGTATAGTTCTCAAAAGGGTTTACCTCATCATCGTTCTCTTCTTCATTTTGGCTACCACTTTGATTACTTCCGTTAGCCATCATGTAGCTGTCCTCATTTCTCCTGTGAGCTAGGTTCAGCTTATCCAGAATGTCCTTAGCGGACTTGCAGTCATGAAAGCAAGAATGTAGGGCCTTGTCAGTAGCTGCTTTCATTAGATTGAAAACTTTCTGATTTTCTCCAAGCTTTGATTTGTGACGGTTAGTCCATTTGGACTTTTTCTTTGGTAATCTGTGAGGACCGTGTGAAATTAATTTCCACAGATCAAGATTAATCAATTTTACATAATTATGCAGACTACTAAGCCACGAATCAAAATTAGATCCATTGAAAATCGGTGGATGAGCCATGGTGATCAGTTCAAGAGTAATCCTCGCGATAGACTGAGCACAAATAGAAATGCACCTAAAATAGGATAGCAGGATCCACTACAGATCGTTGGATCTGATGAATCAGAAACCAGCTCTGATACCACTTGTTGGGGGTGCAAGACACGGATTTTGAGGGGGGTGAATGAATCCCCTTTTAAAAAAAACTATTGCGAAAATAAAATATTGCCAACTAAGCAACTCCCAGTCACCAAACTAGTCAACGAATCAAACTTCTAACTCAGCAGACAAGAGCAAAGGTACGGAAGCTCACTGAACAAACCAAATAATGATGTAGGCTAATAAACGAATCAAGTGAGACAACCATCAACCATATAGCACTCATGAAACATCCTGCGAAGGGTGGTAAAAGATATGGAGTAGAACGCAAAAGCAAACCATAGAACACCAGGATTTTTTAGGTGGTTCGGCCAGACCTCCAGTCTGCCTACGTCCACCCCTAACTCTAAACCGGAGTGAGGCTTCCCTTGCAAACGCAAGAACAGCAGACTTAGTCTGCAACAGACACTGCCTAACAGCTTGACAAACCGAGGGAGACAAATCCCTCAAACCAAGCTCTGCAACCCGCAGAAGCTTGGCACCTGGACTTGCTACCCACAAGACCAGAACCGGAGACGAATCTCCCTTCCTCCTCACCAGAGGGGAACTTCTAGTGACACCCCGTCACTAGCAAACCAGAGGTCACGGACCTCTCTTCCTCCACACCAGAGGGAAACCACAAGTAGCACACCACTACTTGCAACCAGAGACTACGTCTCCCTTCTCCTGAGTCCACAGGAGGAACCCTGATCCCAAACAAGGGAAACGGAAAGCACTAAGGATACGAAAAGTACAAACGAAAAGCAAACAAGAGAACCAAAAACATATATAGCTTCGAGGAGCACAATGACTGTGGATTTGTTCCACGAGTCAAATCATGAACATATCTTCAGGATGTACTGGCTACACACTCTTTCTCCTTCTCATGATTTTCTTCTCTCTCACTCTAGCTCTCAGCTTCATCTTCACTCGCTGACCACCTCTCTTCTTCTTCTGGCTCTCCTTTCTTTTCTTCTGGCGGCCTCTCTTCCTCCACTACCTTATTCTTTGAAGGGTAATGTAGCTTTATATATGAACATGGGCTTCGTATCGATCAGGCAACAGAACCCTACTGAAATTCTATTGGTCCATGTGTTAGGGAATAGAATGTTCCTTTCCTCGGATCACGTGCCTTTCATTTGCCCCTTTATCCACGAGCCAGCCTTCTGCCATTTCAGTGATCAGGTGCCTCTTCTGTGAACGAGATTGCTCCCTGTAAAAGAAAGGACAGAGTACAGTTTATGCCTTGAGTTCTTAAGGAATGCATAGACTATATAGTGTATCGATAAAACAAGCACATACCTTCCATTGGAGGAACAGGAAAGTGCACGGACCATGAAATGTGTACATACAAAACATGCACCGACGCTACAGTGAGCCTAAGGCTGAACATGCATTGGTTTGAACAAAGAATTGCACGGACTTCAAGTGCAAAGAAGAGAACTTGCACAGATGTTATCTGCCCAGTGCAAAAGTATGCACCGACCTGAAGCACTCACAGCAAAGAATATGCACGGACCAACATGCTTGCGCATGACAAAAATGTGCATCGACTTGACATCTGCACCGACCCTTGCATTTGCAAGGCAAACTATGCACCGACCCATATATGCACGGACCTTCAGATGCAGCACAGTCCTATATGTATGCACCGATGTTGACTATTCAAACCATAAGGTATGCACCGACTGTTTTACCTCTGTTTCAAGCCTTAAGACTAAAAAATGCACCGACCTTGCAACCATGTATGCATAGATCTAACTGAAAGGCGCACCGACCTTCTATACGAGAGACTAAATATGCATGGACAGATGAATGCTAAAACCTACACTGACTCTGTAAAGTGCAAACCTGCACTGACTACGTATGCAAGAGGCAAAACTAGCATTGACGTGAACAGTGAATTGCATCGACTCTAGTATGCATGAAGGCAAGACTAGCATCGACTTGTGCTCGCAGCAAAAGCTGCACCGACTTCGTTACTACAGTGATTTGCATCGACTTGGTGTGCATGGAGCAAAACGTGCACATACCTGAGCTATAGTGATTTGCATCGACTATGTGGTGAGACTTATACCAACGTTTAACCAAAAGTTGTACCGACTTGGTGCAAACCAAACCTTGCACCGAGGCAAACCTTGCACTGACCTGAATGTGCTTGAGGGAAGAAATGCACGGACATAAATGATGCATGGACCTAAATGCCATGCTATAGGCAATAGCACTGACTTTGTGTATGTTCAAGACAGAATCTGCACAGACCTAGTCTCGCATAATGCACAACGTGCACAGACATTGTATTAAGGAGGAAAAACATGCACCGACTCTATAGACTCTATGCAGTACCAAATATGCACCGACTCTAAAGACATGTGAGTGTATAGGAATGTGCATATTAAATGTGCAAATATGCACAGACTATGTTACGCCCATGAGACACAAAATAGCACCGACCTCATATGTTCATGTGAACAGAGTGCAAAAGTGCACAGATCTATGTATGCAAAATACAAAGACATCCACTAACCTACATTGCACCAACCCTATGACCAAAATGAACGAGAAGGCTCATGAATATAAACTGTTTGATAAAATGACTTGTTTCAGTATGAAGGTGCAAGCATTACTTGATCTGTCTGTGCATTGACCTTACCTGTCACTGAGTTGACTTTGACTTGGGTTGACTTCCTTTTCATGACCAGTGAGTCATTCTTAAACATGTTCTGACAGTTTCTCATAATACATCAGGATCATATCATCAATGATATAAATATAAACATAATGAGACATAATATTTGTCATCATCAAAACTCCAGAACCACAGGGGACAACACAAAATTCAAATTTTTAGGTGAGGCGGCGGCATGACCGGGTCAATGCGTGAATCGCGCGCAACAGAAGTTCGTGGGCTCTATCCTCGCGATCGATCCCTCTAGAGACCAATTAATCCTATAAAACAAGCCTTAGGGCCTCCTAGGATCGACATTTGGTAGCTGCGGCCAGCGAGGTGCGAGGACGAGAGCGTATTCCGGCGATCTTCAAAGGGGTTTCTCTATCGCGGCTGGCGGCGTCGACCCCCTTTGTTCTTCTTTTAAGGTAGGTTCTAGTAGACCAAACCCTAAGTAGTTTATACCATTGGGTTCATCTCCAATCCCTCTATCTTTTGATACCAAAAGCCCTAAAATTCATTCTGTAGCATGTGAGTATTGGTCGTTTTAGTCGGAGCATGTTAAAACTAGGGTTACCACTGTTATCCTCAATTAAAAGTTAGCTTGGCAGGTTTAAAGTTTTAAATTAATCAATCCATGACATGCATATTTTTGTTCTCTTTCTATTGGTATGCTTTTGCCCAATTTTTATGCTCTATATCGTGTGAATTTCTTGTTTTAGTTAGCCTTGGTGACATCGGAATGACGAGTAGGACACGGGCATAACAAGAACCGCTCATCATTGAACGGCCTCACGATAGACCATTCTGTCAGGCAGGCGGTTTGGCTCTAGACCGCTTGGAAACCCTAGCGGCTGTTTGATAGACCGTGTAAGGCGTGTAGGGTTTCGGACTTGCATGACCTGAGCGGCCTAGCGATAGACCGCTAGACCCTGTCCAGCGGCTCTAAGTTAGACCGCATATGCCTCACTGTTGGTCTATTCCATGTGTTAATTATGTCGATTCTTGTTAAAACTGTGCATGTATAGGTCCGAAACCCACACAATGAACTGGTAAATTATGGAACATATGACCTGATTCTTTATTGTTCATGATTGATATCTCCTTTCCAAAGCATAATTTTCCTTATTATTCTTATCAATTAATGGAACATAAATTTTTATCGTGTTCATATTGGAGGATCGATACTAGGTTTGTTCTGACAATCACTCAACTCCGGTGGTGTTGACTGACCGACTTATTCATTTTTCGATGCTTCATTAGCCTCAATTCTTGTAATGGTTGGGACTCTCCGCCGGATACTCCTTCGTCGGACTAGGACCTCCATTATGAGACCTCCGTAAGCCCCCGCGAGCCTGAATTCCCACTAGGACGCCGGGCGGGTTGTACCCCCAAAACCTGAACCTTTGGACTCGATTGAATCGCGTGATTTTGACCAAGCCCGGATTCGGGGCTGTCCTGTTATTAGCGGCCCTTCTGGGACCGCTCTGTTAGTGCGCGGCCTAGGCCAGGCCGCCTAAGTTTTTGAACGGTCCCTTTGGAGACCGTGTCCAGCTGGCTTGTGCGTAGACCTCAGTCGTGCATCGACTTGCTGGGTGCATCGACCTCAGTTTGAAATGGTTGTCATTGGACCGTTCTATGTTGGGTGGCCCAATTAGGACCGTTTTACCCTTGGTTATGGCCCAGGAACCCTCTCATCCTGAGCGGCCTTCCTTTTGAGCATTTTATTGGTGGAAAGGCCCATCTAGGACCGTTTACTTCTCTAAACTCTGGGTCTTGTCCCTCCAAGCCCAGTATTACTTGTAGCGGCCCATGTCAGGCCGTTACTTGATTATCAGCCTAAAGCTTGTTTCACGTGTTTCTTGTATGTTTCGGTGAGCTGAGCCCAGCTGGGCTTAAGTTTCTACTCTTGTTCTTTCCAACCATGAACCTTATGGTTCCTACTCAATTATTGGAATATCTCTTGATTTTAGAAATTAAGTTACATGGCTTGACCTTGAAATTCTTGGCCGACTCCAATGAATGTCTAGATATTACTTGGGATCTTGGATCCACTAAATCAATGCCAATGCATCATAAGGGCCTGGTCTGATCTTGGGAAGAGCGCCCGAAAAGTACTAGTGCCCCGAGGAGTTGTAATGACATGGTGAGGCATTGCACCGAGTGCATGACTAGCGTGTGTCTATGACATTCATCCCATTATTAGATTCCTACCTGGAATTTATCTTGATATGATATGCTTGTTACATGCTTGACCGGCCAATTCCTGGAAATTGATATATCTATATTCAGTTCATTCTATTAGTTCATTCCTTTTCTTCTTATGATAACTTGTTTTATCATTCTTTGTTCGCATGCGTGATAGTTAATTAATTGGTTAATTACTTAAACCTTGCCTGCTATTGCCTACTGAGCGTTCGCTCACCCAGTTTTTCCCCCTTTTTCAGGTAACTCCAGTGATGACTCTCAAACTGATGGGGACGGGCAGGAGTGAAGTACTTAGAGCGAACCAACTAGATAGCCTTTCAGAGATGTCATTAGATAGTTCGAGTCTGAGAGTTGTAATTTGATTAAGTCAGTCGTTATGTACCTGTGTTATGTTGGTGGTTATGTGAGAATTTCTTTGATACTTCTAGTGTTGGTGGATATTGACACTCGTTATGTTTAATTAGTTGGAATTTAATGGTTATTTTGGAAAGTATTTCTTCTCTTTGCTATGGTGTGGTGTTGAAGTTATTTTAATCGCTAACGCAAGGCACAACATGTCTGGAAATCAACATATTTTAACTTTCTATTGTTACGTCCTGATTTTTCACGTTGTGGCGTGACAACGCATACCATCAGTGCCAAGCCTTTGGCCCAGTGCCAAGAAGGCCTCCCAACTCACTACACCCCACGGCTACTACATGGCCCTTTGTAGAATGGGGGATGGACATTGTGGGATTCTTCCCACCGTCCACAAAAGGCTACAAGTTCATTCTAGCCGCGACAGATTATTTCTCCAGGTTGGCCGAAGCCATCCCTCTTCTGGAGGTCAAAGGAGAGGCAGTCGCTCATTTGTCAAACACTATATTATATACATATTTGGCACCCCCAGCCAGATTATGTCAGATAACGGCACTCCATTCAAAAATAGAACTATCTACCAGTTGGCGGCAAAGTTTCATATCAACTGGAGGACGTCAATGGTATACAATCCCCAAGCCAACGGATTGGCCGAAGCCTTCAACAAGACCCTTTGCAAGCTCCTAGCTAAAATATTCAGGAGCTGCAAAAGAGACTGGGGAGAGAAAATACATGAAGCTCTTTGGGCATACCAAACAGTCTACAAGACTCCCACTAGTTGTTCCCCCTCATCATCTCTGGTATATGGGACAAAAGCCGTGGTACCGATTGAAATTGAAATGTCATCCTACCGGGTAGCCATGCATACCGGCTTACAAACCGAGGAGCAAGATGAAATAGAAAAGAGGTTGGAAATACTATCTAACCGAGAAGGCAAAAGGTTGGAAGTCTACCAATATCTTCAGGCATATCAAGCCCGAATGACATGAGCTTATGATACGCTTGTAAAGTAAAGGGCGTTTAAAAGAGATGACCTCATTATATACAAAGAAAGAGAAGTCATGGCAAATAAGTCTAGCGGCAAACTACAACCTAACTGGTGCAGGCCTTACGTCATTATGAGGGTCTACAAAGGGGGCGCATATATGGTCGTTGATCACAAAGGAGAGAACCTTTTCCCTCCATTAAATGGAAAACATTTGAAGTTGTATCATGCCCTGAGCATGAGTTCGCACAGTGATCGCTGCTAGATATCTCCTTTCCCGGTGAGGGTTAAAAGAAAAGAGAGAACCAGCACAAGTGAAAACTCGAAAGGGTACTGAGGTTGGTGATGCCAAAAAAAAAGTGGGAAAGAGAAAGAAAACAAAATGAGATAGAAAAAGAGAGAAAGAAAAAAAGGGAAAAAAAGAAAAAAGAGTGAAAGAGAAAAAGAAAAAAGAAAAAAGAAAAATGATAAATGTTGAATGAAAAAAAACATGATGTGACCACTCTCAACATGCTTTGTTCTTGTCCTACCACATTAAATCCTAAATCCAAGTCCTAACTTCTGACTTCCACACCACTCAGTGGTCAGCGCTAAATCTTAAATCCAAGTCTTAAATTTCGGCTCCTACACCACTTAGTGGTCAGTCCTAAATCCTAAATCCAAATCCTAAATTCCGGCTCCCGCACCACTCAGTGATCAGCCCTAAATCCTAAATCCAAGTCCTAAATCCCGGCTCCTACAACACTTAGTGGCCAATCCTAAATCCTAAATCCAAGTCCTAAATTCTGACTCCCACACCACTCAGTGATCAACCTTAAATCCTAAATCCAAGTCCTAAATTTCGGCTCCTACACCTAGAGAGTTTTTCTGTTTATTTATTATTGCTTGTCGCTTCTACCGTACTCCTGCTAGTTAGTGTCACCTTTCGCTGTACTTGCTGTCTTGGTTCTCTCACGCGAGGTGGGGGTGTTGTGTCCCTATGGTCATTTGAGTCATCTTGTGGTCACTTGGGTCATTCGACGTCATCCTATGGTCATATGAGTTCTGTGGTATTCTTAGTTTTGATAATAGCTAAACACTATTAGTCATTGATACTTTCCACTCTCATGTGACTGACACACGCGATGTTTTGTTCATGACAGATACGAAGGAATTCAGTGGAAATGGCAAAGGTGAAAGCTCAATGTTGCGCCCTCGCACGCGGATCGACCTGCGCGGTCAGGTCGCGGGGATCGACCTGCCCAGTCATGTCGCGGGGGTCAAGGGGGCAGTGCCCCTTGCGGGGGTTTCCGGGGGCGGAGCCCCCGAAACAAAATTTAGAAATGCTCAAAGCATATTCTAAGTTGATTTCAATCCCAAAATACATGAAATTGATGAGGACATGAATATCTTGACTTATGAACATGTTTCATTAGTCTAACACTTCATTTTTGCAGGTATAGGTGTTTCCGGTCGACCTACACACCTTGGTCGGTCGACCATATTTGCCAGAGCCTAAGAATTCCACGTTTTACAGGTTTCGGTCGACCGCCCCTGCCTTTCCGGTCGACCGGTTCTTCCAGAAACGAAACACTCCAGGAATTACAGATTTCGGTCGACCGCCCCTACTTTTCCGGTCGACCGGTTTTCCCAGAACCGACAAGTTGGAGATTTTACAGATTCCGGTCGACCGCCCCATGAATTTCGGTCGACCGCCAGCCCCGATGCAGCTATATTTGACTTCGATTTCCACCTCGTGGCCAGCCCCTTTCCATGTATTTGTTTAATCAAAACTCACCTAATCTCCCATGATTTATGGATCTGGTCTGGGGGGTGTCCAAGGACCATTCCAAGGGTTATAAAACCAACACATGAGGGGTTAGAAACTCTAATGCTTCAAGGCTTCAAGAGAGATCAAGGGAGGCCATTTTCAAGGTACTGTAGCACCTCCATGAACAGTACTTCGGGCTGGAGTTCTTCATCCATCCAAGGTGTTTCAAGGTGAGATCTGAAGCAAGCAACCTCCACCCAAGCTAGAAGCACTCAAGGATAAGAAGGGTGATCAAAGGAAGCCACAAGCAGGGTGTTTCAAGAAGGAAATCAAGCTACTCCGAGAAAAAGTTCTTCATCAAATCTTCAAGTGATTGAAGCTACTTCAAGAGGAAATCAACTTCAAGCCAAGTGAAGAAAAAGCTGCAATCATCTTCCTCTTCCTCATCTCAAGGTGATCCATAGAAGCTGCAAGGGTATGTTCAAGGGAAAGGAGTTTGAGTTACTGTAGCTGTGAACAGTACTCCGAGAAGAAGCTCTTCATCATATCTCCAAGTGATTCAAGCTACTTCAAGAGGAGATCAACTCCAAGCCAAGTGAATCATCATATTCAAGCTCCAGCAAACTCAGACAAGATCTTTTCTCTTTGAACATATTTCATATCTTGTTTGAGTGTTTTCATATCTTGTTCTTTTCCATTTCATTCAAACATTTGGAACTGAAGATCGTCCCTACCGGTGGTTAGTAGGAAGGTAATCGGAAGCTGTCCGATTTGCGGTGTTGACGTCCCTACCGGCAATTAGTAGGAAGGCAATCAGTGGTCTTTCCGATTTGCGGTTCAGTGCGTGGCACTAGTGGAGCCTCACCGAATTTGGTGAGGGGTGGACGTAGGACTGGAGATTCAGTCCGAACCACCTTAAAATCTCGTGTGTTGTGGTTTGCTTGTGCGATTGCTTTGTGTTAGATGCATGCTTAGGTTCAATATCTATATTGCATAATCATCTTGTTAAGCAAATCACTGTGTTATTCGTTTAGCTAGTTATATTCCGCTGCTATTATCATTATCTAGCTATATAGAGGGTTGCATTGCGAAAAGAGGCGCAGATCTATTCACCCCTCCCCTCTAGATCCGCTGTCCACTACACAACAGGGGGTCCGCGGGATCCCTATTGAGCCAGTGAAATTAGGCTCACCCCTGTGTTTCAGGTGAGGCGGGGTCGTCGGGAGGCACTGCGGAGTTTCAGCGTGGTTCTAGTAGCCAGGGTTAGTCAACACTTCGCCAGAGCCAGGGTATGCCCCGTGTACTTGTACTTTTCTTTCTGTTGACTGTACTTAATTTGGATATGAGATACACTAGACCTTGTAGCAGTTAATTATTTATTTAATTTTTTGCATTATTATTTTGTGGTATATTATGCTATCTCTGCAGTTATTTCAGCTTCTCTTGTATCCCCACACCATCCTTTAACCCTTCCGAGTCTTCGGGCTCGTGGGTGGCGGGCCGAGGTTCAAGTCGTGTCGGTTCCTGATGTGACACAACTCCTTGGACCTAAATTTGCAAGCAACCAGACCGAATGGCGATCTCTCACAAGCGGGTTCACCTGCGTCGCGCGCACCCGGGTCCGTAGGCGGACCGGCGATGATGGTGAGGGTCCGAGATTGGACCTTGGGGTTCCAAGGGTATGGCTGGCTAGGGATGGACCCCAATGGGATAGGGATACCCAATTTCAAGGGCAGACGGCACGCCGAGGGCGTGGGATGTAATGTCTCCCTCAGAACTCACCCCGCGGTGGCTCTCGATTAGATGGAAAGCTGGAACGAGCACTCTCTCACTGCCGACGGAGCAACTAGAAACAATACTAAGCTAAGCAAGGGTAAAAATCAGCAGATAAGAGTGGCCCGATGCTCACCTTATTGGTGTGAAGACACCGATCCTGGTCGGAGACGAGGGCGAGCAGGGAAGCGTGGGCTACCCGCACGCCGCGCCGATGAGGCTTCCGGCGACGACCTGCCAGTAAAAACACTACGCCCTCACAGAGGGGTTGGAATAGGGGAGGGGGACTGTGGGATACATAAAAATACTACCTCCGCACAGGGAGGGGCTGTAAGCCAGCCAGGCGGGGGTGGGGAAGCAAGATCGGCGATCGTCGTTGGTTCTGTCCGCTTCTGGACAGCCTGATAGGGGGCCGATGATGGCGCTGCCACGGATGTTCCCAAACTCAGAATCTGACGAAACCAGGGCCAAAACGTCACGCACTGTTCAGGGATGACTCCTAAATTTTCTCGGGGCTTCTAGTCACTGCTGACGGTCGGGGCAGGTGCTGGACCGGTGTGGTTGGTTCTGCCTCAGACTGATTCCCTGGTGAAGCAGCAGGAAGACGTCATCCCCACGATCGCTCCCATGGTTCAGATGATGCGGGACCAAGACGGTCGCGAGCGTCGTCAAGTCTTTTTCATCCGGCAAGAAAGAATGGCTCCAGAAGAGGTCGGGGTCGAGAGAAACGGTCAGAAGAGTGGGAGGGGGTATGGTCGGATCCTGACTAACCTGACCTGTGCACCAATGGTAGAAAATTCGTAACTTTATGCTTCGGGCTTCAAACGGTGCTCCATTTCTTGGTGATGTTAGGAGGCTTGTAGGAGAAGACTTATGCGAAAGAATCATGTCCAAACTCATCCTGGAGCAGCCGTGGCCGCTTCTTTTCTCGACTTCTGGTTCCTAGGCGGAGTAGTTTTGCACAGTCGTGGGAGAATCGCTCTCCCGGACAGCTCGGAGCTCAGACGGATGCGAGACCACCTCTCCTGTAAAGCTGACTGGAAGAGATTTCCAACAATATATGATACGCCTCCAGAAGATGCTCGGTGTAAATGTGCCAGACACTGCAACAAGCAGCTAGCCTGCTGCCTACGAACTGGATAGAGCAGGAATGTGAATGATGTTGATGGTGGTGGAATGGGGTGAAGGGACTGCAATGGGGAGAGGGCTAATGGCTATGGGGCTTGGATGGGGGTGGATAGAGATGGTATAGAGGCTGGGGAAGAGGGCTGGGTCGCAGCTAGCAGGTGGAGGGGGAAGAGAGGGTGGAGGGCGCTGGTTGGGCTAGGGGGAGGTGGGAGATTGGAGTGTTTGAAATCCCCTTAATGGAGAGGAGTTAATGCAGGCCTAGGGGAGAGGAAAGGTTGTGTTGGGGATGGGAAGGGTTGTATGGGAAGGTGGAGGGATGTGTGGGGAAGAGGGAAGGGTGCTTGGGGGAGAGGGAAGGGTGCTAGGGAAGTGGGAGGGTTGCTTTGGGATACGAAGGGGTGTTTGGGTAGTGGTAAGAGTGAATGGGGATTTATCTTGGGGAGGTGAAGGGGGTCGTGGTTAATGAGGTGGGGTGATGTGGCAAGGAGGGAGGAGACAGAGGGGGGGCAAATTTGGGAGAGAGAGAGGAGGAGAGAGAGAGGGGGTCGCCCCCTTTAGAGAGAGAGAGAGAGAAAGAGAGAGGTTCTCACAAGAGATATGTGAACACTCAATTCAAATTTTTCTTCATTCATTCATTAGCTCCAAATTGTGGGAGTGGGGTCCTATTTATAGGATTCAAGTCCCTGACTTTTGTACTAATAACAAGAAACCAAGGGGGGGTGGGGGCGCCCCTAGGCCTAGCCCATTTAATTGGGCCTAATAACCAAACTAGGCAATCTATGGACACTTGACTTAGGTAAATAACTCTTATACCTAGGTACTGGACTCAAATAAAAGGAAAATTACATAATTTATGACTCAAGAAAATATAAAAATTACATGCCATGATTAAGAAAAATGCAGCGAGCACGATGAAGCATAGTTGGCGAGCAACGGGACCCTCGGAAAAATGTAGTCGGAGATGTCCCCATCAGTTCCTTTCCGGTACTTAGATCCCGGGGTCGTTACCGTGGTCCTTATCTTGCGTGGCATATGTGAAGTGTTGTTCCTCTGTCCATGCGGCGGGCTGTTGGCCACGATGACCTCTGCCTTGACCACTGCTATACTCTCTACCACCAGCACTAGTATCCCCACGACGACTCCGTTGACTACCTTGCGAACCGCCATGACTATGGGATGAAGACCCTATCGGTGTACTATCCTCATCAGAGTCATGACTCCCACTGATGCGGGGCTTAACAGATGGCTCATGAGTGTTGTCATATGTATTGAGATCTAATGTCTCCAAGTCTACAATATCTATCGTATTTAATGGTTGTTGCGTGTCCTTTTTACTCTTGAATAATGTGGTCCATGATGATTTTTTCTTCTGTGAAGCAGGCGGGGGCTTATCTGCTGTATGTTGTGTCCCTTTGGATGCTTGAGAAGCGGACGCTTTGTTAGATAAGAAGTTCAAGTTACTTTGTACTGTGTAAGTCTATACGCATACCTGAACGACTGACTAGGTGCCTTAGATGTTGAGCGTCGTAGCGCAGCAGACTGAGATGGTTGTTTGGATGCTACCGAAGGCTACACAATTAAAAAGATAATATAATCAATTAGCAATGAAATATAGCACATAAATGTACATAATGCAATATAATTTCACCTCTCTAAATGACGAACTCCCCCTAGCCTCTGTAGAAGTGGATATCCTTCTGGGTTATGTAGATACTGAATGTCGCAGTGCCACAACCCGAGACCACTGTTCATTTTTCGGATCGGCCTGTAATATATTTCTTACATCATCATACATATATGTATGCCTACGCTCTCTAATCAAATATGCGATTCGATTTGTATATATTATTTCACCTGAGCTAGCGGTGGACGTGGATTTGCTGGAGGTTGCATCAATCGCTCCCATGCTGTGTCATCATATGCGTACGATGTGTCTCCACCCCCAATGATGAACTCTTCATCCAAATTAACTTCCTCATCACATCCCGTTGCTGACTCATCTCTAATTGTCTGCACATCGATGTCATCTCCCCCCCACTGCCTGCAGCATAGCTACTGTGAGAAAAGTATTAGGTCGCAGTGTCTCGCCTGGTTCTTCGCCCTCTTTGTCAAGTTCTGCCTCACCACACGCAGTTGTGATTCTTGCAACCCATGAAACCATAGGGTCATCATCGTCTCGCAAGTACATAGCATCTGTTGGGTCGTAATCTCCCTCTCCTCTCCTTGCATCCATCTGCACATGCCGAACCTTTAGCTTCATGTTGTAATGAACATACACCATTTTGTCCAGCCTTCGGTGTGTTAGCCAATTCCTGAGCTTGGTATGTAAGAAGGAGAATGTCGACCAATTCCGCTCACACCCACTCGATGAGGATGTTTGTGATAGAACTCTCATTGTGATCTTCCTTAATGTCGGTGCGCTTGTGCCGTAATTTAGCAACCACTAAGCTGTGATTAAGGCATATGTCGTACAATATAATAATTAGATGCAATAATTACTTGTCGAGCTATACAATGTGCATTATGAAAATACATTACCTGCATCGAGTCTGTCACGGCTGGCCATGGCATTAGGTGTCGCAAATGATCCAATTGCCTCTCTAAATGTTTTCATCTACATTATTGAAAATAATAAGTGCATAATTCATTTCATATTTTCAATGGCAAAATATTCAAGTATACCTCATTCAACGCATCAGCAGCATCTGTTGGCCTGCGAGACAATCGGTCTACTATAATGTTGACAGATTCTATCAAAGTATCGTCATAAGCGAGGCCCTGAGCATATTAAAAGGTCGGGTGTAGGTAGTACGCTGCAATCACAAGACAGTCCAAAATTTTTGTATCAGCTGAAGATGGCGGCTCATTTATTGTTAGAGAACGTAAAAATTTACCTGCCATGTGAAGATCGCGGTTCATTTGCCTGTCCCATCTGTACTCCACAATCTCTAAGATAGTGGGTCCATAATTCTTGGACGTCCCAAGAATCTTCCACTTTGCTGCTTCAATTTTATTGTACACCAACCCCATGGTTGGTACTCTATCCCTATCCACACATCATAGTACCTCATACAGTGGCTCTCTCAATGATACTACTATCTTGACTCTACCCCAAAAGTTACTGGTGTTGACAATCCCCTCGACCTCCCCTCCTTCACGTGAAGCTACAAAAGAGGAGCTCAACCAAGTCTCACCACTAAACATTTGTTTCAACCCATCCTTGTTCTTCAGAAGGCTCTGCAATGCGATGTAGTTGGTGGTAAATCATGTGATGCCAGGCCTCAACATTTTGCCACCACAATGCTCTCTCATCCATGCCAATACAAGTGTGTGGTTGTAGATATATTTCGTGACTTTTTGTGCCACATTGACCACAAATTTGACTACACGAAGCTGACCAATCTCCTTCAGCATCAGATCTGCACAGTGTGCTGCACAGGGGGTCCAAATAATGTGTCGTCTCATCCTCATCAGCTCCTCCCCAGCAATGGGGGCATCAGAAGCGAAGACTCTACCCCGCCATGGGGGCATAAGAAGCATAAGAATTCACCCCCGCTCGGGGGGCACCAGAAGCAAAGATGGTACCTCGCTCCGGGGCATAAGAAGCAAAGACTACACCCCGTCGTGGGGGCATAAGAAGCAAAAGACTCTACCCCGTCTGGGGGCATAGAAGCCATAAAGAATACACCCCGGCCTAGGGGTACTTGAAGAAGAATACACCCGGCCTGGGGGCACAAAAGCTATAAAGAATACACCCCGGCCTAGGGGCACTTGAAGAAGAAACACACCCCACCTAGGGGCATAGAAGCCAGAAAGAATACACCCCGGCCTGGGGGCACATGAAAAGAAATATACCCCGCCACGGTGTCATAGAAGCCAAAAAGAATACACCCCTGCCTGGGGGCACAAAAGCAAAGAGGCCTACCCCAGACCTAGGGGGCAGATGAAGAAAAGATACACTCCAACCTGGGGGCACGTTAAGAGAAATACACCCCAGCCCGAGGGCATCAATGAGAAAGGAAGAGCAGAACAAAAAGAACAGTCATGAGGTGGACGTGGTCTTTGCACCCGCCTCTTCACAGTAAAAAGAAGAGTAGAAAAGAAAGAACAGTCGTCAGGCAGACGTGGTCTTTCCACTCACCTTTTCACACAAAAGGAGAAGAGAAGGAAAGAGAGTGAGTCTTGAGACAGACATGGCCCTTCACCCTCCGCCTTCAGCCATCCAATAAATAGACTTCTCATGTGGTCAGCGTCACGACCTTTCAAGCCGACAGACATTCCGCCGACGGGGCGTTAAACCGACAAAACCTTCTACCGACGGGGCATTAAACCGACAAAACCATCCACCGACGGGGCATTAAACCGACAAAACCTTCCACCGACGGGGCGTTAAACCAATAAAACCTTCAGCCGACGGGGCGTTAAATCGACAAAACCTTCCACCGACGGGGCGTTAAACCGACAAAGCCTTCCACCGACGGGACGTTAAACCGACAAAGCCTTCCGCCGATGGGGCATTAAACAGACAAAACCTTCCATCGACGGAGCGTTAAACTGATAAAACCTTCCACCGACGGGGCGTTAAACTGACAAAACCCTCCGCCATCAGGGCTTCAACCGAAAGATGTTCCACCATTGCGACGTTACACCGATAGATACTCAGCCTTCGGGGATTCAACCGACAGATATTCAGCCATCGTGGCTTCAAGCCGACAGATATTCAGCCATCGGGACTTCAAGCCGATAGCTACCCCATTATCGGCTTCTCGACCGACAGCTTCCCATTATCAGCTTCTGAGCCGATAGCTACCCCATCATCGGCTCCTAGCCAACAGCTTCCTCAGTAAAAAAAAAAAAAGAATCAACCCTTCACTTTGATTCAGATCCTTCCCCGGCCAGAGAATCAAAGAATAAACCTTCCACTTTGGTTCGGATCCTTCCCCGGCTAGAGAATCAAAGAATATGTTGTCCTCCCGATTTTGATGATGATCACCATGATATGACAGGGTGTATTATTATCTGACAATCTGGTATGTGGCAAGAATTTCTGTTGAACTCTAATGTAGGCAATAGTTAGCGTCGACGCCACAAGATCAAAGGGTCGACGCAGCCTTCAGCTCCTCCAAGTTGAAGCATACTTCATCTAGACTGCGTCTACACCTCAAGCAAGAGAACATCGACGCTGTGACTAGATCTCAAGATGTTTGAGTCATGCGCATGCTAACTGCGTCAACGCCACTCGGATGCAGCGTCGACTCGCATGCCTCCAGAAGATATCTTCACACAGCGTTGACGCTACCAGCTACCAGCGTCGACGCGGAGGGTGGCTGAAGATTAAGAAGCTATCTTCACATAGCGTCGACGCCACCAGTTATCAGCGTCAACGCAGCGATAGCCTGAAGCCGTACATCGAAGGAAGATCAGAAGCTATCTTCACACAGCGTCTACGCATTCAAATGCTGGCGTCGATGCACCCAGTCCCAGACAAGCACTCGGGCAGAAGGACTGGATAAAGTGGGCCAGCCACGTCTGCAAACGAAGGACACTTTTCCTCCTTTAGTCCAGAAGCTTCTCCACACGTGGGCAAATGATTGGGAATCTCGTGGGGGCCCAATCTTGCGCGAGAAAATGAAAAAGGAAATGTAGAAGTGGATCGAAGGGGGATGAGTAGAGCGAAGGAGAGAAGAGACTAAGAAGCACTCGTACAGAGAGAAGAACGTGGAGAGCCTAGCATCGTGAAGAAGGTCCAGTGTGTGGATTGAAGGATAGGCTCATTCTCCTGGTGAAGAAGATCAGAAGCTGAAGAACCATGAAGGCATCAGACTGATCTAGTCTCAACTGAAGGGAAGATCATACTTAGATCATACTGTTCATCTCTTCGGCCTCTACTCTCTTCTGCTGCGCAAGAAGTCTGAAGATCTATTGATCAGTGTATTCTGAGTTTATTCCTTACCTTGTATTTTTGTTTTCTTATACAATTCTATTCTCGATTACTATTCCACTGGGATTTAGTGGACAGGTGTGTTCTGATCCAGAGTGTGTTCTGAGATCAGAGGGTGTATAGACTTTGTGTCTACAAGCTGTTCGACAGCGGTTCTAAGATAAGGTATAGCTGTCTTCTGCAGATTGGATCTGCAGGTCAGAGAAGGATTCTTCTCTGGTGTTAGCTAAGCTGTAAAGCTCAGCGGTGATCCCCACCGGTTTGGTGAGGGGGTGGACGTAGGTCTCGAGATAGAGACTGAACCACCGTAAAAACTCTGATCTCTTGTGGCTTGTGCTTGTGGGTTGTTCTTGTGACTATTGTCTCGTTAGATCGCTTAGATATGGCTCTAGCTCTTTAGAGATTCATGTTGTGTTCGGTGCAGTATTCAGAGGGGGGGTGAATGAATATAACCCTTTAAAAAACTTTCACCCAATTTAAAACTAGAACTATGATGCTAACTAGACAGATTTACCAAATCTGAAAGCTAATCAACTATTCAGTTCTACCAGTTAGCAAACACATGGAGCGCCCCTATGCATTCATCTAGCGGAAGCACAAATGAACAAATCAAACCACAATGCACAAGGGGTTTTTAGGTGGTTCGGTCCTCCAGACCTGCATCCACCCCACACTCAAACCGAGTGTGGCTTCCACTAGCTCACGCTAGAAACAGCAGACTCAGTCTGCAACAAAATGCTGCCAAACAGCTTGACCAGGGGAACAACCTCCCCTCTTCCTCCCAACCGGAGGGAACCACTAGTGACACCAGTCACTAGCAAACCAGAGACGCAAGTCTCTCTTCCTCCAGACCGGAGGGAACACCTAGTCTTGCAACCCACAAGACTAGAACCGGAGGACCAATCCTCCCTTCCTCCAAACCGGAGGGGAACCTAGAGACCCAAGTCTCTCTTCCTCTGAACACCAGAGGGAAACACAAGTGACACTAAGTCACCTGCAAACCAGAGGTGTCGGACCTCTCTTCCTCCCAACCGGAGGGACCCCTGGACTTGAATCCTACAAGCCCAGAACCGGAGGACGAGCCTCCCTTCCTCTAACCAGAGGGAACCCACAAGTAGCACCCAGCTACTTGCAACTAGAGATAGCAATCTCCCTTCTCCTGAACCAACAGGAGGGATCCCGACCTCTCTACAGAGGATCGAAAATACAGTAAATGGATAAAAACAAAAACGAAACCAGCAATAGAAAGCTGAAAAGATAAAAACAAATGTAGCTCTCGCAGGAGCTGGCTGGCCTGGATTTGATCCACGGTTCAGCAGGAACAGATCTTCTGTTGAAGCTTCTATCACTCTAGCTCTCTCTTCTTCTCTATTCTTCTTCCTCTTCTTCCCTTCACACTCTGCTATCTCGATCTCTTACTCACTCTCTCTTTCTTTCTCTTTTTCACTCTCTTTCTCTTCTTCTTTTCTTTTTCTTCTTCTCTGGATCGTGGCTCTCTGTATAGGCTTCTCTTCTTGCCAATTCGATCACCCTTCTTCTGTGGAAGAAGAGTCATATATATAGCAGCAGCAGCAGCAGCAGCCACGACGTGTGACCTTCACATTTCCAGCCCTAAGAATTCGAACCACGTGGCAGTCTCTTAGCAGGCTTCATTCCAGCCTCGGATCACGTGCTGCCAGTCACTGGGAATGTTTCTTCCTCGGACCTGCAAGGAGATGTAAAGCCATTAAAACTATTAATACGCTGTATGGCCATTAACAATAGAGCTGCATGAGGTGTATAGAAACAACAAGAGGTGCACTGCACTGAAGACGACACGAGATACAGTGGTGACACAACGAGCACTACTAAGAGAACGACACGAGGTAGAAAGAAAACACACGAAGACACGAAGACATGAACATAAAAACAACATGACATGACACACAGCGAAGAGAACAACACGTGATGACAATAGACACGAAGACGAGAACAGAAACCAACACGAAGTATGGTTTCAATACAAGAAAGACACGAGGTCTAGGAAGAACAAAAACGACACGAAGTGAAACAGGAAGCAACACGAAGTGCTGCGATGTTTTGCACGCATGAGAACAAACCCGACACGAAGAGACGAAAACAACACGAGGTGAAGACACAAAGAGACAACGACACGAGGTGTAGATAACACGACACGAAGTCATGAGAGGAGAGACGACACGAAGTGTGGTCAATGCGATAAAGACACGAAGTCTAAAACGAAAGACCAATCACTAAGACAGAATACAAAGAATCAACACGAAGTGAAGTTGACACGAAGTGAGAACACCACGAAGACGATACAGTAATTGACACGGGTTGAAAACAGCCCGAAGATGACAACTGAAATCGACACGGAGTGAAAACAGCACGAAGACAGAGCAGTGATTTGACACGAAGTCAAAATGACAAGAAATAAAACGACACGAAGTCGAAAACAGAAATCAACACGAGGTGTGATTTCAACATAAGAAAGACACGGACTGATAACGACACGAAGTCGAAACAGTAATTGACACGGGGTAACACGACACGAGGTAAAAACGACACGAAGATGGAATTGACATATACTGAAAACAACACGAAGATGAAGGGAACCGTGCAATGTCTAGACTTGAAGTTCAGTTAAGTGTACAGACTTCACCAATGAATCACTCACTGTACAGACATACTATAGCAGTATGATGTACAGACTTTGATGAACAGTCCAAAGTATGGACTTTCACTGCAAACAACAATGTGTAGACTTCATGTAAAAGCCCAATGTATGGACATTGAAATCGAACACCAATGTGCAGACTTGACAGTGAAGACTAGAGTGCAGACTTCAAGTCTAACTGTGGATGTACAGACTTGAAGAATAAACCAGTGTATAGACTTGAAGATTGAAGGCGATGTATAGACCATGCACATACCAGAAGTCTAACACACACAATATATCAGTCATACACGTGCATTCTCCAGATGATATACAAATCACAATCATGAAGCTATCATCAAAGCACAATGTCAGCAGATAAACTGACTGAGCATATGAAGGCCTGAATGAACATTTCAGCAGGATGACTCACAGTGATTAACATCAAACACCAATCATCAAAACCAGATAAATCATTAAAACCACAGCAATGAATGCTTTATGCATCAGTTTAACATGAAGCATGACTGATCATCAAATATGACTCTAAATGAGACTGACAGTGTATACACTTAGCCAAAGTATAGACTTTAAATCCAAAGCAAACGGCTGTACAAACTTGGAGATGTGAACCCAATGTACAGACTTGAAATGCATGAGCAAACAGCAAACAATTAGCCACTATGTTGCCCCAATCTAGCCATATTCATGAATTAGTTATTCAAGCAAACAATCAGATATTCAAGCAGTCAATGAATCAGTCATCTAGCACACCTCAGTGTGACTCATGGTGTGTCAGTCATCATCAAAACCACACAGGGGCACAACAATCTCCCCCTTTTTGATGATGGCAACACTATGAGTTACACTGAATCAGATTAGATTCTTCTCCCCCTTTGCCTTCATCAAAGATATGAAATAGGGAAACAATTCAGTATAGACTTGAATGTTATACTTCCCTTTGGAGTGTGACAACTATCTTCCAAAGGTATCCTTTCAAGAGCTTCTCCCCCAGTAGATATGTCATATTTTCAATCACACAGGAGCACTGAAGTATGAAGAACTCAATTCAGAAAAGAGTTAGGAGCTCAACAAAATGCATGAATGAAGTCTCCCCCATCGTCAACTAGAAAGATGTTATGAATGTATTGCAATTAATTATATGAGTGCACAGTCAATGAGAATTCATGTAGGATATGAGACCTATGCATGAATCAAAACCTGAAAGACATGTTATGCAATTAGTTTGACTAGCTCCCCCTTAGACATACAACTCTTATGCATCCACCATGCTTATGCAGGTCCAAGACATGAGTGGAAGTCAACAGTTGGAACCAATTGATAGAACTGAGTGCAAATGAAGCAGTCAGTTTAGTCTGACCGACTGGAGTCCAATGTGAGAGAGTAAAAAGGAATTCAGAAAGAATGAGAAAGATTTTCAATGAAATATCAATTTCATAAATCTGATTTAAACAGATGATTACAGACTTTTCCATCATAGAAACCTATGAATGAACCTATGTTGACAAACCAGTTCAGAATTTTATGTATGCGAGGTTTGAACATGAGCTATTTCTACTCATATCTGAAATCAGTTTTCTTAATAACAAGTGAACCAAGTTTTCATATTGAGAAACCTTTTTAACCTTCTTCATTCTTCCTCGCTTAATTTCAAGGATTTCCTCAAGAAATGCAATCGATAGTATTGAGGATAAACAAACAAGAAACCATTTATTTCTGTCAAAATTTCTATTGAAAGAACATTCTTTTCCAAACAATCTCAGATGATCTGCTAGATAGGCAACAAATTTTTTTTTTTTAACAGCAATATTCAAGAGCAATTAAGTTAAGTACATCCTTACAACTGGAGGATACACGTTGTTTAGACGCCAGTATCCCTAAGCGCTTGGAAGGACTAACTGTCATGCTTCTTAAGAACAGAGATAGCATTTATACCTCATGACACACTGAAACTCATTTCTTTGATGAGAGACATGTATTTCTCAGTGTGCCTGCCATTGCTCTGCCAGATTTTTAATCAACATATTTAAACAGAGTTAATTATGGCACTTCATGACATATCTCAATTCATTTCTTTGATGAATGAGATGTGTTTCTCAGTGACCAAGGACATTGCTCTGACAAGATTTGGTATTTGACAATCCATATTCCCTGATGTTTAAAAATACATATTTTCATGCAAATCAGTCAAGGAAAATCATGATTTCAGACTTTCAGATTTCAGAAGAGTTTAAAAGACACAACATGAAAGGATTGGTTAAAATTTATTAAGACTAACTCAGATATTTCCAAGAAGAATTCATAAACAAACACAAGAAGTACATGAAACTTCAACCGGCTGAAATCTTCAGACATTCATAGTCCTATATGATAGAAATTTCCTTAAAAACAATGTTTTTCGGATTTATGATCAAGATATGAGCAGAGAAATCTTTCTGGGACTTCAAGGAAGGCAAGAGCAATTTTCAGGTACAGCCACGTCAACAAATGCCAATGAATACCAATTGATAGTATGAGTGACAATGGCTGACAAGAATTGAAGCAAGAGGCTGAAATACAATGCATTTCACAATCACCAAGGAGTTTATCAAGATTGCAGTTCAAACAGGAAGGTGAGTATTAGTCATCAGACATGAGCTTTGATGAGAGGTCTGATGGTCACATGCACTTACATGAATGAATAATGAGAGATGCTCCCCGTCACTGAGTGCATAAACTGTAACCCTCCCTTTTCTTTTGAAAAATTTCATGATTAAATGATGCCACTCTGAGATGCAATTAGATGCATTAACTACCCATGAAAGGCATGAAGACCCTGAAGGGTATTAGACTGGTCAAATGTGCATGATATACAGTGCAGCTCCCCCTGACGGTGTGCATTCTGAACATTTGAAAATCATTCATGAGTCATGAATTCTAGATGTATGCAGTCACAGAATGAGCATATTCAGAAGCACCAACTATTGCATGGAAATGCAAACATACATGTTTAAACCACTAATTAACAGATCTATCTATATACCTAATGCCATCTAAGCAAACTCATTGAAAAGTCAAGAGACTTACCTGAGAGGTGCATGAGTGGGGTTTACCTTTTTAGGGTGTCTTGGTTTATTTGCCCCTTTTATTTCTCATTCCCAAGACACACCTGCAAAAAGTTTCTCACTTGGCACATTTTGGTACCCAAGTTTCCTTGGGTCCTGCAGGGTTAGTGGCATTTTGATGGGATGTTTTCCAAAGCTTCTGAGCCATCATAACATCATGCTTTTTCATATAGCAGCTAGGCATGGAATGTCTAGACCGACCATAATAATCACATGAACCACTCGGTCTGAATTTCTTACTATGCATGTAAGCAGATGTACTAAATTCATGAGCATGAATGTTTCTGTTTTTACCACCACTTTGTTTCAGATGGTCAGAAAACCAGCAATCAGTCACCTTGTGACCTTGCTTACCACACTCAAAGCATGTGAGGGATTTTCTTGTTTGAGCAGATTTGTTTCTACCAAACACACTTTGTTTAACAAATTTAGAGTTGACCTTCTTTCTCTGAGAATACCAGCAGTCTTTGACTGTATGGCCAAATTTCTCACAGTGATAGCAGAAGATGGAATTTCTTCTACCAACATTAAGCCAGCAGTCAACCGCCCTATGGCCTGACTTGCTGCAGGTGAAACACACCATGTGTTGGCCCCTGGACCCATTTTTGTTCCTTTTAAAGACATGCTGATTTTCATACAAATTGTCATGATTAGAATTTAAAAAATATTTGCCTTTACCTTTGGCAAACCAACATTGTTCACTAACATGACCTGTTTTTCCACAATGATAACAATGACTTTTTCTTTTCTGTTCAACAGGACTGTTTTTGTTATTGTACTTCCTGGCATGCATTCTATCATCCTGTTCCATCAATTTACATTCATGCATCAAGTGACCAAACCTATGACAGTAATGGCATGAAATTTTCTTTTTATTTGCATAAATGTGTTTGTTCAATTTAGGCACAGCATTCTCAGGTTTATCATGAGAGTTCCTTGAATCTTTGTTCTGAACATGAATAGTCTTTTTCTGTTTTTGAACTTGTTTCTCAGACTTAGGGCTGTCAGTGGAATTTTGATTCTTCTTAGCACTAAATTCAAAAATAGGCACATTCGATGTGCTGCCTGACTTAGAGCTACTCACGAATGAAGTTTGAAGCTTACTTTCAAAGCTCTTTTTATCTATTGGTTTGTAGCCCAAACCCTCTCTTCGGAGATTCACTTTAGATCCAAGAATTTTATCAAGATTTTCTTTTCCACTGACAAATTTCTCAAGAGATTTCCTCAATTCTGTAACTTCTGATCCAAGCTTTGATACATGGATTTCATATTCATCAGCTTTCTTTTTATAGCAAATAACATCTTCTTTCAGCATTTGATTAACAGTCCTAAGACTTTCAATTTCCTGTTCAGCTTTCATTAGCTCATCAGAGCTATCCAGGCTAACACTCTTCCCCTTTTCAAGAGTGATAAGTCTCTCAGACATAGCTGTATTTAACTGTTTTAGCTTGCAGATCTCCTGTCTCATTTTACCATTGTGTTCCAGGATTTCATCATCAAATTTCAAAACACTTAAGGAGGTCTGACATTCACTAAACACTTCTTGTTCATCTTCAGATTGAATTTTTTCAAGCCTTTTCTGAAGTTCTGAATTTTCTATTATGACAGTCTCCAAGGTTTCAGAAATCAATCTATTTTCATTTTCAAGGCTCACTGATTTAGATCCAGATTCCTCAGTTTGGTTTTTGAGTCTAGCATTTTCAGATCTCAGATATTCCAGATCTGAAGTAATAGAATCAAGATCAGTCAGCTGTCTTCTAAATATTTGATTTTCAGTTTTCAGAGTATCACTGTCCTCACCAATAAGTTTAGAATTCTCAAACATATCTAGCTGTTTTTTCATAGATCTGTTTTTCTTGCTCAATTTATTGCTAGATCTTAACAGCTTGGAATAAGCATCTACCCAATCATCTAAGGTATAGTCCGCAAAGGGATTTACCTGAACTTCGTTCTCTTCTTTATCACTGTGGCTGCTGCTATGGTCGCTCCCATCAGCCATCATGCAGTTTTCCTTCTCTGTTCTGCAAGTTAGTTTCATCTTGTCCAGAATATCCCTAGCAGACCTGCAATCATGAAGGCAAAAGTGTAAAGCCTTGTTGATGGATGCTTTTATCAGTTTTATAGCTTTCTGATTTTCTCTATGCATTGATCTATGACGATCAGTCCATTTGGACTCTTTTCGTGGTAATCTATGAGGACCATGAGTAATTAACTTCCACAGTTCCGGATCAATCATTTTCACATAATTGTGAAGGCTGCTAATCCATGAGTTAAAGTTAGAGCCATTGAAAGTCGGTGGAGAACCCATTGAATAAATCGGCAACTAGATTAATGCAGCAAAGGGTAGAAACAGAAATGCACGAAGGGACAACAGGATCCTCTGCAGATCGTTGGATCTGATCAATCAGAGAACCGCTCTGATACCAATTGTTGTGTTCGATGCAGTATTCAGAGGGGGGGGTGAATGAATATAACCCTTTAAAAAACTTTCACCCAATTTAAAACTAGAACTATGATGCTAACTAGACAGATTTACCAAATCTGAAAGCTAATCAACTATTCAGTTCTACCAGTTAGCAAACACATGGAGCGCCCCTATGCATTCATCTAGCGGAAGCACAAATGAACAAATCAAACCACAATGCACAAGGGGTTTTTAGGTGGTTCGGTCCTCCAGACCTACATCCACCCCACACTCAAACCGAGTGTGGCTTCCACTAGCTCACGCTAGAAACAGCAGACTCAGTCTGCAACAAAATGCTGCCAAACAGCTTGACCAGGGGAACAACCTCCCCTCTTCCTCCCAACCGGAGGGAACCACTAGTGACACCAGTCACTAGCAAACCAGAGACGCAAGTCTCTCTTCCTCCAGACCGGAGGGAACACCTAGTCTTGCAACCCACAAGACTAGAACCGGAGGACCAATCCTCCCTTCCTTCAAACCGAAGGGGAACCTAGAGACCCAAGTCTCTCTTCCTCTGAACACCAGAGGGAAACACAAGTGACACTAAGTCACCTGCAAACCAGAGGTGTCGGACCTCTCTTCCTCCCAACCGGAGGGACCCCTGGACTTGAATCCTACAAGCCCAGAACCGGAGGACGAGCCTCCCTTCCTCTAACCAGAGGGAACCCACAAGTAGCACCCAGCTACTTGCAACTGGAGATAGCAATCTCCCTTCTCCTGAACCAACAGGAGGGATCCCGACCTCTCTACAGAGGATCGGAAATACAGTAAATGGATAAAAACAAAAACGAAACCAGCAATAGAAAGCTGAAAAGATAAAAACAAATGTAGCTCTCGCAGGAGCTGGCTGGCCTGGATTTGATCCACGGTTCAGCAGGAACAGATCTTCTGTTGAAGCTTCTATCACTCTAGCTCTCTCTTCTTCTCTATTCTTCTTCCTCTTCTTCCCTTCACACTCTGCTATCTCGATCTCTTACTCACTCTCTCTTTCTTTCTCTTTTTCACTCTCTTTCTCTTCTTCTTTTCTTTTTCTTCTTCTCTGGATCGTGGCTCTCTGTATAGGCTTCTCTTCTTGCCAATTCGATCACCCTTCTTCTGTGGAAGAAGAGTCATATATATAGCAGCAGCATCAGCCACGACGTGTGACCTCCACATTTCCAGCACTAAGAATTCGGACCACGTGGCAGTCTCTCAGCAGGCTTCATTCCAGCCTCGGATCACATGCTGCCAGTCACTGGGAATGTTTCTTCCTCGGACCTGCAAGGAGATGTAAAGCCATTAAAACTATTAATACGCTGTATGGCCATTAACAATAGAGCTGCATGAGGTGTATAGAAACAACAAGAGGTGCACTGCACTGAAGACGACACGAGATACAGTGGTGACACAACGAGCACTACTAAGAGAACGACACGAGGTAGAAAGAAAACACACGAAGACACGAAGACAAAAACAACACGAAGACATGAACATAAAAACAACATGACATGACACACAACGAAGAGAACAACACGTGCTGACAACAGACACGAAGACGAGAACAGAAACCAACACGAAGTATGGTTTCAATACAAGAAAGACACGAGGTCTAGGAAGAACAAAAACGACACGAAGTGAAACAGGAAGCAACACGAAGTGCTGCGATGTCCTGCACGCATGAGAACAAACCCGACACGAAGAGACGAAAACAACACGAGGTGAAGACACAAAGAGACAACGACACGAGGTGTAGATAACACGACACGAAGTCATGAGAGGAGAGACGACACAGAGTGTGGTCAATGCGATAAAGACATGAAGTCTAAAATGAAAGACCAATCACTAAGACAGAATACAAAGAATCAACACGAAGTGAAGTTGACACGAAGTGAGAACACCACGAAGATGATACAGTAATTGACACGGGTTGAAAACAGCCCGAAGATGACAACTGAAATCGACACGGAGTGAAAACAGCACGAAGACAGAGCAGTGATTTGACACGAAGTCAAAATGACAAGAAATAAAACGACACGAAGTCGAAAATAGAAATCAACACGAGGTGTGATTTCAACATAAGAAAGACACGGACTGATAACGACACGAAGTCGAAATAGTAATTGACACGGGGTAACACGACACGAGGTAAAAACGACACGAAGATGAAATTGACATATACTGAAAACAACACGAAGATGAAGGGAACCGTGCAATATCTAGACTTGAAGTTCAGTTAAGTGTACATACTTCACCAATGAATCACTCACTGTACAGACATACTATAGCAGTATGATGTACAGACTTTGATGAACAGTCCAAAGTATGGACTTTCACTACAAACAACAATGTGTAGACTTCATGTAAAAGCCCAATGTACGGACATTGAAATCGAACACCAATGTGCAGACTTGACAGTGAAGACTAGAGTGCAGACTTCAAGTCTAACTGTGGATGTACAGACTTGAAGAATAAACCAATGTATAGACTTGAAGATTGAAGGCGATGTATAGACCATGCACATACCAGAAGTCTAACACACACAATATATCAGTCATACACGTGCATTCTCCAGATGATATACAAATCACAATCATGAAGCTATCATCAAAGCACAATGTCAGCAGATAAACTGACTGAGCATATGAAGGCCTGAATGAACATTTCAGCAGGATGACTCACAGTGATTAACATCAAACACCAATCATCAAAACCAGATAAATCATTAAAACCACAGCAATGAATGCTTTATGCATCAGTTTAACATGAAGCATGACTGATCATCAAATATGACTCTAAATGAGACTGACAGTGTATACACTTAGCCAAAGTATAGACTTTAAATCCAAAGCAAACGGCTGTACAAACTTGGAGATGTGAACCCAACGTACAGACTTGAAATGCATGAGCAAACAGCAAACAATTAGCCACTATGTTGCCCCAATCTAGCAATATTCATGAATTAGTTATTCAAGCAAACAATCAGATATTCAAGCAGTCAATCAGTCATCTAGCACACCTTAGTGTGACTCATGGTGTGTCAGTCATCATCAAAACCACACAGGGGCACAACAATTCACGAACCGGATTTTTGTCTGTGCTATCACAGAGAGTGCAATTGTCTTATTCTGCTTAAAATTTTTAAGTGGTCAATCTATTCACCCCCTCCCCCTCTAGCTTGACGATCCTCTGCTCCCAACAAGTGGTATCAGAGCGCCAGGCTCTCTTGAACGGTTTAACAGCCTAGAGAGAAGTAATGGAGAGCAAAGGATTCATGCCAGAGGGTTATGCTGTGAATAGACCACCATTTTTCGATGGCACTAACTATTCCTATTGGAAGAATCGCATGCAAGTTTTTCTCAGGGCCCAGGACTATGAAGTATGGAAAGTTGTGAGCAAGGGGCCCTACATAATTGAAGGCAACGAAGAATTATGGGTGAAGGAGCAAGTAAGAAAATCAACCGTCAACTGGCAGGCAATGAACATTATGCAATGCTCCCTGCATCCCAAGGAATTCTCGCGCGTCTCCTCATGCGCAAGTGCGAAAGAAATGTGGGATCGACTCGAGGTAATATACGAGGGTACGTCGGAGGTAAGCGAGACTAAGGCTAACATGCTAATCTCTGAATATGAGTCATTTCACATGAAACCTGAAGAAAGTATTTCTGAGATGTATGCTCGTTTAACCGTGCTTGTCAATGGTCTCAAAGGTCTAGGGAAGGCCTATACAGATTATGAGTTGGTGAGAAAGATTCTTAGATCTTTGACATCCGTGTGGCACACAAAAGCCACAGTGGTCAAAGAATCTAGGAATCTTCCCAAGACCACTCCTGACGAATTGATAGGTTCCCTTATGGCCTATGAGCTGAATTTGAAAAGATCTGATGAGGAAATAAAGAAGAAGAAACCCCTAGCTCTCAAGGCTGCTCCAAGCTGCAAGGAGAGCTCAGATGAGAATCTGACTTCTTCTTCAGACAGTGATTCAGGTGAGATTGCTATGCTCACAAAGAAATTTTGAAAATTCTTACGAAGGGAAGGTAAAGCTGGTCGATTTAGAAGCTATCAAGGTAAAATGAATTCTAAATTTAAGTCTGACCAAACTAAGAAATCTGACAAAGTTGTGTGTTATCAATGCAGGAAATAGGGACATATCAAGTCAGAGTGCCCCGAAAATTCTAAGAAAGCTTACCCCAAGTTCAAAAATAAAAAGCCCAAGGCCATGATCAGTACATGGAGTGATGAAGAAGATGAAGAGGAGGATAGCACCTCAGAGGAAGAAAAAGAAGTAAAGTTATGCCTAATGGCCAGGGGAGAGGACTCTACTGAGGTAAATTCTCCATTTGATGAATTTACTTGTGATGCATGGGAAGAAGCTTTCAATGACCTTATGGATAAATATGATGTTGTGAAGAAAGAAAATAAAATGCTTAAAAAGAAGAAAAACCAGGGAAGTCAAGAAAATTTGTCAAATGAAAAGGTTAAAATGCTAGAAGATGAAATTGTTTGTCTGAAGAAAACTCTGAATGAAGAAAATGAATACAGATCTCAATTGATTGAATCAAAAAGAGAAAATGACTTCTTACTAAAAACACATGATGAACTGAAGTTAAGAATGCAAAAACTGGAAAAGGACACCAAAATCGCTGAAGAGAAATATCAAGCGGTAAATTGTGTCAACTTGAAACTTCAGGAAGATTTGAAGAAAGTTGAAAAAGAAAAACTGGACAAATAAACTTCCCTAGATAAAATGACACAAGGCAAACATAATCTTGATGCCTTAATGGGAACAAAATGTAATGTTGGCAAAGAAGGACTAGGATATAATCCAAGCTCAAAGAAAGAAATTGGACTTAAACTGGTGACCTTCATATCAGAAGAAAAGAAAGCTGAGGAGAAACAGGTGGCTGAAGTAAAAAATGTTGAAAGAGACAAAGGGAAACAGATTCAGAAAAATGAAGTGACAAAGGAGAAAGGAAAAGAGAAGATGAATGAATCTCCTAAGGCAAAATTTGCAAAGAATTTAACCAGCTGCAAGCCTGTCATTTCATCACCACCTAAGGCCTCCAGCTCCAGACCCTTTGTTCACCAACATAGCACCAGAAAGACTGAAAATACCAAATCTGGCAAGAGTCAAATGCGTCCACGCAAGGCCAGTAATGTGTCAACGCAACCTTCATACAATAATAGGCCTTCTGCATATAGGTCTAGGCACTCAACTCAGATGCGTCAACGCTACGGGCATGTGGCGTCGACTCGGGCCGAATTCCAAAGAGTCCATAAGAATAGGAAAGACCACATGGGTCGACGCATGCAGGGATATGCGTCCACGCACCCATACCACCATGGCCAACACTTCAATCAATCTGGGTGGATGGGTCAACGCACACACCACAATGCGTCCACGCACCCTACATTCTATCATACACATAGGAGCAACTATGGGTGGGTGAGTCCACGCATTCATTCAGGAAGGTCGACGCGTCCCATGTATGCATATCCAATAAGACAAACACATTTATTTAGGGCAGTCAACCCACATCACCAAGAGGCTCTTTGGAGCCAAAATAAACGATGGTTCAATAAAGCAGCTAAAACAACCCTAAAATCAAATCAGAAACTAGCTGCCTCCTCAACTAAAAACCATCAAAAACTTCAACAAAGACAAATGTGGATTCCTAAGAACCTACTGAATTTCTTGAAGTCTTCCAGTGATCTAATGGGACCCAAGTGTGTTTGGGTTCCAAAATCTCTTGTTTGATGAATCTTGCAGGAATGCCTTGCAGCCATGCACAACAGATGGTATCTTGACAGCGGCTGCTCAAGGCATATGACAGGGGACAAGGCCAAGTTTTGTCTCCTGGTTGAGAAGGATGGAGGATTTGTTACCTTTGGTGGAAACAATAAAGGCAAAATAGTTGGCAAAGGTACAGTTGGCAAAAACCCTTCTACCTCCATTGATGATGTTCTTTTAGTAGAGGGTCTAGAGTATAACTTGCTCAGTATAAGTCAGTTGTGTGATAGAAATAATAAAGTAGTGTTTGATGCAAACACATGCACCATCTTAGAAGAAAAATCAGAAAAATTAAATTTGTTGGAAAAAGAATAAACAACATGTACATGGTAGATTTAGATGATTCTGCACATAATAATCTTTGCCTTGCTGTAAATAAAACTGAACTAGCTTGGTTGTGGCACCGTAGGCTAGGACATGCTAGCTATAGTGTATTGCATAAGTTAGCCAAACACAGCATGGCAAATGGCCTGCCTGATGCTTCATTCAAGAAAAATGACAAAATCTGTAATGCATGCACCCAAGGTAAACAGACTAGGAAGTCATTTAAGTCCAAGATAAAGAGTCAGTCCACTAAACCTTTTGAACTCATTCATTTGGACTTATTTGGACCCACTAGAACAGCAAGCATTAGTGGTAATAGATATGGATTTGTTCTAGTGGATGATTTTTCTAGATTTACCTGGGTATTCTTTCTAACTCATAAGAATGAGGCATTTGAAGAATTTCAGGCATTCTTTAAGAAAACACAGCAGGAGGGTAAGTTTGTCATTTCTTCCATTATATCAGATCATGGTGGAGAATTTGACAATTCTGAATTTGGAGATTTCTGCAGAGCAACAGGGCTAAATCACAGGTTTTCTTCCCCAAGAACACCTGAACAAAATGGAGTCGTGGAGAGAAGAAACCGAACCCTTGTGAAGATGGGCAGAACCATGCTGATTGAAGGGCAACTCCCAAGGAAGTATTGGGCAGAGGCTGTGAACACTGCATGCTACATTGTAAATCGGGCAATGGTAAGATCTCAGTCCAAAAAGACTCCATATGAAATGCTGAAAGGTAAGAAGCCCTTTGTTGCTCATTTTAAAGTTTTTGGTTCAAAATGCTTTGTTCAGAAAAATGATAAACGAGCCCTAGATAAGTTTGAACCCAAGAGTGAACCCGCCATATTCTTAGGATACTCCAGTCACTCTAGGGCTTATAGGGTCCTAAATCTGAAAACTCAAACAGTTGAGGAATCACCTCACATCGTTTTTGATGAGCTAATTGAAAATTCACAAGTTGAATCCTCATGCAGGAACAATGGTGATGAAGACTTCCTTGACAAGCCTGAGGAGAAAGAAACTTTGGAAGGAGATTCAAGACCAAAAGAAGATGAGCCAGAGTCTAGTAATCAGGGTAATGCAGATATTAATGGAGGTAACCCTCTAATTAACATTAGGTTGTTAAGGGATCACCCCTCATCTAGCATAATAGGCAACTTGCATGAACCTATTAGGACACGCTCTCAAATACAAGAAATGGATAACATGGCACTTGTGTCTCAAATTGAACCCAAGAATGTTATGGAAGTCTTAAAAGATCCCAACTGGATAAATGCAATGCATGAAGAACTCAACCAATTCACAAGAAATAAAGTGTGGCATCTAGTGCCCAGACCCAAGGATCAATCTATAATAGGAACTAAATGGGTCTATAAAAATAAACAAAATGAAAATGGTGTTATTGTTAGGAATAAGGCTAGACTGGTTGCACAGGGTTACAATCAAGAGTTCGGTATTGACTTCGAAGAGTCCTTTGCACCAGTAGCCAGATTAGAAGCCATTCGTTTGTTGCTTGCATATGCTGTAAGTCATGGAATAAAATTACAACAAATGGATGTAAAAAGTGCTTTCCTAAATGGAATAATAAAAGAAGAAGTATATGTGGCATAACCCCCTGGATTTGAATGTGCAGAAAATCCTAACCACGTATACAGATTGGACAAAGCACTGTATGGACTCAAGCAGGCACCTCGAGCCTGGTACGACCGGCTCAGCTCCTTTCTCACTGAAAAGGGTTATTCAAGAGGTAAAGTGGACCTGACATTGTTTACAAAGGTAAGGAATTCAGATATCATTTTAGTTCAAATATATGTTGATGACATTGTCTTCGGTTCCACTAAACCTAGTATGTGTAAGGAGTTTGCTAACTTAATGACAACAGAATTTGAAATGAGTCTCATGGGTGAACTTCAATTTTTTCTAGGTTTGCAGATCACCCAAAGCAGAGACGGATGCTCTATTAGTCAGACAAAGTACATCAAGGAGCTACTGAAGAAGTATAAAATGGAAAATCTGAAAGTAATCAGCACTCCCATGTGTACAAACACAACCTTGGATGCAGATTTGAAAGGTACACAAGTTGATGCCAAGACCTATCGAGGTATGATAGGGTCACTTCTATACCTTACTGCATCAAGGCCTGATATTCAATTTTGTGTTTGCATGTGTGCACGTTTTCAAGCTGATCCTAGAGATTCCCACCTAAGTTCTGTCAAGCGTATTTTTAGATACCTTGCTAGAACTCAAGACCTAGGGATTTGGTATCCTGCATCCTGCACCTTTGACTTGGTATCATATTCGGATGCAGACTATGCTGGATGTAAATTGGACAGAAAAAGTACTAGTGGCTACGGCCAATTTTTGGGTGGGTGCTTGATCTCTTGGGCTTCCAAGAAACAACACTCAGTGGCACTGTCCACTGCAGAGGCAGAATATGTCGCTGCAGCGAGCTGTGGCACTCAAGTGTTGTGGATCCAACATCAGCTCCAAGATTACCAAACTGATCTTGGATGTGTCCCAATATTATGTGATAACACAAGTGCTATAAACCTGGCCAAGAACCCCATCCAGCACTCTAGGAGCAAGCATATTGAAATCAGACATCACTTCTTAAGAGATGAGGTCAGTAAAGGGAGTTTCAAGCTTGTTTTTGTAGAATCTGAATGTCAACTAGCTGATATTTTTACCAAGCCTCTCAACAATGAGCGTTTTTCATATCTTAGGAGAGAGCTTGGACTCTGTAATTTACATTCTGAATCTTGAATTGACTGCATGGCCGAATATCTGAATGCTGCTCGATTGCTTTTGTGATGATCATTTGAAGTCCTGCTATGGTCAAATTGTCCATGTTTGAATAAGTCATACACTTAGGGGGAGTATGAATTTTTGTTAGTATGTGTCACGCCCCGAGCGCGGAAGATACCCGGAGATGCGCGACGTGTCTATATCAATCATGTCAATCAGAGTGGTCGTGTATTCGACACAAAGACAGAGATGCGCAAAATAGCAAGATAACCCAATCCTTTATTTCATAATGGATAGACTATTACAAATCCAATACTCTGTTTAACAAAAAAGGAAAAGAATACATATTTGACTCAAGAAACTATGGAAAAGACTAGACGACACTTGTAGAAGCTCTATCACTTTCACTCTTGACCATTCCCATCCGATTGACTTCCATCGTCGTCGGACTTACCTGAAAAGTAAAAAGGGACAAACGGAATGAGCGAACGCTCAGTAGGAAATTATATCTCAAGTACTAGCAAGGGGTTTAAGTAATTACATTTTCATGAATGCAATAAGGCTATGCATGCTCGCATGAAACGACAAGATAGAGAGAATGTAATATCAAGGAAATAAGATGAACTTATCATGAACTTTCAACAAGATACAAGTTATTCAAGATATTCAAGCAAGTACCATTATCGAGTCATGTCAAGAACTTTGGCTATCATGTAGCAAGCAAGTAAATTACCCTCTTTCGGGCCACGCATTTCATGTAAAGTCAAGTACGATTCAAGTACAAGATGTGTGTGGAATGTCCAATCAAGCAAGTCAAGTACTCGGTATAATGCCAGATACCTTATCATTTTAACTCCCATGGGCACAAGTACTTTCGGGTGCTCCTCCCAGGACCAGATCGGGCCCTATATGCGCAGGCATTTATCATGTGTTTTGACATCCACTCTTGTTTATAGCCAACATAGAATTTCAATAATCAAGCTTGTAGACACGTATGACAACTTTGATAGAATAGAGTCCAAAATATGACAAAGGACATAGAATGGCGATAATAACGGTATAATCACGATATCGATAAAACTAGGTAGAATATGGTTCCCTTGACTTAGGTACCATGACAAATCAATATGGACATTCTTTATATAGAATTGAGGTCCACATGAACAGTATATCAAAGGTAAGATACCCTCATTCTTATCATAGAATTGAGGTTTACAAGAACGACATGATATGGCATGATATCATCATCCCATTAAGAATTTTCTTATGATATACTCTTTGTACAATCATAAGGGCCGGTATACCATGTTTCTTTAGAGTGACATGGCATCAATGGTGTAATGGGTTTTTAGGGTACAACCAGCTCAGTCGGCCTTGAGGGAATCCAAGGCTACGAGGAGTCTTACGGAGGTCTCTATGACTAACTCGCTAGTCCAAAGGAACGGAATGTCCAATGGAGAGCTTGTATGTCAATGAGAATTGAGTGTGATCGATAAAACACCGTGAAAAGTGGGACTATACTCACGGAGTGGAGAATAGTGCCGATATATATATATTATGATATATAAAACCATCGGTTAGCAAATCAGAGGAAAAATCAGTTTACAGTAAAATAACGACTTAGGTCAAGTCGTTTCTCAAGTAATTAACGCCTAACAGAAGGGCGTTTACATATGGTCCGTTTTGCAGAATTTTCAATAATTTCAATAATTTATCTAAAACGCGCCTTCGTTAGGGGCGTTTCTTCAAGAGTTGACGACTACTGTAGCAGGCGTCTTTTATTTACAATATTTTTCAGAACATATTTATTTTCAGAAATTATCAAAAACGCGCCCTTGGCAGGGGCGTTAATCATTAAATTCTTATTTTCTCAGAATATATATATTCCAGGATTTTAACAGATACGCGCCCTAGTAAGGGGCGTTTATTTTTAATTCACGCCCTGTGATGGGGCGTTACCACAGGGAAAACGACCTAGTCTAGGTCGTGAATTCAAGAAATATCAGGAATTAGCAAGATTTGCACGATAATCAAGGATAACAATCATATAGTCATGACAGGAAAATTGGCAGGAATTCACATGCAGTATATCAGATTTGATGTTTCATGTTTATTGACTTTTAACCGTTTAACAATCATTGATTTGATTTCATGTAATTGCATAGATAATCAGTTCTTAAGATTTACATGAAATTAACGCCTGTGAACAGGGCGTCAAATAAGAAATTGACGACCTGGGAAGGGTCGTGACTTGCAAAGTAGCGCCCTAGTCTGGGGCGTGTATTTCGTAGTCACGCCCTTGGTAAGGACGTTTCTTTCAAGAAATTAACAGAAACTCGTTTAGAAACTATAGTAAACCAAACCATGTATATGCATGATAATTATTGTACTGTATCAATTTAGTTTGGGCTACAGTGACTTGAGAAAATCCTACCTTAATAATGGATTTGAAGATGAACTCTGAAGGATTTGGTGAGAAGCCTAATACTCTGAAGCTTCAACTGCAACTCAATAATAGCCTTAGCAACAGCAAGAAGAAGAACAATCGTTCTTCAGAAATCTTCACTCTACCGTCAACCTGTAGAGGGAGAGAAAAGGAAGGAAGATGAAGATATTTAAATAATCTTCACAGCTATAACCGAAGTTTTTTAGGGAAAAGATAGAAGAACAGTACCTTGTTCTTCACGTTCGACAAGCAGACTTCCTACAAATAAGAGAAGATCAATTAATGTTCTTCACACGATCGTATAACAGAGAAAACGATGAGGAATAACCTTTGGTTCTATACATACCGTAGCAGCAGTCGACCAAATAGCTTCTAGGGTTCGAGCAGAAGATTATTTATAGGGATTTAGGGGGTCCAATTAGGGTTAGAGTTCTAGTGGAAGTAATGTTTCTAATATAGAGTTATTGCCACGTTATAACTCTTTCTAATACTTATCACTTACTCTGGATAAGTTCTGGGTTCGAACGGTTTACGAACTGAATTAACGCCTTTGGTCAGGGCGTCGATTCTTGAATTGACGACCTAGTTCAGGTCGTTTCTTAAGAAACGTCTAGGATAAGGGCGTTCTTTGTTTTTGAAACACGCCCCATATATGGGCGTTTCTTTTACTTGCCTATTTGGTCGTGAGAGTTGACGACCGCACGTGTGGGCGTCCTTTCTTTAGTCACGCCTTTGATAGAGGCGTTTCTTTTGGAATTAACGCCCTAATAAGAGGCGTTATTTTAATTTTGTTTTACTTCTTCTGATTAATCCTATTCTCATTCTCTGTATTACTACTGTAATATATATATGTTTTAATTTATTTCAAATATTCATTTTTCAGGGTTGCTACACCCTCCCCCACTTAAAAAGAATTTGGTCCCCAAATTCAATATATATATAATTATACATGTGGAGAGCGTAGAACATATACCTCTTAGAATAACTCGGGAAATCGTTTCTTCATAGATTCTTCGGTCTCCCATGTCGCTTCGCGTTCAGGATTCTTATTCCATTGCACCTTGAGCATGGGAATAACCTTATTCCTTAGAGCTCGTATTTCTCGATCTAATATCTTCATAGGCTTCTGTTCATATGTGAGATCTTTCTGGATTACCAGATCTCCATGTTCAATAATATGAGATGGATCGTGTACATACTTCTTCAACATAGATATGTGAAATACATTGTGTACCTCGGACAACTGAGGAGGCAACGCGATGCGATAAGCAACCTCGCCAACTCTTTCGAGTACCTCAAATGGTCCGATGAATCTTGGCGTAAGCTTGCCCTTAACACCAAATCTTCGTATGCCACGTCCAGGGGATATCTTGAGAAATACATGATCTCCGATTTGGAATTCAAGATCTCTTCTTCTTGTATCTGCATAAGTCTTTTGTCTGGTCTGAGCAACTTGTAATCTTTCCCTGATTACTTGTATCTTCTCGGTTGTATCCCTTACCATGTCTGGACCTAACAGTTGTTTTTCTCCAACTTCGTTCCAACATATGGGAGATCGGCAACTCCTTCCGTATAAGGCTTCGAAAGGTGCCATTTGGATACTAGCTTGGTAGCTATTATTATATGCAAATTCCACTAAAGGTAAGTGGTCATGCCAGCTTCCTCCAAAGTCAATAATGCATGCTCTCAGCATATCTTCAACAACTTGATTAGTTCGCTCGGTCTGACCATCCGTTTGTGGGTGAAAAGCAGTACTAAAGTTGAGTCTCGTCCCCAACGAATGTTGTAATCTCTTCCAAAAATGAGAAGTAAAACGGGGATCTCTATCAGACACGATTGAGACAGGAATTCCATGTATCCTGACTATTTCTTTGATGTATAGTGCAGCTAGCACATCAATTGACCATCGGCTTTTGATTGGCGAGAAATGTGCCGATTTAGTCAATCGGTCAATGATAACCCAGATTCCATCATGTCCTCCTTTAGATTTAGACAAACCCATGATGAAGTCTATACCAATATCCTCCCATTTGCACTTAGGAATATCTAGAGGATGTAGTTTTCCAGTAGGCTTTTGGTGTTCCGCCTTGACTTGTTGGCACGTGAGACAGCATGATACGTAGTCCGCTATTTCTCTTTTCATGTTGGGCCACCAAAAATTTCTTTTTACATCTTGGTACATTTTGGTAGATCCTGGATGAATAGTGTACCTTGATCGGTGAGCTTCATCTAAGATCTTCTTCTTTAATTCCGGACAGTCAGGTATACAAGTTCTATCTTTGAACGATAATCTTCCATCAGAAGTTAGTTGAAAATCCGATTGTCCTTCCAATCTGCCTTTGATTTCTACTAACATAGGATCATCATCCTGAAGTGTTTGTATTTCAGATAACAAATCTGACTGTATGCTTACATGAGATAGTGTGACAAATTTGGATTCCATGTCCAAGCTTATATTGAGCTCGGAGAATTGTTCAAGTAACCTCCATTCTTGCATCATACAATTTGCTATCATTGCTCTCGGCTTTCGACTAAGGGCATCAGCAACATAATTACCCTTTCCGGGATGGTATTGTATATTGAAGTCGAAGTCCTTGAGATATTCTAGCCAGCGTCTTTGTCTCATGTTTAGTTCCTTTTGTGAAAATAGATATTTGAGACTTTTGTGATCGGAGTATACAGTGAACTGTACTCCATAGAGATAGTGTCTCCATATCTTTAGGGCAAATACTACCGCGGCCAGTTCTAAGTCATGGACGGGGTAATTTTCCTCATGCTTCTTCAGCTGACGTGAAGAGTATGCTATGACCTTTCCTTGTTGCATTAGGACACATCCGAGGCCAATGCTAGAAGCATCAGTGTAGACCTCGAATTTCTCTCCTTCTATCGGTAGAGCTAAGACCGGAGCTGTGGTGAGATGATCCTTGAGAGTTTGAAAACTTCTTTCACATTCCTCACTCCATTCATATCGGATCTCCTTACGAGTTAATCTTGTAAGTGGTACGGCGATCTTAGAGAAATCTTTGATGAATCGCCGATAATAGCCTGCAAGACCTAAGAAACTTCTGATCTCGCTTGCATTAGTGGGTCTTTCCCAGTTTCTTACAGCTTCAACCTTTGACGGATCTACAGATAAACCGTCCTTGGATATGACATGTCCGAGAAAAGCCACTTCTTCAAGCCAGAACTCGCATTTGCTGAGTTTAGCATATAATTGATTTGTCCTCAAGACTTGCAATGCAATCCTCAAATGCTCTTCATGTTCTTCCTTAGTCTTGGAATATATCAATATATCATCAATGAAGACTACTACAAATTGATCCAAGTAAGGCCTGAATATGCTATTCATTAACTGCATAAAGGCAGCAGGGGCATTTGTTAGTCCAAAAGGCATAACAACAAATTCGTAATGGCCATACCTGCTTCTGAATGCGGTCTTGTGAATGTCATCATCCTTGATTCTTAATTGATGATATCCCGACCTGAGATCAATCTTGGAGAAATATTTGGATCCTGAAATCTGATCAAATAACTCATCGATTCTCGGCAGTGGATACTTGTTCTTGATAGTAAGATGATTCAACTGTCGATAGTCGATACACAATCTCATGGATCCATCCTTCTTCTTTACAAATAAGACTGGTGCTCCCCACGGGGAAGTACTTGGTCTAATAAACCCTTTTTGGATTAGTTCCAGCAACTGCTCCTTCAACTCCTTGAGTTCAGCAGGGGACATTCTATATGGTGCCTTTGAAACGGGACCAGCACCAGGGACTAAGTCAATGGTGAAGGCTACATCTCTTTGAGGGGGTAATCCCGGCAAATCTTCCGGAAATACGTCTGGAAATTCTCGCACTACCTGAATGTCCTCTATCTTGGTTTCTTTAGCTTCTTTAATAGTGACAAAAGCAAGGAAGGATACACATCCTTTCTTGACGAGCTTGCTTGCTCGAAGAGCCGAAATAAGAGGGGATTTGCTTCGACTCTTAGGACTAGTATAAGTCAGTTCCGGAAATTCCTTGAAAACAATCTTGCTATCACGGCAATCAACCGTTGCCTGGTATTTGGATAACCAATCTGCTCCTAGTATAACATCATACTCTTTTAGATCTAAGCAGATAAGATCAATAGGAAAATTCTTTCCTCGAACCAATACCTCACAGTTTTGATAATGATGTGTGATATCCGTCTCGTTTCCGAGAGGAGTAGACAATATTAACTTCATCCATTCTGGTTCTAGAGGTAATGGGTCAGCAAACTTCTTGGAAATAATGGAATGCGATGCACCCGTATCAAATAAGACATGTGCATATTTGGAACAAATTTTTAATGTACCTTCCACCAATCCGCCTTCTTCTTCTGGTTCAGTCTCTTGGATTGCATGAAGACGCGCGTTCCTTGTCACTGGGCGTTTACCCTCACCGTCTTGGTCATTCATTAATGGACAATCGGGAATCCGATGTTCACGACTCCCACAACGGAGACATGCTCCTAATTTCCTCCAGCATTCTTCTGTTTTGTGACCAGCCTTGTCACAATGCTTGCAAACTGTATTCGAAGGGGTAGTGGTGATAGAGAAAGGCTTGGTCTTCTTGAATTTCTGATCTTGAGAGGAAGAACCTCCATTATTGGGCCTCTTCTTAAAGTTGGGTTTAAAAGAACCCGAACTTGTGACTTGCTCCTTTTTGTCTTTCCCACGGATCCTATCAGATAGTTCCGTGGCATCTTCAAGCAACTGAGCTCGGCGCACTATTTCAGTATAAACTTGAATATCCATAGGCGCCAGTTGAGTAATGTAGTGGGGCCTAAGCCCATTAAGAAATCTACGGGCTTTCATCTTTTCCGTGCTAATTAAATGCTTAGCATATCTAGACAGTCTAGAGAACTGTGCTTCATAATCAGCCACCGATAAAGATCTTTGCTTTAATGCGGCAAATTCGGCGGCCTTCTTTTCCTGGACCCTATCAGAGAAATATTTGGCGTTGAAATATTCAACGAATTCTCCCCATGTAACTTGAGTTGGGTCTATAGTAGCTTCAATCGACTCCCACCAGCATCTAGCATCCTTTTCTAACTGGAAAGTAGCTAATAAGACTTTGTCCTGATCCGTGCATTGCATGACACGGAATATACGTTCAATCTCCCGAACCCAATGCTCGGCATCGTCTGGATCGGTCGATCCCATGAACTTCGGGGGATTCATATTCTTGAATGCTTGGTGTAAGCTTCCAGCTCGTGGAGCACCACCTTGTGCTACCTGTTGTAGCACTTGGGTCATCCCTTGAAGGGTACGCTGCATGTTGCGCCATTGAGCACGTTCGGCAGCCATTATCCTACAATTACAATAGCTATGTTAGTATTATATCACTATGATCTTATAAAGGACTCATTGATCATTTAACCCTTGGTTCTACCCACTCTCACTTGGTTAAAGGTTTTGAAACCTATCCTTGGACTTGGGTTTCCTAGGAATTGAATACCTTAGGCTCTGATACCACAAAGACTGTCACGCCCCGAGCGCGGAAGATACCCGGAGATGCGCGACGTGTCTATATCAATCATGTCAATCAGAGTGGTCGTGTATTCGACACAAAGACAGAGATGCGCAAAATAGCAAGATAACCCAATCCTTTATTTCATAATGGATAGACTATTACAAATCCAATACTCTGTTTAACAAAAAAGGAAAAGAATACATATTTGACTCAAGAAACTATGGAAAAGACTAGACGACACTTGTAGAAGCTCTATCACTTTCACTCTTGACCATTCCCATCCGATTGACTTCCATCGTCGTCGGACTTACCTGAAAAGTAAAAAGGGACAAACGGAATGAGCGAACGCTCAGTAGGAAATTATATCTCAAGTACTAGCAAGGGGTTTAAGTAATTACATTTTCATGAATGCAATAAGGCTATGCATGCTCGCATGAAACGACAAGATAGAGAGAATGTAATATCAAGGAAATAAGATGAACTTATCATGAACTTTCAACAAGATACAAGTTATTCAAGATATTCAAGCAAGTACCATTATCGAGTCATGTCAAGAACTTTGGCTATCATGTAGCAAGCAAGTAAATTACCCTCTTTCGGGCCACGCATTTCATGTAAAGTCAAGTACGATTCAAGTACAAGATGTGTGTGGAATGTCCAATCAAGCAAGTCAAGTACTCGGTATAATGCCAGATACCTTATCATTTTAACTCCCATGGGCACAAGTACTTTCGGGTGCTCCTCCCAGGACCAGATCGGGCCCTATATGCGCAGGCATTTATCATGTGTTTTGACATCCACTCTTGTTTATAGCCAACATAGAATTTCAATAATCAAGCTTGTAGACACGTATGACAACTTTGATAGAATAGAGTCCAAAATATGACAAAGGACATAGAATGGCGATAATAACGGTATAATCACGATATCGATAAAACTAGGTAGAATATGGTTCCCTTAACTTAGGTACCATGACAAATCAATATGGACATTCTTTATATAGAATTGAGGTCCACATGAACAGTATATCAAAGGTAAGATACCCTCATTCTTATCATAGAATTGAGGTTTACAAGAACGACATGATATGGCATGATATCATCATCCCATTAAGAATTTTCTTATGATATACTCTTTGTACAATCATAAGGGCCGGTATACCATGTTTCTTTAGAGTGACATGGCATCAATGGTGTAATGGGTTTTTAGGGTACAACCAGCTCAGTCGGCCTTGAGGGAATCCAAGGCTACGAGGAGTCTTACGGAGGTCTCTATGACTAACTCGCTAGTCCAAAGGAACGGAATGTCCAATGGAGAGCTTGTATGTCAATGAGAATTGAGTGTGATCGATAAAACACCGTGAAAAGTGGGACTATACTCACGGAGTGGAGAATAGTGCCGATATATATATATATTATGATATATAAAACCATCGGTTAGCAAATCAGAGGAAAAATCAGTTTACAGTAAAATAACGACTTAGGTCAAGTCGTTTCTCAAGTAATTAACGCCTAACAGAAGGGCGTTTACATATGGTCCGTTTTGCAGAATTTTCAATAATTTCAATAATTTATCTAAAACGCGCCTTCGTCAGGGGCGTTTCTTCAAGAGTTGACGACTACTGTAGCAGGCGTCTTTTATTTACAATATTTTTCAGAACATATTTATTTTCAGAAATTATCAAAAACGCGCCCTTGGCAGGGGCGTTAATCATTAAATTCTTATTTTCTCAGAATATATATTCCAGGATTTTAACAGATACGCGCCCTAGTAAGGGGCGTTTATTTTTAATTCACGCCCTGTGATGGGGCGTTACCACAGGGAAAACGACCTAGTCTAGGTCGTGAATTCAAGAAATATCAGGAATTAGCAAGATTTGCACGATAATCAAGGATAACAATCATATAGTCATGACAGGAAAATTGGCAGGAATTCACATGCAGTATATCAGATTTGATGTTTCATATTTATTGACTTTTAACCGTTAACAATCATTGATTTGATTTCATGTAATTGCATAGATAATCAGTTCTTAAGATTTACATGAAATTAACGCCTGTGAACAGGGCGTCAAATAAGAAATTGACGACCTGGGAAGGGTCGTGACTTGCAAAGTAGCGCCCTAGTCTGGGGCGTGTATTTCGTAGTCACGCCCTTGGTAAGGACGTTTCTTTCAAGAAATTAACAGAAACTCGTTAGAAACTATAGTAAACCAAACCATGTATATGCATGATAATTATTGTACTGTATCAATTTAGTTTGGGCTACAGTGACTTGAGAAAATCCTACCTTGATAATGGATTTGAAGATGAACTCTGAAGGATTTGGTGAGAAGCCTAATACTCTGAAGCTTCAACTGCAACTCAATAATAGCCTTAGCAACAGCAAGAAGAAGAACAATCATTCTTCAGAAATCTTCACTCTACCGTCAACCTGTAGAGGGAGAGAAAAGGAAGGAAGATGAAGATATTTAAATAATCTTCACAGATATAACCGAAGTTTTTAGGGAAAAGATAGAAGAACAGTACCTTGTTCTTCACGTTCGATAAGCAGACTTCCTACAAATAAGAGAAGATCAATTAAGGTTCTTCACACGAGCGTATAACAGAGAAAACTATGAGGAATAACCTTTGGTTCTATACATACCGTAGCAGCAGTCGACCAAATAGCTTCTAGGGTTCGAGCAGAAGATTATTTATAGGGATTTAGGGGGTCCAATTAGGGTTAGAGTTATAGTGGAAGTAATGTTTCTAATATAGAGTTATTGCCACGTTATAACTCTTTCTAATACTTATCACTTACTCTGGATAAGTTCTGGGTTCGAACGGTTTACGAACTGAATTAACGCCTTTGGTCAGGGCGTCGATTCTTGAATTGACGACCTAGTTCAGGTCGTTTCTTAAGAAACGTCTAGGATAAGGGCGTTCTTTGTTTTTGAAACACGCCCCATATATGGGCGTTTCTTTTACTTGCCTATTTGGTCGTGAGAGTTGACGACCGCACGTGTGGGCGTCCTTTCTTTAGTCACGCCTTTGATAGAGGCGTTTCTTTTGGAATTAACGCCCTAATAAGAGGCGTTATTTTAATTTTGTTTTACTTCTTCTGATTAATCCTATTCTCATTCTCTGTATTACTACTGTAATATATATATGTTTTAATTTATTTCAAATATTCATTTTTCAGGGTTGCTACAGTATGTCTTGATATTTTGTTCATCTGAAATAAAACCTCAGCATGTTTACAATTTCATCTGTTTTAATTTCTTCTATCATGCTTGAGTTAAGGGGGAGTAAGGTTTTATGTGGTAACGCACCCTTTAGTATGCGTCCACGCTGCGATGGATTGCCTCTGTTTAAATGTTAAACAATCCGTGCAGTATGGCAAAGTGCGTCGACGCTTCAGGTATTCTGCGTTGAGGCTATACAAGTAACAGTGTGCTGTGATGGTGATTATGACCTCTCGTCTAGTTCACAGGATTCTCTCGTTCATCCTTCTTGCTAGACTTGTTCTTCTTCAAGAATCACCTTTGCACTCAATCTTGCTTATTCTCTATCTTATTCACCTTCTTAATCCCAAGATTTCTTGATGTACTCTCCTTCTATTCCTGAATAAGGGAATTGTCTCAAATGTCCTGGTGAAAAGTTAATGCCTTACATTCAGGGGGAGCTAAGGAAATAATTTCTAATGAAAACAAGTTTCTCTTAGAATAACTTCACACTACTTAATGATATAAAATGTGTGTCCTTCAATGTTTGAACTCACCAGAACTTGAACCTAAAAGTGGTTGAATCTGGAATAAGAACTAAACAAGTTAATGTGACTTGGTTCCTATCATCTCTTTTTCCCAATTGATCAAAAGTAGACGGATCTTTCAATATATGGAAATTTAATTGGTATTGTTGCTAAAGTCTGCTTAGGTCTAAAAAGAGCTTCAAGAAAAAGTGAAACACACAGTGTATCTGTTCCTTGCAGAGCAATGGTAGATTTCCACTGAGAAACTTGCTCTAGACACCAAAGAAGTGTTAAAGAGCAAGTCATGAGGTGGACTACTATCTCTGTCCTTTAATGAAATGTATCCATGTTAGAGCAATGGTGATTCTCAACCGAGAAACTGCCTTCCTCACCAATGAAGTGTTGGAAGGCATGTCATGAGGTTGATCACTACCTCTGATTCTAAGCATAATGATTAGCTATGCTGAGTAACCGGGGACTCTGGTGCCTGATAAGCATGTGTACTCGTGTCACAAGGCTAGCTATATTTGACTGCTAATGGATGGAATAAATAAAATACATATTAAGACACATGTGTGATGGTATGAAATCAAAGGCTCAAAAGATCTAATGAACTTATCCTCAATGCTTCTTAAATTTCTTTCTTCAAAGATTCTTTCAAAATTGAGTAATGAAGGACAAAGTTATGAGAAGATCCCGAGTATGAAGCTAGTTTAGAAATTACTCCAATTCTGCACTATTACTGTTCATTTCTGTGCTTCAAACTTCGCAGAATATCAACATTTTATGTCACTAAATGGTTCGAAGCTAATCTGAGTAAATTTTATTTTCATGGGAATTTGAACTGAAGCTATTAAAAATCCCTGAGTTTGAGTGTATTACCTTATGAAACCTGGATTCTAATGACATTTCCCAATGTCTGCTCTTTTAGCTGCATCTTCTATCTTTCAAAAATCCTTGTCTGGCAGCGTGTATTCACATTATGGCGTCGACGCATCCTTGCTCTTAAGGTCGACGCCTCTGTGCTTTTCCAATACACTTTTGTGCATAAGTGATCATAGCGTCGACGCATTGATTTCCTCGCGTCGACGCATCCACTCTATCTAGGTTCTTTCGGTTATGATCTGGATCCGTTACCCGGTTACCCAATAACAAGATTGGGGGTTTCGCGTGTCACCCTTTTAAAACCCTCAACCGAGGGAACAGTCGGCTACTTTTCATTCATCCTTCTGAGGCACGACGGTCCCTCTCCTCCCTCTGAAACACCTCTTGACTGTTCTTCTTCTCCTCTATCCATGAAGATGGCTCTCGCCTACTCCAGGAAGGGGAAGAAGCCTGCTAAGGAACCATCTTCGGCTCCTCCAGCTCCTGCCATCGCTGCTGAAGCCCAAGTTCATGAATCACCTGCGGCGGCTCCTCCTCCTACATCTTCTTCTTCGCATAAACGCAAAGATAAGGGGAAGCGTCCACGCAGCCCCTCCCCTCCTTCCAAGAAGAAGAAGGTCCGATCGTCCTCCAAGCCTTCATCTTCTCAGAAGAAAGTCTTCTCCAAAAAATCAAAGTCTGGGGTTTCCGTATCCACTCCTTCTTCTGGTACAGACGAACCCCTGAAGGTTTTAATTCCTCGATATATCCTTGAATCGGACGAAGCCTTTCATGCTGTCTTCCCTGAGATTAGACCCACTTTGGAGTTTCAAGGTTGGTGGGGTTTTGCCACCAAGTACTCCGTCTATTATCCTACTCTTGTCAGGGAGTTTTACCGCAATCTATGCCATCAACCTGAACGTGGAAGACTGATCAGCTCTGTTCAGGGTGTTAAGTTTGAACTTACTGCTAGTCTGCTCGCCAAAGTATGGAAGATCCCTATGAAGGGGGCCGAACTTCACTCATTTCCTTTGAATGAACATGAAGCGTTTACTGTTTTGACCGGCCAGCCAGAGGACCCTTCAGACATTAAGCAGACTCATTTGTCAAGCTTAAAAGCTAGCCAGTTTTTGCCTCATGTTCGACTTCTGCACCATATATGCACTTCCATCTTTACCCCACAAAGCAGTGGACGTGAAAGGGTTACAATCATGCAGAGATTTTTACTATACTACATGTTGAAAGAAATCAATGTGTCTTTGATTGATGTTATTATTCAGACAATGGAGACTTGTCTGGACAACTCTAGGACTCTGCCCTACGCAGCACATCTCACAGCCTTGTTCAGAAAGGTTGGAATTCAGTTTGGCAATGAAAAAAAGTGTGTTGTTCCTAGAGGCAATGTGTACTCCATGTCGTTTGTTCAGAATTTTATGGGTGTAAAAATTGTAGATGGCAAGCCAGTCAGAGTGCTGCCAAGTCAACAATCTTCTGTCAGGGCAGCTGCTACTCCTCTTGAGCCCGAACCAGAGTCAGTCAGGATATCTCCTGAACCTGTTGCTTCTCCTCCACATTGGGAGGGTCAGGAAAGAGATGTGGACATTGAGGTCTAAGGTGCAACACAAGCTCCAGCCAGGTCACCTCCACCTTTTGACACTCAGGATAGGCCTGTTCATACTGTTGATAGTGAGCAGGTTTTTCCTTCGTATGTGGTGGAGTCTCCCAATGATGCTGATGAGGAAGGATTTCAATCTGCAGTACCCCCTTTTCAAGATGATGAGCCTGAATGGTTTGACATTAGAGGGGAACTCAAGACTCAGTGGGAACAAGGTGAGTCCAGCTCACATAATTGTAATAGAGAACTTGGGTCCACTAGCCAACAACCTCAGGATGATTATTTCCAGGCTCCTCCTGGTGCAACAGAAAAGGATTTACTGGTTCACCTCATCCGAATGATGCAGCATCAAGGGGACAAACTTAACTCTTTTATTCTGTATACTGACTTTCAGCTGGAACGACTGTATAAAAGAATTGTCTTATCTGAAATCTCTATAATGGTCACCTGGAGAGACTATATGAAGGCCAAGCAGAAAACTGACAAAGCTATGAGGAAGGTCATGCAGAGTGTTGCAAAGATTGTCAACAAGATTGCAGAGTTAGTTTTCAATATGCACTCTACACAGATGTCTTCTCTTCAGACCATGGCCAAGATGCAATCCATGTGTTATGATATTCAAATTGCTATGGTTACTCTGCAGTCTCAAGTAACCTCGATTCCCACAGGTTTTCAAGCTGTGTTTACCAAGCTGTCTAGTCTTTCATCCTCCATGGAAACTATGTGCGGTACGCTTGAGTCGTTGACACGAGGATCTGACGATGTCCGCTCCGAGCTGGGAGGTCTTAAAAGCACTCTTTTATTTCAGTTGGGCGAGCTTTCTTAGGCAATTCAAGCTCTGCATGCCCAGCAGACCTTCTCATCTCATCGTCCTCCACCTCCACCGGGCCAGTCCTCTGGTCACTCGTCTAGGAGACATTCTCAGTATTTTCCCTAAGTAATGGTCTGGATATTTTCTTATACTTACTTGTCTTCTGACCTCCCCTTCTTGCTGATGTCAAAAGGGGAGACTATCTTGTGAATGCACTTCGTTTTGATTTATAGTTAAATTTGACTATGTGCGTAAGTGAATGGTGAATGAGTTGAAGTGATACCTGTGTTTGATTGCTATGGTTGTGCTTGCCTCTGCTTGCTTGATTATTGAATTGCATGTTCATTAAAATACCAAAATTCCATCATGGTTGCCATCATCAAAAAGGGAGAGATTGTTGTCCTCCTGATTTTGATGATGATCACCATGATATGACAGGGTGTATTATTATCTGACAATCTGGTATGTGGCAAGAATTTCTGTTGAACTCTAATGCAGGCAATAGTTAGCGTCGACGCCACAAGATCAAAGGGTCGACGCAGCCTTCAGCTCCTCCAAGTTGAAGCATACTTCATCTAGACTGCGTCTACGCCTCAAGCAAGAGAACGTCGACGCTGTGACTAGATCTCAAGATGTTTGAGTCATGCGCATGCTAACTGCGTCAACGCCACTCGGATGCAGCGTCGACTCGCATGCCTCCAGAAGATATCTTCACACAGCGTTGACGCTACCAGCTACCAGCGTCGATGCGGCGGGTGCCTGAAGATTAAGAAGCTATCTTCACATAGCGTCGATGCCACCAGTTATCAGCGTCAACGCAGCGATAGCCTGAAGCCGTACATTGAAGGAAGATCAGAAGCTGTCTTCACACAGCGTCTACGCATTCAAATGCTGGCGTCGACGCACCCAGTCCCAGACAAGCACTCGGGCAGAAGGACTGGGTAAAGTGGGCCAGCCACGTCTGCAAACGAAGGACACTTTTCCTCCTTTAGTCCAGAAGCTTCTCCACACGTGGGCAAATGATCGGGAATCTCGTGGGGGACCAATCTTGCGCGGGAAAATGAAAAAGGAAATGTAGAAGTGGATCGAAGGGGGATGAGTAGAGCGAAGGAGAGAAGAGACTAAGAAGCACTCGTATAGAGAGAAGAACGTGGAGAGCCTAGCATTGTGAAGAAGGTCCAGTGCGTGGATTGAAGGATAGGCTCATTCTCCTGGTGAAGAAGATTAGAAGCTGAAGAACCATGAAGGCATCAGACTGATCTAGTCTCAACTGAAGGGAAGATCATACTTAGATCATACTGTTCATCTCTTCGGGCTCTACTCTCTTCTGCTGCGCAAGAAGTCTGAAGATCCATTGATCAGTGTATTCTGAGTTTATTCCTTACCTTGTATTTTTGTTTTCTTATACAATTCTATTCTCGGATTACTGTTCCACTGGGATTTAGTGGACAGGTGTGTTCTGATCCAGAGTGTGTTCTGAGATCAGAGGGTGTATAGACTTTGTGTCTACAAGTTGTTCGACAGCGGTTCTAAGACAGGGTATAGCTGTCTTCTGCAGATTGGATCTGCAGGTCAGAGAAGGATTCTTCTCTGGTGTTAGCTAAGCTGTAAAGCTCAGCGGTGATCCCCACCGGTTTGGTGAGGGGGTAGACGTAGGTCTCGAGATAGAGACTGAACCACCTTAAAAACTCTGATCTCTTGTGGCTTGTGCTTGTGGGTTGTTCTTGTGACTATTGTCTCGTTAGATCGCTTAGATATGGCGCTAACTCTTTAGAGATTCACGAACCGGATTTTTGTCTGTGCTATCACAGAGAGTGCAATTGTCTTATTTTGCTTAAAATTTTTAAGTGGTCAATCTATTCACCCCCTCCCCCTCTAGCTTGACGATCCTCTGCTCCCAACAGAATAAACCTGCCACTTTGGTCTGGATCCTTCCCCGGCCAGAGAATTGAAGAATAAATCTTTCACTTTGGTTCGGGTCCTTCCCAGGCTAGAGAATTAAAAGAAGACATCCTTTCACTCTGGTTCGGACCCTTCCCCCGCCAGAGAACAAAAAAAGAGACCTTTCTATTCGGCTCTCGTATCTTGCTACCCGACACCCTTCGGCTCAGCCATTTCGGCCAAGGCCCACTATCGGGATTAATCCATCCATCCCACCGCGCTCTCCGATATCTTTCGGCTTTATAGCCTGCTTTTAACATGTGGCGACCCGAGATCCGGATGCCGGGAAAGGAACCCGACACCATTCGAATCCTGGCCCACCGCCCACGAGCCGGGAGGGTTCGGAAGGGCTAAAAGGAGTGTGGAGGTACAAGGAAATAGGAAATAAAGCAGGACAATTCAATAATTAATAGAAATAACTAAACAACTACTACAACAGAGTCCAGTCCAACAGAAAGTACAGTCTAAAGTAGTAAAACGTACCACATGCCAAGTGAACACTCGGCCCGGTGAGCTAGCAGCTAAGAGCCTCCGTACAGCACCCTCGAACCTCGAGGAAGAATCGCCGCACCTGAAACGCAGGGGTGAGCCTCCTGTCACTGGCCTAGTAGGGATCCCGTGGAACCCCAACTGAGAACAACGGCGGCACGGAAAGCAGTAACAGCAAGAGCAATAGCAATAGCAGGAACGGTAACTATGGTGGCCGATAAAACCTCGGCTCTACAGCTACTCCAACTGTACCAGAAAACACGACCCGGTCTCCCAGTCGGGGGTCAACCAAGCCACGAACCTGACATCCCGATCCCACGGTCGGGAGACGACCAGAACGTGAACCACACTAGTCACGCTACTAGGAAAACGCCACGATACCTCCGTCGCATAGGCCTGCCCTCACAGGAGGGCCCAAGCCGAAGCCACATGGTCTGGAAACACGGTCACGACGTCACCGTCGTGAACACAACGCTGTCTAGGGAGAAGCCCTCGGTGACGCTCATCGGGAACCCCATACCTCGACTCCGGGAATGCTCCTGAAACAACTCACGAAGTCCCGTCTCGTAGACGGAAACAGAAACTCGGGACATGACAACTCACGTCATGTGACGGGAGTACCGCCCACCAGAAGAACAGACCGGATGCGTCCCCTGACGTCTTACACCGCATCATAAGTGTCTAGCTACGACGCCCCGGGCGCGAGACTCAGACACACATAATAACCAGTACCACAACCAAGGACTAGCTGAGGTCGCGCTAGCCAGCGCGGGCCCGAAACCCTCAGCCCCATGTGCACACTCAGACCATACGTCCTAGTCTTGTCCTCTAGCTGGTAATTCCCCCTAAGCCCGGACTCGGCTGTACGTGGGGGCCCTTTGGTAACCAGCCTACTCACTGTCTCTCTCGGGTCAGCTGCTCCACCACTCCCGGGTAGGTCAGCACCGCATGCCGTAAGAAGGCTACGACTAGTGGGGGTTCACAGAACGTGGACACAGCAAACCACGCACGCACCCATCGCGAGAAATGCAAAGTAACAGGTGGCTCAAAGCCACCCGACTCTGGACAGTCCACTAGACCTACTAAACCCAACGGCCTTTGAGTCACAAGACTCGGGGTCAAGACGGTTGCACACGACAGCACTGAGCCGTCAATCTGGCCTAATCCCTAGGTCCAAAACCACGATGCGAAGACTCACGAGGCCGACCACAACTGACGGAAACCCCAGTGGAAGGGAAACGGGACTGCAAACCACTTGGTGCAGCCCAGACCTTGGCGGTCCAACCTTGGGCCGCCACAGGCACTAGCGGTCCAACTGTGGTCCGCTACAGGGACTCTGGCAGTCCACCCTTGGCCCGCCAAAAGATGAATCACACAGGGGCTGGCGGTCCTACCCAGACCGCCACATGGCTCTAGCGGCTCAACTCTGGTCCGCCACAATCCCTCTAGCAGTCGAACCCACGGCCACTAGGGGCGCAAGACTCCCAATCAGTCAAAAGCATGTGCTCCGAGGCACAGCGATCAAAACGGTGTAGCAGTCGAAGTCTCGACCGCCACCCAGTCTGGCGGTTTATCGTGCTGCCGCCAAACGACAGAAACCCCCGTCGATAAAACAATAACAAGTGGCCAACCTAGCTTAGGCCGCCAGGGTCTCTGGCGTGCCTACCTTGGGCCGCCAGTGAGTGTGGCGGTCTCTGGAAGGACCGCTACACTCACCCGAGAACGGGACGACGGGAACATTCCCAAAAACCCGTTCCACGCCCCAATCATCCACGGATGAGGAGAAAAACAAGGGGGAAGCTCCCCCGACACCCCTAGCATACATCTACGGCCCCAAATCAGTCCGAAACGCGATGAAACGGTGGATCGACGCACGAGCCCTAAAAACATGATTTTTCCCAAAACGCCCCAAATAGCCCGCTCGGCTCACCACGGCCTACAAAACTCACGGAAAATAAAGTACACGAGCTGGGGGTCCATCTCCCTACCTCCACCGAAGATTCGACGGGCCGTCGATGTCGATCAGCGAAGAAAACGCCGCGAAACCCTCGCCGGCTCACGATCTCGCCACCGAGCTTCCACGCGCCCTCGTCCCCCGATCCTCGACCCATCCTCACCGTCGTCCTCGCCCGCGTCGCTCTGCTGTGCCCCCACCCCGCTCCGTCGGCCGCCGGAGAAGAGAGGGTGAGAGGAGAGCATGGGAGAAGAGAGAGAGGGAGAGTGAGAAATGAGAGGGGAGAAAGAATGGGTTAATATATAAAGAAAAGCCCAAAAATTCAAAAATTCAAAAAAATATGAAAAATTACCTCCACGAAATTCGAGATGAGCACAACGCGCTGGTACTGTCCCAGGGTCAGAGAACACCACGGTTCACCCTGCACAGAGTTCCGAAGGCATATCAGTGAAAAACACGCATATGGCACAAAATACACTCTGAGACCCACGAAAATGATCCGAGAAAAAAATCCAAAAAATTCGGGACATTACAGCCCTCCCCCTTAAGAAAATTTTATCCTCGAAATTTAGAACTAGCACCAAGCAACAAGGGAAGAACACTGAACCAACTGACAACGCTACCAGAGCCCCAGCATGAAAAACCTCGATTCTCGCAAAAACACCGATCCTGAGGGACACAGCCAAACTATAATCACGAACGACACCTCACTCCGCACGCCGCGCACACCGCCCAACAGAGCAGGGACACACCAAAGAACATAGTCCAGCATCACCTCAGTCACAATGAAAACCAATCATGGCACCGCTGCCACCATCTCGCTCGCCGAGGAGACACAGTCCTCGTCACGAGAAACAGCTACCGATCCAATCACGCTCGGTGGACCTACCAAATGCCGGCTTCTCTACCAGCTGACTGCCATAAATCCATCGGCTCCACGCCAAAGAACATCTCACAGCTGGCAAGCCAAACGGTCACAACGACACGGGACCAACTCTGTCAGAACTCAAACTTCGACAAAGCCCAGATCCCATCTGGAAAACACATCATAGAAACGGCCACACTTGCACACGGCTCTCGCCATTCTCGAGCCCCAACAACCAGCACCTTTTGTCTGTGAAAGACCATCCACTGGTCACCAGACATTCGTCAAAGGGGGAACCTCCACCGGCCTAGTAGGTACAATCCGACTCATGACAGGCCATCCGCTGACCCTCCATAGACCAACACCACATCCAGACCGACCCTCACTCGGATACCACATCCAGATGGATCCCCACGCCAACTCTACACTTCAAGGGAGCACGGCGGGACCCAATGACACCATCTCCCCTTGGTCTTCACTTCACTCGACTCAGACTTACGGGGAATCCTCCTTGCTGGTCGCAGACCAGGGATCACCATCTCATGTCAACCTCACTTCACGGACCTCCACGCACAAGCATCGACCACCATCCTGTCTCATCAAAACCTATCTCATCTCAATCACTTCAAATGGACGCCTGCCAATCTTGATTCCGCTCTTATCACAGAGCCATGGGACACAACCTCTCACAATCCACGGCACACTTCTCCAGAATCGACAAGTGCCGCTTGCTACCACAGCAAGCAGGTCGATGACGCCGTGACCAATGCACACAGCTCCCCAGACAATACACGTCTTACCGTGGTCGACCACTCGGTCAACCTGACTAGCCACTCATGACCACCAACCGGGACCCATAATCTCTCGGAGATCACTCCCCCAAAACATGATCTCGTCCACAAATACAACCTCTAACGTAAGAACATGGCACTCATGCGGCAACCTCGCCAGCATATTTCTCCAACTCAACACCTGCCAGTGCCATGAACCATGAGATCTCAAGCAACGACACGGCAACAACACATCTCACACAACCGGAGACAACACATATCGAGGAACTAATCCTCCGCTGCTCTACACTTCCTCAAAAATCCACCTGCAGTAATCAACGCTACAATCCGCGCACTCTGATCCATGTGCACAGCCACCACAACGACAACTCGGGATCCACCATCCCGACAATCCTCTACAACTCCGCAAGCTCTGGTCCTCCACACATCGAGAACCACAACACCAGCCACAAATTCTCACAAACACCACCCAGCCGGCACACATCCTTTCGGAACAATGCCAACGCACCCTTACGTAGCAGGGGACGGGCAACGCTTCTCGCAGGCAACCACCTTGCCAAAACACAGGACGCGTCTCACACGGACTTCATGGCACACAGAGGCCAACCAATCCGGATACATGATGCAAGACGACGAACCTTAGCCAACCGAGATCTCCTCCAACCAAGGAAAAACTCAACATGCTTCTGACCAACGGAAGGAAAACTCCACGCTCGACCTGACCTCGAGCCTTGCGCACGCTGGGAATCACCCCTTCCAGCACCAAGAAAACCCATCACTTCCGCCAGGTCAGCTCTTCCGACAACACTCGCCAAGTGTTCTGTCGGACCACGATCACAGCATCTCTCGATGCACCACCGTTGCAATTCCTTGAACTGTAACATGCCACGCCAAGAGCCGCAACACGAGCCATAATCGACAACCGTCGACGCTCATCCTCGAGTCCCGAACTCACCACGGAACCTTCACATCTCAAGCAAACTCCAGGGCGATCACAACCCATTCACACGCAAGAGCGCAGGAGCAAGAACTTACTAGGACATCTCCGCCCAATCCTGCCTCAAGATCCACAAAGATAACTGGGACCGACACGTCATTTCTGACGCCACAGAGCATGACAAGAACATCGGGCTCGACAATCAGTAGTTCAACAAAAGATCCTCTTCTCGCCAGAACACAATCCTCGACCAGAGTACCCGCTCCGACACCTCAAACCATAGCCTTAACTGTCACACCCTGAGCCTTTAATTACATCGGAAGACTAGCTCGAGGAACGTGAACAGCCGGCATGGTAAGCCTCTTGCAAGCAAGAATGATCAGAGCACAATACAATCACACACATAAATGCAATTGCACAATATTTACTCCAACTTCAACTTATTGCATTAATAATCAAATCAAATACTCAATTATAATCACTATTTCAACTTTCTTCATCATACTAGACTCAAGAAATAAGAAAATTACATAGACTCAATCTAAACATGTAGACTTCCTAAGTCTTCACTCATTCTTCATTCACTCTCGGACCCGCTATTTGAACATTCCAAATCCGATCCTGACTCACTTCCATCTCCTGAAAAGATTGGAAATAGGTAATGAGCACACTTGTCCAGTAGGTATCTTCGCATCAACATGAAGGCACTATTAAAGTAATTAACATTTTTGCTCTAGAGGAATAAGGTAAAATCATGCGAATGCGATAAATCACAAGTAACCAAAGTAACAAGATGACCATGTAAGATAGAATGAACAAGTATGAACTAGCAAGAATGTAACAAGAATGACCTTTCATGAACAAGAATGTACTAGCAAGTTCACATACTCATCACCCAAACATCTTTTGCTTATGAGCAAGTATTTGGTGAATTTCTGCGGAATATCATGTAACAAGCAAGAAAGTCATGTATGTGTATCGTCATGATGCCCGTGGATTTTCACTTATTTATAGAGAAAGTACTCTCAACGTAATGCGATGCCAGTAGCATCATACCCCATGGTTTACAGTATGTTTTCGACAATCAGCCGAGGGAACTAGCATAGAGCCCTTGAATACAATCAGTGCTCGATCGCATCTTCAAGTATAAATCAAGCTATTTCCACATTTCAAGCAATAAAATATGGCCAGTAATATAACAAGTTTAATATGTTCATGATAACAATAATTCAATGAATGAACGCTTCAATTAAGAACATGAGAGATCAAGAATGACTTAAAACAAGGTTATGCTCATGGAAATAAATCGGCAGCATAACGGTTAATTTCTTAACTTTCATAATTTAAGATTAAGAATAATATGACAAGTCCTAGACCATCAATAATCCATCTAGGAACTTTGGAATATCAACCCTTAGGTCAAACCTCTAGTTAAAGAATTTAGAACTATGACGGTCAATCAATGTGCCGTTACATGATCGTGACGGTCTATCATTGATCCGTTAGAACAACTGAATTCAGAAACAATAAAACGGACTCAGTAAATGTGACAGTCATATATTAGGCCGTTATATGAGCATGACGGTCTAATATGAATCCGTTACATATCTAGAACCAAAAACTTCGATAGTACTTTTCTAACAATTGGGCTTTCATGGTACAACCAACTCGTCATCCTAGTGGGAATCCCAGGCTCGCAGAGAATTACGGAGGCCTTGAAACCAGATTTCCTAGTCCATTGGAAGGAATATCCAATAGAGAGGTCCTCAAGTTTAAGAATATGTTTCTATAGTACAAAGTGTGAACTAATGGTCATATACCGAAATATATGCCATGTACTTAAAGAAATTGACTCTATAGAAAAGAATGTGTAACGATGTGAAACCATGATAAAAACTCCGTCATTACATCATTTAAAATCATAGTGTAAATACAAAACTATAGAGTTTAGCTTAATGAAATTAACATATGCTTGAAATAACTAGAGATGCTTTTAAACATACAATTTCTATCATAAATTGATCAATAAACTCAAAGTCATGAAAATAGTTCAAAACTTAGATAACTAAGCTTATTTATAAGTAAACTTGATTGTTCTTCAATTCTGTCTTGAATTGCCTGAACAAAATACTCTGGCGGTCTAAGATGGGGGCATCACAGTGCTGTGATGGCTTATCGTGGGGCCGTCAGAGTGATGTAACGCACTGCTTCTGGGCCGTTAGAGATAACAGAGAAATTTAAATACAACAGAGGGTGTGACGGCTTATCGTAAGGCCGTTATATCATGTGACGGTCCTATTTTAATCCGTTAGAGCTTCTGTTGACAGTAAATAGAATAGAAAACTATGAAAATATGTCATGCTTGGAAATCAAAATTCTTAAACTATTCCAGTCATGAAAAACAAAGTATAGGCCAACTACATGCATAGGTTGAAATGAATTAACAACAAAATATCTTTTATCTTTGATTAAGGCTAAGGATATGCATGTATGCACAACCCTACTAAAATATGAAATTCATGATCTATAATGAATATAATCAAGCAAAACCAGAGGACTTTTATCCCTAACATGATGTTCTTGCCGTTCATGAGATAACATACCTCTTAACTGACTTTAAACTTCTAATTTGAGTCTTCAAGACACGCCCTAGTTCCCCTCTTCCTGAGATTTTTCAGCAACTTCATGTCGCTCTAACTCCTCAGTCCCTTGCCCTAAGGATGTGAAATTTGGAGGTTAGGAAGATGAAACTAAGAGGAACAAAAAGTTATAAAGCATCTAACTTTAATTACCTCATTTAACTTCTCTAATTTCCTGCTCTTCAACACCCTATTGCACAGTTTCCTAGGTTGGCGTGATGAAACCACCAACTTTGGAAGATCCTAACTCCTTGGATACTCGACCTCCTAACATGAAATTTTGAGAGTTGTTAGACCTTAGTATTAGAAACAAAAAGTTCCAAAGGACTTACCCGAGATTCTATCTCTTTACCTTGTTTCTTCACGAGCCAAAAGTAAGGGTCGCTCAGTTCAGAATTTGGCTCTATTTATAGGGTTTTGGCTAGGGTTTGGGGATTAGATCGATTCTAGAGTCCTTGTTAAAGCTTAGATCAAGTTCTAATAGTCCTTAACACCTCTACTAGTCTTCCCATCTCGATCCCTAAGGGATAAACTAGCAAAAATCTAACCTTTTTGCTCTTCCTTCACTTCACGGAACTAATGGAGCGTAACGGTCGAAGGTAGGCGCGTTACATGACTGTGGCGGTCGCACGATAGACCGCTACATCCCATGTGCGCAGAATTCAATAAAATTCAAACTCTTTTGTTTATTTTATCCACATAATTATCTAATAAATGAGTATGTATCCTTAAAATTCGTGAATAGACTAAATAACTTTCTAGAATATGGGTCAAACTTAATGGGATTGGTCCAAAAACCTATTGGGTTTTAATTATCAAAGCTAGATTAGTTATTTAACATAATTGGGCCTTATAATGTTTTATTTAACCCAATATCTATTTATTAATTCATTTAGGCCTTTATAAATTCCTAATAAATTCCATAAAATCTTACAATAATCTAGAAATTTATTTATATACATTTTGGGGCACTACATTAACACCTCAGCGGCTAGATAACCTCAGGCTGGGGTGGCCAACTCTATAACAGCTCCCTTAGAGCACGCTCACGGCCACTTAACGGTGGACAGTCCTCACCAGCCACCTGACCTCGCTACAGATTCCTCGAACGCGGCACCACAGCAACGCATGCCTGCCAGCAACTCTGCTCAACGCAGCACAACCGGGGCCACCACCCATCAGGAAGAAACCACTCAATCACATCCCTCGGTCCCCGCACCGACACTCCACGAAATAGCAACCACATTCACAGCACTAGCGCCGTGCACACAAGCCCTCGTGCGAGAAACCAAACGAAAAACATGCACAAAATCCTATGCCAGCTGCCGACTGTACTGGACCTTATAGACTCTGATCACTACCTCGGTCTGGAAACCAAGCCGAAACCACACGGTCTGGAAACACGGTCACGACCTCGCCGTCGTGAACACAATGCTGTCTAGGGAGAAGCCCTCGGTGACGCTCACCGGGAACCCCAGACCTCGACTCTGGTAATGCTCCCAAAACAACTCACGAAGTCCCGTCTCGCAGACGGAAATAGAAACCCGGGACACGACAACTCACGTCACGTGACGGGAGTACCGCCCACCAGAAGAACAGACCGGATGCGTCCCCTGACGTCTTACACCATATCACAAGTGTCTAGCTACGACGCCCCAAGCGCGAGACTCAGACACACACAGTAACCAGTACCACAAATAAGGACTTGCTGAGGTCGCGCTAGCCAGCGCGGGCCCGAAACCCTTAGCCCCGTGTGCACACTCAGACCATACGTCCTAGGCCTGTCCTCTAGCTGGTAATTCCCCCTAAGCCCGGACTTGACTGTACGTAGGGTCCCTATGGTAACCAGCCTACTCACCGTCTCTCTTGGGTCAGCTGCTCCACAACTCCCGGGTGGGTCAGCACCGCGTGCCGTAAGAAGGCTACGACTAGTGGGGGCTCACAGAACGTGGACACGGTAAACCACGCACGTACCCATCGCGAGAAACGTGAAGTAACAGGTGTCTCAAAGCCACCTGACTCTGGATAGCCCACTAGACCTACTAAACCCAACGGCCTTTGAGTCACAAGACTCGGGGTCAAGACTATTGCACACGACAGCACTGAGCCGTCAATCTGGCCTAATCCCAAGGTCCAAAACCACGATGCGAAGACTCACGAGGCCGACCACAACTCACGGAAACCCCGATCGAAGGGAAATGGGACTGCAAACCACTCGGTGCAGCCTAGAGCCTAGCGGTCCAACCTTGGGCCACCACAGGCTCTAGCGGTCCAACTGTGGTCTGCTATAGGGACTCTGGTAGTCCACCCTTGGCCCGCCAGAAGACGAATCACATAGGGCCTGGCGATCCTACCCAGACCGCCACATGGCTCTAGCGGCCCAACTTTGGTCTGCCATAATCCCTCTGGTGGTCGAACCCATGGCCACCAGGGGCGCAAGACTCCCAATCGGTCAAAAGCACGTGCACCGAGGAATAGCGATGAAAACGGAGTAGCGGTCAAAGTCTCGGCCGCCACCCAGTCTCGCGATTTATCGTGCGGTCGCCAGATGATAGAAACCCCTGTCGACAAAACAGTAACAAGTGGCACACCCAGCTTAGGCCACCAGGGTCTCTGGCACGCCTACCTTGGGCCGCCAGTGAGTGTGGCAGTCTCTGGAAGGACCGCTACACTCACCGGAGAATGGGACGGCGGGAACATTCCAAAAAACCCGTTCCACGCCCTGATCATCCACGGATGAGGGGAAAAACAAGGGGGAAGCTCCCCCGACACCCCTAGCATACATCTACGACCCCAAATTGGTCCGAAACGCGATGAAACGGTGGATCGACGCACGAGCCCTAAAAACATGATTTTTCCCAAAACGCCCCAAATAGCCCGCTCGGCTCACCACGGCCTACAAAACTCGTGAAAAATGAAGTACACGAGCTGGGGGTCCATATCCCTACCTCCACCAAAGATTCGACGCGCCGTGGACGTCGATCCGCGAAGAAAACGCTGCGAAACCCTCACCGGCTCGCGATCGCGCCACCGAGCTTCCACGCGCCCTCGTCCCCTGATCCTCGACCCGTCCTTGCCGTCGTCCTCGCCCGCATCGCCCTACTACGCCCCCGCCCCGCTCCGTCGGCTGCCGGAGAAGAGAGGGTGAGAGGAGAGCGTGGGAGAAGAGAGAGAGGGAGAGAGTGAGAAATGAGAGGGGAGAGAGAAAGGGTTAATATATAAAGAAAAGCCCAAAAATTCTAATAATTCAAAAAATTATGAAAAATTACCTCCGTGATCCTCGGGAAGAGCACAACGCACTGGTACTATCCTGGGGTCGGAGAACATCACGGTTCACCCTGCACAGAGTTCCGAAGGTATATCAGCGAAAAACACGCGTAAGGCACAAAATACACTCTGAGAACCACGAAAATGATCCGAGAAAAATATCCAAAAAATTTGGGGCATTACATAACATCTCCCTACTTGTTAGCCTGCTCCCAATATCTCTTGACTTTTTAGCCAGCTTCTCAATATCCCAATCTTGTCTTTTGTAGCCCACTCCCTCACTTCGGCTCTTGCAGCCCACTTCCCATACTCTGGCTCTCGTAGCCTGCTTCCCATCTCTCGGCTCTTTGTAGCCCGCTTCCTGATTCTGGCTCTCGTAGCCTGCTTCCCTTTGGCCTTCATGGCCTGCTTCCCAATTCTGGCTCTCGTATCCTGCTTCCCATATCTCGGCTGTTTGTAGCCTGCTTCCTGACTTTGGCTCTTGTAGCCTGCTTCTCCTTGGCCTTCGTGGCATGCTTCCCAATTCTGGCTCTTGTGGCCTACTTCCCTTTGGCCTTCGTGGCCTGCTTCCCAATTTTGGCTCTCGTAGCCTGCTTCCCTTTGGCCTTCGTGGCCGGCTTCCCAATTCTAGCTCTCGTAGCTTGCTTCCCATCTCTCGACTCTTTGTAGCCCGCTTCCTGACTTTGGCTCTTGTAGCCTGCTTCCCTTTGGCTCTTGTAGCCTGCTTCCCTTTGGTCTTCGTGGCCTGCTTCCCAATTATGGCTCTCGTAGCCTGCTTCCCTTTGGCCTTCGTGGCCTGCTTTCCAACTCTGGCTCTCGTAGCTTGCTTCCCTTCGGCCTTCGTGCCCTGCTTCCCAATGTTGGCTCTCGTAGCCTGCTCCCCCAACCTTTGGCCCTTGTAGCCCGCTTCCCGGCATCTTTTGGCCTTTATGGCCCGCTCCTCTAATGTCCCTTGGCATCTATAGCCCACTTCCCTAATATCCTTTCGACCCTTCGTGGTCTACTCCCCTAATACTTTTACTACCACTACACTTATACGTAACAACAATATGTTCTTACACAAAAAAAAGAAGAGGAAGGACAAACAAGAAACGAACAAAAAACGTTTTCTGATGCTTGGCTGCCCTGCTTGCATGCTTGCTTATAATATAAAATAACACACCTCTTTGGAATTTTCTAGGACCTTGTCTCCTTGCTAAATAATAATGCTGCCCCGATTCTGGATGCACGTGCGTCACGACATACACTCAAAGAGAACCCAGTTATGGCGGGTGCACACGTCAAGGGGAAGAGTCATGGCTAAATTGCTAAGCCTAACTCATGAAATAAACCTGAGGCAACACTCCCACACTTCACACTTAATGTGTTCAATGGTCTTCAACCATAGGGATTGTTCGATTTTCTTCTTAGCACTCTACGGATACTTAAATTCCTACACTCGCGTGAAAGGTAATCGTGAGGAAAAAGCTGCCTACCCCCACTTAAAAAAAAAGAAAAAAATGATGTAAAAAAATGAGAGAAATGTGAATCCGAGTAGCCTGGAATCCCCACTGAAATAAATGAGGAGACTCACGCGAAATGGTGAAGCGAATTACAATAAGCATGAAGTCTAGTAGTCGGGAATCCCCATTGAGACATATGAGGAAACTCGCGTCAAATGGTGGAATCCGCAATAGAATTATAACAAGGATGAATCTTAGTAGTCGGGGATCCCCATTGAAACAAATGAGGAGACTGGCACCGAATGGTGAAATCCGCTACCAAAATAAATAGATGGGGGCTGTGCGAAGCTAACAAAACTGAGAGCCTGAAATGCATATGTAAGCGCTACAGTAATCCTCGAGTGTTGCTTAGAAAACCTGCATATCCCTATGTTTAGGGCCTTTTGCTCACACGTCTGCTCCTCCACTCCACGAAGAGTTGTCTTGGGTGAAATGCGTGAATTTAAGCTATGCATGCAAGACATGCGATATCCCCTTGACGGGTGCACCACCCCTTAGCTGTGCCTTCTGGCCCGCACCATGTTTGCGAATTATGGGTAACGTCCCTATCCCATCCCTTATAGAGGGAGCTACCTTATGTATATTTATGTTATGCCTGCTGACGAATGCCTGCATGCCTTAATAAAGAAATAAAAAATAAAATAATAATAATAATAATAATATAATAAAATAAAATAATAAAATAATAATAAAAATAAATAAACTCAATCTTGGCTATCGCAGCTTGCTTTCCTAGTTCTGGCTCGTACAGCCCAATCTTGGCCCTCACGGTCTACATCCTGCCCTTGCGGCTGGCTAACCTCCCAACTGCGACTCTCCTAGTCCGCCTCCTCAATTTTGGCTCTTGTAGCCTGCTCCCCAATTTCGGCTTGTGTAGCCAGCTTCCCGATTGCGACTCTTGTAGTCCGCTTTCCCGATTTCAGCCTTCACGGCCTACTTCCGCAACATCGATTCTGGCCCTTGCGGTCCACTTTCCCGGGTTCAGATTTCATAGTCGGTACTCCTGGCGCATTGAAGAACATAAAAGATCCTATCACCCTATTTAACTATTAATTAAGCCAGATCTTGAGAACACCTACCTTTTGGGTGCGGTTTACTAGGTATAGCTGTAGAGAAAGAATTGGAAATCCCAACCACGCCAAGCCCTTTACGCTCAGCAAAGCTTCTGCAGCAGGATACTTCTCCTTCTCTTCCATGGCAAAAGCCAGTAGGGGTCACCTACGGTTGATGGAGGGATTTGTTTATAGGAGAAGGAAAAAAAACATAAGGGTCCATTGCCAGGGAAAAAGAAGCAATTAATGCTTCAATCCTTTGAATCCATTGTCGGGTAAAAGGGGTATATTGCCAGTAAACAATGGCTGGCTTGTCAACTGTGGGGTCTGAGGGGGATATATATATTAGTATATCTATAGGTTTATAGTGGGGTGGTGGCCCTCCTGGAGATGAATGGCGCCTTGGCCATCCCCCTTTGCTGCTTCTTCATGTGGTGGTGTCTAGTCATATGATAATGGTTGGTGGCATATATATATATATATATATTTGCCCAAAAAGAGAATAGCGGATGCAAGAATTGAACCGTGGTCACCCATTTGGAGGACACATCACTTACCCAACTACACTAAGAAGTCACTTTGTCAGGTGGATAACCTTTTTGGAACTTTAATGGTGGTATATTTATATGATGGCCCTCATTGGTTATTCTAACTTCTTATTTAACCTTCGTATATAGTTATCTAAAGTTTTTATTTATTTGGGGGAAAAGACTTTATAGCATTATCATTATTATTATTATTATTTATCATCTTTATACGGGGTTCTACACCCTCCCCCACTTAAAAGAATTTGGTCCCCAAATTCAATTGCATATACAGTCGTATGGAGGGGGCGAAGTACTTACAGACTAGAATAGTTCTGGAAATCTCCTTCTCATAGATTCCTCGGTTTCCCGTGTAGCTTCTAGCTCTAAGCATCGATTCAATTGGATTTTTACCCTAGGGATCGTCTTGTTCCTCAGAACTTGAACTTCTCGGTCGAGGATCTTCATCGGCTTCTGCTCATAGGTTAGGTCCTTTTGTATCACTAAACCAGTGTGATCAATGACATGGAAAGAATCGTGCACATACTTCTTCAGCATAGAAATATGGAATACTTTGTGCACTTCTGATAGTTGTGGAGCCAAGGCAATGCAATACGCCATCTCGTCCACTCTTTCCAATATCTCGAATGGACCAATAAACCTTGGTGTAAGCTTGCCCTTAACACCGAACCTTCTGATACCTCGGCCAGAGATACCTTGAGAAAAACATGTTTACCAACTTGAAACTCTAGATCTTCAAAGCAAATACCACCGCGGCTAGCTCTAAATCAAGCACCGGGTAGTTCTCTTCGTGCTTCTTCAATTGTCGGGACCAACACTAGGGACAAGGTCGATTGTGAATGACACTTCCCTTTTCGGGGGTAAGCCGGTTAATTCTTCCGAAAAAACATCAGGAGAATCCCGAATTACACAGGTGTCTTCAAGTTCCGTCTCCTCGCCTTTCGTGGCTCAGAAAGGCTAGGAAAGTCACGCATCCTTTTCTTACGAGTTTGCTAGCTCGGAGAGTTGAGATAAGAGGGGTTCTATTCCGAGGGCTAATATAAACTAGCTCGGAAAAATCCACAAAAGTTATCTTGTCATCCAGTCGGCACCTAGTATAACATCATAACCCTTTATATCTAGGCTTATCAGGTTGACATGAGACTACTCCCTTTAACCATAACCTTGCCGTCCGGGTAACAATGAGTGATATCGGACTTATTCCCGAGGGGTGTAGATATGGCTAAGTCTAACCATTCGGGCTCCTTGGAAATTAAAGCAGCAAACGTTTTGGAAACAAATGAATGCGTTGCACTGGTATCAAATAAAACTTTAGCGGTTTTAGAGCAAACAGTTAGTGTACCTTCCATGCTTCCACCTTCTATTGGTTTCATTTTCTTAGAGAGCTTGTAGACGGCCTTGATTCTTCATCGAATGCTTCTCTTCCTTAGTGGCTTGCTCCTTCATCAATGAACAGTCTAGGATTCAATGCTCTTGGCTCCCACATCGGAGGCAGGCTCCTAACTTCCTCCAGCATTCCTTTGTCTTGTGGCCGGTTTTGTCGTAGTATTTACAAACTTTCTTAGAAGGCGTAGTAGTAGAGAATGGCTTGTTACTCCTCTGAAATGTCTTTCCCATGGAGGATTCTCCTCCATTGTAGGACCGCTTCTTGTTGAACCGTGATTTGAAATTTCCCAGGCTTGCGACAGGTTCCTTCTTGTCCCTTCCTCGAATCTTGTTGGATAGTTCAGTGGCGTCCTCGAGCAATTGGGCACGCTTAGTATCTCCGAATAGACTTGAATGTCCATCGGTGCGAGTTGTGTAATATAGCGGGGCTAAAGCCCGTTGAGGAACCTTTTAGCCTTCATCCTTTTGGTACACACCAAGTGAGGTGCATACTTGGATAATCTTGTGAACTGGGCCTCATACTCGGCCATAGTCAGGGTCCGTTGTTTTAGTGCGGTAAATTCCGCGGCCTCTTTTTCCTGAATGCGGTTGGAAATGTATTTGCTGTTACAATGTTCAACAAAGTCATCCCATGAGGCATGGTTATCATGTAATGTTGCTTTTACAGATTCCCACCAATCTCGGGCGTCTCGCTCTAGTTGGAAAGTGGCCACTAAGACCTTTTCTTCATCCGTACACTGCATTGCACGAAAAAATCCCTCAATTTCCTTTAGCCAGTTCTCGACATCCTCGGGGTTAGTCGAACCCGTGAACCTTGGTGGGTTCACATAACAAAAATCCCTATGAAGGTCACCGGCTCCACGGTGAGCTCCGCCTTGTGCCACCTGCTGTAGCACATGCATAGGACCTTACACGGTGTATTGCATCTTGCGCCATTGTGCTCTCTCAGCAGCCATGATCCTACAAGGGAAATTTTTTTTTTAAGCCTACTAAGTATCATTGTTAGCCATAAGGTCAAGTGTCATGTATAACTATAGGGGGTCAAAGGTCAAATTTAATGATAAGGTCAAATGTCATCAAAGAACTTAACCCGTGGCCCTATCCATCTCACTGGGTTTGGTGTAAACCTATCCTTAGACTTGGGTTTCCTAGATTTTGATCATGACTCCTAATTTCTTGACTTCTTATTCCCTAGGAAATTGAAATCCTAGGCTCTAATACCACGAAGACTGTCACGCCCCGAGCGCGGAAGATACCCGAGGTCGTGGCCAGCTTATATAGAATCATTCAATCAGAGCAGTATACATATTTTTTTTTGACAAAAGATAGAGTGCACAATTTATCTAAATCATAACTAAGATTAAATTCCCAAATTAATACCAATGTCCAAGATGACAATTATCCAATTAACCAAATGGTAATAATTCTAATCTACGACATTCCTTATTCAAATCCAAATACTAGGCTACAAGCCTTATCAAGCTTCAATCAACCAGACCAATCATAACTAGAAGTATAGGGTAGGACTTAAAACAAAAGGACACGGCTAGTTGGCAGAAGACAACCGATGACTCTAGCACTCTTCACTCGGTCTCATTCCCATTCATGTGGATGTCGCTATCCAAAATTCCTGAAATGTTAGGAAGCAACTGGATGAGCGAATCGCTCAGTAAGATTTATATCTCAAGCTCTAACAATCTTTAAGTTAATTACAAGTTCATGCGGTATAGTGATGCATGTTGGATCAAGCAAGAATATCAAGAATTGTATCAAGAGAGTATCACATGAATTTCAATACGATGTAACAATAAGAAACTAGCATGTAATTTGCAAGTAATTGCACAAGTCTTTCCAAGAAGATGATAATCAATATTCAAGCAAGTCCTTTCAAGAATGTAATAATCAATGATCAAGCTAGTAATCTCAAGCTCATATAATAACAAGTAGTGCAATAGAATTGGCTACTTCATTCATTCATTCAAGCAAGTAATTGCCCTTTTTCGGGCCACGCGAGTCAAGTCAAGCAAGTAGAGAGAGAGTAAGCGTGAAATTTCTCAAGTCAAGCAAGCAAGTACTCTCACCCTTCTGCGGACCTCGAGTCAAGTATTACCCATTCTGGGCCACGCAAGTCATGTATTGCCCATTCTGGGCCTAGCAAGTCAAGTCAAGCAAGTAGTTCGGTGCAATGCCAAACACCGTGGTCAATAAACTCCCATGGACACAAGTACCTTCGGGTGCTCCTCCCAGGACCAGACCGGGCCCTATACGCACAACATTTCATGTATACTTTTGACATCCACTCTCATTTATCTAGCCAATATAGAATTCTAAAAGTTTACACATGGTAGGAATGTAAGGGGAATTTTTCAGGAACAGATTTCAAGGATAAATGCATGTAAATGATGATACGATAACTTAACCACTTAAAATGTAGTACATAAATGCAAATCAAGGGTTAAGAAGATGGCAAAAGTCATGTATAGAAAGGCAACACTATTATTGGTCAAAGTCAACACTACTGGTCAAGTCAACGCTACGGTTGATGTGAAGCTAAGTGCAAATTGGTCAAAGTCGACGCTATTGGTCAAAGTCAACACTATTGGTCAAAGTCAACGCTACTAGTTAAAGGTGTCAAGGTCAGGCAGCGTTTTACTTTTCGTGTAGAAATGTAAAACTAAGGTCGATGCATATCACTATTCATGCATATAGAAGTCTATGCATATTACTATTCATGCATATAGAAGGTCTGTGCTCGTACTGTTCATGCGTATAGAAAGTTTGTGCATGTTACTATTCATGCCTATAGAAAGTCTGTGCACAATACTATTCATGCATATAGAAAATTTGTGCATGTTACTATTCATATCTATAGAAAGTCCATGCACGTTACTATTTATGCATATAGAAAGTCTGTGCATGTTACTATTCATGCCTATAGAACGTCTTTGCATGTTACTATTCATGCCTATAGAAAGTCTGTGCACATTACTATTCATGTATATGAGGTCAGTGCATCTTTTGCTTCATGCAAGGTCAGTGCATAAGGTCATTGCACAAGTTCAGTGCACATTCGTGTATACATAGGATCTGTGCATATAAGGTCAGTGCATATAAGGTTGGTGCAGATCACTATTCATGCATATAAGGTCAGTGCATCTTTTACTTGCGTAGGTATAGATCTCTATATAAGGTCGGTGCAGTGCATGATAAGGTCTATGCATGTCACTATTCACGTCCGTGCATCGTTTGCTTGCGTAGGTATAGGTCTACATAAGGTCGGTGCAGTGCATGATAAGGTCTGTGCAAGTCACTATTCGCATCCGTGCATCTTTTGCTTGCATAGGTATAGGTCTACATAAGGTCGGTGCAGTGCATGATAAGGTCTGTGCAAGTAACTATTCGTGTCCGTGCATCTTTTGCTTGCGTAGGTATAGGTCTACATAAGGTCGGTGTAGTGCATGATAAGGTCTGTGCAAGTCACTATTCGCGTCTGTGCATCTATTGCTTGCGTAGGTATAGGTCTACATAAGGTCGGTGTAAGTCACTATTCACGTCCATGCATCCACTAAGGTCAGTGCGTGTTGCAGACGAAGTCTGTGTAATTCACTGTTCACGTCAGTGCGTGTTGCAGGACAAAGTCTGTGCAAGTTTTCCCTACCCATTCTAAAGTTTGTGCAATTCATTGTTCATGTCCGTGCATACGCTAAGGTCAGTGCGTGTTGCAGGACAAAGTCTGTGCAATTCACTGTTCACGTCCATGCGTGTTGCAGGACAAAGTCTGTGCAAGTTTTCCCTACCCATGACGAAGTCTGTGCAATTCACTGTTCACGTCTGTGCATACGCTAAGGTCAGTGCATGTTACAGGACTAAGTCTGTGCAATTCACTGTTCACGTCTGTGCATGTTGCAGGACGAAGCCTGTGCATATGCGAGCCAATGCATACTAAGGTTAGTGCATTGCAGGATAAGGTCGGTGCAGCCTGCTACGAAGTCAGTGCATAGGCGAGATAAGGTTGGTGCAGTCTGCTACGAAGTCAGTGCATATGCGATTTTTAAGGTTTAAGGTTGGTGCATATGCAGACCAAGGTCGGTGCAAGTACTATTCACGCAGACCAAGGTCAGTGCACATGCGAACCAAAGTCGGTGCAAATCACTATTCATGCGGTCCAGGGTCGGTGCTAGTTTAGGCCTCGTGCATCCAAAGTCAGTGCAGATCACTATTCATGCAATCCAGGGTCTATGCTAGTTAGGCCTCGTCATCTAAGGTTGGTGCACTTTTGCAGTGAGCAATCAATTTTTGACCGCGTGAATACTAACGGTCAAATGTTGACTATTACTATTACTCAATTTTATTTTTAAGGCAAAAAATTTATTTGATAAATTTTCATGGTAGAATAAATCAAGGTGGTTAACGGGTAATAGTTAGATTTTTCTAATCATTTTTATCTTGTGAGATATTAATTTTTAAAGTGAGCCGTGAATAGTGTTTTTACTATTCACTCAATTTCATTTTTAAGTCCAAATATTTATTTGATAATTTTTCCTAGTAGAGTAAATCAAGGTGGTTAATGGATAACAATTATATTTTCTTAATCCTTTTTATCTTGTGAGATATTGATTTTTAAAGTGAGCCGTGAATAGTGTTTTTACTATTCAATCAATTTCATTTTTAAGGCCAAATATTTATTTGATAATTTTCTCTAGTAGGGTAAAAATTAAGATGGTTAATGGGTAACAATTAGAATTTCCGAATCATTCTTATCTTGTGAGATATTAATTTTTAAGGTGGGCCATGAATAGTGTCCTCTGTAACCTTCACGCAACTAATGACGTAACTTACTGTTCATGATTTAAAGAATGTTCACAGAATCAAGAAGTAAAGATATGGCTGGACAAATAGCAGGATTGCAAGATCATGCTCATACAATATTTTTAAGATTTAATTCCATAGATATGAATTTTTAAACATGAAGTAATTTACAGGAATTAAAATGAAAGAACGCATGGACACCGGGTGATAACTACCCTATTCATGCATGTCACCATATTTAACTATTAATTAAGCCAGATCTTGAGAACACCTACCGTTTGGGTGCGGTTTACTAGGTATAGCTGTAGAGAAAGAATTGGAAATCCCAGCCATGCCAAGCCCTTCACGCTCAGCAAAGCTTCTGCAGCAGGATACTTCTCCTTCTCTTCCGTGGCAAAAGCCAGTAGGGGTCACCTACAGTTGATGGAGGGATTTGTTTATAGGAGAAGGGAAAAAACATAAGGGTCCATTGCCAGGAAAAAAGAAGCAATTAATGCTTCAATCCATTGAATCCATTGTCGGGTAAAAGGGGTCTGTTGCCAGCAAATAATGGCTGGCTTGTCAGCTGTGGGGTCGGAGGGGGATATATATATTAGTATATCTATAGGTTTATAGTGGGGTGGTGGCCCTCCTGGAGATGAATGCCGCCTTGGCCATCCCCCTTTGATGCTTCTTCACGTGGTGGTATCTAGGCATATGATAATGGTGTAAGGTTCCGCACAGCACCCTCGGGCAACGCAGCGGATAACAAAAATTTATTTACCCGAATCTGGCTGCATGGAATCCCAGATCCATGCACTGATCGACGTTTTAATCGCCCCAACCCCTAACTACGGGTTGCGTATTTATACCTTACGCGGAACGATGCTGTCCGCAATGCCCGATGCAGAATATCGACCCGTACAGATGCACGGCCTCTAGAGCTGATCCACACGGATCCTTTCGCAGCGACGGTATCCCCCGGCACGGACCTTTCCCGACCCTTTCACCTTCTGGAGAGAGAGAGAGCAAGAGGTAGGAAAGGGGGGAGGAGCTAATCCTCCTCTCTTAGCCTTAATGCTTGGTTAGCAAAAGGAGAGGAGGAGGAGCACTCATAGGATTCTATATATATAGTTTGGCCATTTCTAAAAAGGGCTCCAAAAGATCAAAACTGTATATATATCCTTTCTTCTATTATACATATGTATTAAGCCCCATTTACACTCCTTTCCAAAAGGAACTAAAAGAAAATAATACATACATTTGTATAATAATAATCCGTCACCCAAGAATCCATTGTGTGTGATCCTCTAGGCCCATAGTCACTCTAGTTTAAGGCCCATTAACTTCTAATTCCCAATTAGAAGTAAATTAAACGTATTCTTCGCTTCTACTAGAGTCGAATAATAGTTTAATTTATTCCGAACCTTCGATCACGTTGGGTCAAGCAAATTCACGTGATCCTAGAGGACGCCGGGTTTACACCAGCCTGTCTGGTACCTGTAAGTCCACAGTTACCGCATCGATATAATCCCTCGCTCCTTCTATGAGTCTGGTACGATCGAGGGTATGGTTCCTGTCAAACCTCATGATCGTGCCATTTGACCATGACCTCCTTAAAGTGTATGACGTCCGTTCTAAACGAACTCACACGACCCTGGCCAGGGATTTAACGGAACGTCAATGTCATGACCCATTAACTGTTTGATATATACCCGACAGTGAGTGATCCCCTCTTGACCATTGATGATCTTCACACGTATCCTGAAATGGTTAATGACTCGGCAATTCGTGACATATGGTTAAAGTCACTTAGCCAAGTAATTAAACCATTCCATTCCTCGTGTAAGATCCGATCAATGTCTCAGGTCAAAGGACCAACGATGCTACTGAGACCGTTGGATCTTCAATTGACATTAGGTATAATCAACCATCTGAAGATCCAATAGCGGATCAGTTCAGTGTACATCCTCCAAGGACATACACCTACACATATGTGTTGGTGCCCCACACCAATGACCATGAGACTTGTTGTGCCCTCCTTGGTTTTGATGATGACAAAGTTCTTTAATAGATTGAATAAAACATGGTGAGTGGTCATATCCATCTTTGATACACTATACTTTCACAATGATAAACTATCTTCTGAGATGCCAATTCATTGATCAAATCTTTATCTCACTAACTATTTGATGAGAATGAATAATGCAGACAGCAAGCTCACTCCTTCTCCATGGTGAAATTCAGAAATCTGGAAGAAGGAAGACAAGGTAAGTGAAATGAAGAATCTCCATGAAAGGTGAGTAGAATTGATTCATTCAGACCAAACATGGTAAGAATTCTCCCTAGAATAACTTTATTTTAGTTTGACCAAAATTCCTTGAATTTGTTGGGCTTAATGTCTTTTTTTGTTTTAACCTGAAGTGGGTCGACCCCCCCAGACAGATGGGTCGACCCCTGTTGCAAAGATGCCACTCTTTTGGCTCTGGCACAGATGGGTCGACCCAGCTGATAAAGGGGGTCGACCCCTGTGATTTCACAGAACCTATTCTTGGCCCCTGTGAAGAAGTGGGACGTCCCACCTATCAAAGGGGGTCGACCCCTGTAACAAGCAGAACCTGGAAACAGGATCTGTTTGATACATGGGTCGACCCACTTGGCAGATGGGTCGACCCACTCTTGTTTTTTCCTATTTTCTCCGAATTCTGCAATATATTTCATCTATTAATTGTGTGGGCCATACTTCATGTTCTAATCACTTGTTAGCCATTGGGATTAACTAGTAATCATGTGGCTTAGACTGTTAAACCTAATTAACATCATTTGATTCAGTCTAACACTGATTTCACTCATTTCATGCAGGTTTCGAACATGATAAAGAAATGGCCACGTCGGATTTGCAGAACCAATCAAAGGAGAGAATAATCTCCTCCCTCCTCCAGCTAGGAGTGCCATCCCCCAGGATATAAATGCCCATGATTAGGGCGTCCCAAATATACACGACCAGAGCTGCAAACGGTGCCACACGAGTGTTGGGCGTCTTCATCCTCGGGAGCAGAGGCGCACCTGCGTGTGGAAGAGAAGGTCGTGGTTCGAAGAGCAGCTTCATCGATCTTCATCTGAGCAACTTCGTTCAACAATCAAGACATCATCCTGCTGCGTGGATCATCTTCCCAAGCCTCAGCGCCTTCAGGAACCCATCAACCCACGGACGTCTCTGTTGAAGCATAGCTCGCCATCATTCCAATAGACAGGGGGAGTTGTCCTTATTGTTCTTCATCATTTTTAGGCTTAATGTTCATGTGATTCTCTTTATTTTCAAACTCAGATATAGTGTGTGAGAGATTGGAGATTTGATCTCCGTGGATTGCCCTTGTTGGGTGTGTGTGTGTGTGGACAGAGGTCCTTGACCTCGTGTTTGTGTGTGTGTGCTATTCAGTGTAGCTCTCTATAGTGGAATCCTCTCAAGTTGAGAGGGGTGGATGTAGGATCGCACTTGGGTGCGTCCGAACCACCTAAAATTGTTCGTCTCCTATGGTTGTGCTCTTGTGCGTTTGGTTTATCCTGTTGGTGTGTGTGTTTGCTGCATTTTTATTTGTGGTTTGCCTGCTCGTGTGCTGTTGATAATTTTTAATTTCCCGTCAATCAATTCACCCCCTCTTGATTGGCATTCCAACGGGCCAACAATTGGTATCAGAGCCTCGGCTCTTTTATTCTGAACCCCACGGTTCATAGAGTGATCCGTTGAAATGGCAAACAAAGGGATGATGCCCGAAGGGCATTCGATTCATCGACCGCCATTCTTTGACGGGACGAACTATAGTTATTGGAAAAATTGAATGACTGTATTTCTTCGCGCTCAAAGTCATGAGACCTGGACCGTTGTCAACAAAGGTCCACATGCTCTACCTCCTGATGAAGGGAAATGGTCTGATGAACATATCAAACAAGCTACGGTAAATTTCAATGCCTTAAATATAATTCAATGCGCCATTCATCCTAACGAGTATGCTCGTGTTTCTATGTGTAACAGCGCTAAGGAGATGTGGGACAAATTGAAGCTGATTTATGAAGGCACATCTGAAGTTAAGGAGACTAAAGCAAACATGTTGATCCGAGACTACGAGCTGTTCCAGATGAAGCCGGAGGAGACAATATCTGAGATGTTTGCAAGACTCGTCGAAATCACGAATGGGCTGAAGGCACTAGGAAAGGAATACACAAATTCAGAGATGGTTCGCAAGGTGCTGAGATCACTATCACCTGCGTGGCACACCAAGGCCACGGTGATTGAAGACTCTAAGAATCTATCTACCCTGACCTTGGATGAGTTGATTGGGTCACTTATGACCTACGAAATTAATGTCAAGAGAACTGAAGAAGAAGGCAAAAAGAAAAAGACCATTGCTCTAAAGGCGAACCCACAGCCAACTAGTTCAGGTGATGAAGAGTCCACTGAAGACACTGATGAAGAATATGATGTGGCTATGCTGACAAGAAGAGTGAGAAGATTTCTGAAAGCAAGAAAGAGATTTCCAGGAAAATTCAAGAAGCCCTTCAAGAAACAAGCCAAGTGGAGGACAGAAGGAAGCAAGCTACAAGATGTAATATGCTATGAATGCAAAAAACCAAGACACATGCGTGGCGAATGTCCGGAACTGAGAAAGAAATTTAAGAAGGACAAAGAGAAAAAGCCTAATGCCATGGTTGCTACTTGGAGTGACGATGAAGAGGACGAAGATGAAGAAGACAATGCTGAACTTGAAGATCTGATGAAGAGTATGTGTCTAATGGCACATGAGGAAGAAAATGATGAGGTAATCTCTGACTCAGACACTCTTACACCTGAACAGTGGGAATCAGAGTATGTCGCACTCTATGCTAAATTCAAGAAAATTAGATCTGAAAACAAACAGCTGAAAAAGAAAATGAAAGTTATGATGCATGCTGATAACTCAGATCATAAAGTTCTTGAGCTAACAAAAATTTGTGCTAACATGAAATCTGTGAATGAGACCATGATTGAGAAGATTAAGGATTATGAGAAAAATGAATTGCATCTCAAAGGAGAAATTGAACACTTAGAAAATCTCCAGCTCATCAATCTTGAAGATGAATCAAGTAGTCATGAGGAAGAAAAACTTAAGATACAAGATCTTGAGGATGAGAATAATAAGATGAAAAATGATAATCAAATCTTGAAGGAGCAAATCTCTGTTTGTCATGAAAAGCTTGATCAATCCAAACAAAAGATTCTCACTCTAAGTCAAGAAATTGACAAGTTAAAAAATGATTTGGCAAGATTCGTTAAAGGAAAGGAGAACCTTGATAAAATTCTTGGAAGTAAAATAAATTTTCAGAGAGAGGGAATTGGTTATGAACCCACTAAGAAAAAATCATTTGAAAACAAGTTGACAACATCATTTCTATCTTTTGTGCCTGCTACAAACAACAAGCCCATCATGCATGAAAAGGTTAAGGTTAACTCACATGCTACTCAACAAAAATTCTCAAACCAAAACAAAGGAAATTCAGGAAGAAGAAGAATATTTTGTTACTATTGCGGTCGGATTGGGCATGTTATGTCTTATTGCCACACTTTGTGTCATGATGATGAGATCTATGTTCAAAAATCAAGGGATGTCTTTATGAATAACAAATCTCACAAGCGTGGACCCAACTTAGTTTGGGTACCAAAAGTTGTTCCTTGAGATTTTGTCTTATTGTAGGGATGCCTCAAGGCCGAGGAGTCACATTGGTTTCTAGACAGCGGCTGTTCGAGGCACATGACCGGAAACAAGAAGGTCTTCACTGAACTCAAGGAGAAAGAAGGAGGTCTGGTGGCATTTGGAGGAAGCGATAAAGGTAAGATCGTTGGTATTGGCAAGGTAAGTGTGAATAACACCAATTCCATCGACAATGTCTTGTTAGTTGAAGGTCTCAATCATAGTCTCCTTAGCATTAGCCAGCTATGTGATAGAGGTCTCAAAGTAATTTTTGAATCCTCATTTTGCACAATTGTAGATAGTCACACAAATGAAATAAAGTTCTTTGGACATAGGAAAAATAATGTTTATACAATTGACATGAATGAAATTCCATGCAATCTCTTGTGTTTAGTTGCCAAAGATACCGATGGTTTTTGGATCTGGCATCGGAGACTTGGGCATGCTAGTGGTAGTGTTATTTCAAAACTGTGCAGAAACAATCTTGTCATTGGTCTTCCTAGAATGAAATTAGATGTAAATAAAATTTGTGAAGCTTGTGCCAAAGGGAAACAAACTAGATCCTCTTTTAAGTCCAAAAACATCATTTCCACTTCTCGCCCCTTGGAGCTATTGCATTTTGATCTATTCGGTCCCACGCGGACTCAAAGCTTGGGAGGTAAGTGTTATGGCTTCGTCATTGTTGATGATTTTTCACGCTACACTTGGGTGGAATTTCTGAGAAATAAAAGTGATGCATTGCAGGAATTCCAAGTCTTTTGCAAAAGAGTCTAGAACGAGAAAGGATACATGATTACCAGTTTGAGAAGTGATCATGGACGTGAATTTGACAATGCTAATTTTGATGAATTTTGCAGAAATGAAGGATACTCTCATAATTTCTCCGCTCCAAGAACTCCAGAACAAAATGGAGTGGTTGAAAGGAAGAACCGCACACTAATAGATATGGCGAGGACTATGCTAAGTGAGAGGAATCTTCCTCGATATTTCTGGGCCGAAGCAGTGAATACGGCATGTCATATAATAAACCGGGCAATGGTAAGGCCGTTCATGAGTAAAACACCCTATGAACTCTACAAAGGTAAAAGGCCTAACATCTCCTATCTCAAAACCTTTGGGAGTACATGTTACATATTGAACAATGGTAAGGATGACTTAGAGAAATTTGATGCCAAGAGTGATGTTGGAATTTTCTTAGGATACTCTAACAATTCACGAGCCTATCGGGTTTTTAATAAAAGAACTTTAGTGATAGAAGAAAGTCCACATGTGATAGTCGATGAGAGTATTTCCAAAACTGCTACGACACCTAATGAGGAATTGGATTTTTTGCAGGACGAAACCAAAGGGGAAACACTACAAGGAAAGCAAGAAGAACCCTCAACTTCAGGAACGAAATCTGATAAAAATCAGGGAGCTGAGGAAACCCAATTGGAACATTTGAAGGATGCACCTCCAACTCACCCAGATTTACCTCCTTCAATGAAGTACCTCAAGGACCATCCAGCAGAAAACATTCTGGGCAAGGTAAACGAAGGTATAAAGACCCGCTCATCTTTAAAATTATTGCTCACTCTAAATGCCTTTGCTCGTACCTCACAAGTAGAACCCAAAAATGTGGATGAAGCATTAAAAGACGACTCTTGGGTAATGGCTATGCACGAGGAACTACACCAATTCCAACGGAATGAGGTGTGGAAACTATTGCCCCGTCCTAATAACCACAACGTGATCGGTACCAAATGGGTATTTAGAAACAAGCTAAATGATCAAGGTGTGGTTATAAGGAATAAGGCCCGTCTCGTGGCCAAGGGTTATAGCCAGGAGCTCGGAATCGATTTTGATGAATCATTCGCTCCGGTTGCTCGCCTTGAAGCCGTGCGCATCATTCTATCCTTTGCATGCTCAAAAAATTTTAAACTTTATCAAATGGATGTTAAGAGCGCATTTCTAAACGGCTTCATTAAAGAAGAAGTTTTCGTTGAGCAACCTCCGGGTTTTGAGGATTTAAAAAACCCGGACCATGTGTTCAAACTAGAAAAAGCTCTGTACGGTCTAAAACAAGCCACAAGGGCTTGGTATGAACGTCTAAGCTCCTTCTTGATTGAACATGGTTTCAAAAGAGGTTATGTTGATCAGACTTTATTTTCTAAGCATTCTAGAAATGATTTGCTTCTGGTTCAAGTTTATGTGGACGATATCATTTTTGGGTCTACTAATAAGAAACTGTGCAAGGAGTTTTCTGAGTTGATGCAGGCTGAATTCGAGATGAGTCTAATGGGCGAGCTGAATTTTTTCTTGGGGCTACAAATTCAACAAAGGGAGGATGGAATTTTCATCAATCAAAAGAAATATCTGCTGGAACTTCTAAAGAAGTATGATTTTGAGGGTGCAAAATCCTATGCAACACCAATGTCAACAAGCATAAAACTGGAGAAAGACTGCAAAGGTAAACAGGTTGAACAAAAGCTGTTTAGAGGTATGATCGGTTCACTTTTATATCTAACAGCTAGTAGGCCTGACATACACTTTGCAGTCTGTCGGTGTGCTAGGCATCAAGCTAGTCCTCGTGAGTCTCATTTGAGTGCTGTTAAAAGGTTTTTTCGTTATCTTGCTGGTACTCCTGATCTAGGACTGTGGTTTCCTCGTAGATGTGATTTTAAACTTGTGGCTTTCACCGATGCCGACTATGCTGGGTGCCTTCTTGATCGTAAAAGCACAAGTGGCACATGCCAATTTCTCGGAGGTTGCCTAGTCTCTTGGGCCTCCAAGAAACAAAATTCCGTGGCATTGTCAACGGCCGAAGCCGAATACATGGCTGCCGGTAGTTGTGGTGCACAGGTCCTTTGGATCAAACACCAGCTCGTCGATTATGATGTGTTTCTGAATTGTGTTCCGATCATGTGTGATAATAAAAGTGCTATTGATCTGTCTAAAAATCCAACTCATCACTCAAGGTCCAAACATATAGATATCCGGCATCATTTTCTGAGGGACCATGTAAATAAAAGGACTTTGAGCTGAAATACATTGAAACTGATAAACAATTAGCGGACATCTTTACAAAACCTCTTAGCAAAGAAAAGTTCATCTCCTTAAGAAGAGAGCTAGGAATATGCAGAGTAGAGTGCACTTAGATAGACTTACAAGTCTGCATTCTACACAATCCATGAAATACTCTTTTTGTCCTGCCTTCAAATAACACATTTTAATAACCTTCATCACCCATTTCACTGCATTGAGCCTTTCAGACTTACTCCCCACTTGGTACTCATCTATTCCATTTGACTCACATCACTATTCACATCATTTTCTCTCATGCATATGCATAATTGTGTGCCACACCCATTTATCAATAAAACCTCTACTAGTATTATTGTCTGAACTCAACTTGCCTGAATTAACCCAAATTTGCATTTCTTTCTTATTTGGGCCTGTTTAAATCCTTGCTAAATAAAGTGCAGCTTCAATCGAAAATGATGGTCAGGTACAGCTCCTACTAGACAAAATTGGCAAGTCTTTAAAACAAAAAATTCTCGTTTGTGCTGTAGTATTTCTCACCCGGACCCATTCTTTTGAGTGAACCCATCCACTTATATCAAATACTCATCGGGTCCAGTGGGTTAACTTTTACCAAGTTCCCAACGTTCCATATGTTTTTATTTTGGGATGCCCCAATGGGTCGTCCCTTACGGTCGAGCCCTCTATTTTCTGTTGTCAAAACACCATAAGCAAACCGGTCAAACCCCCTTCTCAACCTTTTTGACCGGAGCATTATTAAACGGGGCATCTCCTCTATAAGCCAGCCGCACATTTTCTACACGGGAAGACCACTCCCTTGCCCTTCTGCAAACCCTCGCACCGGCGGACATCCTTGCGGCTACCGCCAATACCTCCATTCCGGGCATCAAGATCTTCTCCTTCTACTCCCTGCGAAGGTGCAAGAGAACCCTGATAGGTGGAGGGAAGCTCACTTCGACAGCTTGCTGTTCCTCCCCTTCTCAAGGAGAGACGGACGAGTACCTGCGGCTTCAATCTAGGTTCTTCTGATGGCTCCACGCTACAAAAGCATGTCCAATCGTCCACGGAGGAAAGCTGCGGCAAAGGTCTCCTCACATGCCATTGATCCTCACACCTCCAACTCAGAGGACGAAGCTCCCTAGGCCATCCCTATTCCGCCAGCCCAACAAAGAGAAATTCGGTCCAAGCATTTTCATGAAGAGGTACTGCTACAAGCCCAGTCTACTAATCTCTATCCTCGAACTATCATGCATCCCAGAGCAGTGGATCTTGAAGATGTCACCTATTTGGTCCCAGAACTCTTTGATTTGCTGAACACCCAACCAAATTGGATACAATTTATGTCTGAGCATCGGAAAGTTTATCCCACACTAGTTCTGCAATTTTATCAAAATCTGGTGATAAAGAACAACAAGCTCTACACTGCAGTAAACAACAAATCTGTCATGGTTTCTGCCGGGCTCTTCAGTACAGTTTTTGGTCTTCCAAGTCGTCACACCACCATAATGGCAAATACAACAATGAATGCAGTGTCTGTTTACAGCATAATGATGGGTTTTGATGACTCAGTAGTCATAGATGAAAATGACATTCCAAAGGAATTGAATGCCAATGTTTTTCCTCCTGCTCAGCGCATTCTGCATCATCTCTTCACCACCATTCTCTATCCCAGGGGAGGCAGCAGGAACAAAGTCAACAAAGTTCATAAATTTTTGTTCCACTGCATTTATAATGGTATAATTGCTGATTTCTCAAGTCTCATGTACGACTTAATATTCCGTTGTTACAAAGAAAAAAGACGTAGTCTTCCATATGCTTCACAGTTGACAGCGGTTTTTAGGCATCTTCATATCGACTTGGATAAGGAAATCTGTGAAGAGTTACTGAACAAGGATGTCTATACCGCCCGCAGTCTTTGCCGCAACATGGGTTACAAAAGAACTGCAGCTGGCCACCTAGTTCGAGTTTTGAAAAATGTTAAAGGCAAGAATGTGCAATCTGCAGAAAACAGTGACAGTGGTGAAGAAGCAGAAGAAGAAGATACTACTGCCTCACATGATGATCAGCCACCAACCAGTCCTTCTCAAGCCGGAGGAAGTAGCTCTAGACCAGAGCCACATGTTTCTCGTCCTGATCAAATTGCCTAACGGCTGGACAAGCTAACTGAAGATGTGAGTGACCTGAAGCTACATCAAGAGATGTTCCTGCACCACTTCGAATCCATATCGAAGACTCTTGATGCCCACACCCAAATGCTTCAGCACATTAGGGATTCTGTTTCCGGATCACCCAACTAGTCTGGCTAGGAGTAACTTTGCTGTCAGCTTTTTGATGAGAAGCTGCCCTTTTTGTTTAAACCCTACTTAGCACCACCTTTGCTTACTTATGTTATATGTTAAGCTGCATGTCTGGATGCTTGCGTGCTCATTTCAATTTCTTTCTCCTTGGTCATCTTCTTTCTATCTACCTTGTTCCTTCTACTCAGCTTATCTTTGTGCACCTGCTCTGCACATCTCCTTTTTGCTCATGAAAAAAAAAGGGGGAGAACTAGCAATTTGCTGACAGTAATATTTTGTGATCATGTCCTACTATGTCTTGTTTTGAAGTTGCTATGTTTTTTGACGTTCCAGTCTTGATATGCTCATGGTTCAGTAAGTAAATGGATATGCTGTTGAATTCTGGAGTGATGTTCCTTGACACTCATTGGAAAATAAGTGTTTTGCTTTCATGTCTGTTTGGCTGACATAGTAGTGAAAATTGTCTCAGTTCTCTCTATATTACTCTATCTTCCCTTTATTAGCTTAAATTGCTTGGTTTGTTTTGTTTTTTTTTGTCATCATCAAAAAGGGGGAGATTGTTGTGCCCTCCTTGGTTTTGATGATGACAAAGTTCTTTAATAGATTGAATAAAACATGGTGAGTGGTCATATGCTTCACATTCATTCATTCCATCTTTGATACACTATACTTTCACAATGATAAACTATCTTCTGAGATGCCAATTCATTGATCAAATCTTTATCTCACTAACTATTTGATGAGAATGAATAATGCAGACAGCAAGCTCACTCCTTCTCCATGGTGAAATTCAGAAATCTGGAAGAAGGAAGACAAGGTAAGTGAAATGAAGAATCTCCATGAAAGGTGAGTAGAATTGATTCATTCAGACCAAACATGGTAAGAATTCTCCCTAGAATAACTTTATTTTAGTTTGACCAAAATTCCTTGAATTTGTTGGGCTTAATGTCTTTTTTTGTTTTAACCTGAAGTGGGTCGACCCCCCCAGACAGATGGGTCGACCCCTGTTGCAAAGATGCCACTCTTTTGGCTCTGGCACAGATGGGTCGACCCAGCTGATAAAGGGGGTCGACCCCTGTGATTTCACAGAACCTATTCTTGGCCCCTGTGAAGAAGTGGGACGTCCCACCTATCAAAGGGGGTCGACCCCTGTAACAAGCAGAACCTGGAAACAGGATCTGTTTGATACATGGGTCGACCCACTTGGCAGATGGGTCGACCCACTCTTGTTTTTTCCTATTTTCTCCGAATTCCGCAATATATTTCATCTATTAATTGTGTGGGCCATACTTCATGTTCTAATCACTTGTTAGCCATTGGGATTAACTAGTAATCATGTGGCTTAGACTGTTAAACCTAATTAACATCATTTGATTCAGTCTAACACTGATTTCACTCATTTCATGCAGGTTTCGAACAGGATAAAGAAATGGCCACGTCGGATTTGCAGAACCAATCAAAGGAGAGAATAATCTCCTCCCTCCTCCAGCTAGGAGTGCCATCCCCCAGGATATAAATGCCCATGATTAGGGCGTCCCAAATATACACGACCAGAGCTGCAAACGGTGCCACACGAGTGTTGGGCGTCTTCATCCTCGGGAGCAGAGGCGCACCTGCGTGTGGAAGAGAAGGTCGTGGTTCGAAGAGCAGCTTCATCGATCTTCATCTGAGCAACTTCGTTCAACAATCAAGACATCATCCTGCTGCGTGGATCATCTTCCCAAGCCTCAGCGCCTTCAGGAACCCATCAACCCACGGACGTCTCTGTTGAAGCATAGCTCGCCATCATTCCAATAGACAGGGGGAGTTGTCCTTATTGTTCTTCATCATTTTTAGGCTTAATGTTCATGTGATTCTCTTTATTTTCAAACTCAGATATAGTGTGTGAGAGATTGGAGATTTGATCTCCGTGGATTGCCCTTGTTGGGTGTGTGTGTGTGTGTGGACAGAGGTCCTTGACCTCGTGTTTGTGTGTGTGTGCTATTCAGTGTAGCTCTCTATAGTGGAATCCTCTCAAGTTGAGAGGGGTGGATGTAGGATCGCACTTGGGTGCGTCCGAACCACCTAAAATTGTTCGTCTCCTGTGGTTGTGCTCTTGTGCGTTTGGTTTATCCTGTTGGTGTGTGTGTTTGTTGCATTTTTATTTGTGGTTTGCCTGCTCGTGCGCTGTTGATAATTTTTAATTTCCCGTCAATCAATTCACCCCCTCTTGATTGCCATTCCAACGGGCCAACAAGACTGGTCAGTGACACATCATGTGTACTGGTTTAATAGGTAATCAAAGTCTCCGAGTGATTACCCTCCAACCAGGAACAGTTTAAGGTATGTGTCCATGTAAAGTCAGTCTCATTGTCGAGATCCCATCTCGAGTTGACTTTACAACCACATATCCTAGGGACATCATAAAGTACGAGTTAGAATTTTTAAGATTGATATGCGTATTTTAAACGACGAACTTTCGCGTTATCAGTGTACATGGACTGGATCTCTGAATCCATTGCCTCTTGCCATTTCTCGATGTCCACACTATGGATTGCATCCTGGTACGATTGAGGATCTTCATCCTCATCGATACATATCTTAGAAGACCTCTCTGAGACATGTCCAACATATTTCTCAGGTTCTCTTGATAGTCTACCAGATCTCCATAGTTTCTGTGTTTCACTCTGAATAGGATCAACCGATACAGCCTCATCTAATGAGTTTGTGTCTACGGGTTGTGGCTCTTGGACCTTGTCCAATTCTATCTTGCTCCCATTATTTTTCTGGAGAAGATATTCTCTTTCTAGAAATACAGCTCTCTTAGCCACTAATACCCTATGCTCAGAAGGGTGATAGAAGTAATATCTAAATGTCTCCTTTGGATATCCTACAAACCTACACTTATCGGTTCTAGACTCAAGTTTATCACTATCGTTCCTCTTTACATGGGCAGGACACCCCCAAATTTTAATGTGATTAAAATTCAGTTTCCTGCCCTTCCATATCTCATATGATATAGAAGGAACAGATTTACTTGAGATCCTGTTCAGTAAATAGGCTGCAGCCTCTAAGGCATAGCCCCAGAGAGACAAGGGTAGTCCTGACATAGACATCATGGATCGGACCATGTCTAACAAGGTTCTGTTTCTCCTTTCGGATACACCACTATGCTATGGTGTATACGGTGGAGTCCACTGAGAAACTATTCCATTATCTTTAAGATAAGAAGTGAATTCATGGCTAAGGTATTCACCTCCTCGATCCGATCGAAGAGCCTTAATACTTTTACCAGTCTGTTTCTCTACTTCATTCTTGTATTCTTTAAACTTCTCAAAGGCTTTTGATTTATGTCTTATTAAATATACATAGCCATATCTCGAGAAGTCATCAATAAAAGAAATGAAATAGAGGTGACCCCCTTTTGCCTCCATGGACATGGGTCCACACGCATCCAAGTGTATGAGCTCGAGAAGGTCAAGAGCCCTCTCACCATGTCCAGTAAAGGGAGCCTTGGTCATCTTCCCCATGAGACACGACTCACAGGTATCAAATGGCTTGTATGCGAATGAATTCAAATACCCATTTGAGTGTAGGTGAGAGACTCTTTTCTCACCTACATGACCAAGTCTGCAATGCCATAGATATGCAGAATTCACTTCATCAGCATTGGAAACATGCATAACATTAGAACGTGTATCTAATATATAAAGACCATTGACTAATGAACCATTGGCTATAACCAAACCATTATTCATTATAGAGCACCTAGTGCTATTGAAAGCCAATGTATATCCAATGTTATACAAACCAAAGATTGAAATAATGTTCTTAATAATATTAGGAACATAATAACAGTCATTTAGCTCTAGAATGACTCCTGAAGGTAAACTGAGGCGTGCAGTCCGATAGCTTTGGCAGAAACTAAAGCTTCATTGCCCATCCTCAGTTCAATCTCCTTTTTGCCCAGCCGTATTCTATTTGCCAGCACCTGCACAGAATTACAGATATGAGATGCACATCCAGTATCCAATACCCATGATGTGGATTCCATATATGACAAATTAAGGTCTATGACAAAAATACCTTCACTTAGAATTACCTTGCAATTCCTTTTCCAATGCCATGTTTCCCCGCATCGAAAACACTTGTCTTCTTTTTCATTCTTCTTGCCCTTCCCTTTGTCAACCTTGGCGAGTTGCTTACCCATGACCTTTTTCTTTTCCTTTCCTTTGTCACCTTTGGTGGATATCTGGGTGGCCTTCCTTTTCTTATTGGCCCGGCCAACAATCATTACAGAAGAAGATGGTTTATATTTCTGCATAGTTCTTTCAGCACTTTTTAACATGTTGAGCAGCTCGGGGAGAGTTGCCTCAATTCTATTCATGTTAAAGTTTATAATGAAGGAAGAAAAGGAATCGGGCAATGACTGGAGTATAAGATCAATGCATAGTTCAAGATCCAACTTGAACCCCAATGCATTGAGTCTTTCAATCCACTCCATCATTTTCAGTACATGGGCCTGTACTGAAGAACCCTCTGACATCCGTGTCCTGAAAAGCCTTTTGGAGATATCATATCTCTCAATCATACCCTGCTCCCCGAAGAGCTGGCGTAGATTGAGAAGTATGCTTCTACAATCAGTCTTTTAAAATTGCCTCTGCAGCTCAGGAGCCATAGAGGTCAACATGTAACATTGGGCAAGGGAGGAGTCTTCAGACCATTTGGCATAAGCTAGCAACTCGCCCTCATCGGCATCAGGAGCTGGCTCAGAATGAACCGTGTCCAACAAGTAAGCTATCTTTTCGGCGGTGAGGACTATGCGTAGATTACGCAGCCAATCCGAGTAGTTCGGTCCAGTTAATCTGTTGGCATCCAAGATGCCGCGGATGGGGTTAGACGATGACATTGTAATCTGGATAAGAAATAAAAGACAACTTAGCATCTGTTCATATTCTAACTTAGATGTGATTTTCTATCTTAGTTAGTCCCACTATTTTTCGATCGAACTATATAACCCTCAGTATATAGAATGAGAGATCAGCGAGATCAACCTAGTGGGTCGGAATCCCAACGAGACTGATGTACGACCTTGTGGAAAGCACAACAAACCATACACCATCGCAAGGGCAGTCAACAGGCACTTGCATCTAATGCAATATCCGATATTCGGCCCCCGAGAAATCATCCCCTTGTGGAAAGCACAACAAAGGATATTCTCGGTTAGATCTAACCATCATTACCACATAGCAATGAGTTCATGACCCGACCCTTGTGGAAAGCACAACAAGGCCGAGTTCAATTCCTCATCCTATTGAGGCCGAGCCTTGGAGTTTAATCCCGCCCCCAAACTCATGGACCTTGTTGAAAGCACAACAAATTCATGAAATGAAGACGTTCATTCACTCCATAATGATGGAGGGCCACGACGACTCCTAGAGCCACGCTTACCAGATCTAAAATTTAATCGCGAGGGAATTTAATTTTATCTTGATCTTACCCTAGGTGGTAATATAAATATATCCAATATATTTACCGTACCTAGTAGTTTGCACAAAATAAATACATCCAATGCAAAATTAAAACGCAAGTGATCATGGACTTTATCCCTAATGTAACTAAGGCATCCGGCCCGCTTCCGAAGCAGTTGGATCGTCCTCGTCGGGTGTGCTCCACGCTTTCAAACTCCGACGCCGCATTAATTACAACTTTTACACAGCACGCAGGCCGGAAAAATGTAAAGTACATGTCAATAAAATTTCAGAAGCCCTTAGGGCGAGTACAACAATGGAGGACGATAGAAGTACATTAGAATTTTAACAGAGAGAGAAAGGAGGTTCGTAGACCCTAATTAATTACATTAATCCAAGTCCATGATCACTTGCCAACCCATTCAAGTCAAATCAATCAAGGGTTATTTTCTGAAAATAATCCTTACTTTTGAATTTAAAAATGGGATGTGCAAACAAAAATAGGCTAGCTTTGTTTAATTTTAAAAATCGAAGCAGGATTAACTAAAATTAAACACATAAGCAAGTCAATACAAGGCAGATAAAGCAAAGCACGCATAGAACCATTATTTATAACAGGGGCATGTATATTTGAATCTAATTCAAATAAGTTAGATAATTAAGATAATTATTTAAATTTAAATTTAAATTTAATTATCCATTAATCAAATTTAAATTAAAAATTTAAACATAACAATCATTTAAATTTAAATTCAAACTAATTATCTAATAATTTTGTTTGAAAGTAAATTTAAATAATGCAATTATCCTCAATTATCAATATACTAAAATTCAAATTTTGAATTTAATAATTATCTAATAATTAAAAATTTAAATATTTGAATTTTATATATTTAACTTCAATGAAATTCAAATTATGAATTTACTAAATATCTAATAATTAAAATTTAAAAATTGAATTTTACTGAAGTAACTTCAATTATTACCAATTTATCTCAAGGTAAATAGTAATTATCTCACTTTAGTAAATTCAAAAAGGGTTAAATAAAATTTAACATTTGACATTTACTATTGAGATAACATAATTTATCTATGAGATAAAATCTAATTTAATTTACTGTGTATTTATATATATATATATATATATATATATATATATATATATATATACCCTAGCACAAATAAATTAAAAGTAAAAAGTAAAATTTTTTAATTAAAAATTAAAAATAATAACCCGCGGGCCCGCCGTCCGCGTTGCGGGCGCCGCCGGGCGGGCGCCCGGCCACCCCCTCGCGGGTCAGCGCCCGCAGGCGGTGACCTGCGGGGGCCGCATGCGCCACCCACGCGGCGCACGTGGCGGGCGCAGTGTGCCCAAACCGGGTCATAATTTTTTTTTAAAAAAAAAAATTTACACCAGCGATGCCCAGCATCCTCGAAGAACGGAGATGCCCAGCATCCCCTTCTAACAATAACAATTGAAGATTTTAATTCCCCTTAAAACATGGTTCTATACGATGATAAAACATCGACCAGAGCGCGAACCTGGCTCTGATACCATTGTAAGGTTCCGTACAACACCCTCAGGCAACGCAGCGGATAACAAAAATTTATTGCCCGAATCCGGCTGCATGGAATCCCAGATCCATGCACTTATCGACGTTTTAATCGCCCCAACCCCTAACTACGGGTTGCGTATTTATACCTTGCGCGGAACGATGCTGTCCACAATGCCAGATGGAGAATACCGAGCCGCACAGATGCACGACCTTAGAGCTGATCCACACGGATCCTTGCGCAGCGACGGTACCCCCCGACACGGACCTTCCCCGACCCTTTCATCTTCTGGAGAGAGAGAGAGAGCAAGAGGGAGGAAAGGGGGGAGGAGCTAATCCTCCTCTCTTAGCCTTAATGCTTGGTTAGCCAAAGGAGAGGAGGAGGAGCTCTCGTAGGATTCTATATATAGAGTTTGGCCATTTCTAAAAAGGGCTCCAAAAGATCGAAACTGTATATATATCCTTTCTTCTATTATACATATGTATTAAGCCCCATTTACACTCCTTTCCAAAAGGAACTAAAAGGAAATAATACATACATTTGTATAATAATAATTCGTCACCCAAGAATCCATTGTGTGTGATCCTCTAGGCCCATAGTCACTCTAGTTTAAGGCCCATTAACTTATAATTCCCAATTAGAAGTAAATTAAACATATTATTTGCTTCTACTAGAGCTGAATAATAGTTTAATTTATTCCGAACCTTCGATCACGTTGGGTCAAGCAAATCCGCGTGATCCTAGAGGACGCCGGGTTTAAACCAGCCTGTCTGGTACCTGTAAGTCCACAGTTACCGCATCGATATAATCCCTCGCTCCTTCTATGAGTTTGGTACGATCGAGGGATGGTTCCTGTCAAACCTCATGATCGTGCCATTTGACCATGACCTCCTTAAAGTGTATGACGTCCATTCTAAACGAACTCACACGACCCTGGACAGGGATTTAATGGAGCATCAATGTCATGACCCATTAACTGTCTGATATATACCCGACAGTGAGCTATCCCCTTTTGACCATTGATGATCTTCACACGTATCCTGGAGTGGTTAATGACTCGGCAACTCATGACTTATGGTTAAAGTCACTTAGCCAAGTAATTAAACCATTCCAGTCCTCGTGTAAGATCCAATCAATGTCTCAGGTCAAAAGACCAACGATGCTACTGAGACCGTTGGATCTTCAGTTGACATTAGGTATAATCAACCATCTGAAGATCTAATAGCGGATCAGTTCAGTGTACATCCTCCAAGGACATACACCTACACATATGTGTTGGTGCCCCGCACCAGAGACCATGAGACTGGTCCACAACACATCATGTGTACTGGTTTAATAGGTAATCAAAGTCCCCGAGTGATTACCCTCCAACCAGGAACAGTTTAAGGTATGTGTTCATATAAAGTCAGTCTCATAATCGAGATCTCATCTCGAGTTGACTTTACAACCACATATCCTAGGGACATCGTAAAGTAATACATAATCACATATTTACGCTCAAATACCACTTTATTAACAATGAACAAGATCGTACATCTATCGGGTCTACCCGATCCTAAATTGACATGTAGCACACCAATACTAACAAATGGTTGGTGGCATATATATATATATATATATACATATATACATATTTTTGCCCAAAAAGAGAATGGCGGATGCAAGAATTGAACCGTGGTCACCCATTTGGAGAACACATCACTTACCTAACTACACTAAGAAGTCACTTTGTCCGGTGGATAACCTTTTTGGAACTTTAATGGTGGTATATTTATATGATGGCCCTCGTTGGTTATTCTAACTTCTTATTTAACCTTCCTATATAGTTATCTAAAGTTTTTATTTATTTGGGGAAAAGTCTTTATAGTTTTATCATTATTATTATTTTTTATCATCTTTATACGGGGTGCTACACACTTCCACCCTAGATCGGACCTTCCGTCTGATTAGAGAATAAACGTCTCCTTGTCACTTCGGCCCAGACTTTCTACCCATCCGAAGAATGAGAGATTCCTTTCAATTTAGCTCGGACCTTTCGTCCAACCGAAGAATTAAAAGACCCTTCATACAGCTGGTACCCCCAGCGCATTAAAGAACGAAACAACCTTTCACCCTGGCTCGAGCCTGCCATTCGGGTAAGGAATCATCCCCTTTTCCTTGCACTAACACTAGTTCGTGTCAGTGACTTGACCACCTCTCCATCCCTTCGGGGTCACGAACAATCCTTTTGATTTGGACCTTCCGTCCAAGTTGTTACATGAACAAACTCTTCTCTCTGTCCCTTCGGGTGACGAACAACCCATTTTTGACCGAGACCTTCCGTCGAGGTCATTACATGAGCAAACTCTTCTCTCCGTCCCTTCGGGTGACGAAAAACCCATTGTGACCGAGACCTTCCATCTAGGCCATTGAATCAACAAACTCTTCTCTCCGTCCCTTCGGGTGACGAATACCTCTTTTGAATCAACAAACTCTTCTCTCCGTCCCTTCGGGTGACGAATATCCCTTTTGAATCAACAAATTCATCTCCCCGTCCCTTTGGGTGGCGAATACCTCTTTGACTTGGACCCGCCGTCCAGATCATTGAATCAACGAAGTTCTCTCTCCGTCCCCTCGGGCGACGAACAGAACACCCCACCTGAGCCTTCCGTCCGGGATTAGGGAATCAACCTTTTCTCCTTGTGTTGGCATCAGCCCCGTACCAACGAATATTTCAATAGACGAATCAGCCATGTCAGCCCTTGACACATTGTCGGCACTGACGAAGAACACCCCGCCCGAACCTTTCGTCTGGGATTAGGGAATCAACCTTTTCTCTTTGCGTTGGCACCAGCCCCCTACCAACGAAAGCACCAAGAGACAAACAGACCACGTCGGTCTCTGACTCCCTGTCGGCATCAGTGAACAAACCTGTGGTCCGGACCTTTCGTCTGGTTCCGTGAACAAAAAGACCCTTGCTTTGGCACTAACCCTGTGTCAATGAATAAACCACGTCGGTCTTCGACACCCTATCAGCATCGGTGAACAAACCAGTGGCCCAGACCTTCCATCTGGTGCCATGAACAGAAAGACCCTTGCTTTGGCGCTAACCCAATGAATAAATCACGTCGGTTTCTGACACCATGTCGGCGTCGATGAACAAACCTATGGCACGGACCTTTCGTCTGGTTCATGAACAAAAAGACCCTTGCTTTGGCGCTAACCCTGTGTCAACGAATAAACCACCTCAGTATTATAATTCCCTGTCCCACCGATGAACAAACCCGTGGCCCGGAGCTTCCGTCCAAGTTGATGAACAAAAAGAACCCCCTTGTTTGGCTCGGACCTTCCGTCCAAGTCGATGAATAAAAATAACCTCCTTGCTTGGCTTGGATCCTCCGTCCAAGTCGATGTGCAAAAAGAACCTCTTTGCTTGGCTCGGACCTTCCGTCCAAGTCCATGAACAAAAAGAAGCCCCCTTGCTTGGCTTGGACCTTCCGTCCAAGTCCATGAACACAAAGAAACCCCTCCTTGCTTGGCTCGGACCTTCCGTCCTAATCCATCAACAAAAATGCATCCCCTTTGCTTGGCTCGGACCTTCCGTCCGAGTCGATGAATGAACAACTTTCCTAAACCCAGCACGAGTCACCAGCTCCCCCCTGGGATTGGCCTCATCTAAGTCATTTTGGGCCTTTTGCCTGGGATGACGCATAAGCCCTTCCTTCTTGCTTCGGCATTTCCCCATGCCGATGACTAAACCCCCACTCTGACATGTCGGTCCGCGTGCATATGCAGTGAAGCGATCCCCTCATCCCTTCGCTGAAGGAGTGAGCGCTTTCCCGTGAATTCGCACTGGGCTAGCATCCCACTGGCTCAGAAGAATAGATATCTTATCGAAGAACTCTACACTCACGGGCCCCGCGCACTTGTCCCTCGCTTGCGCCGCCCACGAGTGGGGGGCATTTGTGGATGTCAAAAAAGAGAGAAGAAAAAGAATGTTCCTACGGCACGGACGTCTCGACATCTCAAGAGCAAGTCAAAGATGGGAAGGCCGAATAAACCCTGTACCTCCTCCAAGCAGGACGAATATATACCCGGTGCTCCGCCACCCAACAAAGAAGCCCCTCGGGCAGAAGTGACAGCCCCGGTTCCCCAGTCGGCGGTGCCGAAGGCCGAATCAAAAGAAACTCGGGAATTCAAACACATGTTTGGCATGCACCGGAAATCACTCAAAGTCCTGAATCGGGACTCGGAGGCTCACAACTAAAGCAACACAAGAGGGCAGGCGTCCATCCGAATCACCGCTAAGTCGGGAAGAAATCTAATGATCTTAAACCGGCGCGGCTGTACCTATACAGCCTTAAACCGGCGCGCCCTTTGCAAGACCTTGTAACCGGCACGCCCCCTTCCAAGAGCCTTAAACCAGCGCGCCCCATTCATTGGCCTGTAACCGGCGCGCCCCATGCATGCTGCTAATCCGGCGCGCACAACCCCGCGCCGGTTTAACGCCAAGGCATCCCATCCTACCTGTGGTCCCCTGTTTTCTACAAACAGAACGTCGTTGCTTTCCCTGAAACAGCCAGGTCTCCTGCGCCTGACCAGTGTGCAACCGCCTGAACCACTCAAGCTCCCTGTAATGGAAATCTTCGAGCTCCGCACCGGCCGCCCATCTCCACCGGTCGCCGTCAGCAAATCCCTGAAGAGCACCTTCCCTACTATACCGCCCTACACATCTGCAGGTCACTCGATTGCCTTCGGTTGGGGAGAAAGAGAAGACACCTGTCGCTGGCTTCAGAGGCTTCTTCCTCCCAGCTCCACTGATATATATATATGCAACGAACACCCCACTAGAAGCTCTCGGCGGGCTCGGCGGGCGACTCTCTGGCTGGCTCTCTCTGAAAGGGGTTCAGCCGAGGGTAGAAAAAGAGATAAGGTGGTTCGGCTAGGGTCTCCTGGGTCGGAAGAAGAGGAGGCTCCATCCGCTCGCGCCTGTAAGGTGAAGAAAAAGAGAGAGAGGGTGAGAGAGGGAAGGTGAGTTCGGAGGGGGGAGGATCTTGTGCTCCATTCCCTCTCCCCCACCGGTGTATCTCTTCTTCCCCCTTCAATGTATTTCCCTTCCCTTCGGGATGAAGTTCCTTGTATTTAAATCTTCCACCTTTTGGTGGATGAATAAATAGAGAATAGTTGAAAAACACAGTGATTTGCTTCCGTTAGCCTTCGCTCCCCTTTTTCTCCCTATCTTCTACTCACCCATGGTGCTTCAAGGCCTGCTCCTCCATAGCATGGTCTTCGAAGGAACCATCTGAGGGATGAACATTCATAGCCTTCTATGTCGAATATCTGCCCCATTGGGGCTCCTACGAAGTTGTTGCCCGTGAGTCGTGAGAGCTCTTGAAGGCTAGTCCTCGAGCTTTTTTTTCACACTCACATCTGGGTTATCGGACCGCTGTGAGGTCCGCATTCTGAGGTTCACCCCGGAGTAATCCGTTTGGTGTTCCTCTATTTTTCTCTGGTAAACCTCAGTCCGGGGGAGATGTTGCCCAATTTTTGCCAGGAACATGAACAGAAAGAAACAAGAACAAAGATACACAGGAATAAACGAACAAACATGCTCCTTCATGCCGAGAACTGCTCAACTCAGAAAGCCCCTCTTTGAATCAAACACAACTTGGGCTTGAGCTCCTGTGTAGCAACCCTGATAAATTAAATGACTAGAAAGTTTAAATAAATTAAAAATAATAAATAAACAAGGTCAGACCCTATACACTGTTGGGATCGGTGCGAAGGATTCAGAGGGGGGTGAATGAATCCCTCTTAATAAAATTTCTTCCAATTAAACATTACTAATTACGCCCAGTTAAATTCTGTGCAAAGGCAAAGGCGCGGAAGCAATATGGGTTGGTAATTAGCATGAACTGGGTGTTCTCTACGAAGGACAGGAAGATGACAGACAAACACACATTCAGAACTCAGCAGAAAAGACTGATAATAAAACTAGACTTCACCTGACTCACACGAGACCTAAATCAAACGTGCGGCAAGCAAATAAACCACTCACTAGATGAAAGGCCACATCGAGCCTAAGCATGCATCTAGCGAACCACAATAGACAATCAAACCACTGCTGATGAGGGCATCTCACGACACTCCCTCTAGCTTTGGTCGTCTACACACTCTTGATATGGATTGATCATGGTCTCCACTTGTTATCTTCATTTTCCCAGGTTCATTTTATGTATTTTTCTTTTATTGAGTCCTATCTTTTGTATTTTCCTTTATTGAGTCATGTGGTTCTAGTCCATTTCCCTTATTTTGCTTAATTGGGCCTTATTTCCTTAGTTATGGGCCCATAGGATTGAGTCTAGGTTATGCTCGGTCTTTTGTCCTATTGTCAGGGACATTTTGGTCATGTAAAGAGTGGTTGCCTATATATAGGCCCCATCTCTCCACTTGTACTCACTCTTTGGATATTGAAAAAAACCACTTCCTTTTACCTCTTAAATCTCTCTCTCTTACTCTCTTTCCCTCACTCTCTCTCTCACTCTCTCTCTCTCCCAAGGGGAGTTCGCCCCCACCCTCTCTCCTCCTCCCCCCCCCTCACTTACTCCAACCCCCAACCACCTCCACTACCTCACCCACCTCCATTAAGACCCTCCACTTCCCCAAGCCCCTCATTTACTCCCCTCTCTTTGTCCCAAAGCAAATCCTCCACCTCCCAACACAATCCACCACTTCCCCACACAAATCCCACCCCTCCCTAGACCCATTTCAAATTTGAACCTTCCCTCCCTTGCCTTGACCTCCCCTCAACCCCCTCCCTTGAACCAAGTTCGCCCCCACCATCTCCCTCTCACCCCTCTCTCTTGTGCACCCTCATCCTCCACCACCTTCACTAGCAGACCATATTCTCTTCAGCCCCACTTCGCCCCCCCCCCCCACCTCCATCTCCATAGCCTCCAATACCCCTCAAACACCACTCATCTTCCTCCCATAGCCAGTAGAACCACCTTCCACCACTTTCTCTCTTGGCCATTCCCTTCCCCACCACTTCATCTTCCCTTCATTCCCGCCCTGTTTCAGGAAGCAGGATTACAGCACTTGCAGAGGAGGCCACGGTCATCCCTCAACGACTCAGGAGGCGAGGCCTACATTTCTAGATTCTTCTGCAAGTCAGCTTTCAAGGAGAGGTGGTTTCGTCGGCATCCGAGCTCGGTGCTGTCCGCAACCACCATTCTTCTCCGACTGTGCAGAACTTCTCAGACCAGAAGCCAGAGCGGCAGAGAAGACTCTCCCACGACGAACCTTGAAGGAACCAGCCTTCAGGGTCTTCTACAAAGTTCTTCCTCCCCCTATCAGAGTCCAGGAACAGAAGGCGGAATCCCGTTCGGCATCCGACAACCAGAGATACCAATTTTCTACCACAACCACGCCGGTCTGCCTCCTCACAGTCTGTCCCGACCACCGTCCACTTCTCTGGACATCCAGCTCATCTCCGACATCAGAAGACTTCCCCGCTTATTTTGCTGCAAAGTAGACTCGTATACGATTCGAACGAGTCCAGCGGTTCCAGATTTGGAGCTCAGGAGCGACCGTGGCTGCTTCTGCAACCTGCTGTTTCAGACTGAGCTCGGCCAGACACCAGAGCTTCATCCATCTTCCAGTCGCCGGAGCAGTCAGCCCCCAGATCAGAACGTCAACCAAAAATTTAAGCCGCACCCCTCTCCGGTTAGCAATCTTTTGGCGCAAGTCTCATCAGATTCTGAGCTCGGTGGATTTATTGGCTGCATCAACATCGACTCACTGTCCAGAATTACAGAAGCTAGATAGAATCGGCGAAGCTCGGAAACTCGGTTTCCTTTGCATCTCTCCCCACCCCGCTTGGCCGGCTGAAGGCCCCTCCCTGCGTGGAGGTAGTTTTGAATGTACTAAGCATAACCCCCACCCCAAGATCACCCCTCCTGCGTGAGGAGTAGTGCTGTACCGTTTGCAATTTCAGGTCAAGCTACATCGCCGCGGCGATCGGGTGCATACCCTCGCCTCCCGGCGCGCCCTCGTCTCCGATCGGGATCGGTGTCTTCACACCGATCAGGTGAGCTTCTGATACTATCCTTAGTAGCCTTATTCCTGCTAGTTTAGTATTGCTTTGATTGCTCGTCGGCGGTGAGAAGAGGGCTCGAACTTGCATGCTAGTTTGTTAGTGTCCACCGTGGACCGTGAGTGAGTGCCACCAAGCCCCCGCCTTGCGGGCCAGCCACCCATAAAGTTGGGTATCCTAGACTCATTTGGGGTCAGCCCTAGCATTGTAAGTTCATTAGAACAATTGGGTCCCGCCCCGGACCTTCATCATTATCTCCCGGACCCACCGGGTGAACGTGTGAATCGGGTGAGCAAAAATCGTCATCGTGAGAATCATTGAGCGCTTGTATGCTTGCGGGTCTAAGTCCTAGGGTCATCTCATCATATTTAGTGGTCTTTGGGCTGTGCCACATCAAGTGGTATCAGAGCGGTCATAGGCTTGTCCTTACAAGTCTAGTCTTGGGTCACACTAAGTCTTTCTTAGGTGCATTCGCACACCCTTGCATAGCCCACCCGACCTTGCATGACCACCCGTAGTGGAACTCATTATCAAGGCAATCCATCTTCTTCCAATAACACCATGAATCCCAATCCCCAAGGAAATCCCCCTCACAATGAGCATGAGCTTCCCGACCAAATGAGGTTTCTTGTGGACTACATGACCGAAATTATGGGAAGGCTTGACGGTATTACGGCCCGGCTTGAACAACTTGAGGAAAATAGACCTATTCCAAGGGAAGGATATAGGAGAGATCCCCCTCCCCATGTGGAGCCAGCCATAGGAGGACTCCACCTTGACCCCCCTCCCGAACCGGAAAGGGACCCACCCCCTAGAAGGAATGAGAGGCCTCCCCGGGACAACCCGGATGACCAACTAATGAGACTTGTGAAAGTCGATGCTCCCACTTTTGATGGATCTCATCATCCGAGCATCTACTTAGATTGGGAGGTAGCCATGGATCAATATTTTGATTGGTACCCAATGACCGAGGATAGGAAAGTCCGACTTGCAAAGATGCAATTAACCAAACTTGCCAAGACTCATTGGATGAATGTTGAAGCCTTAAGGATAGTTAGGAGGGAAGTTCCAATCACCACATGGGGGGCCATGAAAGACCAACTCAAACTCAAATATGTCCCACCCTCCTACCATCAAAACCTCCTAGATGAATGGCAAGCCTTGACTCAAGAAGGAAAGACCGTTATGGAATACATTGAAAAGTTTGACTACTACCTCCTCAAATGTGGAGTCCAAGAGGACCCCTCCGTCACACTCTCCCGCTTTAGGAATGGGCTTCAATTCCATATCAAAAAGGAACTATTCATGCGTCAAGTAACAACTTTAGAGCAAGCCTACCAAGTAGCTCGGGATGCCGAGAAATTCTCTCGGTACACGCGAATGGTTCCCCCTCGGGGAATGGACCCTAGAGCCATGGCACCTCGGGCCAACCCCCCACCACCCCAAAGAGGTCTCCTTCCTACACCCATGGGAACTCCTCCCACATGGGTCACCCCTCCTAATGCCAATCCACCATTCCGCCCCGCAAGTGGGCCCCTAAACACAACTCCCAATAGGCCCAATTCGACACCCACTCTCCCTCACACTAAGGTGACCCCAAACCATCAAAGTGGGCAGCAATGCTTTAGGTGTTATGGGTATGGACACTTTGCCAATCAATGCCCCACCAAGGGAGCATCAAACTTACTCATAGAGGAGACCAACCCCCAACCCCAAGCTGAATTTGAAGGAGAGATTGAGGTATATGAACCCTCTCTTGAATGGGAGGAGGAGTATGAAAACCACTACATAGAGAGCAACCAAGAACAACCTCCTCCACCCACCAAATCCCACCTCGGGGTGGTTAGATGCACCCTCACTCAAAACCAAGAGCATGATTGGAGAAGAAACACCATATTCCACACCTACATAAGAATAGGGAGCCATATTAGGAAGGTCATATTGGACAATGGAAGTAGTGTGAATGTGGTGTCACCCGACACCGTTAAACTTTTGGGCCTTACCACCTCCCCACATCCCCACCCATATAGGGTAGCATGGATTAATACCACCTCCATGCCCGTTAGTGCCCGTTGCCTTGTCCCAATTACATTCCAATCCTATCAAGGCCAAGTGTGGTGTGATATCCTTCCAATGGAAGTTGGGAGTATCCTTTTAGGACGGCCTTGGATCTACGATGTAGATGCCACCTTCTTAGGAAGAACCAACGCTTGCATCTTCATTCATGAGGGGAAGAAGATCCAACTCAACCCATCTCCACCCCGCACTCTACCTAAGAAGGCCTCTCCCTCCCTTGAGGGACCCACTACCTTTCCCCCCATCCCAACACCAACAAACCCCACCCCATCAAGTCCTAGTCCTAGTAACATCAAAGAGCCTCCTAGGAGCCTACACCTTGTCACTAGGAAAGAGTTTGAGGAAGAAGTCAACCAAGGGGATCAAGTATGTGCCATTGTCATTTGTCTAGGGGAATCCACCCCAACCGATCCACACCCCCTAGAAATTCATCAACTCCTTAAGGACTTCCATGATGTATTTCCCGAGGAGCTTCCGGACAAACTACCACCTATGAGAGATGTGCAACATGCCATCGACCTCGTGCCCGGGGCTACCTTGCCCAACCTCCCACACTACCGACTCAACCCCACCGAGCATGCCGAGCTTCGGAGGCAAATTGAAGAACTCATCAAGAAGGGCTTCCTCCGAATTAGCAAAAGCCCTTGTGCCGTCCCGGCTCTTCTTACACCCAAAAAGGATGGGACTTGGCGCATGTGTGTAGATAGCCGAGCCGTCAACAAGATAACGGTCAAATATAGGTTCCCCATCCCTCGGCTTGATGACATGCTAGATATGCTAGCGGGAGCCACCATCTTCTCCAAAATTGATCTCAAAAGTGGCTACCACCAAGTCCGCATTAGGCCCGGGGACGAGTGGAAAACCGCCTTTAAAACTAAGGATGGTCTCTATGAATGGCTTGTTATGCCTTTCGGCCTTTCTAATGCACCAAGTACCTTCATGCGTCTCATGACCGAGGTCCTCCGGCCCTTCATTGGCATCTTTCTAGTTGTCTACTTTGATGACATCCTCATATATAGCCAATCCAAGGAAGCCCACCTCGATCACCTCAAACAAGTGTGCACCATTCTTAGGAAAGAGAGTCTCTTTGCCAATCCCGAGAAGTGTCATTTCTTGACCAATCAACTAGCCTTCCTAGGATTTATTGTCTCATCCCAAGGAGTATCCATGGACCCCGAAAAGGTCCAAGCTATTCTTGAGTGGCCCGAGCCCAAAACCATTCATGACGCCCGAAGCTTCCATGGGCTAGCCACCTTCTATAGGAGATTCATTCGGGGGTTTAGCACTATCACCACTCCTATCACGGATTGCCTCAAGAAAGGCACATTTGTTTGGACTAGGGCAGCCTCCAAAGCCTTCCTAGAGCTTAAAGAGAAAATGACCCAAGCCCCGGTCCTTTGCCTACCCGACTTTTCAAAGGTCTTTGAGGTCACATGTGATGCTTCCGGGGTAGGGATTGGAGGTATCCTTAGCCAAGAGGGTCACCCGGTAGCCTACTTTAGTGAAAAACTTTGTGAGGCTAGGACGAGATACTCCACATATGACAAAGAGCTTTATGCCGTGGTTCAATCCCTCCGGCATTGGAGGCACTATCTCCTACCCAAAGAATTTGTGATCTTCTCGGACCATGAGGCTTTGAAATATCTCAACACTCAACAAAAGCTCAATGCCCGATGGGTAGAATACATTCAAGCCTACACCTTTGTCCTCAAGTATAAGATGGGTAGTGAGAACCGCGCCGCCGATGCACTAAGTAGGCGGGTAGCCTTACTCTCCACCGTCCAAGTGGAGGTAACCGGATTTGAGAGAATCAAAGGGGAATACCCACATTGCCCCGACTTTGGGACTCACTACAACACCCTTTCCACCCAGCCACTCAAGGAGTATAAGGGGTTCATACTTCAAGATGGATATCTGTTCAAAGGGGATAGGCTTTGCATACCTAGGACTTCACTTAGGGACTTCCTAGTTTGGGAGTTACATAGTGGTGGCCTAGCTGGTCACTTTGGGGTCCACAAAACCATAGAGTTGGTTGAGAGGCAATTCCACTGGCCCAGTCTCAAGAAGGATGCGGCCCACATTGTGGGACACTGCCGCATATGTGCATCCGCCAAGCAAGTAAGACAAAACACCGGGCTTTACACACCACTACCCATACCCGACCAACCATGGGAGGATTTGAGCATGGATTTCATTCTTGGCCTACCAAAGACCTTGCGCAAACATGATTCCATCTTTGTAGTGGTTGACAGGTTCTCAAAGATGGCCCACTTTATCCCCTGCTCCAAGACCTCTGATGCCTCTAGGATCGCCCGGTTATTCTTTGACGAGGTAGTCCGACTCCATGGGTTACCTAAGACTATTGTGTCCGATAGAGATGTGAAGTTCACTAGTTATTTTTGGAAGACTCTATGGCACTTGATGGGGACCCTCCTCAAATTCTCCACTGCCTATCATCCTCAAACCGATGGCCAAACTGAGGTCGTCAACCGAAGCCTTGGGAACTTGCTCCGATGCCTTGTAGGGGATCACCCTGGGAATTGGGATCTCCTCTTATCTCAAGCCGAGTTTGCCTACAATGATTCTGTCAATAGGTCCATAGGCAAGAGTCCATTTGAGGTAATACATGGTTTTAGGCCTAGAAATCCCTCGGATCTCATTCCCCTTCCCCCACATGCTAGAGTGTCAGTCTCAGCTGAGTCCTTTGCACAGCATATCAAAGAGTTGCATGATGACATCCGCAAGCATATAGGTAAAAGCAATGAGGCTTACAAAAGACGGGCCGATGCTCACCGGCGCCACTGTGAATTCCAAGTGGGGGACCCGGTGATGGTGAGGACGGAGCGGCTCCTTCCCGGGCCTGCCTCCAAGTTGAGGGCACGAGGGTCGGGACCCTTTCGAGTTCTACGACGACTTGGCAGCAATGCTTATGAGCTTGACCTACCAGAGAGCTATGGGGTACACCCTACCTTCAACGTGGCGGACCTGGTACCCTACAAAGGCCCCGCGGTGGAACCTAGTGAGGAGCTTGAGCCTTTACCCCCCCTTATGAGAGACACCCCCAGAGGGACTCCACTTTCTAGCTTGAGGGACCGACAAGAGTAGGTAGAGGTAATACTGGATGAGCAGAGTATCATTACAAGGCACAAGGTGTATCAACGCTATCTGGTTAGGTGGAAGAACCGTCCCCCGACCGAGGATGCATGGGTGAGTCGGGAGGATTTGATGCGCCTGGACCCCGACATGATGGAGCAGTACGACAGTCAGGCAGACCCATACTCGACAGGGTCGAGTTCTCCCCACCCCGGGGGATTTGATGAGGGCATCTCACGACACTCCCTCTAGCTTTGGTCGTCTACACACTCTTGATATGGATTGATCATGGTCTCCACTTGTTATCTTCATTTTCCCAGGTTCATTTTATGTATTTTCCTTTTATTGAGTCCTATCTTATGTATTTTCCTTTATTGAGTCATGTGGTTCTAGTCCATTTCCCTTATTTTGCTTAATTGGGCCTTATTTCCTTAGTTATGGGCCCATAGGATTGAGTCTAGGTTATGCTCGGTCTTTTGTCCTATTGTCAGGGATATTTTGGTCATGTAAAGAGTGGTTGCCTATATATAGGCCCCATCTCTCCACTTGTACTCACTCTTTGGATATTGAAAAAAAACACTTCCTTTTACCTCTTAAATATCTCTCTCTTACTCTCTTTCCCTCACTCTCTCTCTCACTCTCTCTCTCTCCCAAGGGGAGTTCGCCCCCACCCTCTCTCCTCCTCCCCCCCCTCACTTACTCCAACCCCCAACCACCTCCACTACCTCACCCACCTCCATTAAGACCCTCCACTTCCCCAAGCCCCTCATTTACTCCCCTCTCTTTGTCCCAAAGCAAATCCTCCACCTCCCAACACAATCCACCACTTCCCCACACAAATCCCACCCCTCCCTAGACCCATTTCAAATTTGAACCTTCCCTCCCTTGCCTTGACCTCCCCTCAACCCCCTCCCTTGAACCAAGTTCGCCCCCACCATCTCCCTCTCACCCCTCTCTCTTGTGCACCCTCATCCTCCACCACCTTCACTAGCAGACCATATTCTCTTCAGCCCCACTTCGCCCCCCCCCCCCCCCCCACCTCCATCTCCATAGCCTCCAATACCCCTCAAACACCACTCATCTTCCTCCCATAGCCAGTAGAACCACCTTCCACCACTTTCTCTCTTGGCCATTCCCTTCCCCACCACTTCATCTTCCCTTCATTCCCGCCCTGTTTCAGGAAGCAGGATTACAGCACTTGCAGAGGAGGCCACGGTCATCCCTCAATGACTCAGGAGGCGAGGCCTACATTTCTAGATTCGTCTGCAAGTCAGCTTTCAAGGCGAGGCGGTTTCGTCGGCATCCGAGCTCGGTGCTGTCCGCAACCACCATTCTTCTCCGACTGTTCAGAACTTCTCAGACCAGAAGCCAGAGCGGCAGAGAAGACTCTCCCACGACGAACCTTGAAGGAACCAGCCTTCAGGGTCTTCTACAAAGTTCTTCCTCCCCCTGTCAGCGTCCAGGAACAGAAGGCGGAATCCCGTTCGGCATCCGACAACCAGAGATACCAATTTTCTACCACAACCACGCCGGTCTGCCTCCTCACAGTCTGTCCCGACCACCGTCCACTTCTCTGGACATCCAGCTCATCTCCGACATCAGAAGACTTCCCCGTTTATTTTTCTGCAAAGTAGACTCGTATACGATTCCAACGAGTCCAGCGGTACCAGATTTAGAGCTCAGGAGCGACCGTGGCCGCTTCTGCAACCTGCTGTTTCAGACTGAGCTCGGCCAGAGACCAGAGCTGCATCCATTTTCCAGTCGCCGGAGCAGTCAGCCCCCAGATCAGAACGTCAACCAAAAATTCAAGCCGCACCCCTCTCCGGTTAGCAATCTTTTGGCGCAAGTCTCATCAGATTCTGAGCTCGGTGGATTTATTGGCTGCATCAAAATCGACTCCATGTCCAGAATTACAGAAGCTAGACAGAATCGGCGAAGCTCGGAAACTCGGTTTCCTTTGCATCTCTCCCCACCCCGCTTGGCCGGCTGAAGGCCCCTCCCTGCGTGGAGGTAGTTTTGAATGTATTAAGCATAACCCCCACCCCAAGATCACCCCTCCTGCGTGAGGAGTAGTGCTGTACCGTTTGCAATTTCAGGTCAAGCTACATCGCCGAGGCGATCGGGTGCATACCCTCGCCTCCCGGCGCGCCCTCGTCTCCGATCGGGATCGGTGTCTTCACACCGATCAGGTGAGCTTCTGATACTATCCTTAGTAGCCTTATTCCTGCTAGTTTAGTATTGCTTTGATTGCTCGTCGGCGGTGAGAAGAGGGCTCGAACTTGCATGCTAGTTTGTTAGTGTCCACCGCGGACCGTGAGTGAGTGCCACCAAGCCCCCGCCTTGCGGGCCAGCCGCCCACAAAGTTGGGTATCCTAGACTCATTTGGGGTCAGCCCTAGCATTGTAAGTCCATTAGAACAATTGGGTCCCGCCCCGGACCTTCATCATTATCTCCCGGACCCACCGGGTGAACGTGTGAATCGGGTGAGCAAAAATCGTCATCGTGAGAATCATTGAGCGCTTGTATGCTTGCGGGTCTAAGTCCTAGGGTCATCTCATCATATTTAGTGGTCTTTGGGCTGTGCCACATCAACTGCACAGATGATTTTTAAGGTGGTTCGGTCCTCCAGACCTACGTCCACCCCACACTCAAACCGGAGTGTGGATTCCGCTGCCAAACAGCTTGAAAACCGCTGGGAGACACAGCTTGCCTACAAACCGCTGACTAACAGCTTGACCGCTGGGCATTACAGCTTTGCCAACCGCTGGGGACTACAGCTTAACCCATCCAGAGGAATCCTCCTCTGCCCGCTGAGCAACACAGCTTGCTGTCCGAGGTATCCACCTCGCCCGCTGAGCAATACAGCTTAGCTTTGCTGACTAACAGCTTGAAACAAAGGTAAAAAAGAAAAACAACATATGGAAAGGACACAACAACAGAAGGCTGTATACGATAAAGCACAAAATAGCTCTCAAAGAGCAAGTTGGTCTGGATCTGATCCAAGAGCCAATAGATAACACATCTTCAAAGAAGTCTTCTCTCTTCTTTTTCACGAACTCTCTATCTCTCTTTTCACTCTCCTTTTTCTTCCTCTGCTAATCTCTCTCTCTCTTTTTCTTTCTCTTTCTCTTCTTCTGGATCATACAGGCTCTCTCTCTACTTCTGCTCTTTTAGATAAGTTCCCCTGCTTCGATCACTCTGCTCACGATCAATTTCTCCAGATGGAGAAGTCTTCTATTATAGCATCAGAGAGGTGGGCGTGTGTCCTCCACAATTCCCACCCAGAGCGCCTTGACCACGTGGCAGCATTTCAGCTCACTGCGTTACACGTGTCACGATCCTGGCACATCCTTCATTCTTGGATCACATGTCCTTCTTAATTTCTTCGAGCAGATATCTTGCAAAGGTTAGAGCACAGAGTTGGTTCGAGATTTAATCTAAGCCTGTACATACTTGATGCACATAATGCAGTATGCATATTAGAAAGTATGTACAATGAAGATGAATGCACGGACATGCCACCAGAGAATGTATAGACTTTGTGTGCAATGTACAAGACGATGTACAGACTTGCTGGCTTGTAATGCGATATGCATATAGGAAAGTATGCACATTGAAGATGAATGCTCGGACATGCCATCAACGAGTGTGCAGACTCTACGTGCAATGTACAAACAATGTGCAGACTTGCTATGCCTAGAGTTTAAGCATGAATGCATGATGCACAAACTATGCGTGTGCACGTGTGGACTTTGAGTGCATGACACTACCTTACGTATGTATGCGGCAGAATGTATAGACTTTGAATGCATGGCAAAGAGTGTGTAGACTTTGTTTTGAAAGATTACACAAATGCCACTGAAGAATGTACAGACGTTGAACGTGTGAAATGCAGTTTGCATCTATCAAAGTATGCACAACGAAGATGAATGCTCAGGCATGCTGTCAAAGAATGTACAGACTTTGCGTGCATGCGCCAAGACGATGTACAGACTTTGCGTGCCTGAAACAAGACAATGTACAGACTTGCTACCTAGCATTTAAGAATCAATGCATCATGTATAGACTTGCTTAAATGATGCATGGACATAACAACAAAGACTGTGCAGACATTGTATATGCATGAAACAACCGAATGTACTGACTATGTATGCATAATGAACATGCATCGACTTCGAAATTAAGCGACTGACGAATGCATCGATGCAGTGTATGCATATGGCAGATATTGAACCGATGCAATGTATGCAGGAGAACTAATAGTGCAGTCTATTTACCAGATCATGCATCGACTATATGACGTGCAACAACAGTTAATGTACCGATGCAAACTACACTTGTTATGCAGGAACTAGAGTTGCACCAATGCAGAGACAAACAATGCAATGAGATGAATGTGCCCACTCTCAAATCAATCAATCAATCATGCTCATAGTGCTTGCTGACATCAAAACAATTCATACTCATAGTGCTTGCTGACATCAAAACCATAGGGGCACAACAATCTCCCCCTTTTTGATGATGGCAACACTATGAGTCACTATGAGACACACAGATCCAAGCTATCTCCCCCTTTGACTTCATCAAAAAGAGAAAAAGTTTGAGAGAGAAAGAATAAGCAGGTATAAAAAGATTGAGATAATATCTCCCCCTTTGACAAATGAAGGCACATAAGAGCTATTCTCCCCCAAAATGAAGTATGCAGGATGAGCACTAGAAGAATAAAATATAAGAGCTCCCCCTATCAATATGAATGAATGACTACTCTCCCCTTAAATGCAAATGACCCAGAACTCCCCCTGAAGTGCATGAATGAATTTTGGTTAACCAAAAGCAATCTGAAATCTGCCACCACAAGAAATCCAAAATAATAATGGTTGTGGCAGCACACAAATGCATGGACAGAATAAAGCAGGTGGAAAAGCCACAAAACCAGAGATGGTTACAGAAACAAGATGGAAGATTCCAACAGTGTGGAGAGTAGATCAGTTGATGATAAGAATGAAAATGTAGTTAAGGGTAGGGGTGAGAAATAGTCATAGCACAGTACATCTCAAGGAATCAATCAATTGATAAGAGAGGATTGTCAACAACGTGCCTGTTGAACAAGTTGTCAGGGGTGAATCAGATCATGAGGGATTTTAAGGCATGCACCAATACAATAAGTCTTAACATGAATAGACTCTCCTATCATAGAGGGTTATGAATTGGCAACTTAACCAACCTGATTTAATTATGATGTATACCAAATTTGTCAATTAAACTCAATACTTATATCTGAATTCAAGTTTTAATAAAGGTGAACCAAATAATCAGATAACACTCAGGACAAATCATCTTTATCTTACACGCATGATCTCAATGACTCCTTTAGGAGTTACACAGATTAGTATTGAGATTAAACACTTTTACAAGAGCATGAGTTGACAGAGTTTGCAAGATATTTTCATTTGAAGCACATTATACTTTTCCTGAGCAATTTAAGTTTATCAACACCTTTTTACGTGAGGCACAACACATCTCAGGTGAAATGACCCAGTTACTCAGTGTGATAACTGTCATTGTCTCTCAACATTGAGACCAGAGTTAGCAATAGAAATATCTTTTTACGTGAGGAGACACCTTGATTAGAGGCCAGACTCCCCAGTTACTCAACACACACATGCCATTGCTTTATCAGGTTTTTCAATAAATTTTCACCAAAGATAACTATGGTACTTCATGACGTAGGTTTACTCTATTTCATTGATAGAGAACCCAGTTTCTCAGTGACCAAGTCATTGCTCTGAATGCAATTTTTTCATTTAGTCAACATTTTTCAGGTTAATGTTTAAAAACAATACTCATTCTATGTGTCTCTACCAAAGTAGCCTTGATCTCATATTTTCAGAATTCAGATGAATGAGTCTAGATATTTTATGACATGGGTGGTTAAAAATTATTAAACCTTATGATTCAGATACTTTCAATCATTCAAATTCAAATCTGAGAATACATTAGGCTTATACCAATTTGAATCAGTGGACATTCTTAACTCTGTATGATAGAAGTTTCTTCTCAGGTTTCAGACATATAAACAAGGTACACAACTTAGATTTCTCAACTCAGTCCAATCAATGCAACTGAACAACTTATCCACACCAGATCACAGAATTCAGCTATGAAAGAATTTGAACATATTTTCAAGGATTTCAGCAGTTGATTAGTCAAAAGAGAAGAATTCGAGTGAAATACACAGAAGCAAGAGAGGAATTCACATATTTGGACATGAAGAGTCTGGATTGAAAAGGATTAATAGGTCAAAAATGCTCTTCCTGCCTGGATGCAATGGGTCATCTTATTAAACGAATTTTCTGAAAGACATCCATCTACTCCCCCTGACTGAATGCAGTGTATTCAATGAAAACCTAACACACCAAGTTCAGACATTACTACCCTCTTCCTGACATTATGATGCACCGACCTTCATGCTATTTGAACACAAGATGCACGGACTATATGCAAGACATGCAACTATCTATACTCAGTGCAATACATGCATGAATTTGAAACATCAACTATGCAAAGCATGCGTATGACACTCAGTTGTGCATAACAATTGTTCAAACATCAGAGCATTCTTTATTCAGAAATCAATGACAGGCTGACACAGGATAATTTTTCAAACAATCCAACTCTCAAAGCAGAATGAAATCAACACACATGAATATGAAAGTGAACCGAATAGCTAGACAGGAAGGGTTCAAGAGGTGAACGACTAGTGAGACTCAAATACTCCCCCTGTCTAGATGCAATGAGTTATTCCTTTTTGGATTTTTCAATTTAGATGATATGCAATGCATCACACTATATATATGCACTATGCAACGAGACTGGTCATGATCAGCAAGAACATCATGCGAAATCAATCAATTTTTCAAAAGGTTTCAATTAAGCACAGATAGATTAATCTGATATGCAAGCATCTGAAGTAAACAATTTCTGATAAAAGAATTTAGAACAGATTTTTAGAACTGACCTGAATAGTGCAATCCTAGGGGTTTCATTCTTGAGTGCCTTGGATTATTAACCCCTTTATTCATCAACTTCCAAGGCACACCTGCAAGGTAAGATCAATTTGCGAATTTGGGGACCCAAAGACTCTTGGGTCTTATTAGTTGAGTGACACCTCTAGCAGGTGCACTACAGGGTTTCCAAGTCTTCCTATCATCAAAATTCAAATCATGGCAGTTATTCATGATATGTCCCATTCTCCCACAATAATGACAATTAATGGCAGAGTTCAAATTCCTTTTGACAGGATGAACATGAAATTTTTGTGAGTGGACATTCGTTAAGATATTTCTACCATGCAAATTGGTGTTCCTTTTAACATGCCAACACTCAAAGGCTCGATGACCAACTTTACCACATTCAAAACATACAGGAGTTTTTCTATTAAAGACAGTTTTCTTCTCAAGGATATTCTCAGGTTTTGAACTCCTTTTTCCTCCCTGGGCATGCCAACAGTGAGCTGCAACATGGCCCAGCTTCCCACACTGGAAGAAATGGATCTTCTTCTTCTTATTGAATGCATGGGGTTTTTCATGAATAATCTTAGCACTCAATTCATCTTGAACCATTATTCTACATTCGTGCATATGATGACCAGATATGCCACAGTAATGACATGAGGTGATTCTTGTGTGTGCATGTGACTAGATGGGGAAATGTTTTGTACTATGCACTTGATCATGAGGTCTAACAGAGTCAGAAAAGCCTTAACAGCAATAGTTGAGAGTTTGGTTTTCCTTTTACTTCCAGCCTTTTTCTGATTACTTTCATTCTTCAAGTTTTTATCCTCATTTTCAGTTCTCTAAACAGTGAATTGGAAAACTGATGAAGTAGAAGCTTTATCTTGTTCTGAGCTTTTAACAAAAACATTTTTCATTTGATTCCCTTCAACCTTCTTCGTAACTGGAATGTAACCCAATCCCTCTTTCTGGACATTCACATTTACTCCAAGCACTTTATTCAGATTAATCTTTCCTTTTACAAATCTTGACAAGAAGTCCTTTAGGTCTTCAATTTCAAAGTTAACAGTCACAATGTTAGCTTCGTATTTGTTTAGCTCAGATTCACACGCAATCAGCTGCTGTTGCAAAGCATCATTCAGGTTCTTCAGAGTTTCATTTTCTTGTTGAACCTTTATTTTATTGTTGTTCTCATTTTCCTTCACAACTGATTTTCCTTTTTCAAATGACAACCATCTTTAAGAGAAAACAGTATTAAGAACCATTAGCTTTTTATTTTGGTCTTTAAGATACATGTTTTCTTCAATCAGCTTATCTTGAAATTGATCATTTTCCTTCTTCTGAGCCAGCAAGGAATCATTTTCTTCTTTCAAGGAAGTGATTAAGTTTTTCTGCATATTATCATCAGAATCTAAGTCTTCGATCAATTCCTTTAAGAATGCACATTCATTGCACGAACCCTTATCTTCAGTTGAACAATTATTCAGGTTCTTATCTTCAGATTTTAACACGTCCAGCTCTCTTTTCAATTTCCTTTTCTCAGAATTAATTCTGTCATACTCGATCAACAAATGTTCATTCAATGCCACCAAATCTTCAAATGAAAAGTTAACAATGTCAGAGTTTACCTGTGACAAAGTTTCTTCAATTTGAATCTGATCTTCTTCTGAAGCCATGAGGCATTTCACTTCGTCCCAGCTCCTGCTGACTGCTAACATCTCGACCACTTCGGAGGCACTGCAGCATTTGACTATACAAGGAAATTTATCAATATTTATCGCCCTTTTGATTAGGTCCAGGACCCTCTGATTCTCAGAGAATTTTAGTCTGTCTGAAGTTTTCCATAAGGATTTATACTTTGGAACTTCATAAGAACTGTGTGCAATGATCATCCACAGATCTGGATTAGTCTGCATCACATATTCCCTGAACTGATTGAGCCAGTTATAAAAACCTAGACCCTCATATTTCGGGAGATCAAACATCAGAGACATCCTCAGATTAAATCACAAACTTAAATGTAGAAGGGATCGAAAACAATGATAAGAACACTCATCAAACCAAAACGCACCGAAACCAAATCCAGGAACGGATCTGCAGGTCGTGTGACCCTCTATGCAGACAACCGCTCTGATACCAATTGTTAGGATCGGTGCGAAGGATTCAGAGGGGGGTGAATGAATCCCTCTTAAAAAAAATTCTTCCAATTAAACATTACTAATTATGCCCAGTTAAATTCTGTACAAAGGCAAAGACGCGGAAGCAATATGGGTAGGTAATTAGCACGAACTGGGTGTTCTCTACGAAGGACAGGAAGATGACAGACAAACACACATTCAGAACTCAGTAGAAAAGACTGATAATAAAACTAGACTTCACCTGACTTACATGAGACCTAAATCAAACGTGCGGTATGCAAATAAACCACTCACTAGATGAAAGACCACATCGAGCCTAAGCATGCATCTAGCGAACCACAATAGACAATCAAACCACTGCACAGATGATTTTTAAGGTGGTTTGGTCCTCCAGACCTACGTCCACCCCACGCTCAAACCAGAGTGTGGATTCCGCTGCCAAACAGGTTGAAAACCGCTGGGCGACACAGCTTGCCTACAAACCGCTGACTAACAGCTTGACCGCTGGGTATTATAGCTTTGCCAACCGCTGGGGACTACAGCTTAACCCATTCAGAGGAATCCTCCTCTGCCCGCTGAGCAACACAGCTTGCTGTCCGAGGTATCCACCTCGCCTGCTGAGCAATACAGCTTAGCTCTGCTGACTAACAGCTTGAAACAAAGGTAAAAAAGAAAAGCAACATATGGAAAGGACACAGCAACAGAAGGCTGTATACGATAAAGAACAAAACAGCTCTCAAAGAGCAAGTTGGTCTGGATCTGATCCAAGAGCCAACAGATAACACATCTTCAAAGAAGTCTTCTCTCTTCTTTTTCACGAACTCTCTATCTCTCTTTTCACTCTCCTTTTTCTTCCTCTGCAAATCTCTCTCTCTCTTTTTCTTTCTCTTTCTCTTCTTCTAGATCGTGCAGGCTCTCTCTCTGCTTCTGCTCTTTCAGATAAGTTCCCCTGCTTCGATCACTCTGCTCACGATCAATTTCTCCAGATGCAGAAGTCTTCTATTTATAGCATCAGAGAGGTGGGCGTGTGTCCTCCACAATTCCCGCCCAGAGCGCCTTGACCACGTGGTAGCATTTCAGCTCACTGCGTTACACGTGTCACGATCCTGGCACATCCTTCATTCTTGGATCACGTGCCCTTCTTAATTTCTTTGAGCAGATATCCTGCAAAGGTTAGAGCACAGAGTTGGTTTGAGATTTGATCTAAGCCTGTACATACTTGATGCACATAATGCAGTATGTATATTAGAAAGTATGTACAATGAAGATGAATGCACGGACATGCCACCAGAGAATGTATAGACTTTGTGTGCAATGTACAAGACGATGTACAGACTTGCTGGCTTGTAATGTGATATGCATATAGGAAAGTATGCACATTGAAGATGAATGCTCGGACATGCCATCAACGAGTGTGCAGACTCTGCGTGCAATGTACAAACAATGTGCAGACTTGCTATGCCTAGAGTTTAAGCATGAATGCATGATGCACAAACTATGTGTGTGCACGTGTGGACTTTGAGTGCATGACACTACCTTACGTATGTATGCGGCAGAATGTATAGACTTTGAATGCATGGTAAAGAGTGTATAGACTTTGTTTTGAAAGATTGCACAAATGCCACTGAAGAATGTACAGACGTTGAACGTGTGAAATGCAATTTGCATCTATCAAAGTATGCACAACGAAGATGAATGCTCAGGCATGCTGTTAAAGAATGTACAGACTTTGCGTGCATGCGCCAAGATGATGTACAGACTTTGCGTGCCTGAAACAAGACAATGTATAGACTTGCAACCTAGCATTTAAGAATCAATGCATCATGTATAGACTTGCTTAAATGACGCATGGACATAACAGCAAAGACTGTGCAGACATTGTATATGCATGAAACAACCGAATGTACTGACTATGTATGCATAATGAACATGCATCGACTTCGAAATAAAGCGACTGACGAATGCATCGATGCAGTGTGTGCATATGGCAGATATTGAACCGATGCAATGTATGCAGGAGAACTAATAGTGCAGTCTATTTACCAGATCATGCATCGACTATATGACGTGCAACAACAGTTAATGTACCGATGCAAACTACACTTGTTATGCTGGAATGAGAGTTGCACCAATGCAGAGACAGACAATGCAATGAGATGAATGTGCCCACTCTCAAATCAATCAATCAATCATGCTCATAGTGCTTGCTGACATCAAAATAATTCATACTCATAGTGCTTGCTGACATCAAAACCATAGGGGCACAACATACACAACCCCCCTGACATCCTTATAAGTCTTACAAAAAGAACTCATGAACCCTACCCCAGTATTATAATAAATTTAAGAATAACATGTTATTTTTATGTAAGCATTGAATGCACAACATAATTTTAATTGAATTAGGAATCATTAAATCTCGAAGAAAATATCAATTTATATTTTATTACTAATTTAGAAAACTTAATATTCCACGTCTACTATATTATAATTTTATTAGAAGGATATATATACAAGATTTAAATACATTAAAGATAAAATAAAGGAGGTAGAATGGATATCTATACAATTTTAGTTAATTAAGGGTCAGAGGAAAAAGGTTGAAAAATAATAAATGACAACATTTATTTGGTCGTTATTTGCAAATTAGTCATAGGTATTATAGAAATAATAGGGATATATATATAATATCGGTCTTTTGAAGGTTAAGAGAAAATGTCACAAATCAAATGACGCCCTTTGCCATGGGCGTGTACTATGTATAAAACGACTTAATACAAGTCGTTATTTTATAAAAAAATGAATAGTGCCATTTTTTTAAAGAAAATTTTGGAAAACTAATTACACGGAAAAATAGAGAAAAATGGAAAAACTTACCCCTAAAATTTCTCAACTAGATCACATCAAATAAAAAAAGATAAAAATCCCGAAAGATTGTTACGCTTTAAATTAAACATTAACTAACGAGAATCTCTTAAACATATATGTCTAACTAGGAAGTGTTGTGTTTCGGAAAGGTAAGTAAATGAAAATCCTAATGCTATTAGTACTTGAACTAGGAAGTTTGATTCCCAATCGAATTCAACACCCATTGGGTTCACAAAACCCTATAAATACCCCCTTTTATAACCTTCTGTCCCTACTCCTCAAACATAACGAGTTGCTACTACTAAGCCTCTCTTCTATCGACCAGAAGCAGAATAACAACACCTTCTTCTTCCGAAAGGTTGCTTCTGTCGTGGTGTACGTGAAGAACGTGAAGTTCTTCAACTTTTCTTCTTATTCCTTGTTTCTACTGCGCAGAAGGGGGACTGCTGCGTACTGCTGCCTGTGACAAGAAGCATCTTACTGCTTCTTATTATTCTTCCACGGTTACTGCTGTTAGAACGATTGTAGCTGCCATATTCTTTTGTCAGCTTAGTTCTGTCAACCAAATGGACCAAAGGAGGTAGGTGTTCTCTCTGACAGCTAAACTCAATTAACAAGGATAATACATACTCCTATGATCATAACAACATGCTTATATCTCATGTTCGAGTTCATAGTCTCTGGTTTCTCATAGGTCTTCTCGATATCAAGCTAAAGTAATTAATATTAAACCTTAATATAACCTATGCATGTGTATACCATATTCTTTTGATGCATCTGTAGGTGTTCTCTCCTCATGCCAAAGATTATAATTAGATTAAACCTCACATGATATTTCTACATGATTTTACTACATGATTTTTTTAGTGTTTTGATTTAATACTATAGAAGTTAGTTATTGAGTTTTCGCCTTAATAGCATGTTCGTGGGTATCGGAGTCTCCTTTGACCATGAAAATTTATGGGCGTACTAGTGAGATGGAGATCGAGATAGTGAGAGTGGTTACACCATTTTTCGTGCCTCCTATCTCAAGATCTCCCATCTCTCAACAAAAAATTATTTTGAACGTCCGATTAGGTAGAGTTTTTCGAGCCCGTCATTTTAATATATAGAACGCGTGATTCTGCCGTGTATACGTCGAGAACCGGAGGTTTGAAGAAGGTAACACATTTGATTTATAAATGACGACAAGTCAAATCCTTTTGACGACATAACGCAAAGTCGTTAAATTATATATATATATATATATATATATATATATATATATATATATCTTGTAATTATATCATTAAAAATTCATATCTATTAAAATATGTAACAGAAATTTATAAAAATTATATATCTGGAATTCTCATATTTTTCTCCTAATTATCATATATTTTATTTCTCTAAATTATTTTAAAAAATAAATGTGTCTTTGAATATATATTTTTGAAATTATTCAATTAAATAGATATTGACGTGAATTCTTGTTAAATAAATTAAGTTGAAAATCATAAAATTAACGTCCCTCCAAGTGGACGCTAATTAATAAATGACACAACACACGGACATCAATTAAAATAACTTTATTTAATTATAGTTAATTATAGAATTAGATGGACGTGAATTCTATAATTAACGCATTCATGTTCTCACTGTTTTCTTCCGGTTTTGACCCATACCTCGGGTCTTTTGGCAGTCTCATCTCACGTCCGTAGATGGAGCCCCTTTTTCATGATTGGTTCACGTTATACACCTCAACTCTCGGTGACATACGAGTCCTCCGTTGGACATTCTGTTCCTTCGGACTGACAAGTTAGTCATTAGGACCTCCGTAAGTCTCTGCTAGCCTTGGATTCCCTCAAGGCAGAACCCTAAAAATCTCAAGATCCGATCCGTGTCACTTTGGTTTCCCGTTAGTCTTGACACTCTACTCCTTTTTGGAATCTTCTTGTCATCAATTCGAGAACATAACCCTATGACTCTGTATTTGGCCAAATCTGATTCTGAAACATTAAGGGCTGTGGGTTCGTGACTTTTCAGTGCCAGGTAGGACGGAAGTCCAATTCTGTAAACCATGGTAATTCTAGGTGTGGCATTGCAACAAACTCTGTACATCTGTTATATTCTGTTATTCTATTATATCTGTTATTCTGTAAACTCTGTTATTTCTGTTAATTCTATTATTCTGATAATTTATTGCTCGGTTATTTTGATAATTTAGATATTCTGCTTTATTGCTTATATTTATTGGAACTCTGTTATATTCTGGCCAATTCTGAAGTTATGTTCATCCGAGTAACTGTCCTTGTTATATTCTGATAGCTTGTCATTGACTCTGCATGGGAATTCATCCCTATTTCTCTTGAGCTCATAACTGCCTTTGACTTTAATATTCATCTTTCCTGTTAGATCGATCATCATGATTTTCTAGTTCCATGCATTGCATCTTCATGAACATGTTAATTGGCTAATCACTTATATTCTACTTGATGAGAGATGTAATTCCTACTGAGCGTTTCGCTCACCAGCCTATCTTTAACGTTTTTCAGGTAACGACATTGAAGATAGTCCAACAGATGGGGAGTGGCAAGAGTGATGAGCGAAATGGAGAATCGTGTCGGTGTCTTTCTTTGAGTCTCGTCCTGTTATTTGAGTCCTTTCTCTTTATTAGAGTGTAATAGTGAGTCCTTTCTTCACTTATGTAAGTTGATTCAAGGTATGTAATTCGAATATTTGAATATCAATAAAGGTTAAATTGGCCCACATTGTCCAGGTTGTAATTTCGTATCTTATGTTCGCTCTGATTATTCACGACCGTATCACTGCCACGTTCCGAACTACACGTTCCGCTGTTATCGGTTCGGACGTGACAGTTTGTGGTATCAGAGCCTAGGTATAGTAAATCCTAGGTCTTGACTATAGGTTGCCATCAGTTCTAGGTTCAACACCATTATTACCTGGTGAGATTGGGTAGAACCTTGGGTTAAGAGCTAAAAATGAAATTAAAATACTAATAAGATTAGCTTATGAAGATAGCTTAGTAAAATTTCACGAGAATTACTTGATAATCTTACATGAGATTGTTTGTATCTTGTAGAACTAGATAGATAACAATGTCCGCCGAGCGTGCACAATGGCGGCAGATGCAAAGGACAGTTCAGGGCTTGACTTAGGCTCTTTAGCGAGTAGCCGAGGGTGGAGCCAATCGTGGAGCTGGAAAGTTGCATCGTGAGTTCCGGAGCCTCAATCCCCCAAGATTTAGTCGAACTCATGATCTTGATGTGGTAGAAGATTGGACTAAAGAGATGGAAAGACTCTTCTGAGTAATGCAATGCTCGGATCAAGATTTCAACTAGAGAAGGACGCAAGGGCTTGGCGGGAGTCCGTAGAAGCCACTTTGCCAAACATTCAAGTAACTTCGGTAGAATTTTTAGAACACTTCAACGAGAAGTATTTCTCAGAGAGAGTTCGGGAGAGAAAGGCAGGAGAATTTACCTTGCTCAAACAAAGAAGCATGTCTGTGACAGAATATGAGGCTCAATTCTCGAGGTTATCACGGTATGCACCTCATTTAATCATGACGGAAAAGATGAAAGCTAGGAGGTTCTTGAATGGGTTAAGATTACAATATATACCCCAATTAGCACCGATGGATATCCAATCATATGCCGAGATGGTTAAGAGAGCTCAGCTATTGTAAGACGCTATGGAATTATCTGACAAGGTCAAGGCACGAATGGAAAAGAATAAAGTAGATAATGGCAATAAAAGGTCTAATGATGAGAATAGAGTTCCGAACGGTAAGAAGCCCGTTGCATCCCATAGTTCGTGCTTGGTTTCAATGATATCAAAACGATTGTGTTTGTGTGTGTATGTGTTTCATTGAGCAACATGTTTTATATCTTGATTTGATGAGTTGAAAGATGGAGTCAATGTTTACTCTTGAAAGCCATGTGAACTCTCGGTGTTTAAGGAACTAATGTTATATTTATGTTAGTTTATAGGAACACAGCTTCATGGCTCATACTTGGAATCTTAAGGAGTCCATCAATGAAGTCCTTCTTCTTAAAGGATCAAAATCCATGATTCATGTTTGGAAATCAAAGGAGTGCATCAATGAAGATCTTATTGAAAAAGGGAGTTGACTAACTCATTGTATTGTATTGATTCTTCTACATTTCATTCATTTCATCTAATAGCTTTTCAAAGTCTTGGTTGGATATTTTCATGCATTTTCTTCATAAGATTTTTGGGCTTGAAATATTCATACAAGACTTCATGAGAGTTGGTTCCATATTGCTCATGCATTGGATGAATGATTGGTCATGTGTACTATGTTCTAAAAGCTTGAGTTAATGACTTACTGTATGAAAGAATTGCATGAAGATGGCTTTTCTGAACAAGGCTTCATTTGGGTCTCAATCAAGGAGATTGTGTTCATTTAACACACCTTTCTAATTGAATGATAGTGACATATCATTCATAGAGTTATTGTGATTTCAATGTATGGTTGTTTCAAAAAAAGATCTCTTGTTTGTATCAATGCTCCTCGTGAGATAATGCTTCATGAATGTTAGCTTTTAATCAACAAGAATGCCATTTGAATGAATGTGGTTCCATGATATTATGCATGCTTTGCATTTGGTATATTTGTTAACACTTGTGTGATGAAGCATTTTGTTGTTGAAGATTTGGTTGCCTTGTGACTGAATGGTTAAGCTCCTATGTCATTTTATTTGATTAAGTGAGAGATTCATGTTCATCATATCAAATCCTTGTCAAATGGTGAATATGTTTCTGATGGTTGAATTGAGAAGTCAATTACATGCTTGAATGTGTTTAATGATGTATTTTTATGTTAACTAGTTCAAAGAGTTGATGCTTGGTTCATGAGTTTTGATTATCATCTAACTTCTTAGTTTATCATGTTTTTACAGGTTCAATGATGGTTTTTAAACCCTCTCATGTCAAGTGGATGATGGTAACATCTAACCATTTCTATGCTAAGTTCCGGGTCGTTTTCATGAACATATTTCATGAGGTTGCATTGCATTGGAAGTGTTTTATGCATCCTTAAAATGAGATGTTTGAGCCTTTACAATGTGCTTAATGATTTCTCATAAATCTTGTTGAAATGTGGTTTAGATGGTCTTAATACTTTGTGGAATTCATGGTAATTAATTCTTGATTTTTGGGAATTTTTCCGGCACTTTATCGGGGCTAAAACCACATTTTTTGACCCTCTGCTGAAGGGGTCGACCCCCCTTGGGCTGGATGCCCAGCCACTGCATGGGTCGACCCCTGGGGTCGACCCACTGCAAGGGTTGACCCATGGGGTCGACCCCTGTAAACTTAGCTCTTTTTTTGGCCCCGGCGCAGCCTGGTTGCCGAGGGTCGACCCCAAGGGTCGACCCCTTCCGATCGGAATTTGCGAAAGTTTTTAAAACCCTTTCAAACATTACCATACTATCCCCTATTAGTTTCTATTGTTATTAAGGTGTTTTTAACATGTATTAGGAGGGTTTTATGAGTCTTTTCCCCACCCCTTGAGTTGCTTATATAAGAGTTACGAATTTGGGAGTTGATTAACCCTAATGCTCATTTGTTCATTCGTATAGGTGAAGAAAAGGGGAGAACGTGGTGGAACTCTTACAAGGAGGAGATCATCTACTTCCGTGAAGATTTGGAGATCGTGGAAGAAGAAGAAAAGGTGCGGATCAAAGAGAGGATCAAGAGGACGTAAGAATCGTCTTCATCCGGCTTCCCTCCAACTCGTGGTTCAAGGAACATCATCAACCGGCCTTGAAATACAAAGGGGGACTACTTCTATGTCTTCTATCAGTTCTTTGTGATGTGTTCTATAATCTATATTTTGGGTTTGTGCATGCTTGAATATTTGTGTTTATTTTCTGAACACTAGAGATATTTGTGTGTGTGACCGTTTGTGTATACGGTCGTGTTTGATCGCCTTCGTGCGATCGTGTTTGTGTCATTATGCTGCGGTTGTTGCAGCGTGTGTGTGTGTTGTGATCCGGTCGTCGGATCGTGTGTGTGTTTGTGATCCGGTCGTCGGATCGTGTGGGAGACTTCGTCTCTGTCTGTGTATGTGTTGGGGCGTGTCCCCGTGTGTGTGCGGGCGTCATCCCGTGTGTGTTTGGAGCGTCGTCTCCGTTTGGGGATTTATCTCCGAGTGAAGCCTCACCAGGTTTGGTGAGGGGTGGACGTAGGGAGCCCGTCGTGGTCCCGAACCACCTTAAAAATCCTCGTGTCTTGTGGTTTGATCTTTGTGATTGTGTGCTTCGCTATCTTATCTATTTATGCAATCGTGTGAGCTCGGTGAGATTGAGTGAATTAAGTTTAAATCTGTTTAGATTAATTTCCTCAATCTTATCAATCTTGTTAATTCCGCTGTGCGCTAGTTTATGTTTTTAATCGGACATAGTTTATAGTAGTAGGATCTATTCACCCCCCCCCCTCTAGATCCGTGTTCTTGCACTACGGGACCCAACAATTGGTATCAGAGCGAGGCTCTACTGTCCCTAGATCTCACGATCTACAGAGTGATCCTAGTGCATTCTACAATCATGAACTTTTCTGTTGAGCACATGTCAATGAATTGCCTTCCTATTCTTAATGGTTCTGATATTACTTCATGGATAGGTAAAATGTGTGGACTGATCAATTTAATTAATCTTAATCTTTGGAAGTTGATTTATGATGGTCCTCACATATTACCCCTTGATGAGACCAAGTGGTCTAGTCAAGATAAATTGAAGAACCATGAAAATGTCATTGTCTTAAGTTTATTGAAAAGTGCCATTGATACTCATATGTTTCCATTTGCTTCATCTTATAGAACGGCAAAGGAGCTTATAGATCAGTTGATCAAAGCTCAAGAGATGGAAGGATAAAATTGTCTCATGGCCGATAATGATGATCAACTCAATGAAGAAAATTATGATGAGGTACATTCTGAATCCGAAGAACTCTCTATTGAGGAATGTCAAATGGCATATGCTACGCTGTATGATAAATGCAAGAAACTCAAATCTAAAAATAAAACCTTGAAAAGGAATATTAATGAGAATGGGCATGCTAATTCCTCCTGTAAGAACTGTAAAATCTTGGAGTCAAAAATTGAACATCTGCAAGAACAAAATGAATCTCTTGAATCAAAAATTGAATTATTTTCAGAAGAGATTTCCTGTTTGAATGAAGATGTTGAAATGGCTAGAAAACTTAACACATCTTTTCAAATTGAAAATGAGTGTGATGAGCTGTGTGAGCAAAATACATTCCTCATGTCTAAAATCTACATACTTGAGAAAAATGAAGAATATCTTAAGAACAAGCTAGCTTCTTTGTCTGATGATGATAAAATATTTGAAAAGCTACTTGATTCTGAAATTGATAGCAAAAGCATCATGAATGAAAATGGATATCTTAAAAAGAAAAATGGTGCCATGTTAATTCAGAATTCCTTACTTGAGGGAAGATTGAAATGCTTTGATAAGCTTGAATAAGAAAATTCCTTGTTGAAATCTAAGAATGAACAATTGCTTGTTAAGATTTCAAAGTTTGTTGAAACTGAAAAAGTTCTTGAAAACTTAACTGAAAAACTCTATGCCATGAATGATGAAAATAAGGAAATCTTGAAAGAGAATGAAAACTTGGAATCTGTGAATTGCCTGCTTAATGAGAAAATCCTTGCATGTGAAAAAGAGACAAATGATTTGAAAAATGACTTGTCTAGATTTGTCAAAGGGAAGGAGAACTTAGACAAAATGCTAGGTGTCAGGGTGAACTTTCAAAAATAGGGTCTTGGATACACCCCGGTCAATAAAAAATCTTTTGAATCAAAAATCAAAATCTCTTTTGTTCATGCCTCCGACGTTCCTAGCACCTCCAAAACACCTCCTCCCGTTGCTCAAGTGAAAATCTCTGAAAATGGTTTTGATAAAAAGAAAAATCTCAACAAAAAGTATTCTATGTCAAATAGATCTCAAAAATCAAAGTTGAATGTTGAATGCTTCTATTGTGGCATGTTTGGACATGTGATGGATGATTGTGTTGTCATGAAAGAGGACGACAAACTTACATGCAAAAAGAAAAATGTCTCATGCTTTTATCATCACAAACTTGGCCATGTCATGAATGATTACTTTATCAAACAAAATGATAATTATCGTGTCATGAATACTAAGTTGAACTTTCAAAGAAAATTCAGAACTGAACATGCTTCCAATACTCAAGGGTCTTCATCTTATAAGAGAAACTTGTTCACAAACACTTATGCAAACAATGGAAAGTCATTCCATAGACCCACATCTCCTTGTTGCTTTCATTGTGGGAAGTACGGACATCTTATGAAAGAATGTTAGTTTTTGCAAACAGAAAATTTCTATGCTTCTAGAATGCATGCTAGGTCTAATTTTGCTAAATCTAGACCTTTTGAAAATAGAAGATGGAATGGATTTAAAACTTCCTTTACTCCAAAAAGGAAGTCTTTTGGTAAAGATGCTTCTCCTCAATGCCTTTATTGTGGAAACCATGGACATGCTATTGAGAATTGCAGGATCATGAAGAATGATGATGTTGTAGCAATGAAAAGGAAGAAAGTATTTGGTGGCAATGCTACCAACCTCCAGGGACCCAAAAAGACTTGGGTGCCCAAATCTGTTGAATGAATTATTTTGGATGCAAGTGTGCCTTGAGGTAAATTAATAATGAAAGGGGTTCCAATAAAATGGAACAAGGTACACTCATATGGTAAAACCCCAACTTTGCTCCTTCACTGTGATGATTTTGATGTTTTGGAATGAGATCTTGGTGTGTTCTCATGTTATGCTCTAAATTCTTCACAAGCCACATATGTCTTCAATGGATGAATATTTGGTATATCAAATGGTGGTTAGAGAGGGTTGGACTACGTTCAACTGGATACTTCCACTAAGCGTTATGGTGGTCTTCGGACCTATGTTCTCCGCCTATTACCAAAATTCAGAAATTGAATTATTTGGCTTATAAGGAACCTTGTGTTTTGAATGAAATCAATTTGCCTTTGATTTGCATGTGCTTTCAAATTGAATTTGAAAAACCTTCTTGTTTCAAAAGGGTAAAATTTTGGAACTGTGAAATTACTTGATCAAATGTAACAATTGGTATTGAATGTTGACCATGGCTTATTTTAAAGCTCATTGACCGTGTGTGATTGATTTGCTAAATTGATAAGTTGTTTGACATGTTTAGAAATCTACTCTTTTCAATAGATGTTCAAACACTTATCTTGCTCATTTGTCAAATTTTGTGTGAAATCTATTGGACACTTGGTTATTTGCATATTCACACATGCAGGGCGTATCATGTTCAAACTAAAGCTTATGTCTCATGAAATATTATCTTTGAATGATCATGGTTGAACATTTGGGTTCTAAGGGATATGGCTTTTCATGATGAAATCTAAAATAAATTGCTCATGATTGAGTGTCAAATTCAATGAAAATCTATCTCATGCATTCACCTGCTTCATGCTTTTCTTAAATGCTCACGTCATTACAAAAACTGAAAACTTGCATAAAAAGAATGCATTGACATTTTTGTATATACATACTATGCATATAAAATGACAAAAAGATGCATATTGCATATTCATGCATATAGAGCATATGCATATATTTCATGATAATCGCATATCTTGACTCGTAAATACTTGCATGTATGTTTCATGAATCCTTGCATGCTTGTAAGTATTTACCCTATGAAACCATTTCTTGATCTTTCTAAGACCTCACCTCCTTGATAAATAACAATGCAGTGATTTTATTCATATGTGATACATGTCATATATTAAGGGGGAGGACTTGATTCTGACTGTGCATACATTTAGGGGGAGTCATAGCTATGTCTTGTCGAATTCATTTTATACATGCAAAATAAAATTTTACCCCCACACTCTTACACATAATGAATTCAATGACTTTCATTGATAAGGATTTAAGAAATTCTTTCCAACACTCTAAAGGGAACTTGAATCTCTACATGGACATTAAAGAGTAATCGTGAGGAAAAAGTTGCCTACCCCACAAAAATTCAATAAGTGGAATGTGGATCCGAGTAACCAAGAATCTCCCCTGAAACAAAGGAGGAAACTCATGTCAAAAGGAGAAACAAAAATCCATTTGTGTGACGAATCCAAGTAGTCGGGAATCCCCATTGAGACATATGAGGAAACTCACGCCGAAAGGTGAAATCTTTTAAAAGAAACAAAATAGGGGTTGTGCGAAGTTACCGATAGTCGAGAATCTAAAGTGAAAGTGTAGAGAGGAGATTACCTTCTAGTGTTCTTTAGAAAATCTGAAAATTCATATGTTTTGAAGCTCATTAGTCATTGCCTCACATTTCACATGGGCATTCTTGTGATGTATATATCTTATGAATTTACCTACATTCATGGTTTATGTAGTACTCATAGTTGTGTATGCACAAATCTCTTAATTATGTTCATGCCTTACATTCTTGAATTTGAATCACAAGCTCTTCTGTTAACCCGTGCCTCATATAGAGGGAGTTACAATATGTAATATTTGTGTGCATGACGATTGTGCTTGTGTGCTTGCATGTTTATGCATTCCCCTTAAGTCTAATTCTGAGCATAAACCTTGCTTTTGAAGGATAGAAGTCATCCTGTGCATAGCTTCATATCCTGCATGATTGGCATTCACATAGTGCATATTCATTGCATTTGAAAGATGACGCTCATCATGTACATATTTGCATATTTGCATATTTGACATTTTCAGCATGCATATAGGTCATTCATGATATCATCTTGATCAAATCCATACTTTTCACCAATTGGCACAGTTCATTTTGAAATGCATATTCTGAACATTTCATGTTGCATAAATGCCAAAATGAGTTCAACTAACAAATGGTATCATGATCAACAAATGCTATCTTTGAGGCTCTCTCTCTTCGGGAATTAAAATTGCCTATGTTTGTGTCTCTATCTTGATCAACACTTGGTATCATATATTTAAGCCCCTATTTAACATCAATTGGCATTTAAATTAGAAACTTATCTTTGTGCTCACATGTTCATTTTATGTCACATGCTCCCTTGTCTTTTTGTAGATGACAAAAAGGGGGAGAATGTTTAAGGTGTGTGCTCAATGGTGTATGAATGTTGTTGTCTTGGGGAGAATGTGAGAAGTGGTTATGCTCAATGTTTGCACATGTTTGCAAAATCTGCATTATCACACACATTGTTTTGTCATCATCACACATCGTTTTGTCATCATCAAAAAGGGGTAGATTGTTGCATCCTATAGTTCGTGCTTGATTTCAATGATATCAAAACGATTGTGTTTGTGTGTGTATGTGTTTCATTGAGCAACATGTTTTATATCTTGATTTGATGAGTTGAAAGATGGAGTCAATGTTTACTCTTGAAAGCCATGTGAACTCTCGGTGTTTAAGGAACTAATGTTATATTTATGTTGGTTTATAGGAACACAACTTCATGGCTCATACTTGGAATCTTAAGGAGTCCATCAATGAAGCTCTTCTTCTTAAAGGATCAAAATCTATGATTCATGTTTGGAACTCAAAGGAGTGCATCAATGAAGATCTTATTGAAAAAGGGAGTTGACTCACTCATTGCATTGCATTGATTCTTCTACATTTCATTCATTTCATCTAATAGCTTTTCAAATTCTTGGTTGGATATTTTCATGCGTTTTCTTCATAAGATTTTTGGGCTTGAAATATTCATACAAGACTTCATGAGAGTTGGTTCCATATTGCTCATGCATTGGATGAATGATTGGTCATGTGTACTATGCTCTAAAAGCTTGAGTTAATGACTTACTGTATGAAAGAATTGCATGAAGATGGCTTTTCTGAAGATGGCTTCATTTGGGTCTCAATTAAGGAGATTGTGTTCATTTAACACACCTTTCTAATTGAATGATAGTGACATATCATTCATAGAGTTATTGTGATTTCAATGTATGGTTGTTTCAAAAAGATCCCTTGTTTGTATCAATGCTCCTCGTGAGATAATGCTTCATGAATGTTAGCTTTTAATCAACAAGAATTCCATTTGAATGAATGTGGTTCCATGATATTATGTATGCTTTGCATTTGGCATATTTGTTAACACTTGTGTGATGAAGCATTTTGTTGTTGAAGATTTGGTTACCTTGTGACTGAATGGTTAAGCTCCTATGTCATTTTATTTGATTAAGTGAGAGATTCATGTTCATCATATCAAAACCTTGTCAAATGGTGAATATGTTTCTGATGGTTGAATTGAGAAGTCAATTACATGCTTGAATGTGTTTAATGATGTATTTTTATGTTAACTAGTTCAAAGAGTTGATGCTTGGTTCATGAGTTTTGATTATCATCTAACTTCTTGGTTTATCATGTTTTTACAGGTTCAAGGATGGTTTTTAAACTCTCTCATGTCAAGTGGATGATGGTAACATCTAACCATTTCTATGCTAAGTTCCGGGTCATTTTCATGAACATCTTTCATGAGGTTGCATTGCATTGGAAGTGTTTTATGCATCCTTAAAATGAGATGTTTGAGCCTTTACAATGTGCTTAATGTTTTCTCATAAATCTTGTTGAAATGTGGTTTAGATGGTCTTAATACTTTGTGAAATTCATGGTAATTAATTCTTGATTTTTGGGAATTTTTCCGGCACTTTATCGGGGCTAAAACCACATTTTTTGACCCTCTGCTGAAGGGGTTGACCCTTGAGGTCGACCCCCCTTGGGCTGGATGCCCAGCCACTGCATGGGTCGACCCCAGGGGTCGACCCACTGCAAGGGTCGACCCATGGGGTCGACCCCTGTAAACTTAGCTCTTTTTTTGGCCCCGACAGCAGCCTGGTTGCCTTGGGGTCGACCCCTTCCGGTCGGAATTTGCGAAAGTGTTTACAACCCTTTGAAAACCCTTTCAAACATTACCATACTACCCCCTATTAGTTTCTATTGTTATTAAGGTGTTTTTAACATGTATTAGGAGGGTTTTATGAGTCTTTTCCCCACCCCTTGAGTTGCTTATATAAGAATTACGAATTTGGGAGTTGATTAACCCTAATGCTCATTTGTTCATTCGTATAGGTGAAGAAAAGGGGAGAACATGGTGGAGCTCTTGCAAGGAGGAGATCTTCTACTTCCGTGAAGATTTGGAGATCGTGGATAAAGAAGAAAAGGTGCGGATCAAAGAGAGGATCAAGAGGACGTAAGAATCGTCTTCATCTGGCTTCCCTCCAACTCGTGGTTCAAGGAACATCATCAACCGGCCTTGAAATACAAAGGGGGACTACTTCTACGTCTTCTATCAGTTCTTTGTGATGTGTTCTATGATCTATATTTTGGGTTTGAGCATGCTTGAATATTTGTATTTATTTTCTGAACACTAGAGATATTTGTGTGTGTGACCGTTTGTGTATACGATCGTGTTTGATCACCTTCGTGCGATCGTGTTTGTGTCATTATGCTGCGGTTGTTGCAGCGTGTGTGTGTGTTGTGATCCGGTCGTCGGATCGTGTGTGTGTTTGTGATCCGGTCGTCGGATCGTGTGGGAGACTTCGACTCCGTCTGTGTGTGTGTTGGGGCGTGTCCCCGTATGTGTGCGGGCGTCGTCTCGTGTGTGTTTGGAGCGTCGTCTCCGTTTGGGGATTTATCCCCGAGTGAAGCCTCACCGGGTTTGGTGAGGGGTGGACGTAGGGAGCCCGTCGTGGTCCCGAACCACCTTAAAAATCCCCGTGTTTTGTGGTTTGATCTTTGTGATTGTGTACTTCGCTATCTTATCTGTTTATGCAATCGTGTGAGCTCGGTGAGATTGAGTGAATTAAGTTTAAATCTGTTTAGATTAATTTTCTCAATCTTATCAATCTTGTTAATTCCGCTGTGCGCTAGTTTATGTTTTTAATCGGACATAGTTTATAGTAGTAGGATCTATTCACCCCCCTCTAGATCCGTGTTCTTGCACTACGGGACCCAACAAAGCCTAAGGATGGGAAGTGCAAGCATTGTGGGAATGAGGGTCATCAATCCGAGAAATGTCGCTGGAAGAATGGAGCTTGTTTTCGTTGTGGAAGCCGAGAACACAAGGTAGCCGACTGTCCCCTTCCTAAAGATCAACCTCAGCAAGCAAAGGATCGCAATAAGGAACGGTGTCAGGGACAAATGCAAGCATTAAGACGAGTCGAACCTGTTGATAATGGAGTAGCTACAGGTACCCCTTTAACCTAAGTCTAGTACCTTAGCTTATTTTGATTAGCATCCCTAGATGATCTTGTCTTATGATTGGAGTATAGAATTAGATACCCCACCATTGTATTGGAAATGTATGTCATGTGAATTTAGGGGCCAAATTCTTTTAAGTGGGGGAGAGTGTAGCAACCCTGATAAATTAAATGACTAGAAAGTTTAAATAAATTAAAAATAATAAATAAACAAGGCCAGACCCTGTACACAACCCCCCTGACATCCTTATAAGTCTTACAAAAAGAACTCATGAACCCTACCCCAGTATTAAAATAAATTTAAGAATAACATGTTATTTTTATGTAAGCATTGAATGTACAACATAATTTTAATTGAATTAAGAATCATTAAATCTCGAAGAAAATATCAATTTATATTTTATTACTAAATTAGAAAATTTAATATTCCACATCTACTATATTATAATTTTATTAGAAGGAAGAAGGATATATATACAAGATTTAAATACATTAAAGATAAAATAAAGAAGGTAGAATGGATATATATACAATTTTAGTTAATTAAGGGTCAGAGAAAAAGGTTGAAAAATAATAAATGACGACATTTACTTGGTCGTTATTTGCAAATTAGCCATATGATCTTTAATCAAATAAAGTATATAGTTAAAGGTATTATAGAAATAATAGGGATATATATATAATATCGGTCTTTTGAAGGTTAAGAGAAAATGTCACAAATCAAATGACGCCATTTGCCATGGGCGTGTACTATGTATAAAACGACTTAATACAAATCGTTATTTTATAAAAAAATGAATAGTGCCATTTTTAAAAAAAAAATTGGAAAACTAATTACATGGAAAAATAGAGAAAAATGGAAAAACTTACCCCTAAAATTTCCCAACTAGATCACATCAAATAAAAAAAGATAAAAATCCCGGAAGATTGTTACACTTTAAATTAAATGTTAACTAACGAGAATCTCTTAAACAGATATGTCTAACTAGGAAGTGTTGTGTTTCGGAAACTTAAGTAAAGGAAAATCCTAATGCTATTAGTACTTGTACTAGGAAGTTTGATTCTCAATCGAATTCAACGCCCATTGGGTTCACAAAACCTTATAAATACCCCCTTTTATAACCTTCTGTCCCTACTCCTCCTCAAACATAACGAGTTGCTACTACTAAGCCTCTCTTCTATCGACCAGAAGCAGAAGAACAACACCTTCTTCTTCCGAAAGGTTGCTTCTGCTGTAGTGTACATGAAGAACGTGAAGTTCTTCATCTTTTCTTCTTATTCCTTGTTTCTACTGCGCGGAAGGGGGGGGCTGCTGCGTACTGCTGCCTGTGACAAGAAGCATCTTACTGCTTCTTATTATTCTTCTACGGTTACTGCTGTTAGAACGATTGTAGCTGCCATATTCTTTTGTCAGCTTAGTTCTGTCAACCAAATGGACCAAAGGAGGTAGGTGTTCTCTCTGATAGCTAAACTCAATTAATAAGGATAATACATACTCCTATGATCATAACAACATGCTTATATCTCACGTTCGAGTTCATAGTCTCCAGTTTCTCGTAGGTCTTCTCGATATCAAGCTAAAGCAATTAATATTAAACCTTAATATAATCTCTGCATGTGTATACCATATTCTTTTGATGCATCCGTAGGTGTTCTCTCTTCATGCCAAAGATTATAATTAGATTAAACCTCACATGATATTTCTACATGATTTTACTACATGATTTTTTTAGTGTTTTGGTTTAATACTATAGAAGTTAGTTATGGGGTTTTCGCCTTAATAGCTTGTTCGTGGGTATCGGAGTCTCCTTTGGCCATGAAAATTTATGGGCGTACTAGTGGGATGGAGATCGAGATAGTGAGAGTGGTTACACCATTTTTCGTGCCTCCTATCTCAAGATCCTCCATCTCTCAACGAAAAATTATTTTGAACGTCCGATTAGGTAGAGTTTTTCGAGCCCGTCATTTCGATATATAGAACGCGTGATTCTGCCGTGTATACGTCGAGAACCGAAGGTTTGAAGAAGGTAACACATTTGATATATAAATGACGACAAGTCAAATCCTTTTGACGACATAACGGAAAGTCGTATAATTATATATATATATATATATATATATATATATATCTTGTAATTATATCTTTAAAAATTCATATCTATTAAAATATGTAACAGAAAATTATAAAAATTATATATCTAGAATTCTCATATTTTTCTCCTAATTATCATATATTTTATTTCTCTAAATTATTTTAAATAACAAAATGTGTCTTTGAATATATATTTTTGAAATTATTCAATTAAATAGATATTGACGTGAATTCTTGTTAAATAAATTAAGTTGAAAATCATAGAATTAACGCCCCACCAAGTGGACGGTAATTAATAAATGACACTACACACAGACGTCAATTAAAACAACTTTATTTAATTATAGTTAATTATAGAATTAGATGGACGTGAATTCTATAATTAACGCATTCATGTTCTCACTGTTTTCTTCCGGTTTTGACCCATACCTCGGATCTTTTGGCACTCTCATCTCACGTTCGTAGATGGAGCCCCTTTTTCATGATTGGTTCACATTATACACCTCAACTCTCGGTGACATACGAGTCCTCCGTTGGACATTCCGTTCCTTCGGACTGGCAAGTTAGTCATTGGGACCTCCGTAAGTCTCCGCTAGCCTTGGATTCCCTCAAGGCAGCCGAGCTGGTTGTACCCTAAAAACCTCGAGATCCGATCCGTGTCACTTTGGTTTTCCGTTAGTCTTGACACTATACTCCTTTTTGGAATCTTCTTGTCATCAATTCGAGAACATAACCCTTTGACTCTGTATTTGGCCAAATCTGATTATGAAACATTAAAGGCTATGGGTCCGTGACTTTTCAGTGCTAGGTAGGACGGAAGTCCAATTCTGTAAACCATGGTAATTCTGGGTGTGGCATTGCACCAAACTCTGTATATCTGTTATATTATGTTATTCTGTTATATTTGTTATTCTGCAAACTCTGTTATTTCTGTTAATTCTATTATTCTGATAATTTATTGCTCGATTATTTTGATAATTTAGATATTCTGCTTTATTGCTTATATTTATTGGAACTCTGTTATATTCTGGCCAATTCTGAAGTTATGTTCATCCGAGTAACTGTCCTTGTTATATTCTGATAGCTTGTACTTGACTCTGCATGGGAATTCATCCCTATTTCTCTTGAGCTCATAACTGCCTTTGACTTTAATATTCATCTTTCATGTTAGATCGATCATCATGATTTTCTAGTTCCATGCATTGCATCTTCATGAACATGTTAATTGGCTAATCACTTATATTCTGCTTGATGAGAGATGTAATTCCTACTGAGCGTTTCGCTCACCAGCCTATCTTTAACGTTTTTCAGGTAACGACATTGAAGATAGTCCAAGAGATGGGGAATGGCAAGAGTGATGAGCGAAATGGAGAATCGTGTCAGTGTCTTTCTTTGAGTCTCGTCCTGTTATTTGACTTCTTTCTCTTTATTAGAGTGTAATAGTGAGTCCTTTCTTCACTTATGTAAGTTGAGTCAAGGTACGTAATTCGAATATTTGAATATCAATAAAGGTTAAATTGGCCCACATTGTCTAGGTTGTAATTTCGTGTCTTATGTTCGCTCTGATTATTCACGACCGTATCACTGTCACGTTCCGAACTACACGTTCCGCTGTTATCGGTTCGGGACGTGACATCATGAGTCTCTGAAACCTTGCATGATAAGCCCTCCCAATAAAACGCTTGAGCCTTCATGCTAAATCATTCTAACAAACGATTAAAAATACTTAAACTTCCTCTCTATCAACTTAATCCAGTAATTGGGTGAACAAACCAATCATCAAATCAACTTGGAGGTGAAGGGAAGAAGAAACAGAACTTACAAGAATGAAAGAAAACCTCACAAGAATTATCTCGGCGCACTTCTAATCCGGCGCGGGCTAATCCGGCGCGGTACCCCTCCTCGCCGGTTTAGCTTCACACTCAAAACAATCTTCAAAGTCTTGGAATGAATAGGGCGCGCCCCCATTACTGTTTGAGCCTTAATCCGGCGCGCCCTCCTCTTCTTTGCCTTAATCCGACACGCCCCCATGTGCTCTACTTGACCGGCGCGCCCCCCTCTTGGGTCCCTTATCCGGTGCGCACCCTGGGCTTCTCCTCACCGACCCCCCCCCCTTGATCCCTTTAACCGGCGCGCCCTATCCTCTCTTGGTATCTCCTTAAACCGGCATGCCTAAAAGAGAAATAATGATTAACCAAATAAGAGAAAAGACTTGAAGATAATGGACAAAATGAATGAAAGGAATATGAAGCCAATAATCAAAACTTGCCCCCCTGCTATAATCAAAGTTTTCTTCCGGGGGCTCCGCCCTCGGAAGCCCCCGCAAGGGGCACAGGCCCCTTGACCCCCGCGACCTGACCGTGCAGGTCGATCCGCGCGCGAGGGCGCACGTTCGCGAGTTCGGGCTTCACACTTAACAATTCACTTCCCCAGACTATGCATGAAGAGAAAAGCAACGATGCCCCATGGTATCAGACGTGGACCTCGGAATCCCCGACATGGTCATGATCTGGGCACATCTGGGGCCGATAGTTCATCAGCTTGACCCACCTCTACCAGGATCCAATCCCGCACCCACATTAAACTTGCCATACCTATGGTAGACATCCGTATGTCTTTGTCGTTGTCTTCGATGCTTCAAATGCGGACTCTCGTCCGAACAATGAATGGTCCGTTAGTGACCGACATATATACCAGGATCTAATCCCACACTTGCATTAAACTTGCCGTACTCACGGCAGACATTTGTACCGTTTGTCACCGTCTCTTACGCTGCAAACGCGGACTTCTGTCTGAACAAGAAATGGTCCGCTAGTGACCGACATGCATGCATCTATGAACGTTTACGCCCCGATGCGGGGTCTGTTTAAATGCAATCCGAGGTTTTGGCTCTCGCTTCTGTTATTATGAATCTCAGGCCGTAGGGCCCCCTTTTCTGGCAATTAATCAAGCGTGTTCCCCTTTCTGAGGGGATGTAAATAACACCATGACCTTTATGGCGCGGTGGGTTTTGGTCCCGACCCGAACTACACAATTGTCTGACTTGGTTTGATCGAGCGCACCATGGGCTTCCATGAAGCCCGAACAAATTGTCACTTTGTGATTGGCACGCCCACGCACTTAACAAACAAATAAACCCGTCTTAATGGCCAATTAACAAATAAACATAGATATTAATAAAAAGTGCGTCCACAGATGATATTTTGGTTAAGTCGAGGACCAAAGAGGAACACCCCGCTATTCTGGCTAAGGTGCTTCAAAGAGCTAGGGAGTATAAGCTGAAAATGAATCCTAAGAAGTGCGTATTTGGAGTGTCTTCAGGGAAGCTGCTTGGTTTCATAGTTAGCAAATGGGGGGATTCAAATCGATCCTAACAATGCTAAGGTCGTCATGGACATGCCCCCGCCTAAGAACATCACGGAGCTTCGAGGACTGATTGGACGTTTGCAGTTCATTAGAAGATTCATATCCCAACATTCTTAGAGGTGCCGCCCGTTCTATGAACTTATAAAGGCAGGGGTCAAATTTGAATGGAATGAAGATTGTCAAAAGGCCTACGAGGATTTGAAGGTGTATTTGTCCAATCCCCCAGTTTTACAGCCTCATGTCCCTGGGAAACCCATGATCCTATACATTTCTGTTATTGAGGACTCCCTAGGAATTGTCCTGGTGCAAGTAGATGATGAATGTAAAGAGCGGGCAGTTTATTACCTCTCTACGTTGTTTAACTCGGTAGAGGCCAAGTATACTGCCATGGAGAAGACTTGTGCTGCATTAGTTTGGGTAGCTCAGAAGCTGAAGCACTATTTTCTAGCCCACCAAGTTAGGTTGATCTCTATAATGGATCCGATCCGTTATCTCTTAGAAAAACCTATCCTTTCTAGCAGGTTACCTCGCTGGCAGACCTTCCTCTCTCAGTTTGATATCACCTTCGTCGTTCAGAAGGCAATTAAAGGATATGCCATCGCTGAGCATCTAGCCCATCTTCCTATTCCCTGCACTGACTCAATTCAAGATGAGTTCCCTGATGAGCATCTCGCTGATCTTACCCATCACCCCTTCTGGTCTCTGCACTTTGACGGTGCACTCAACTCTCAAGGCCAAGGGATAGGTGCCGTTCTCCTCACTCCGAAAGGGGTGACAATTCCTCTTGCATATTATCTACGCTTTCCTGCTACCAACAACATCGTTGAGTACGAAGCTCTCCTAGCCAGATTGAAGCACGCCTATCTCTTAGGTGCGCGTTATTTGAACATCATAGGAGATTCTCAGCTTGTTCTATGGCAAGTCATGTCCACCTACCATACTCGTGACCCGAAGCTCAAGAAATATCAAGATTTGGTCACTTTCTTGGCTAGGCAATTCCGCAAATTGATCTACATCGACACTCCTCGATCTCAAAATATCCTTGCCGATACTCTAGTATCGCTTGCTTCCTACATGGCTTTTCCTCTCAGTCGGAGTACTGAGACTATCCTCGTCCAGAGATTGGACGCCCCTTCTCTTCAGGATCCTTGGTTTGACAACCTTAGGAAGACTATAGAGGTGAAGGCTAAGAAGAAAGATTTGAAGGAAGTTTCTTTGACAGAATTAGAAGAGATCTTGGAAGAAGAAGAAAAGCCTTGGTATCATGGAATTGAGTTGTATTGTAAGGATGGATCATTCCCAGAAGGGGCAAGTGCTGAACAGTGTAAGGCCATTAGAAGAGCCGCCTCGAGGTACACTATCATAGCTGGAGAATTGTATAGGCGCACTCTCAATGGAATACTCATGAGGTGTCTAGATGATGACGAAACTTGGAAGGTGGCTGAAGCAGCTCATTCGAGCGAGTGCGGAGGTCATGTCAATGGCCAGGCTCTAGCAAAGAAGATCCTTAGACAGGGCTATTATTGGCCCACTCTAGAGGAAGATTGCTCCCTCTATGTCTGGAGGTGTCTTAAATGCCAACTCCATGCTGATAAAATCCATGCTCCTGCTTCATCTCTCCATCCTCTCTCTGCTCCTTGGCCGTTCTCTATGTGGGCTTTTGACATTATAGGCTCGCTAGGTGATCCCAATTCTCAGACCAAGTAAAAATCCTTCATTCTTACCGCCACTGACTACTTCACCAAGTGGGACGAAGCGGAAGCGTACATAAAGATCAAAGCAACCACGGTGTGCCGCTTCATCCTGAAGAACATCATCTCGCGGTTCGGAGTGCCAAGCAACATCGTCACCGATAATGGGCCTCAGTTTATCTCACAAGAACTCCAGGACCTCTGTAAGAACTTCACTATTGCATTACATCATTCATCTCCATATTACCCTCAAGGCAATGGTCAAGCCAAAGTCACTAATAAAACCCTTCTAAAAATCATAAAGAAAACATGCGAATCTCACAAATTTGTTGATTGGCCTGAGCAATTAGTGGAGGCTCTATTGGCTTATCGTACCTCCATCCGTACTCCTGCGGGGCAAACCCCCTATGCTCTCACTTACGGGATGGAGGCGGTACTACCAAATGAGATCTTGATCCCCTCCCTAAGGGTGCAGCTTGATAAGGAACTTAATCTTGATGAGCGTCGGGAGGCGTTGGTCGTCCAGCTGGAACTCTTGGATGAAAAGAGGATAAATGCGGCCGATCACATGTCTGTTTATCAAAAGAGAGTCTCGCATTATTTTTAAAAGAAGGTAATTGAACGTAAATTCCAAATAGGTGATATGATTTTGAAACATAAATTTATTAGGTCTGGAGGTCCTAGGTCCAAATTGCAACCTAACTGGGAAGGTCCGTTCGTAGTGAAAGAGGCTTATCTAGGGAACACAAATCGTCTAGTTAACGCGAAAGGTGAGGAGCTGTCTCACGCTTGGAATGGGTTGTATCTTAAGCGCTTTTACCCTTAGAGCCAAGCTAGCGCCAACCCGGTAGCGAGGCGTCTCTTTCTTGATCAGAAAAGAGGACCCCGAGCACGGTAATCACACACTACACGGTAATTCTGGTCAGGTTTCCCTCTACTATGTGACACTGTCTCTCCTTTGGCCATGCCTAAGGGAACTAAAAGTCCATGCTTTTCTCTTTTCGGCCAGGTGTAGGGGCAAGGGGTGAATATGGGAAAGATGACCAACCTAGACACCCTAACGAGATAAGGTTGCAAATAGGGGTAGTCCATTATGACATGATTCTACAAGAAGAAAAGGAAGAAAATCAAATCAATCAAAAGGAGCATGAGTTAAGGCAAAAGCCACCACGTCTATCAAAAGCACAAAGTGTAACATCAAATTGCTCCAAGAAAAAATGAAATATTAAACTAGGCATGGCAAGAGTGGCAGTACAGTTTTCCCGCAAGACGTTATGAGCCCGGTCATATGCGTGCCTAGAATGGATGAAGGTTCGATGATGGACACAAGGCCTCGACGCAATAGACCGAATCTCCAACCGGGTCATCACGGGAGGAATTCGAGCCCTAAAAACTTCTCTCTCTATGCTAGGCTTGCCCCCCAACAATTCTTCTCTCTCTCCCTCATAGAGAGGCACCGTTATATGAAGCAGGCGGGCTCGGCCAGGAATTGTCACCAATAATGCATGCCAACCTCGGGGAATTCTTAGTGGAATAGATAGGACCCTCGTTGCCAGGGCAGAACGAGTATCAAAAGAAAAAAAAAGAAGAAAGGAGAAAAAAGGTAAAAAATCAGATATTTCAAAAATCCATAAAATTAGATATTTCAGAAAAAATTACACCATCTTATGTATTTAATAGCATACATTGCATTTATTCTTATTGTGTCTTTGCCTATTTAATAAGGCTCCACCCCTTGACCAAATATCAAGGATTGGTCAGTTCTAACTTGCTGTAGGCAAGGGGTTGAGCCTAAGAACGGATCTAACCTGTTTTTTGTCTTAGTGTGCGCAGGAACAGGTTGCAATGCCCGACACCCAAAAACTAACAAGTTTCTGAAGTTCTCTTTACCTTGCGGTCTTGTTAGACCGCTAAGCTTCCTTAGCGGTTAAGTTGTGACCGTTATCCACACCCGAGAACTAAAACTCTCAGATTTCTCTATCTCTTCCCCCTTGTGGTCTTTTGTTAGACCATTAAGCTTCTTCTAGCGGTCCAGTGACGACCGCATGCCTCACCCGAGAGCCGAAAATACAGTTTTCATGTGCCCCTTCCTTTTGCGATCTATCTCCAGACCGTTAGGCAAGCCTGGCGGTCCTTTGGTCGACTGTTTTTCCAAACAGAGAACTCTGCTCCATCTGATCAATCGTGCCAAAAGGAACAATTCCACGGCACATCTTTCAATCAATCCTTTTATTTCATTTCATTCAAGGTTCATAAGTATATTATTCTCTTAATAAAGTTCAAATACATGATCATGGAACTTAAATTACATTCAATTTCACATCCGCATGAGGCCGGACCTTATGTAATGCCTTCATGCAAGCTCAGTAATCCTCCTCATCCTCTGTCACTTCTGCCTGCAGGGTACGGACTCGGCTGATCTCCCACATGGTCAGAGTGCTCCGAACCGCTTGTTCATCCTCCTCGGTTCCGATCTTCCTAGCTTGAAGGGAAGGGAAGTGTGATAGTGCTGGAACTATGGTGTGAGGAAGTCCAACTTGCAAGTAGCACCGGTGGGGGTTGTAGAGCACCAGTGTGGTGTTTCTCACTAGCCGGAGGTCCAGGCCTAGTCACCGGGGTAGTCTAAGTGTAGTGCCTTGAAGAGCCCGTGGTCGCATCATGAATTTGTCAAGTGGCAAAGTGTTGAGGAAGAGGCATCAATCGTCCCTTGTCTTCTTATCCGCAGTCCGGCATTCTACCTGTTGAGAAAACCCGAATGCACCTCCAACAAAGAAGAGTGGATGGCTCCCAAATATGCGGCTAGCTGATGGCACATCCTCCTTGGGTAGAAATACACTAGTTAAATTCAACCTAACCCCCATCCAACACTCTAGGACTATCATAGACCGAAGAGGGGACCCCCAAGAGAAGCTGAACTAAGACCTTCATAAAGGTAAGAAAGGATGGCATGGGAGATGGATAAACCCCACCATAACCCGCTAATGACACTGAGATTTGGAATGTCCAAGAGATGGTCGGTGGTGGGAAAGAGCAAAAGCCCACATAAGCAATTGGAAGTAGCTTTGGCTATGGCTTCATACCTCTCCCACTTGTTTTTGCAATGGGCGGTGATCCATTGGGCCATGGGTATCAAGTGAATATGGCGAGAGCTGATCATGGTTTTTACATCCTTTGGGTTGTGTTTGAAATCCCCCAAGACGAGTGATGGGTCTATAGGGTCAATCGTATGACACACTAGTTCTTCATCTCCCACCTTAGTCCTAGGAAGTGCTAGGTAGCTCTCAACCTCCTCTATAAGGACAGTGACTTCAAAGGTTGGGAACACAACTGTGTGTGTTTGAGGGTGCCATAACTCCACTAAAGCTGAAATGCTAGACCAATCTTGGGAGATTTTCTGAAAATTTTTAGCTAAAACTAGTAAGGGTGGAGGTTCCATGCCCTTAAGATTGAGATGACTTCTAAAGGGAGTTCCTTTATCATGGGAACCACCCACTTCAGGCTAGAGTAGCATCATGGGCTAGGAAGGAGCTGAAGAAAAGGAAGAAGAAAAGAGAGGAAAAGAAGAAAGAAGAGAGGAATGACATGAGGAATTTAATGAAATTAATGAACTTTTGACTTAGCTTACCTCTCTTGAAGGGCTTGTGCTCAGATGCTTGGGGATGGAGGTTAGCTGCTATAGCTCCCCATACTTTTTCCTAGCCGACTTTGGCCCGTGGTAGATAACCTCACCCATGGTGCTAGCTTCAAAGGTTCTCTTCATGATGATTTGGGTGGTTTTAATGGAGTTTCCAAGGCTTAAGGCAAGAGTTTTCTATGAACTATGAATTATGGGTGCATTCTTAGATATAGGGCTTTGATTCTAATCTTAGTGCATTGGGATTGAGGCTAGCAGGCCTCAATTTGAGTTAGGACCGGTCTTAGTGCAGTTTGGGTGCTCCTATCCATGGGTTGGGACTCTCCTGGAGAGTCCTGCTCGGATTTAACTGAGTATTTACCCTTGCAGTCTATCGCGCGACCGCTAGGCTCCTCTAGCAATCGTCAGATGACTGTTTGTCCCCTCCCTTCGCCACCTTCCCTCTCGTTCTCCTAACGGTCACGACGCGACCGTTTGTTCTTTCTTGCGGTCTTGGGGAGTCTGTTTTCTTACTTTTTTAGTTCTTCATCGTCTACCCCTAGCGGCCTTTTACAGGACTACCACCCAGGGGGTAGCGGCCCTATTTGGACCGTTTTCTCCACCTGACCACCATTTTCTCTACCGTGTTCTCCGTCTTCGGGCTTCGTGTCTTCAAGCCCGTTGTCTTTCGCTCTCTCTTGCTCTCTTTCCCTTTGTCAGTCCTAAGGGTCATCATTGTTAATTGAGTCAGCATTAACATCCACACATTTGCATTTAGGAAACACCAAAAGGTCAATTTTCATTAAGTAAAAGGTCATGTGCATGCATGCTCTCAGGCCAGTCCATCTCCAAGACCCTCACTGTCACCGATTCCATCATGCTTCTTCTCTGGCGGGCCCATGGCGGTGCTGCCCTCCTCTCGCCGTCATCGTCTCTCTGCCTCGTTGTTCCTCCGATGGCCGGAGGAGCTAGTAAGGAAGTCTGGGAACGCGCTGCTCCACACGTCGCTCTATGACGCACTCTACTCAGGCCCTCGGCCAATCATCCGGACCATTCACTCCACAGCCCGCAGCTCGATCTTTAAATTGTAAGCATGGCGTTGAGCCTCCCTCGCCTCCATACAGTAGCGCTCCACGTCCGCCGCTCCCATGCTCAGTCGCTCTACATCTGCATAGAGACGCTCCGCCTCTGCCCAGAACCGCTCCGCCTCGCTCAGCGCGGTTGCTAGCTCTCTCGTCTGCATAAGCATTCATCATGGTCAATCGTTTGCATAGCATAAGTATTAAATCAAAGGAAGTCGATTGGTTTGCTTACCCTCTCCGCTAGAGTGGCCTCGGCCTCCTCGGCCTGAGCAACTGCTTGTGCGAAGTCGGCATCCCGCTCAGCCCGATCCGCTGGTGGCTGGGAGAAAGAAGATGGAGTGTCTGGTCTCTGCCTCTGTGCTCCCTCGGCCTGCTGCATTTAGAAGTCAAGTAAGTCAGTCAAGTTCATAACCATTGCATATTAAGTCTAAGGTTAAGTAAAGCTCACCAGAAGCTCTAGCGCACGCTGGAACTCATCCCTGTGCTGGATGGTAGAGTGGAGGAGACCCTGGATCTCTGATATCCGCCCCTGCAGGTCTAGTTGCATGTAGAAAAGTCAAAGTCGTCAGTGCATTATAAGTCATTAAGTAAACTTAAGTTTGGAAGTCGTACCGGTCGTCGGGAGCCACGGAAGATCTGGTCTCCGTAGCATATGGAGTAGGCCTTCAGGTAGGCCTCATCACTAGTGGCTCGGGCTCGCACTACCCTACCTCTCCTCGTCCAGTCGCGTATCTGGTCCATCGCTCCGGTTACCCAGTCGATCTCGCCAGTCAGTCTTTGGGAAGATTGCCCCACGCGCTCCTCGGGTGTCCGATTTAGATTTTGTCAGCTCTCACAAGTCACTCTCACCACCTAGGTCGTGTTGGAATGATCAACACGCCCATCAAACTAGTATTTTTGATTTTGGACTCTCGAACCTAATTTGTTATCTATATTTTAAACTAAGTGCATTTAAAGAATGCACTTTTGAATGCCGAGCCCAAATCGGGTATCCGATTTGGATTCCGTCAGCTCTCACAAATAACTTTTACCTCCCAGGTCGTGTTGGAATGATCGGCACGTCGATCAGACATATATTTTAGATTTTGGACTCCCGAACTCAACTTCTTTAATTTAAAACTAAGTGCATTTAGAGAATGCTCTTTTGAGTGCCGAGCCCAAACCAGATATCCGATTTGGATTCCATCAGCTCTCACAAGTCACTTTTACCTCCCAAGTCGTGTTGTAATAATCAACATGTCAATCAAATTGGTATTTTACATTTTGGACTTCCGAACCTAACTTCTTTAAATTTAAACTAAGTGCATTTAGAGAATGATCTTTTAATCACCGAGCCCAAACCGAGTATCCGATTTGGATTCCGTCAGCTCTCAGAAGTCACTCTCACCACCCAAGTCGCGTTGGAATGATCAGCACGCCGATCAGGTCAGTATTTTACATTTTGGACCCCCGAACCCCTAGTTATCTGAATTATTTTAAACTAAGTTAGTTTTGAAAACTAACTTAGTTCTGAATTGAGTAATTTTAACGCCAAGCATAAACCGGATATCCAAATTAGATTCCGTCAGCCAAACAAAAATAAGTCATTCTATCTCATATAAACCATCTTAACCTGATTTATTCCTATATCAATGAGGGTCTTTTTACTTAAATCAAAATTCATGTATATTCATTGATTTTATAAATCAAAATTCTACCAAAATAAAAATATAACAAACACTCACCTGAGGGGGCCGTGCTATGGTCGAGGGTGCTCCATGAGGGAGAAGCCCCGCCTGGGAGAGGAGGCTAGCGAGTGCCTACATAATCCACGCCTCTTGGTTTGATATCTCTGTCCTCATATGTCGCTGGAAATCAAACATCTCCACTCGGACGATGTCTCTAACATTGCTCGAAGAAGTTCTGGGGCCGGGTGGGGGCGTACTAAAGGCACTACTACTGGTCGGGGCAGCGCCTGAACTCACACACGATTATATCACCGAGCTACACTCCAAGCTCCGCCCAAAACCATATAGCCGACCTTTCTTCGGTATGCCAGCTGTTGCCACCCATGCCACTGGATCTAACTTCGGCTGCTACGTGCCCCCCTCTACATACTTCTCCGTCACAAGTCTGCTATATGTTTCCTACAAATTGAATAAAAAAACTTATAAATTTCATATGAATCAATCATATTTAAATGAAAAGAAAAACTTGCATATGTATATAAACTTACCGCTAGTGAGCAGGCTATCTCACTGATGAACTGAACCATCCCCTTCTTTTTATGTGTTCTGTCGAACACTTCCAGGAACGATGGAGCACGATTGTGCTCCATGACCTGTTTTAAAAATCATAGAAAAAATGTCATATATATGAATAAAATATATGAAGATAAATTAAAATATTACTTATCAATTTTTGTTTGTGGGTCGTGAAAGAGATGGACCCACTCGTATGCACATTGACGTCTGGTTGTGATGCCCTGTTTACTGACACCTTTTGGGACTTTTCTATCCAGCTGGGATTGACCCATTTGTCACACACAACGTCCCAATATTCCTTCCTTATCCAAAGCGGGTGGTGCTCCTTTGAGAGCTGTCGGTCTTGGCTCCCACCAGCTTGTTTTTGAGTTTGGGAAAGATGTGAATTAAATGATCAAATGACATACTATGAACATGTCGAACAATAAATCCTGGATGCTGATTGGAAATTCTTTGAAGGACATTGCCAACCCAGGAACATGCGAACAAACGAGTCTCATAGTATAACGGATAGTCCCAGCAGGTTCTAATTTATCACAGCAATTACAAATATTAAAATGGTTGGCATTACATAGTTGAGGGATAAATAATGAATATAATTCATAAATCAATAAATTTACTCAGAGATCTAACATGGCAGACGTCCATCATGGGCCCCGCCTCCCTCGCCCTCGTGACGACTACCGGCGTCCCCTGTCGGCTGGGTGGAGGAGCCAACAGGACACTAGGACTTCTAAGAATTAAATGCCATAAGCAAAACATATAATTAAAAAATATTTTGCTAGAAATTTAGATAGACATACCTATACCGGGAGGTGGTGAGGGTGTGCCCTACACAGCTGATGGGAGGGTATTAGGACCTGTAAGAATTAAATGTCACAAGTAAAACATATAATCAAAGAATATTTTGCTAGAAATTTAAATAGACATACCTGTACCGAGAGATGGTGGGGGTGTGCCTTGCACGGCTGGTGGGATGGCACTAGGATCTGTAAGAATTAAATATCATAAGTAAAACATATAATCAAAGAATATTTTGCTAGAATATTAAATAGACATACCTGTAGCGGGAGGTGGTGGGGGTGTGCCCTACACAACCGGTACAAGGGCACTCGAGCCTGTAAGAATTAAATGTCATAAGTAAAACATATAATCGCACAACATGTCAGGCATCTTCAAAATAGACATACCTGTCAGCTGCGATGGTGGCAGTGTGTCAAGTCTAGCTGGTGAGCCGACACTTGGGCCTATAATAAATAAATATTTTAAGTTGATATATAATTAATACACTTATATAGCTAAATATTTGAATAGATATACATGTGCCCAAAGTAGATGCCAAAGAGGAGGGAGTAGAGCCCCTCCCACTGCCCTGTCTCCTCCCACTCCTAGTACTATGACCTCCTAGAACCATCTATTTATTAAGAACAATAAAATTAATGCATATTAATCTAGAACTATATAAGATTTACAGCAATCATTAAAAATTATGCTAAAATATAAAATTTCTTACAAAATTATCAAATATTATCCATTTTCTCTTCAGATGCTGATGATATATCTAACTCAGCCTTATCTTCGTCATCCTCTTTTGCCTCATGAGATTCAAACTATTCCTCTTTGGAGGACTCCTTCTCCACTGTAATAGTAACATTTAGCTCCGTCGGATCGACTTCTTCCACTTCATTTCCCGTATGTAACGAAAGTGGCTCATCAGATTCGTCCAAATGAAAATGTGTGGAACCTACAACGTCAACTACATCTGATTGAAAATATTCAGCATTGACATCTTCTGAGACAGTTTCACTCTGATTCAACTCATAATTGGGAAAAAGTCTTACTTTAACCCTACAAACTGCCCACCAATCTTTATTCCTAGGTGATGAATAGCTTGAATTATACACTTGCTGGGCTTGTGCAGTAAACATGAATGGCTCATATGTATTCAGTTTAGATCTATATTTGACATCGATAATCCCATATGTTGTGTCATGTCGAACAGAATTAGGATCAAACCAATGACACTTAAATAGGAATACAAGATTGTCTTGTCCCAGATACTGTAATTCTATGACTTTCTCAAGAATACCATAGTAGTCCAGTTTATTTTCATTGTATGCACTTCCCTTAACATATACGCTGCTGGTCATCATAGACTTATTTCATCCATAATCCCTCATGTGAAAGAGGCGAAGGGGAGAAATAAGACATTGTGCAATTTGGGGGGAAGCAGTGTTGTGTGATTTGGGGGAAACAATGATTTCGGGGGGGGAATCCCCGATTTCTCTGAGGCGGGGCCATGCGGGAGTGGGTGCTCTCTGGCACCAAAAGATGTAATGTAGCAACTCAAAATTTTATATATGCATTTATATGCGAAAAAAATAATGAAAGATGAAAATAAAATAAATGATAAATATTTTTCTTTATGTCTTTAAAGTGTAGAATATGTAAACGTGAACCCTATCCCACGTGTTAACACGAACGGTAAGATTCGCGATATGATTCGGAGAAGGCGAAGACATCAGTACTGTAGTAGTACTGTAGTATCTGATTTAAGAGAGAATTATTAGCTCTAATTAAATCCTAATTAGTGGATGATGTCATTTCTTACATCATTGAATAAATGAGGTCATTGGTTATGTCATAAAGGGGGATTTATTTCAATATTCTTATGTTATAATTTATTAGCCACATAAGTGGGTGTAATAGTAACATAGGTTGGTGAAATAGAAAAATTAGATGAAAATTGACTTAGAATTAAATTAGTAATAAAATAGCATTGAATAAATGAGGTCATTATGTCATAGAGGGGGATTTATTTCAACATTCACATGTTGGAATTTATTAGCAACATAAGTAGGTGTAATAGTAACATGGGAAGCAAACCTGTACAGCAGTCGACCCGAAGGAATTTAATCACAGCAAAAGAAAAATTATGCAAGATTTTAGGATTAACATTGTCACTCCTGGCCGACAGCCTCCTAAGATCATTAAATGGATTTGCCCACCTTGGCCATTCCTAAAATTAAACACTGATGGGGCAGCCAAGAAAAATTGTGATTCAGGTGGAGGTGGTGTAATCAGAGATTATAAAGGAAATACTCTTCTTGCCTTTTCTCATTACTATGGAAAGACTAATAGCATTATTGCAGAAGCCCGAGCTCTTCTTGATGGTGTCAAGTACCTTCGCGCATTGGATAACAAGCCAGCTCTCATTGAATGTGACTCCCAAATACTTGTGCAGATCATCAGAAAACAAGTCCACTGTCCATGGTCCATCCTTATTTATGTCAGAGAAATCTGGAGTATCATTTTGCAGCTGGATACCATCACTCACATTTACAGAGAAGGGAACACTATGACGGATTCTTTAGCTTCGTTAGCTTGCTCTTTGAAATGTAATTCTTTTTTCTCTTTTCACGAGCTTCCCTCGTCTATAAAGGGTGCATCCCATCTTGATAAGCTAGGCTTGCCTAGCATCAGACTGATGTAAATGTATTGTTCTTTTCTATGGTAATAAAATTTACCTCCTAGAGACTAGATGGTGGAGTGGATCTTCCCTTTACTGCTGGCAAGGGGTGCACTCTCCCATCTATCCCTAGGCAGGGCTTCTCCAAAAAAAAAATAATAGTAACATGGGTGGATGAAATAGGAAATTAGGTGGAAAATTGAATTAAATTAGTGATAAAATAATCATGGGACTTGGCCTATAAATAGGGCTGGGATCTTCCCTACTCAAAGCACAAATCTATGGGGGAAGTGCTGGTTGTAGAGAGGAGGAAATCTTGAAGTTGGAGGAGTGTTTGAATTGTTCTTCGTTCTTGTTATTCTTCCTCTTCAATCTTCCACTAAGTAGGTTTTCTCTTAGGCAAAACTTAACTAGATCTTCATATATGTTTCTTTACACGACTATTTTGATTCTATGCAAATTTTCATGATCATGTATTTGTAGCTTATTTTGAGATTTAAAGTCCAAAAAATTAGAGTTTTCATTGTAAGAACAAGTTTCGATTTTCTATCTAAGAACACAGATCATATATGGACCGTGATTTGAACGCGGTAACCACGTCCGATTTGCTTCGTTTATGTGTATTATTTCAAAACTTTAATTTTAAATTTTAAAAATTATGTTCTTGTCATAAAATTACTATCGAGAAAGAAATGACTAGGTGAATGAACTCATAAAGCTCTAGTTAATTATTTAAACAACTATGCTCGAATTTTCATAAAATTCCTATACATGATTGACCCTGTCCATTTTGATCTAAGCTCTATCTGAAAGCTTGACATCCTTTTTCAATGACTTTTTCTTCATTGAAATCCTTTTACAAATGAACATGTTAGAATATGCAAGAATGATTTCCATTTGATTTACGTGTTCTGTGTTTCCGACAACACTACAAGAAAATGCGGACTTTCCGAATGTCGTTATCCGTCAGAAATCCGTCAGAATTTCTGTCGGAACTAATGTTTCCGACCGATTTCCGACGGCTTTCCGACAGATTAGGGCTGTCGGGTGATCATTGTCACTAGTTTAGACGGATAAATATTCTGTCAAAAAATATGTCTGAAGTTTCTGACGGATAAGTGGTTGTCGGAAGTTCCGTCGGTAAGATTTAGAGCGTTATATTTCTGACGGAATATTATTTCTGTCTGACAATCCGTTGGAATATATGTCCGACGTAGTTCCGACGGATTACTAGTTTGTCGTAAATTCTGTCGGAATTTATAACCTTACATATTTCCGACGTAATTTATCTCGTCGGAGATTCTGTCGGAAGTTTTTTCGACGGATAACTATTTTTTGTCGTAAATTCTGTCTGAATTTATAAGGTTAAAAAAATAAAAATATATATGTTTTCTGACGGCATTGTTATTCGTTGGTTATGCCGTCAGAATTTCCGACGGCTCCCGTCAGAATATCTGTCAAAAAATGGTTTTTATTTTTTAAAAAAAATATATAAAATTTATATAAAAACATGTTTAAATAAAAAAATATAAAAATAATCCATCACAATTAAAACAAAAAGTAGGCAAGAAACGAAACATAATAACATTTAGCAATTTTATAATAATAAAAAAATCATCAAATATCGTCCATATCATCATCCTCCCCGTCCTGCTCATCTCCTCCGTCGCCACTAGCTGGAGGATCCTATATTAAGAAAATAATAATATTAAATATACATTCATAAAAAAATTATGGAGCAGATAAATTAAATATTTTCTTTAATTGTATAAATTCAAATAAGATATAATACACTTCTGAGCGCCAGACTCAAACTAGATATCTAATTTAGAATTCGCCAGCTCTCACAAGTCACTTTTACCTCCCAAGCCATGTTGGAACGATCAGCACGCTGATCAGATCGATATTTTAGATTTTGGACCCCTGAACCCAACTTCTTTAATTTTAAACTAAGTGCATTGGAAGAATGCACTTCTGAACGCCGGGCTCAAACTGAGTGTCCAATTTAGATTCCATCAACTCTCACAAGTCACTTTTACCTCCCAGGTCATGTTGGAACAATCGACACTTCGATCAGAACGATATTTTAGATTTTGGACCCCCGAACCCAAATTCTATAATTTTAAACTAAATGCATTTGAAGAATGTACTTCTGAGCGCCGGGCTCAAACCGGGTGTCCGATTTAAATTCTGTTAGCTCTCACAAATCACTTTTACCACCATGGTCGTGTTGGAACAATCGACACGCCGATCAGAGTGATATTTTAAATTTTAGACTCCCGAACCAACTTCTTTAATTTTAAACTAAGTGCATTTGAAGAATGCACTTCTGAGCGCCGGGCTCAAACTGGGTGTCCGATTTAGATTCTGACAGCTCTCGCAAGTCTCTTTTACCTCCCAAGTCATGTTGGAACGATCGGCACGCCAATCCGAGAGATATTTTAGATTTTGGACCACCGAACCAAACTTCTTTAATTTTAAACTAAGCGCATTTGAGGAATTGAGTAATTTGAGCGCCGAGCCCAAACCGGGTATTCGATTTGGATTCCGTCAGCTCTCCCAAGTCACTCTCATCACCCAGGTCGCGTCCGAATGATCGGCACGCTGATTAGGCAAGTATTTTACACTTTGGACCTCCCGAACCCCCAGTTATGTGAATTGTTTAAACTAAGTTCGCTTTGAAAACTAACTTGATTTTACTTTGAGTAATTTGAGTGCCGGGCTCAAACCGGGTGTCCGATTTAGATTCCGTCAGCTCTCACAAGTCACTTTTATCACCCAAGTCGTGTTGGAACAATCGGCACATCGATCAGAGTGATATTTTAGATTTTGGCCCCCAGAACCCAACTTATTTAATTTTAAACTAAGTACATTTGAAGAATGCACTTCTGAGTGCCGGGCTCAAACCGGGTGTCCGATTTAAATTCCGTCTGCGCTGACAAGTCACTTTTACCTCCCAAGTCATGTTGGAACGATTGGCACGTGGATCCAAGTGATATTTTAGATTTTAGACCCCCGAACCTAACTTCTTTAATTTTAAACTAAGTGCATTTGAAGAATTGAGTAATTTGAGCGCCGAGCCCAAACCGAGTATCCGATTTGGATTCCGTCAGCTCTCCCAAGTCACTCTCATCACTGAGGTCATGTTGGAATGATAGGCTCGCCTATGAGGTCAGTATTTTACATTTAGGACCCCTGAACCCCTAGTTATGTGAATTTTTTTAAACTAAGTTAGCTTTGAAAACTAACTTAGTTCCGAATTGAGTAATTTGAGCGTCGAGCCCAAACCGAGTATCCGATTTGGATTCTGTCAGCTCTCCCAAGTCACTTTTACCTCCTAGGTCGTGTTGGAACAATCGTCACGTCGATCGGAGTGATATTTTAGATTTTGGACTCCGGAACCCAACTTATTTAATTTTAGGCTAAGTGTATTTGAAGAATGCCCTTCTGAGTGCCGGGCTCAAACCGGGTGTCCGATTTAAATTCCGTTAGCGCTCACAAGTCACTTTTACCTTCCAAGTCATGTTGGAACGATCGACAAATCGATTCGAATGATATTTTATATTTTGGACCCCCGAACCTAACTTCTTTAATTTTAAACTGAGTGCATTTGATGAATTGAGTAATTTGAGCGTCGGGCCCAAGCCCGGTATCCGATTTGGATTCCGTCAGCTCTCCCAAGTCACTCTCATCACCGAGGTGGTGTTGGAATGATCGACATGCCGATTTGGCCAATATTTTACATTTTGGACCCTCGAACCCCTAGTTATGTGAATTGTTTTAAACTAAGTTAGCTTTGAAAACTAACTTAGTTCCGAATTGAGTAATTTGAGCACCGAGCCCAAACCCGATATTCGATTTGGATTCCGTCAGCTCTCCAAAGTTACTTTTACCTCCCAGGTCATGTTGGAGCAATCGGCATGACGATCGAAACGATATTTTAGATTTTGGACCCTCAAACCCAAATTATTTAATTTTAATCTAAGTGCATTTGAAGAATGCACTTCCAAGCGCTAGGCTCAAATCGGGTGTCCGGTTTTGATTCCGTTAGCTCTCACAAATCACTTTTACCTCATGGTCGTGTTGGAACAATCGGCATGCCGATCGGAGTGATATTTTAGATTTTGGACTCCCGAACCAACTTCTTTAATTTTAAACTAAGTGCATTTGAAGAATTGAGTAATTTAAACGCTGAGCCCAGATCGGGTATCCGATTTGGATTCCATTAGCTCTCCCAAGTCAATCTCATCACCGAGGTCACGTTGGAATGATCGGCACGCCGATTAGGCCAGTATTTTACATTTTGGACCCCCGAACACCTAGTTTTGTGAATTGTTTTAAACTAAGTTACCTTTCAAAACTAACTTAGTTCCGAATTGAGTAATTTGAGCGCCGATCCCAAACTGGATATCCGATTTGGATTCCGTTAGCTCTCCCAAGTCACTCTCGTCAACGAGGTCGCGTTGGAATGATCGGCACACCGATCAGGCCAGTATTTTACATTTTGGACCTCCGAAACCCTAGTTATGTGAATTATTTTAAACTAAGTTAGCTTTGAAAATTAACTTAGTTCTGAATTGAGAAATTTGAGCGCCGAGCCCAAACCGGGTATCCGATTTGGATTCCGTCAGCTCTCCCAAGTCACTGTCATCACCCATGTCGCGTTGCAATGATCTACATGCCGATTTGATCAGTATTTTATATTTTGGACCCCTGAACCCCTACTTATGTGAATTGTTTTAAACTAAGTTAGCTTTGAAAACTAACTTACTTCCGAATTGAGTAATTTGAGCGCTGAGCCCAAACTGGGTATCCGATTTGGATTCCGTCAGCTCTGCCGAGTCACTCTCATCAACGAGGTCACGTTGGAATGATGGGCACACCGAGCAGGCCAGTATTTTACATTTTGGAACCCTAAAACTCTAGTTATGTGAATTATTTTAAACTAAGTTAGCTTTGAAAACTAACTTAGTTCCGAATTGAGTAATTTGAGTGTCGAGCCCAAACCGGGTATCCGATTTGGATTCCGTCAGCTCTCCCAAGTCACTGTCATCACTCATGTTACGTTGCAATGATCTACACACCGATTTGATCAGTATTTTATATTTTGGACCCCCGAAACCCTAGTTATGTGAATTATTTTAAACTAAGTTAGCTTTCAAAACTAACTTAGTTCTGAATTGAGTAATTTGAGCGCCGAATCCAAATCGGATTTATTCCTATATCAAATAGGGTCTTGTTACTTTTAATCTAAATTCATGTATATTCTTTGATTTTAGAATTAAGTAATTCTGCCAAAATAAAAATATAAGAAACTCTCACCTGAGGGTGTTGTGCCGTGGTCGTGGATCCATGAGGGAGAATTCTCGTCTAGGAGAGGAGGCCAGCGAGTGACGACAAGATATCTTCCCTGTGACTCGACATCTCTGTCCTCATCTGCTGCAACTACCGCGCCATATCAGACATCTCCGCTCGGATGATGTCTGTGACGTCGCTGGAAGAAGTACTGGTTCCGGGTGGGGGCTTGCTAAAGGCACTACTACTGGTCGGGGCAACGCCTGAACTCATACAACATGATATCACCAGGCCAGTCTCCAAGCTCTGCCCAAAGCCATATGGAGAGGGGGATTTCTGCAGCCCAATGGAGTAGCCCAACTAGGCCCGATAGGGCCCAATGAGGCCAAGCTCACCCAAGTGACAGCCCACAAGGCCCACTTAGGGGAGAAAGCCCAATTTACAGCGCTCGAGGAAACAACCCTCCTAGGTGGCCTCAAGGCTCGGAGGGCCCGAGCATCGGTCAGGTCACTGGAAGGTCCGCGCCCGAGCCATCCCTCCGCCCGGGAGAAGGAGGCATAAGCCGGCCTATCCGACCCATCTTTTACCGAGCTAAGCCTACCGCCCGGATAGGGCCGGCCTCTCTGAAGCTCGGAACGGCCGACGAATACTTATCTTTGCAGCCGTTAAGAGTCTGCAACAGGCAAGAATCCGGGAAGACAGGGGACTTCTTCTTCCCCGCAAGGATAACGCTCCCACGATAAGGCAATAAAAGCCCACGATGAGGATGTAACCTCTACCTGAAACCCCTCAGCTTGCAGGACTCCTGGGGACGGCGCACTATTTAAACCAGGGGTACCCTCCGGTGAAAGGTAAGCCAAAAAGGCAACCATACGCCCTAAACTCCTGAGCACAAACCGCTTCACCCCTTCGGTGGAGAGGGATCTCGCGCATAAACTAGCCCCTCCCCATTATTGCTCCCGCCATAGCTCTACTGACTTAAGCATCGGAGGGTTTACCCCAGGGACTACCCCTGGGCCCTCTGATCCATTTCCCTATCTTACAGTTCACAATCTGGTGATTATCAGCCCGCTTAGGAACAGCGCGAGATTTTGCCTCTTCATCTGGCGCCGTCTGTGGGAAACGCACAAAGAGCCAGTATGGTGCGAAGGAGCTCAGGGAGGAGGTCCGCCGGTGAAAGGGGTAAGGCCATGGTAGCGGCAGGGGACGGCCCCTCTCGGGCCTCGCAGAACCCTCCCTCCAATGCCAGCGTCCCCGCCGACGACCCACCACCACCCCTACGGCGGTAGGGCCCGCCCCCAACAGCGGCGCCGAAGCCTTCCAAGCCCTCAACGCGAAATTGGATGTCCTTGTGGAACTCATGAGGGCCCAGGCGGCTAGGGATGGAAGGTCCCGCGCTCCGTCAGGGAGCCCTCCCCGTGGGAACACGTCCCAGTACACCGCCGGGGGTCGCTTCACCCTCCGCGGCCAGTAACTCATCCGCAACCAGATTGGAGGACCCTCGCAGGCTCCACCTCTGGAGCAAGAGGCTTCCTCCACCCCAAGAAGGGGAAAACTGGGGGCGCGCCGCCCGAACCCGGAAGCCGACGTCCCCGGGGATCGCCAAGACGCTCCCCCCAGCCCCACGGTACGACAGCAACTGGAACTATCCCTCCAGCTGTGGGATTTCGAGAGACGTTTTGGGGAGCAGGAGCGCGCCCTCCGCGCCCTGCAGAAGACCACTTTCTCGGAGGATGAGGAGAAATCCCCGTTCTCCGAGTACATTCTGAAGGCAGAGGTATCTCCCAAAACCTCCATTCCGACCTTCAAGCTTTACGACGGCCAGGGCGACCCGGCCGATCATTGCGACAGCTTCGACGCTCTGATGACTCTGCACTGAGTGTCCGACGCCATCAAGTGCCGAGCCTTTGTGACCACTCTGGTCCAAGGCGCTCAAGCATGGTTCCGGGCCCTCGCCCCCGGGTCCATCCGAGATTTCAAGCAATTTGGGTTTGTCTTCAAAGAGAGTTTCACCGGAAGTGCCCCCCCAAGGTCAGTAGCGGCGCTCCTGGCCCTTAAGCAGGCACAATGGGAAAGACTCCGGGCTTATATTCACCGATTTAAATTGGAAGCCCTGAGAATCCCCCTCCTGGACGTAGCCTCAGCCACAACCGCACTGACTGGGGGCACCAGGGACGAGAATCTCTGCCGCGAGCTTGTCCTCCACCCTCCCTCGACCCTTGCCGAGCTAGTGACTCTGGCATTGCGCCACGCCGAGTGCGAAGAAGTACTCAGCGCTTACCGAGACGCAACCGGCTCGGGTCGGGAGGGGGACAAGAAGCGGACTTTCGAGCCAACTCCTAGCTCGGGAAAGAAGCGAGACCGTGATGGAGAGCGCAAGCGGAAGTACGAGTGGTACACCCCGTTAGTCGCACCGGTCTACGAGATCTATGAAGACATCAAAGACTCAGGACTCCTCCGCCAGCCCGAGCCAATGAGGTCGAAGAACCGTAATCGTGACAGGCATTGCTTGTTCCACAGCGATCACGGGCACCACACCGATGACTGCCACCAGCTCCAGGATGAGATCGAGCGCCTCATCCGTTAGGGGCACCTGGCTCGGTTCACGGCCGAGCGTAAAGAAGACCGTGGCACCACAGAGGAGATTGACAACACCCCCCGAGGGGTCCACATCAACGTCATCTCCGGAGGGACGGCATCAGAAGGTGACAGCAGCCGAGGAAGGAAGCGTCATGCCGAGCGGGCGAGCCGAGCCATAGAGCCCCCCAAGGCCCCGCCGAGTGAGCCCCATGTCATAGTCTTCTCCGACCGAGACCTAGAAGGGGTGAACACCCCGCATGACGACGCCCTTGTAATCTCGGCCACAATAAACCATTGTAACGTAGATAGGATTCTAGTTGACAATGGGAGTGCCCCTAATGTATTATCTTACGACTGTTTCCTTAAGATGGGGGAAGATCCATCCAAACTCTGCCCGGTCCGAACCCCCCTCTGCGGGTTTAATGGCCTGGCCACCTACCCTAAGGGAGCCCTAAGCCTGCCGATTACCCTCGGCACCCCACCCAGAACCGTTACGGTCATGGTGGACTTCATAGTGATCAAGGGTATGATAGCGTACAACGCCATCTTCGGCCAGGGAATCCTCAGCCGAATAAAGGCCGTACCGTCTACCTATCACCAAAAAATGAAGTTCCCCACCAAAAATGGGTTGGGGGAAGTCCAAGGTAACCAGGCCATGGCCATAAGGTGCTACAATATCTCGGTGGAAGCCACAAGGCCAGACGGGAAAGATAAGGGTCCCTGGGGAGTCGAGGATAAAACCGCAACCGCCGAGCCTGGTGGCGAATTACTGACGGTTTTCCTAAATGATAACCCGACCCTAGGAGTAAGGATCGGAGCCGACCTACCGCCCAAGGAACAGCAGCAATATAAGAAATTCCTTTCTGAGTACATTCGAGTCTTTGCTTGGTCCGATGATCAACTTCCCGGGATACCAGAGGAAACCGTGATGCACAAGCTCAACCTCGACCCCGCCATGAGACCCGTACAGCAACGTAGAAGGAAGCATGCACCAGAGAAGCAGGCGATCACAAGGCACATGTCACCAAGGGACAAGAGACTGGCCTTTTTAGACCGGTCCTGTACCCGACGTGGCTAGCCAACGTCGTCCTGGTGCCAAAAGCTTCGGGCAAGTCGCGGATGTGCATGGACTTCACCGACCTGAATAAGGCCACCCCCAAGGACTGCTATCCGTTACCGAGCATCGACCAATTAGTTGACTCTACCTCGGGCAACGAGATACTCAGTTTCCTAGATGCCTATTCGAGTTATCATCAGATTAGAATGAATCCAGAAGACGTAGAGAAGACCGCCTTCATCACCGACTACGGCGTGTACTGCTACATTCGGATGCCTTTCGGGTTGAAGAACGCTGGAGCTACATACCAAAGGCTGGTCAATCACATGTTCGAGGAGCAACTAGGTCGGAACGTCGAGGCTTACATTGACGACATGCTCGTCAAGACCCCCAAAGCCCAAAACCACTTCGCCGACCTCGCTGAAACCTTCGACACCCTCCTGAAGTACAACATGAAGCTCAATCCTGCCATGTGCGCCTTCGGAGTGAGATCTGGGA